>JAODXP020000012.1:13222113-13354613 GCA_027497455.2 Sardinella longiceps | reverse complement strand
AAATAAAATTAAAAATAAAAAAAAGTTGTTTGCGTAGATTATGCATGTAGGCAATTTCACACAAAGGTCATACCATAGGAAGAAAAAGTTAAGCACAAACAACCAGAGATGAAGTTAAAATGTCCAGTGATGTATGTTACACTTCTTATAGTTGTGTACAGATAATTATACTTCTTATATCATCTTTGATATGGTACACCAATAGAGAATAAAAATGTTTTTAAACAACTGTTTAACACTGCTTCAAGATCAGGATCAAAGCATGCCTTGTTACATTATTTAGCATTGGCAAAGAATTTGTTAAAGGATTAATAAAGCATATATTATGTGTATGTATATGCCTGAGCACACAGATCAACCCCTCTATTGATATTTCTGACCTTGAAATGTTATAATGGCATAAGAATGTGTTTTGAGTGAAACCTCTGCTTTTTCTTCATCTCTCTCTGCAGCCCACTAACTTTACCAACCCAGTGTACGCCACCCTGTACATGGGAGCACACAACAGCCGAAACTCGCTGGCCAGCACGGACGAGAAGAAGGAGCTTCTGTCACGGGGGGACGAGGAGCCCCTAGTGGACCCACTGACATAGACTGTCCATTGGACCAGACCGTACCATTCAGAGAATGACCCCCTTATTGCCTTTTAAAGAAAGAAGAGAATACGGAGGAAAAATAATCAACGGAGAAAAATTGTGAACACTGTATAAAATGTACAAAATGAAGGACTACTTTTGTATGTGATTGCAGTATTATATTTTGTTCTTTTACAATTCTTCAACGTGAAACGAACAAGGAAAAAAAAAAACATTTTCTATGAGATTTTCTTTTCCTTTTATTTTGGTCCCCTACCCTACACCTTAATAGCCACTACCTCTGTGCAAAATGGAACAGAAAAATTAGAAAAAAAAATTTCATCAGAACAATTTTAATTTTTTATTTTTGTATGAAGTGTATAGAGAAAAGAAAAGAAATTACACCGTTCCATTTCAATAGTGCCAACTCTGTTTTCTGTGCCGAGTTATTAGGGGAGGATTCGCTCTGTCTTTAGCTCGCAGTCAGGAGCGAACTTGTCTTGAAAACAGTATTTTATCTTCCACCTGTCGTTAGGGCCAACCGTGGTGAGTTTGTGTACAGCACATAATAAATGTCAGTCCCTAATGTGGGACTGAATAGTTCCCTTTTAATTTCATAGAAATATATGTTCAAAAATGATTGTGTTCTCTTTGCACAGTTTTTTTTTCTTTCTTTTTTCGGTGTAGGTTATATGCCGTAAAATAGATGTAAGCAGGAAAGTATATACATTTCTTTTTATCATAGCTTGAATGTCCTAGAGGCCTACAGTGACATGATCTTAATGTAGTGAGGAGTTTCGTCAAAAGCAAATGGGATTACAAGTGAATGGAAGAAGGAATGTGTGTGTATGTGGAACGTTGAGAGAGTAAACTGCGGTGCAGTGAAAAGAAACGCTGCCTACGTCAGGCTGAAGTCTGCCAAGGCCAGCGGCTTTAGCCCCACAGAGGCCAGAGAGTGGATGTGTGCTTGTACAGTTTGTATGCGCGTTTAGCGCATCTTCAGAGAGGATGGATGGTAACAGGGGTATGAGAGTGGAGGAGAGACGATTTTGTTGTTCTGTTTTATTTTCCTCAAAGTCCAATGTGTGTCTGCGCTGCGTCAAGCTCTGCTTTGGTTTCTCTGTAAAGTCTAGTGATGATATCTGTGTGTTTCCCACTTAAACATGAGCTGTTCAATGTCTCTTTTTACAGTAACACATTTGTTTGGTCTCTGCGCTAGCAGTATTTTCTACGACAGGTCAGAGTAAAACTGCACATTTCCCATCACATAGATGGTTCAAGTAGCCTTTCTTTTTGTTCCTTTTATTGTTGTTGTCGTTCTTCGCCTAAGAGCTAATGTCATTATTCACTCATTTTTTTGATTCCTGCTTAAGCTCAGCTGCTGGTCTGAGATGCTGCTTGTGTTGGAAGGTGATCAGCCATATTTTAATGCATGTTCAATACAAACAAACAAATAAGCAAACATACTGTAAGTAGAATAACAAATCTTTTTAACCTACTTGTCCGCAGTCAAGCAAGGATGTTTCTTGAGTTCAGCTCTGGCTTCTGTTTTTGTTTTGTTATGAATTCAGAAAAAAATGAGTACAATCATGTTACTTCAAGATACGTGCAAAATTGTACATGCATTTTCTTTGAGGTTTTGATCAGATTTTGTTCAGTTTTAATGAAAAGTACACATAGCTTTTATAGTACAGAATGCATGGAGGCTCAAACTTTCTTCTGGAAAGAGAATAATGTTTTAATTTTTGCTGGAGTACTTTACAAACTAAATAACAGATATTGTTATAAATAAAACTTTAAAAATCCACAGAAACAAAGTGTGTGTTTTCATTGACCCTGATGGACCTAGCTAAACCTTTTATGAAAATACACCGTATTATGCTACTACATACCATACCACCATTCCTAAGCGTCCATTTTCATTTTCATTCATATTTTCCATTTCTTTTTTTTTTTTTTTTTTTATGACGATGAGTGCTCACCATGTGGTCACCATGTATACATTTTATCTAACTGTTGGAACTACCAGTCATTATATAGCTTACGATTACATTCTACATGTAAGCAGATATATTTTCTTGACTTATTGTCTTGCTGACTGGCTTGTCTATAGTATGGGCACTGTAGCCACAGTTATCATGACAAAGGCCATGAGAGGCCTGATGGCATTTACAGTACCTCCAGACTTACATTTTATTCATTAAGGATTGAGTTTGTGAGTATATCACAAAAGATTAGATCTTGATTGTCTTGCAAGTCAATACCCAGGGCCAGCTCCAGGCACGAACTAGGCAATTTAACACATTCAACACATCATTTTGTATGCTTTACTTGTATTTCAAGTAATGATGGGGGGAAAGTCAAATCTGAACTAGGGCAGCAAAAAAGCTGTCAACACCAAACTTACTCGGCAGATCACTAATCTCCTTCTTGAAAGCATTCTTCATGAGCTCCCAAGAGACCGCACTAACGTTTTGTCCATTACCCAAGACAGCTGGGTGCTTGTTTTCTTTGCCATTGGCTTTTAGGCCATCCAGATTTTTCAAGCCTATTCCCAATACTGACTGATAGGCACCTCTACAAGCTGTCTACTAATCTCAATTGCTTGACATTAACATGCACAGACAAAGTGTTGGAATTTCTTGTTGGTTGGTCCAACAGCTTACAACAGTGGCTTTCCTCTAGGTCCCTTCCACTGTGAAATGGTCCAAATTTCCTGACGAGTTCACTCCAAAGATGAAGTTCTGGATATCAACATATAATCTACTTTCACTGATCTGTAGAAAAGGATTCGACACATAATTTTCAGTTCTTCTGAGTCAGCACCATTTGAGGTCAGTACATCCAGTGTTTTGCTGTGCTCATCATACCTCAGGCCTTTTGGCCTCAAAAACGTGCCCCCCTTTTTATATTTAAGATGCAAACTTTGCAAACCTTCAAAGGGAAACTCATTAAAGCCCCAGTCTGACCTCCTGAACCAAACTAAATCTGAAACTAGTATTGTGCCTTTATTTTCTCATCTTTTTTTAACCAGGGTTAATCATGGGTGATCCACTTTTTCAGACAGGTGCATAAAATTTGCATTGCGAATTTCAAGAGTTTGCAATTCAAGAATAAGTAAAAAGAAAATACTTGGAGTGAGCAAAATGCTTGGACCTGATGAGAACAGGTGAGATCTGAGCCCATTTTCACAACAAAAATGCATTGCTCAGCTACAAATCAAGATTGCCCTATTTGTGCAACCTTTTGACCTTTCAATGGCAATGAGCCTTTTCAGGCTTTAGATTGACGGTAGTTTGGGATTTGGCGCCCTCTTTGGCCTATCCAACTTGGTTACGGTTGCCAACAACAAGATCAGTGCTGGAGAAAGTCATTTACACTCACGAGCCTGCACGGTAAGATTTAAACAGACAGGATGAAAGCAGATGTCATTATGAAAGATATTTGATATGGAAAAGCTGACAACAATGTAGTGAATGGTTAAATTGTTGCATTCAGTGATTCCAATCTACATGGTCACACTTTTCAAGAACTTTTAGGGGAAAATGCCTCGAGGAAGGTCGGCCACAAGTATCCTCTCGGACAGCAGTGACATGGATATCGACGGAATTGGTAGGGTAAGAAGTAAAGGCAACTTGTAAATTTGCTGCGTCTTAGCGCAGACAAACTGGCTACATTGCATGTCTTGTGTTGTGTGGTGTATCTCAGCTGACACCGAGATGGCCAAACTCCAGAGACAGTTCCGCATCATGGAGGGAGATCGACAGGCTTACAGCATCCAGTCACAGGAGCTCATACGCAAACAGCGGTATGCATGTGTGGCCTATGCCTGTCAACGCACAAAATTAAATCCAAGCTCTTTCCTGCCAACTTCCGTTCTACCATATGACAGCTTGATGAATTTTCTATACTCTTTATATGGCCACTAAGCTTATTTGCACTTTTTTTTGCCTGCATTTTGATTTACATGACTTTTTTCATAAATGTGCATAAGAAATGTGGTTGAGGTGAATGGAAACAAGTATATTATGTTATGTTTTATGTGTGCTTTAGGTATTTGGAGGAACTTAGTGAAAATAATTCCAACCTCATCAATATAGTAAAATGATGAAGTTATGGTGTGTGTGTGTGTGTGTGTGTGTGTGTGTGTGTGTGTGTGTGTGTGTGTGTGTGTGTGTTTTATGGTTTGTGTATTGCACATGATTAAGGCAAGAGATTGAGCGTTTGCAGAAGGAGCAGGATGAACTCCAGAAGAGTCTGCGAGCGTCCGAGAGTGCATCACGACGTCAGCAGGACAGCGGGGACACACTGCAACTGCGCTCTCTCCTCACACAGAAGGACGAGATAGATGAGCAGATGGAGGCACAGAGACAGACCCAAGCAAAATTGCAACAAGAGGTGTTCTCATTGCACACACATACAGTTCACAAACAGTCATCACTACTGTTAAGGACGTACACACTCACACACACAAACGCCCACATTCACTCAGTCACTCATTCACAACAGCAATGCATATTCATCAAGAATCTGCATTCACACAAATAATTTTGCGTTGCATGTAGCCAAATGATTGTATTCATGTCATCCCTGTAGAGAAAAGTGTTCTTTTAATTTTCTTTGTACCTGCAAATAAGAGAAAATGTCAGTTGTCAGTTTGTCAGAAAATGTCAGCTGTCAGTTTGCTCACTTCTACAATGCCTCTACTAAGTGCATCACATCTAAACATCACATTGTGTTTGTGCTTTTCTCTCTCCCTGTGTGTGTGTGTGTGTGTGTGTGTGTGTGTGTGTGTGTGTGTGTGTGTGTGTGTGTGGTATGCGTTCCCTGGTGCAACCAGATCTCAGAGGTGCAGCGGAATCTGGAGGTGGTGAGACGGGGAGAAGTGAGCATAGATCAGAGTGTTATGGACCAGTCTCGCCACACACAGAAGGCCACCCGCACGCTGGAAAATAAACTTGACCGGGTGAGAAAAATACCACAAAAACTCCACCGAGTATACAGTGCAAGTGAAGCCGAGGTTGGCTCAACCGCTCACAAGTCTCAAACCTGCCACCTCATCAACTACAAAACCTACGACATGGGAATTGAATGCTCTAACCACTAAGCTGAAAAGCTCATAGGCAGGCTTCCAACTCCGCGGTTAAAAGTATTCTTAAGATGAGGTGGTTTATGAGGATTTACCTCATACTGCAGCCTGCTAGTCCAGCCTAGATGGCATCCATTACACAAGTCAACTCTGGCCAGGGGAATATTGAATAAAAACCACAAATATTGTCATTAAGTTCTGTTGTGTAACCAAAGAGTACAGTAACTGCAGGTAGAATTCTTTTACAGCGCGCAGTGACCTCATTGGCATGACATCAAGAATGCAATACAGTAAACATGCAGGGAGGAACTTGAATGGAACGAGTTTGAATCAGGCGTTCCTAGTTTTTCAAAAGCATAGTTGCTAACCATTTAGCAACTTAGTTAGTTTGCAATAGGAAATTGCATCTCGACCAACAAGGATGCTAACTTAGTTAGCAACTATGCTTTTGGGAAATGGGCCACTGTTCAAGACTTGAAGCTGTTGTTCTGGAGTTTATGTAAATGACTTATGATGATACCAGAGACGGTTGATGCTAAAGTATCTTTGATGATACCAGATCAGCTTTGCCGCATCTTATACAGTATATCAGTCACATTCTCCCAACCTTTTCTAGTCTGAGAGACACTATAGGCAGAGAGGATTCAAGCGGAGCGGATCTTTTCTATAGGTTTGTGTCTCTTCCCTCTCTTTGACAGGCTCTGACCCGCTTCAGTGAGCAGCTGACCAGGAACAGCCACTTGAGGGAAGACCTGGAGACACTGCGTGTGGAGCGTGTGCGCTTCCAGCAGTTACATCATCGTCTAGAGAAGGTCAGAGGTCATAGCCTTTCATCCAGTCAGAGTTTAGTATGAAAATTAGGCCCGTGAACATCATTCACCCTACTGTCAGTCTACAGTTAATTAGATCTTGACTTATTGTATTATAGGGATTTATTTATATTGTATTATCCTATTTTGTTTTGTACTTTTGTGCTTTTTTAAGGAGCTACTGGAGATTCGCAAAGAAATTGGAGACGTCGTCAGCATTTCCACAGCTGCTTATGATGCAAGGTGATGTAACTTAGGCTAGTGTTCCAGTCATGGGTTATGTGTGTTTTTACTTTTATTTTTACTCCACAGTATTATTTGCTTCAAAATATGTACAGTATTTGGTATCCAAATCTAATGTGGGTCATTGAAATTTCTTTGGGATTTATAAAGTGTTTCTTATCTTATCTTAGTTTTGAAGTTGTCTTTAAAGTGTAAGAAAATGTTTCTGTTTGTGTGTTTGTCTCTGTGTTGTGTTTGCTGCTGCCTTAGGGTGGAGGCTCAGGCAAAGATGACCATGCTCAGAGAGAAAGCAGTCAAGGACCTGGCACAGTACAGTGCTGAGATGAAGGAGCTGGAGAGGGTCATCGCACATGAACGACGACTCAAGGAGTTCATGAGTACCAAGTGTAACGAGAGGAGCACCCAAGATGAGGGCCAGGACATCGCCAGCAAGCAAGGTGTGTGTGTGTGAGTGTGTGTGTGTGTGTGTGTGTGTGTGTGCAGAGGTGTTGTGGGGATTTTTTAAGTGTGGGTACGCAATACCATGTTAAAAAGGAAATTCCCAATATTAAAATGTTACAAATAGCCTACATAAATGATCTGCTTAGAGAAGTGGGGGTACCCCCGCGTCCAACACCCACTACACCCCTGTGTGTGTGTGTGTGTGTGTGTGTGTGTGTGTGTGTGTGTGTGTGTGTGTGTGCGCGCGCACGTGTGTGTGTGTGTCATCGGACACGTGTGTGCAAACGTGCGTATAAACTTTTGACTTTTGATAAGATGAATCAGGTGAGTTTCGGCTTAAACCCCTCAAACTGTATTATATGATACTTTTTTTCGCTATGATCGTATTTTTACCAGTAGTCATGGATGGTTATGGTTATGTCTTTCTGACAGAAATGAAAGACCAAAAAAGGATGGAGTCTGGAGAGGACAATGTGGAGACTCTTGAGGAAGTGTTCCGTAAAATCCAGGCTGTAACAGGAGAGGACGATTTGGACGTTCTGGTGACAAAGTTCATCCAGGGTTAGTGCATTTATAGTAATACTGATTAAGATGGAAATGCCACCTTTCTTAGTATTTTAGGCCTAACATACTTGTGAAGTTGCTGTTCCCTTAGAGAGTTGATAGAACAGTTGAATAAACTACATTTTCAGTCAATTGTACTACTGAAGAAGATATTGGTGTTGTTTTGTTTACTCAACTAATTAAATGTACAAGTATTAGATTAATAATTGTTGTAAAATACCTTCTTTCACCATATAAATGAAACAGGATAGTTCTCTGTCTCGTCCACTATCATTTAAATGTTTTGTTAAAGTTAAATATGATTGCAACATGTATTGCATGCCATGTAAATGTTGGCTAGCTGCACATTTATCACTGATGCAGGCTTTATAGTGTTAGCCACTAGGGGGCACTACAATCCCACTATTTGTCCTATAGATCCACTGTTTAATGGCAGTTACTCCACACAGTCCAGTGGTTCTAATTGTGTGGTGCTGTCTGCCTGCTCTGAAGTGAAGCGTATTTAAATGTTTATCTGTTCATAGTGGAGGACCGGAACTTTGCTCTGTTCAACTATGTGAATGAGCAGAACAACCAGGCAGAGACTCTCAGGGATGAGATCAATCAGGTGAGTTAAACAGCAATGACTGTGCTATCTCTCCCACATCAACCTGTGGAAGTGGATGGAATAATTGTGTAGTTTTTTTTATCATTTCAAATATGAAAGTGATAAATATATCCCTGGATTTCATCTTATTATTTAAATATTTATTGTACATTTTCAAAATAATAATAATAGTAGAGTATGTAGGTGGGACATATTTAAGCCTGTATCTGTGTGCGCGTGTGTGTATGCACCTGTGTGTGTGTGTGTGTGTGTGTGTGTGTGTGTGTGTGTGTGTGTGTGTGTGTGTGTGTGTGTGTGTGTGTGTGTTTGTGTGTGTGTGTGACAGACCAAAGAGGATCTGGAGCAGTTCCGTCTGGCGGGGGAGCAGCAGGAGCGTGAGCACAGTGCCATGCTGAGGGAGGTGGAGGAGCAGCAGAGAGATGCTCAGGCGCAGGCCCAGGACTACCAGACCCAGGCCAACGCTGTCAGCAAGATCCTGGACCAGATCAAGACTGGTACAATACAACAACACGGCCCATCCAACGCCAACACAACAGCAACCTTTCCAGATCCACTAATGAGTCTCTCACTGAGCAGGAAATTAGCAGTTTGACCTTACAAGTGTGTGTGTGTGTGTGTGTGTGTGTGTGTGTGTGAGTGTGTGTGAATATGGGTTCGCTGTATGTACAGTATGATTGTATGTGCATGTATTTCAATTGTGTGTGTGTGTGTGTGTGTGTGTGTGTACATGCACACATGCTAATTTCTCTTAAAGGGGTGCTCCAGAGTGATTTCAAGCATAGCCCTATTGAACGAGCCTGCTAAATGCACTAGTTAGCGAGTGGAACAAAATAATTTGGAACAGCATACAGTAGACCGAACACAAACGCAGAAGTGAACAAGCACTTTACACTGAATCAATGGAAACTCAGATTATTCGAAACCGAAAGTAAGATCTGAGGTACCGATGACTCAATGTAAAGTGTTTATTCACCATTGCATTCGGTCTATGCTGTTCGAAATTCATTCATTCCATGCGAATTCTAGTGCTGTTAGAAGGCTCGTGCAACAGGGCTATGCTTAAACTTACCCCAGAAATGCGCTTTACCAATTGAAGACAGAAAAGAACAGTTGAGATTATCTTATGATAGCTAATTGAAACTGAATGCAATGGGTGTTAAACAATCAAAAACTGTTTTCTGTGGCAGGAGTGAACAACATGTTCAAGAAGGTGGACTGTGACAGTGCTGTGATTGAGGATCTCCTGGGCTCCTCCTCGGGCATCAGGGACAACAACATCATGACATACCTGGGCCAGGTGGAACAGAGAGCCAATGAGTTGCTTACTATGCAAGCCTATGTCAACTCAAAGGTACATACATCTGTGCAATGCTATGTCAAACGATTAGCCTGGCGATGCCATCCTACGTAGCTCCGCTAAACATTTATCTCCGCACGTAGTCTGGAATAAACCCCCCTTCCCGCCTTTCCGTCGGTTACTCTACGGTTTAGCCAATCAGCACACAGTTTAGAGCGATGTCTCAAAATGTTGTAGTCTTTTTTTGAGGTCAGTGATAGGGACGCGTTTGTTATTCTCTCCCCCACTTTCGAATTACATTCACAAAATTGGTACATGACATTAGCATCCATGATCTTGAGGATTTATTGCCACTACGATGTCAAAATAGATCAGAACTTGCGAGAGATCTGTTAATACTGAAAGCGAAAGTTGTAGGCGTGAGAGCCAGGCGAGGGAATACGTCATATTCAAACGGAAACCTATTCCAATTGCGTTGGGCCAGAATGTATGACACAGTCAACAGTCGCTTTCGCCCAGGCTATCAAACGATAGCTGTGTGTGTTAAAGCACATATCATCCACACTGAGGAATGATTAGGCCTGTGCAAGACTCAGGTCTGCGTCAGATACACTAGTTTTTCAAATATACATATAAGCAGCACCGTGTATAAATCTCAGGCCAGTGTTTTATCCAAACTAAAAGAAACAAAACCATATTTTGACCTCGCCCTTCTATTACTGTCATTTCACCCATATATTTAACTCAGTTTACATTACATTATTGTTGATCAGAGCATGATTTCATTAGAAAGTACAGTGGTAAAAAGAAATGCATTTCCATGTATAGCCCTAACCCATGTATTAAACTCATAGATATAAAATTTTGCAAAGTCAATGCATTAAAGGAGAGTACCGGAGTGAATTCAAACATAGCCCTGTTGAAAGAGCTTGCTAAATGCGCTAGTTAGCTAGTGGAACAAAATAATTTGGTATAGCACAGACCGAACGCGAACGCAGAAGCAAACAAGCACTTTACTCTGAATCAATGGGACCTGACCATTGGAAACCGAAAGTAAGATCTGAGGTTACATTGACTCAATGTAAAGTGTTTCGCGTTCGCGTTACGTCCATGCTGTTCGAAATTCTTTCATTTCATGCGAAATATATTGCTGTTAGAAGGCTCGTGCAGCAGGGCTATGCTTAAACTTACTCCGGTATATTGCTTTAACAATCAGGAAATTAGTATTAGTAGTGTAGTTTTTCATGTTCTCAGCAGTTTATCACCTCTATTGCCATGTGACAGTGTGAAGAGCGATGTGTGTTTCTGAGATCAATCCTGCTCATTTATGCCCACAGGATTTGGAGCAAGATTATGACCCAAAGGAGGTGGCTCAAGTTCTGTTGGGCCAGAACCCCAAAGTGCAAAAGCAGAATATCTCCATCCAGCCCCCAGTGACTGGGTATGTACTGTGCCACTGCCTCTGGATGCCCAGTGTGGCCCTGGGCCCTAAAATAAATGACTAAGTCCAAACCCTGATGTTTGGCTGAAGTTCATATCCTAACAAGACAAAATGTATTTCCAATTTAATACAATGAGGAAGCAAAAACATTGATGGATGCGCAGAGGAAAATATTACCTCAGAACAGTCGTGTCTCTGCTAAGAAGAAAAAGCTACTTCAAAGTTGTGTGTTTGTCTGAAAAGAAATCAATAAGATCTTACTGGAGCATGTGGATAACATTGTATAATAGATTATTTAATTGGAGTATAAATTATGACATTACGAGATATTGACCGGCTCTTACTTTGATCTGATTTATTCCTTCTAAAATCCCCTTTAGAGAAAAACACTCAATTGAATGTAATTTAAGATCTGATTTGATTGTGAAAGATGAAGATAAGTCTGTCATCAGAAGCTGTGCCACCCCAATGCTCCCACATCCCACAGTCCCACACAATAGCTTAACCTCAAGTATGAGACACACTGCACTGTGAGTGCCCTTTTAGGGTGTGTGCTTAAAATATGAATAGCTGTTTGTCTTTCATCGTGAGTGCAGCTTGGTTTGTGTACGCTGTGTTATATGACTCTGTGTGTGTGTGTGTGTGTGTGTGTGTGTGTGTGTGTGTGTGTGTGTGTGTTTTACCTCAGGGATGATTACGATACTGAGGAGTCTCTACTTACTGATGAAGAAGAGCGACCTTTGACACAGGAAGAACTCCGTCAGCGTATCCTGAATGGGGTGAGTCGCATACTCTCCCACACAGTAACCTCACTCAAAGATAAAAAAAGGTCATATACAGGTCATTCTTGTTGATGTTATTACCATGGCGATTTCTTATCTTTCTCCCATGGTCCATCTTCTGCAGGTCTTACGCAGGGAGGGTGGACATCACAGCAGCGGAGGGAGGGAAGTAAAGGCTTCCCGCATCAGCACTGGACCTAGCATCCGCCTGCGGGTCATCGCAGAGATCTGAGTATGTGAGGTGCGTTCATATCCACAAAAACAAAGGCAAGCATATGTGTTTTGTTTTGTTTTGTTTTCATTTCTTTTTTATGTTTTGTTTTGTTTTGTTTTTTTTGCTTTGTTTCGTTTTGTTTTCAAAGGAAACAAATCATCCTTCTTATTTTAGTGGTCAGTTGAGAGGACAGCATCTATTGTGGTATAGGGGTATAGTAGTGCCTTGGTTACGGTCTACTTATTCATCTGGAGAGTTGAAATGAATGCTGAATGATACGCAGCTTATAGCTTTTGAAAAATATAAGGTTTGCCAGATAACAAGGACAAACTGCATTATTTGCAAAGTTCTAAAAGTGTGACTCCATCATAAGAACAACCAGATGCTGGAATTTCCTCTGGGATGAATAAAGTACTATCTTATCCTAAAATTGGCAGCTTGATCTGTCACATTTGAAGCAAAACAACAAGGAAAGCATGATGAAGAAGACACCTACTGTACCAGTTGGGTTGGTAAAATCATGTTTAGAACAAGAATACTAACTAAACTTTTCCTGCCTTTTATTGATGCTTTCCCAACTTTTATGAGACCTGTGGCTGGCCATATGAAACGACCATAAATATCCCATACAACTCAATAACTAATAGTTTGTACTTGGACTATTCTCAAACAAATAAGGTTTGAAACTTATAGCATTATTTTTTATGTTCAATTACATTACATCTTTTTTTGGAATTGGGGTAATATTTGAATTTGATCATGTGAAGTATCACACAAACATGTTAAATTTTATACAATAACTTCAAAGAACATATATTTGTATCAAATGTTTGCATCTGTTAAAAATGTATTTGAACACAACACTGCTTCCAGAAGAGATTAGGCAATGACCAAGATTAGTTCTGTTGTAAAGTGTGTTATGACAGGAGACTTTTTCCCTTTTCTCCTTAAGATTCACTGAGGTCATTAAGGTCATTTTCTACGGTATTGTGCTTTACACTGACAAAACGTGTCTGCTCAATATTTATGAATGGACTTGGAACTGTTTTGACCTTGCGCAGTCAGTTAAGGTGTTAAATTACACTGGTCTGGTCTGTGTATATGCAGTAAATCAGGACTATGGAAACTGATGTATTAATATTGTTAACCCAATCTCATTTTAAAGTGATTATTAATGCAGGATCCATCTTTTAAAAAATACTGTAGTAGCCATTTGATTGCCTTTAAAATTGATTGCCCTAAAAACTATAGTCCATGATATAGAGAAAGTGTGAAATGTCTCTATGCCTGTTATTTCATATCTACAGGTCAGGGCCTTTTAGAAAATACACTTTATGCTGTTTAACCTGTTTTCCCAAAAGATTGAAAAAGGTTTTCAATCTTTTTGAGTGAAATACATTTATTTTTTCAGATATATGTAACTACATAATTTTATGACATCATGATAGGAGAATCAATTGCCAAACACGTGCCTGTTTTCTGTCAGAGGCCTAGATCCATCACAATATGTTTCTTTTTTTTTAATCCCTATATTTGAACTCTAAATGTAATCGAAAATATTTAGTTGTTGTAATGAGGAACATCAGCTGTTGTATCGCATTAAGTAAAGTGAAGTTTATACCAATTATCAAACACAGAGTTCTTTGTTCACTAAGCAGGCATCTGGTCTTTTGATGTCCTTTTTTGCCATCTGGCATGCGTGTGTTCGTCATCAGTGACTATTCACAAGAAGGTGGAAAATCACTGCAATACCACCATCAACCATAGGAGGGCAGCATGCACTAAATGTGTATTAACTTTTCTCACCAATTTACTTGAGTTCTTAGAGTGGACACAGTAACATCATGCAATGTGGAAAATTTGATCTGTCATCCTTTGAATTATTTCCAATATAATGTAATAACTAATAAAATCTTGAGTGCCCTTTAAATGTCTGCCTTCACTGTGAAAATCCATTCTCCATGTACAACTGAACAGAACACGCACGCTTAGCAAATTTGTATCATCACGAGGTGATGGGCTACAGCTGAAATTAGCTGTTTTGATAAGTAAAATAGCCTGATTCAAAGGGCATTTTTTCCATCACAGGCCAGCCACGTCACTGGCGATTCTCCTGAGCAAATAAATCCTTGTTGTAAAACTGTATTTAAAAAAAATAGGCTTATGTTCCCCATGGTATTCATTAGACCAGTTAATATTCATTATACTTTATTGAATCTATTTTAAGGTAAGATATCCCTTGAGACAAATGCTGTAAGAAGAGCAAGTACTGTATGAATCAGGAAGTTGTACAGGGTTTCTTTCATTTTCTTTCTGTGTCATCCCCTCTCTTTCTTTCTCTTTCTCACCCTTTGTTTTTTTCTCATTCTCACACACTCATACGCGGTGGTGGGAAAACCATGTCAGAATACTAGTAGCCCAGGTTAACTGTTTAAATGGGGAAGTGAAACTTCATTGACTGTATGCAAAGAGAAAAAGGCTGTTTCTAAAAACAGATTATGACCAAATGGGAGGAGTTTAAAAACAAGAGTGAGAGTGCTCTTTGAAATTTGACCCATGCATAACCCCCACCACTTACAGCAAAAAGGTTCCTGTGTGCAGGGCCTTCTGCGTCACCATGGAAACCCTGGCTTTAATCACAACACAGCTTCATTTCCTCATCCTGACAACAGAGCCACATCGCCCACTGTGGTTCCCCAGTCTAGCCAATCGCACCCCACTGACAGTCTACAAGCACCGTTCCACTCACTACGTGTGTCTCTCTCTCTCTCTCTCTCTCTCTCTCTCTCTCTCTCTCTCTCTCTCTCTCTCTCTCTCTCTCTCTCTCTCTCTCTCTCTCTCTCTCTCTCTCTCTCTCTCGCTGGTCTCTCCCTGTGTCTGCATTGTTCCTGCCTCTTACTCTTTCTCTTCCCTAATTTTCTCTCTCTGTCTCTATGTGCTCCCTCCCTTCCTCCCCGTCTATCTCTCCTCACACACTCCATCTCTGTCTGTCTCACAACCTCAATCTGGCCCTCCCCTTATACTCAGGGCCTCTTTCTTTCTGTCTGTCGTTCCCTCCCTCTCTCTCTCTCTCTCTCTCTCTTTCTCTTTGTCTCTTTTCTGTCCATACCTTCCTCCCTCCCATTCTGTTAGTCTACATTTCTTTCTTATTTCCCCTGTCATGCTTTGCCTTTTTTTATCTGTGTTTGATGACTTTAACACCTCAGTTGTTTTTGTCCTCCTATTTCTCCTAAACATTATGGGTTGTGATTCATTCAGTTGTAAACATCTTACAATTTCCAGCCGTTGGGCAGGCGTGTTCACAGTATGTCGTCACATTCTTCAGAAAGCAAAGCATGCTTATTCTCAGCTTCTTTTACCCGCTCTTACTATCCACCCGCATGCGCACTAACACACACACGCACACACACAAACATTTGCTCTCGTATCCGCATGCGCACACACACACATACTCACCCACACACTCTTATCTCTCTCTCTGCAAGTTGGCGCGTATCCTGCTCATTTGTTCCTCGTCTATCTCAACTGCGCTCTTATCCTCATTCGCACTCTGCAGCATATCCGGTTCAACTCGCTCACACACTCGCATTGCGGCCATCTATATTCTCTCTTTCATCACATCTTTGGTTTCCCTCTCTTCTTTTTTTTCATTTATCCTCCATTTTCTTTCTTTTTTATATTGAGGACATTTTACGTTTTAAGAAAAAGAAAAAAAAACAACTTCACAGGCCATGCCATGACTCAAACATGTCACGTGTCAAAACATGTTTTGCTCCTTTCTGCCTTTTCTCTGGATTTACTTTTTTTAGTGTGCGCATACCGACTCTTACTCTTTTTAGTGTGCGTGTACCGACTCATTCTTAGACTTTTGTCCATCTCTCACTATCACTCAGGTCTTTAATCCGGGCCTTTCTTCAGGCCTGGTCATGGTTTGCATTTCTGCTTCATCTCTTAAAATGAGACCCTGAGGGGCATTGGTGTATTTCCCCCCTCACACTGCTACCCCTCCTAAATGAGTTGTTAAGGTCTGGGGGGTGGGGGTCAAATGGGGTCGCAAGGCATCCTCTGGCCAATCACAGTCCAGTGTTTATTTTCAAACAGGTGATCAGAACAGCAAACTCTCCAAAAAAAGAACTAAATAAACTAAATATAACCATAAATACAATGAAAGTGACTTTCCACACAGAAATCGTCATCATCAGTTCATGTTATATTGTGAATTACTATATACAGCTTTGCTATTATTGGCCATGAGGCAGCTTGTATAAACAAAGGCTGGCAGGGCTCTCTTCCTTAGAGACATTCCCCCCCACCCCTCATCCTTCTTGTTCCAAAGCTCAGTGTGTTCAGTATGCTGGCTGGCCGTTGCCAAATGGTGGTAAGAACAATTTTACTGGCTCACAATGTCATATTGGGTGTTGTCAGACAGTGAGACTCTCTCACTCTCTTGCCCTCTCTTTATGTCTCTCTCTCTCTCTCTCTCTCTCTCTCTCTCTCTCTCTCTCTCTCTCTCTCTCTCTCTCTCTGTCATTGCCTCTTTATCATCACTATATCCTAACTTATCAGTGCCAACATTCAATGAGAGTAAACATGCCAACTGCAGTAACTGACCAAATCTGTTTGCCTCAGACGACGGTGAGGCGTGTATTTGAGTCCTGAGATTGCAGTATCTGCAGAGGTTCACTAGGCCTACAAACCTTTTTTTCTTTGATTGGAGGATGGAGCTACAAATACACTAAACTAAATTTGGTTCTTTAGGTTCAGGTATCCTTGCTTTCGTCACACCAGGAAGTCTCTTAACACAACATTGACACGACTGAAGTCAGGAAAGGGTTAATTATAGTTTGACCGTCTTTGTGAGTGTTTTAATTTTATCCTAACATGTACAGGAAATGTGCCTTTGAGTGATTGTGGCTGCCCCTCCTGCTGCAGGCTTCTCGAAGGTCTTTTCAGTTTTTGGTCAGCTGCGGCTTAGGGGCAGTTGATTTTACCTCACATAGCCTACAATTTGTCATTTCAGTTATTTTCTGGGGTTTTTTATTCTTCCAAAGGCTTCTTTCACAACCCCCACTCTCTCTCTGTCTCTCTTGATTACCCTGCTCTCTTCCTGTGAATGTCTCTCTCTCTCTCTCTCTTTCTCTCTCTCTCACTCATTCACTTCTTTTCTCCTCCCTGGGTCTTCTGCTTGTTTTCTTCCATCCCCCACCCACCTCCTTCCCTCCCTCCCCACACGTGGCTCCCTTCTCATATCTGCTCAGCTTGCAGTGCAGATGGCTCTTTGTTGGTTCCTCACAATGGCTGTGTGGGGTCAGCCTAACCTCCCTCGCTATTGAAGCAGACACACGCTCTTCCACTCCAGCCACCAATGCTCCATTTCACTCAGCTGTCGGGAGGTGGATCGGTGCCCGTGCACAGACCAAAAAATCTGTTTCAGTAGAGTATCATGCCACTACTGCCTTGTGTCTCAATACTATTGGCCTTGTCTCCTCATCCGTACTCTTAATGTAGTATTTTTTATTTCCTTTTTCTTTTTCAAAGATGCCTTAAAATGGACTTTTATAGAGTATAATTATAGTTTGTCTTACATCTAACACCAGAGGGTTCTGCCTCAGAGCTGTGACCCTTAATTGTGCTTGTCCCTTTCATCAGCCTCTATCAGAGGTTTGCGGGTGCTGAGCGAGAAAGAGAGAGGGAGGGAGAGGGAGAGATTGAGAAATGCAGACAGAGAGAGGGGGATGCAGACTGTCAGATGGAGTCAGGGAGGGAAATGGTAATTTGCCATCTGGTTTACTGGGCTGGCTGCTAATTCCCTAGTGCAAACCCATCAGCCTCCCAGAGTGAAAGTTATCAGGGAGCAATCAGTGCTGCCTCCATCTCCAGCGTCTACCATCTCACCATTCAGTCCAACCCCTTGCTACATATGCATGAAATTATGTGTTTTCATAATGTTAGGGTACATAAGGAATGATGGACTTTGAGGTGTTTCTTTACCTTGGAACTTCAGTTCTTTGTAAACAGTAGTTTTTGTTCTTACAGTACATCCATCCTTAATCTCTGTGCTTGGGTCAGTATAGAAATGTAGCAAACTGGACTTAGCTCAACTTTGTGTGGGAAGCTCATTTCCCCTCTCTCACCCACAATAAGATGTAAGTAATCTCTGATTAATGCATTTGGGTGAAGGCGAGATTATGTCATAGATGTTGAGTATTTTTTTTTTTTTTTTTCCTTCTTCTTACTTTTTTTTGTGTGTGTTTTAGCTCACAATGGCCTCTTTCCCATAATATATTCCGCATTTACTGGGGGCCCCTTTTTTTCTTGTAAAATAGGGACTCCCTAGAGTGTTCTGCATTTTAAAACCCAAATTACCTTCTGTTTTTTTTTTTTTTTTTTCCTCAGTGAGGCACAAGTTGAGTCCTGCAGAGTCCCGAAACTGAATCTCTGTAGCGACTGACTGCCAGTGGAAGAAAAAATACAATTGTGGCCAGTGGGAGGGTTTAAAGGTGAGATCAAGAGCTAGAAGAAGAAACACAAGCGCTAACTCCTGTTCCTACTACGCAGGTAAAGAAGAGGGTGGGCAAAGTTTGAAGGACCCTCCCTGTTTTAGGAGTGGAAATTTCCACTGAATAGAGATGGTCATGTAGGCTGGTAAGAAGAACTCCCTGGAAGGTGGGAGTATTCATCAGACATAAGGCATCTTTCTCCCTCTCTTCTCTTTCTCCCTTTCCCTTTCTCTCTCTCTCTCTCTCTCTCTCTCTCTATTTCTCTTTTCTTCTCCGTCTCCGTCTTTTCTCACCATCATACCTCGACTTGGTTCTTGCAGGCTCTCTGTCTTACAGTAATAGTTTTATTTGGCAAAAGTATTTCGGTGGAGGATGTTCCTAAGCAACAAGTGTAAATATTGGGATTATACTGACCTGCATCTCGCAGCCAAAATTAAATGTCAGTGCTGTTGAGAGTTTTAAGGTTGCTTACATCTTGTTGTTAGTCTTGTTATGTGTCATTTTCATGCAGACATAGGTAGTAGTGGTGTTACTGTTAAGTATGCAGTTACACTCAAACCTCATGCTGTGCCATTGTGATGCACATACTCCCTGAGACTGTCCATTGTGTGTGTGTGTGTGTGTGTGTGTGTGTGTGTGTGTGTGTGTGTGTGTGTGTGTGTTGTGTCAAGCAGTGGTACAGTAGATTAGATTCCTTCAATAGAGTTGGCTTTTTACATTGTGGATTATGGGAGGTTCACACAGGGCCATGAGAAACCCATTCATTCCATGCAGGCTCCTACTGTTAGGAACAAAAGAGCACAGTTAGCCCACTAAGAACTCCCCCTGATTTTTCCAATTACTGTGACCCCTTTCCTCCTAATCCTGACCTTTGATCTTTCCCAATCCTGTCCCATTCTCGTCTAAAACACAGGAATTCCACAGGTCAGGTTGCACTCCTTTGTCTCCCAAATCAGGTGTGATGTGTTGGACTGACATCTTCCCCTTTGCAGACCCTACACACTTCCTTTAGGTTTTCATTTAAACATGTTTGCCAATGCCAATAACAATGATGATAATTGGTGTTTTCTGTCGTGTCAAACTGGAACCAGTCAACCAGAACCTCAATTATGAAAGTGAAAAATAAATAAATAGATGCCAACAAAAGTGACAAAAATTTAGTTAAGTCTACACCAAAGAGGTGAATGTAAAATATCTAAATTCTTTTTTTTTTAATTGGTAGGATAATAATGTTGCCTCTTTTTTATAGTAATCTACCTTGAACTTATTCATCCATTTTCAACCATCTCCTCAATCAAATTACCCTCTAACCAGAAACCCATTTTGGAAGACATCCAATAACCATGGAAACAAATGGAGGTAGTATAGGTTCTCTGCAGAGAGCGCTGAGCACAGGAAATGACCTCACAAAGGCAAAGACTGCCTCCACTCACTCCGATTGCACTCATTTTCCAGTTGCTGGGAGTGAGTAATGCTTGGACTAGATGCATGTTTTTTTTTTTTTTTCCTTTCTTCCTAGTCTTCGTCTCTGTGAAAGCTACTTGTCTGGATCTGTGCTGTAGACAAGCTGGTGGCTTGCTTGCGAAGTCTGAGACTGTTAGAGGACTCTGTGGTCTGCACATGGACTTAATTTACTAAATGAAAGGGCTCCTCTGTATATGGGTTCCTGTCCATTTGTGTCTAAATGAAAACATAAGCTTTAAGAGATTTCATTTATCTCATCCTCTCTCCGCTGTTAGACTTCTAGAGTTTGCAGGATTTAATACATCGCACACACAGGCCCAAACACAAAGGCTTAGCACCACACACTGTGAGCACATGCAGTTGTTATGTCAATGCAATTAGAGTGGTTCTTCACCTCTCCAAATTACACATAAAGTAAACTTTATTTGATTACTAGGTCGCCCCAAACCCCTTCATGCAATTACCCTGGTTTTAGTTACCATGGTTTTAGTTAGTTAAAGAACTAATTCAATTAAGTCAATTAATGAATAGACTTACGCCTACAGTATATGAACTGTGTTTGTATGCCTCAAATGTATGTCAAATTAGAATTTCCCGCTTTCTTTTAAGAAATGGTTATATTTCAGAATTTAAAAGATCTCCTCTTTTTCATATTTACATTTCAAAGAGCATAAAACACCTAAAACAATCATAATTCATAACAGACCATCCCTGCCGAGAGGCATGTTTATGATTGGAGCTTTTTTTATTTTCACTGCATACAAATAACCAGTGTTGTCCTTAATTCAATAACACCAGTGGATATTTTCCATTCTTCTCTGCTAGGCCCCATTTGTATTCATTTAAACCCCATACAGGACACTGAAGTCCATGTGTGTTATTGAAACGAGTCCAGGCTCCAAGAAACAAAAAAGACCACTCTGGCTCAACCACAGAACATGACAGGGGCCGGGGCCATCTGTGACCACCACGGAGCTTTTGTTACCAAACTTTCAGTGAGATCTACATCGATCATCCTGGGAGAGGGAGATTGTTTTATTTCTTTGCACCTGCATGGAAAATGCTACACTCCCCTGCTGGATCGAGTTATTACATTACAGTGACATTCAGGAAACATGAGGCAAAGTGTCCTCCTGTATACAGTAATTTATCTGTATGGTGTTTGTACAATTTTACCCATGATAAGTCTGTGATATACTGAAAGGTTCACCAAATGAGATCCCAGTGAAATTAGGTAGCTAATAAACAGAAGTGAAAGGGGGAATTGGAAAGTAAGGCTCACCTCAAGTAGCCCAGCCCCCCCAAGCAGGAACTAGGTTAGTCTTCTTTACAATGCAGTAACTCTTACAAGAGTGATATGTTGAAATGGACACAAATCAGGTCACTATTCGGCTTTTATGTTACAAAACTGTACAGCAGTCACGGACTAGGCTTAAGGAAATGTCATGAGGTGCAACAAAGTTATAAAACATGAGATCTAACCATTACCTTGGCTCACAATTTGGCATCAATGCCATTGTGGGCTTGCTGGAGTGCCAAAGTGTGCAAGGTTTGGTGTCGTAGGCTAATGTGCGTCAGCTTCGTGCTGAATGAAACAGCTGCCCAGTGTCTCCATCTGCGACACAATGGTCTCCACACAACATGCAAATGAAACAGTGGCTGTCAACAAAGACCCCAAAGTGGTTTGCTTAGCACGTGCTTCCAGAGCTTAAAGGTCTCTTGCTCCCACACAAGCATGTGGAAGAAATGGCCAACTATCTGTCCAAATTGTTTAATATACAATCTTGCAGTTACAACAAGCATGCACCACAAGCAACTGTTCATTTGCATATAGGGGTTGTCTGCAAGAGTACATTCAACGAACATGGTTAAATGTCTGTGATACACTAACCTACATAGTTGAGGCTACATTCTGAAAAAAGAAACATTTTCTAGAGATTGTATCTCCCTCCCACTTCCTTTGTCTTTTATACAAGCGGTCCAATCAAGAACAGATTAATTGCTGACCTCTGACCGCAGTTTCCTCCTGAAAAATGTCAGCCTGAACATCTTACACCACCAAGACCTTAGGTTCATGACTACATTTAGAGTAGGTCTGTGCCTGAATAAGCATGGTTGTTTATATGACATAGCCTACTTTTGAGTCAATCTAGCCATGACATAACTTTAGGAGCTGATTCTGCAAGTCAGGGAGTTGAGATAAATCCATACTGAAATGGTCAACAAAGTAGCACTTTTAAAGAATAGTGTTGTATATACAAGCCAGAATTTTGTTTTTTATTTAGTCCGTTGTATGTAGGCCTACAGTATCACCATATTGTAGGCCTTTCATTACAGCCTACATGGTTTACAGACAACCAACGTGAGTCAATCTAGTTTGTTCCCCTCATCACTTAGAAAAAGTGGGAGGAGCTAGAGGGTGGGTCTTACACAAAATGACAGTAACCTCTCCAATGGCACGACGGTAGAAGTCCCGAGAGCTTGCGTTGTCCAATCAGATGTCAACATTGTTACAGACTCGCATTCATTTCTAAAGTGTTTTAATATTTGATTCATTTCACCTCACTCAGTTGAAAGACTCATCAAGAGAGCCTTCGCTTCTGGATATTCTCATTTTCACAACAAAACACAACTAAACTAACAATGGCTGATACTGCAGTAGATACAACTACCACCACAGAGATCACCGCTAAGGTAAGTTGACGAAAAAGTGATTTCTTTACCTATGAATTTTAACAATGAGCGTTGACGTTAACCTGGCTAAAACTGTCTGGAGGCTAACTTTCTCAGGTAACGTTAACTTAACGTTGGGGCGGTGAAGTAAAACCTAACGGTTGATGTTTGGTATTTGTAGGATAAAGTAAAGTTGCGGTGT
The DNA here is from genome assembly GCA_027497455.2 of Sardinella longiceps. Classification (NCBI taxonomy): domain Eukaryota; kingdom Metazoa; phylum Chordata; class Actinopteri; order Clupeiformes; family Clupeidae; genus Sardinella; species Sardinella longiceps. Next base: position 13,331,712 of record JAODXP020000012.1, on the reverse strand, counting down.
TATCATATATAGCTGAAGTTGATGTACTACTTCTCAGAGAAACGCAGTGGTGATTCTGGTGGATTGCATTATAATGGTATCGTTAACCTGACGTTAACGTTAGCCCTGTCTAATTCAGACCTATATCCAATATGTTCACTAGGATAAAGTCAAGGTAGCGTTATGGTATTATTAACTTTATATGAAGGTAACGTGACGTTATATCATACCGAATATAAAAGATGTAAAGATTAATGACTTTGAATGCGGTTTGGCTTTCACTAACGTTAAACCATGTGTTTAAAAAGGTTGGTTTTTGTTGAAGTTCCAACGTTAGTAACATAGGTAACTTTTTATAACAGTGGTTACAGTGAACGATAAATCCTGAGAAATTATAGACGGGGAAGAAGCCGTCGATGAATAGGCGGGAAGCGCTTCGCATCAGCAAACCTCTGTGCGCGCGCTGAGAAATGGTCCTCGAGCTGCGTTTCTTTTGTCTTCATCAGGAACGCGCGTCGTCAGTGATGGGGGATGTAGACGCTCCGCGGAGAAGTTCAAGAAACCCCTTGACTTAGTGGATGTTAAGAACTTAATATGGACGTTGAATGTTGATTATCATACATAAGCATACATTTGACTAAAGTTTAAAGAGTATACATTTATATTAGGGCCAAACTTTAACTTATCAAAGTTGAGTCTAATGTCAACTACTGATGGTTGATGAGAAATGTTTTCCGCAATAAGTGTCGATGTATGAATAAAGGTGTAACGTAACATTTTATGCTAACGTTGACGTTACAATTTTATCAGCTTTTTACCTTACGTTACAGATAATAATGCTATATCAAGTGGATCATTGTTTTCTTTAAGTTTCGAAATTTAAGTTAGCAAAAGTAGCCTTCCTAGTTAGCGCTGGTGAAGGTACCCAGGCTTTTTAAGATGGTGTCGCAATGAATAACGGCAATAAAGTAATTTTTAGTTTTACAACAGAGAGGCTCCCTTATTCACTTTTAAGTTGATTAACACACTAACCCGTTATTTATTTCCATAGGACCTGAAGGAAAAGAAAGAGGTGACGGAAGAAGTTGAAGTGGAGAAGGAGAAGGAGAAAGAGAACGGCAGCGGAGACGCACCTGCTAATGGAAATGGAACAGTGAGTAACGTGGGGAGCAGGCTCCCAGTAGGCCCCTCTTGTAGCTTTTGTTTCCTTAGTAGATCTGCAGGTGTTGAAATTTCCCCTCCCCCTCAGTAGAGTTCTTTGTTGAGATTAATGGAGATACAAATGTAAAGCATTGTAGACACCCATTCTTGTAAAAGAAATGAATATACCAATTTAAATGAAGGTGTTTGAAATGTATTTTAGATGACTAAACCATGTTCTCCCCCAATTTTTAGACGAATGGTGCCTCACACGAGGAAGAGCATGCTGAAGAAGCAGAGGAAGGTAAGGTTATAATTAGGAGAGTTTAAAAAATTGGTATCTGAAAATGCCATTTTACATGTAAAGTAACTCGTACCATTGATATTTCAAAGCTGCAAAAGTAGAGAGCGAGGAGGCAGAGAATGGCGCAGATGAGGAAGTTGATGGACAAGCAGTGAAACGTCCTGCTGAGGAAGAGGTGTGTATTTGCATGTTTTTTGTAATCTAAATGCACATTTTGCACATGAATCTTGACATATTATATTGTAACTCCTTATATTCTTGCTTTTTCAGGAAAAAGCTGAGACAAAGAAACAGAAAACAGAAGAGAAGGAGGAATCCACAGAAGCTGAAGTGAAAGCCTAGAAGCAACACTAAACAGCCCTGTTCCATAGCTGTCTGCGTGGTCAACCTGACCTAGTAGAGTTTGTGCTTTTATGTATATTTTACTCATTTTCTTTTTGCCCCGGAATATATTCTATTGCACTGGAGTCCCGTAACATCATGGCCCACTTTCCCTTTCTTTTTTTATGAAATGTTATTTATTGGTTCAGAGTGACATTTTTAGATCTGTCTTTAACAAAGAAAAAAAAAGAGAAAAAGTATTTTGTACGTATGAGTTCAAAGCACAATTTCTACTGCTTGTTCCAACCAGCTGATACAGACTCAGACAAGCATCTGCACCCTCTCTCACAAGGTTCTGACATTTTCACGAGTGACCTCTCAGACTCACTGAAGACCAAAGATAAGTTTTAAGCAGGGGGCTAATACATGCTTCTTAAATCCCTTTTGTTTGTGCTGCTAGCAGTTAATCCCTCGCTTGGCTGATCTGTGCATACAGCAGATGGCACTTACCAATGAAGGGGTCTCATGGAGCCTAATCAAAAATGAAAATGATTGCTAGCTTCCCTCTTGGCAGGGGGGCTTCCAAGTCTTGTGCTAGCCTGCTCTTAAACCTTTATAATTTGGTCGTTTTTTTGTTCACAGTTTTGGTAAGATTTTACCTTTGACATCCAATGCACAGTTTTGTCTCGGGTTACATTTCCTACTGCTTTTTGTAACTGGGAGTTCAGGATAAGACTAGTTGCTACAGTGGTCTTGAAACTGTACAGTCAGGTCTAATGCTCTCAGTGGGTTTTCAAACAGTTTTTATGGATTGTGTTTTGGTTGCTTCAACCACTGCTTTGTATATTCTGGTTCTGGATTATAAATAAATCAGTCTTGTCTTTTTAATTTGGTGTGGGGTGTTTTATTATTGCATGTTGACACATTACACAGTACTTACATTTCATAGCAGAATTTGACCTGTTGATGATTTCTTTTTAAAACAATATACTTAAATGCTACTTAGGAGCAGATTAAACTTGTACATGCTGTAGAATGGTCCAGAATGTGTCTGGTAAGAGCATGCTGTCTTATTTATTTGAAACAGCCATATGTAAAGATTGCACTGGAAGATTCTGAATGATGGCTTGATGCTAATGAGCTCAGAATGACTACTAATTTCTAAAGTCCACCATTATACCACTACTGGATGATGGGCAAGTAGACTTAATTAAAATCAGCTTTGCTTTTTCATGGCTTTTTTTTTTTTTGTCATACTGTGCAAATTCGGCTTTCTCAATGAAAATGATTCTTTGTCGCCACCTAGTGACAAAAACCTGCTGTGAGATAACAGCAACTTCAAATCATTACTGTTTGGATTATATTCACAGAGAAAGTTAATCCAAAATGTTTGCACAAACTGCTTGTATGCTAAAGAAAATTATTCTAAATAGAGAAAAATAATACATTCCCATATACCCCAAACCTGAAATATCCTAGGAACACAGTAAGTAAAATGATAATCTTTATGATCAACGCAAGTCTTGATTTAATACAGTTTTCCTTTACCAGTACCTCGCAATGTAAATCAACCCTGAATAAGCCTGTGTCAAATGACAGTCTTGAGTCTTATGATCATTATACATTTGCTATTGAGATATGAAGTTATGGCTGTGCTTGCCCTGTAGGTCAAAAATAAATAAATAAATAAATGTAACACTTGCCAGACAGCAGTCTTAAAAACATCCACATCTAGGCTTTGAAGGCAAATATTTGTTGTTTGAATGATAACGATCCAATATGACACTGCAGATGTAAGCAGGAATGCTGAAGATGGCTTTAACAACTGGATTTTACAAGAAAAAAAAATGCAGCATCAACAAATATCTCCAACCTCGTCATTGATCCACTGGTCCAAAAGCCAAAAAAAGTGCATTGTTTTCTTGCTTTATATGAAATGATGTCTCTTAGCACATTGCTAGATTTTGCTTATGCACTTTTTTGTTCATAGGCTGGCTATCTGGTGACTACATGTAATGGCGAGAAGAGTTTTCATGCTTTGCAGCATGTGAGGTGAAAATTCAAGGAACCTCTTCATAGTGTGTAGGCCTATAAAAGAGAGAAAAAAAAACCTCTGCCCAAGTCAAAAATCTCTCACACAAAATCTTTCAAGCACTATTCATGTGCGTAGACTCAACACTCAGAAGTTAACGTGCAGCTTCCTGATTTTTTTCTTAAGCCAACACAAGTGCAGCAGTTTGTGGATTCACATTTGTTCCTTTGTTGTGAGGTTTTTTTTTTTTTTTTTTTTTTTTTAAGTATAAATTTCTTTTGTTAGTTGGTTCCTCCTTGGGCTTTGGTCGGTTCCACATTGTTCAGCTGGTTCACACCCCAGTTTCAACTTCAACTCTGCCTGATGACGACAAGAATGGCTGTCACTACAACATTCATGACAGAACCTAGGTGACTGACCAGGGGTGGAGGGTGTACTCCAGTACAGAGTGCTGGGACGAGTGAGGGGGGAGGACTCCATGGTTCATGTCTGTGACTGCATATAGCGCCACCACGTGCTGGAGATGGTTGCAATGGTGATATGATGGGGGAACGACACTGAGACCATACAGTTTAGTAAATAAAAGCAAAACAACCAATTAAATACGTAGATTTCCTTGATAATACATGTATTTAATTGTGGTAAAGGAAATATTGTTAACACATTTTTTTTGCTATTCCACAGGCACTAGATCAATTAATTAATGTTTGGTGTCTAGAATTTTCATCTTCAAGTTTTATAAAAGGATAAGTGAAATAACTTATTTTTTTGTGTGTGTGTGCAGATTTTGTGTCAATTATAAGTCATTCTAGGTGTCTTTTGTGAGTCCAGTGAGTGTTTGGAATATGATACATTTGTGATATACTGTATAAATCTAGAAAATAAATACATTTAAGAAGCAAAATTGGACACTAGTGTCTTAAAATACAGACTGCATTTGAGCTTTGGAAAAAAAAAAGATATCCTATTCAGTTGGACTGCTTTAGGGAGGTGGACCAACAGACCTGCCTGCTACAGTTTAAGCTTCAGATTTCATCTGCTTGTATAATTACAGTATATTTTAGCTTATCTGTTTCTATTTATGCGTGTTTCTACCTGATGATACAAGACTGGCAAATTCTTTAACAGAAAAGAATAATGTCCAGTCACATAACAAGAACTACCGGTACTCATAAAGAAAGATCACTCACACTGCATTTGTTATGGAGGTTGATTTCTCTTCAAGTTCATAAACTATGGTAACACATTAATGGTATTGTTATTGATCATTTTAATGTTACACCCCATTTATATGGGCAATTGATAAACACTTTGGCCCCAGTGTGTGCGTTTGATGAGGGAATCATAATGTATCAAAAACATCAACATTCGCACAAGCAAGTTCAAATGTTGAAGAGAAGCATGCCTCATCAGATGATACAAGGACAAGCATACAAACAGATTTATCATCCGCAATGCTACACACATAAAATCAGACTTACTGGCATAACAAATGTAAGTTGCAAAAATCTTTCATAAAAGCACCAATGCAAATGTATGGAAATAACAAAGCATCCACTCTTTGCTTGGTTACTCTGAGCCCTGTCTGCATTTAACTGAGCAAACAAATTGACTGGCCTGAGACTGACAGTATATAGCCAATATAATATCAGGAAATATGTTAGGACAACAATATGTTAGGACAAAGTTTAAAGTTATGTGAAGGGCCATTATGTAGATATAAAGCAATTGTGAACACCATATTTTTTTCCATTGCAAGACATGGAGCAGTGAACACGAGAGTTGATATGGCACGGTTGGGGGAAGGCATGAGAAATGTGATGAATATGTCTATGTGTGTGTGCGTGTGTGCAGCATCATGTCTTCAGCTGGGGGTTGGGGTATGGTAGAGGGAAGGGGAAGGGGTGGAACACAACATGGGAGGGGAGGGGGGTTGATGTGAGGGGGTTGGGGAGAGGTTGGGGGAAGGGGTGGGGTGTCTTTTTTAAATGTGCACCAGTAGTGGCTGGGCCTCGTTTGGGGGTGGCTCACCCTCTGGTGGAGGCAGCTGGTACACCACACACAGTGAGGAGTACAGGCAGCCCACGAACGACATCAGGCTGGCAAAGTACATCACGCCCTGGGCCCCGCCCACCAGTGAGGTCAGAGGGCCCATCGCCACGGAAACCAGGAGCTGTGCCAGGAAGTACTGGCAGCTGAGGAGGGAGATGTCCACACCCATCCCTCGCCTAGTACCGTCCTCAGAGGAACCACAGAACTATGCAGAGAGGGCAAGAACCGAGAGACAGAACATAGGTGTACTATTTCACTGTGTGTTTAAGCAAGTAATACTCTTTCACGTTTTGACTGCTACTGCATGATGCATTGAATTGTAGTGAAGTAAACTATATTTACAGATTTTTCCCACATCTACAGGCATTGGATCAACCACATGTATGAAGAGATTATAAATAGTGAACAATGATCATAGCCTAAATGCAATCTCAGAAATAGTTTTCTGCTCTAAAATGAACACTGTCTCTAATATTAGCCTCACTGGGTAGGCTTACTGTCATGAGAAAATTTGTTCCCATGAAAAAAAAATCAAAGAGACAGGAGGGAATGACTGGTGGTGACAAATCCTAAACCAGATTCGCTGACTGCAAATCAAGATCAATGGAATATCACACACTCAAATGGGATAGCACAAATGTCAGTGCTTTTGTCAAATTTTCAGCAGCTTTCCGGAAAAAATCAAACACCGTTTAAACTACCGTTTAATTCCCGGATAATATTCGGATGTCAGCTCATGTGTGAAAGGGGCTTAAGAGTACATTACTGTTACACAGGCCTCCCCTGCAGATACAATCTATTCTGTGAACCTATGATATCACAATTTCTTTTGATGCTGATATGGTTAACATTCATTCAGCATATCATTGATGTGTATAATGCTACTGTTAAATTTTGAATTGAATTATTGAACTATGACTGATGTCATATTAAACCGATAGTCTTACATGACCAATTCATCATACGTTATCAGATTATTACTTTCATATATATGGATATATCCTGGTTATTATGCTTCTGACTGATCTCAGTTCAGTGTGAGTGTGGATGGTCTCACCTGTGGGCTCTGGTAGTACTCACACAGCAGCGAGTAAGGCAATGTGCAGAGAGAGGAGAAGAGCACGCCATAGGTGACGCACAGAGACAGCACCACGTATAGGTTGGTGGAGAGGGTGGCAAGACCCGTGCCCAGGCCAAAGGCCAAGTAGGCGAAGAAGTAGAGCGAACGCAGCGAGAAGCGCTCCTCCAGCTTCTCCAGAATGGCTGAGGGGCAGAGGAAACAAGGCAGAATTCATTGCAATGTTTGCATAAGCAGAGACTTCATTCACATTGAAGTTTGGTCAATAGTCACACAACAGTTAGAAAAGGCAGAAGATGAGATAAGAGCCAAACTAGCGTTTTACAATGAAACATCTCACAACTAAAACACACTTGGAGAGTGCAGACATAAGTTAAGGCAATAGGGTCAATGATGTAACACAAATTCCAGATAGTGTTATGCATCACCACCAAATTTAATCATTTGTTCATTGTACTAATATTGTATACAAACAAACAAAAATGATCTTCATGCGAGAGTGAGACTGAGGCCCAAATACTACAAGAAAACCTAAGGAGGGAAAAAAAAAACTTTCAAATCATGCATAGTGGAGAACAAAATCTAATCAAAAATGATTTACACCACAAGAGAGAGCTATCGTCTGTCCAATACAGCTCATTTCCAGTTCAAAAGGATTCAATTCTGCTGATGTTTTGGCTAGGGCTCACAGACGACACCACATCAATGACAAGCACAGTGCTGAGTGGGCTAATCATGCAAGGTCATGTGTTCTATGGAACTAGGACCCAGAGTTCTCTTTCACTGGTGTTAGAGGGAGGAGGACTCTTTCCCCTCGGATGGTTTTATCCAAAGCAATTAAATCAAAGAAAAAATAACACACTCTCATCAAGATGTACTCAGCATCAATGTTTTGTTGTTGATTTTTTGTGGTTTTGATTTTTGTTGTTACTTTTTCCAAAGATTTAGACTACTGACTTGGAGTTGAGCACATCTACTTCCCTGATTTATCCAAAGCAACTCATGGGTAATATTTGTGATACCACACCATCTTGCCTCCACCTGCTTATTACTATAAAATGCCAAGTCCACATATTCTGTTTTTCTGGTGGTCCATACCAGTAGGCTGCACAGTGCACACAGTGCACACAGTCATAAGAGGTACTCAGACAAAAAGTAAACTAATCTGGGCTCACGTAATAGTTATACTGTACACCACTAATGTCTAACCACAGATTTAGCATTCTGACTTTGGAATAGCTCATGACTGGATGCACACACAGTGGGAACTGGTGTGTGGTGTTATGTTACTGTGTGAAGTTGTGAACTAGGCTGACCTGAGTAGAAGGCAGCACTGAATGCATAGATGCACATGCCCCAGCAGCCCATGCTGACGCCAGCGTTGTAGCGCTGGTAGGCCTCCGAGTCGTGGGGCGCTTTGGGGTCCCCCCCAAACACGACCTCCCCCATGAAGTCAGTGTAAAAGAGCAGCATGCCCTCAAACGACAGCCAGCCTGGGAGACAAATGGAGAGAGAGAGCAAGAGAGAAAGAGAGAGAGAGAGGAGGGGGGACAAAAAAGAAAGCAAGAGAGAGAGAAAGTTAAAGAGAAAATCATGCTAATTTGGCTTGACGCACAAACATGGTCACTCTGCACTGCAGTGCACTAATGCAGTCTGGCCAATGGGTAAATACTTTTGAGGATAAAAATAGGCGTATCCAAATTTGGTTGTGACCATGAACTAACACAAGGGCGTTCATGCTGCGCTCCTGCTTCCTCACCCAAAAAATGGTTGGTGCAAAGGCTGCGCAGTGACGGGGGCATCCTGTAGATGGCGATGCAGAGCAGCCTCATGGACATCTGGGTATCCGCATTTTCTGGTCTGTCGCTCAGGTCGCTGTCGTAGCGCACACCATTTAGCAAAATATTTGCCACCTGCAAGATCAAAGACACAGGGATTAGAAGCAGCAGAGTCAGACTCACACAAATGGGTCTTAATGGAGATTTTCCTTATCAAAGTACACCTGGAATGTAACACTCCATCACCCACATCCTTTGATGTACACTATTGAAGCAAAAGACAAGCTGTGACCGTGTAAACAGGTCTGCGGGATAACTATAATGATAGACACAGATACCACCCCCCCCCCAATTATAATAGTAAAATTATTGTTAATTCTGTGAGTCCTGTGTGTAGTAGGCTACAACAATAGGCTACAATATTGAAGAGTAGATGTACATCTCACTTATCTCTGTGTGCTTTCTGGCTCCATTGTGACACCCCAGAGGATACCTGTCTATACTGTCTATAAATCCCATATAACTTGTACAACATGCACAGGGCTCATTTTACAAAATAAAATGAGTCGTAAATGACTATATAAAGTGAGTGTAGAATTTAGGTGAACAAATTTCTATTAAGTATACTGATACAAAACTACCCCTGCCAGGCCCCACATATATTGTATGCAGTACCACAGTATACACCAACAAACAGCATGTGTAATGCAGTTAATTCCCACCAGTCATGAAGTTAATCCCTACAAGTGTAATAATAAATCTAGCCCCACCTGCTGGCTGAAGGTGACGGTGCGCCTGCGTCCGTGCTCCATCCCTGTGTTGGGGGTTAATAAGGGGTCCTCAGTGAGGGCCAAACTTTGAGGGCGCTTCAGGATACTACCCCTCTTCGCCCCCACGCCAGGCTTGGGCCCCCCATCACTCCCATTCGATTGCGTCCCTTCACTCACTTGCACCACCTCGCTTCCATTCGGTTGCAACCCATCCGCGGGGTTTGAGCCCTCTTCTGTCTGCTCTTCTCCTTCCGGCTGCACCAACGTCCCATCTCCCCCTCCATGGCTCTCGCCCGGTCGATTCTCCTCAGCAGGCTGGGGCACCTGCTGTGGAGGTGGGGTGTCCCCCGCGTTCATCTGGGGGCCCACGGCCTCCGGTTCCAACAGCTGCGGCGTCTGCTGCCCCGTGTAGCAGTCGATGAGCACACTGTCGATGTAGGAGGTACCCAGGGAGGAGGCAAACTCGTTAATGCCCGTCAGGGAGTTGTCGCGGCTTATGAAGCTGCCGTACTTGGGCGTGAGCGGGCTGAGCGGCGAGATGGGGCTGGTGAGGCCGGCGCAGAGCCGAGCGCTGGCGCTGCACGAATGGCCCAGCGGGTCAGTGTAGCGACGCTGCCGGTTGGACCCCTGGTACAGACCATCCTCCTCGTCCTCTTCATCCAGGCCACCTCCAGCACCCGGGGGAGCGGGTGGGGACGGGGGCAGGGGCAAGCTGGGGCTCTTCAGAGCACTCCTGGTGGACCTCGACTGAGGCTGTGTCTGAGGTAGCGCCCGCTCCGGAATGCTGGTGAGGGTCATTGCCGTGGCAGCCACAAGGGTGACGCTGGTGAACATATAGATGACCCGGAGCTGGCCACCCATGGCTCTGCCGAACTCAGTGTGATCCCAGTTGATGCCACCCACAATGTAACCAAAACCACCACCTAGACCTGAACAAGGTAGAAGGAGCTTGGGGTAAACAAGTGTTTGGGTGTGTTAGAATAGAACAGAAACAGAAAAATAATTCTTCTAAAAAAGTGGGAATGGTATCTAAATTCACTGCCATTGTATGGTAGCTTACAGAACTTGTCATTAATTTCCCTTATATACAGTTTGTTACCAATTCTCCATTCATTACCTGAATCTAAGGCTAAACGAACTTCCTGAAATCACAAGAGGTCTCTTATTCAGTGAAGTATTAAAGGAGAATGCTAATGTGATATGGAGTGACAGCATATTGCAACATCATAAAAATTTTGCTTGGAAGCTGAATTTGAATAAAATTGTGCAGGCCGGAGAAGGCATTGAGAACTTATTAAATGTACAGATAGTTAGCTACAACCTAGCTCGATGCCCCTGATAGTTCCAACTAACAAGCTGTCTTCTCCGGCCTGCACAAACATATCAAAATTTGGCTCCCTAGCTAATTTTTTATGATGTTGGATATACTTTCTGTCATATCACATCAGCATTATCCATTAAGCATGTTACCTCTGAATGCTGAATGTAGTGTAGTGTAACGTTTTGTGAGAGGGCAATCAGGTTACCCATGTACCTGCAAGAAGAGCATGGATGTTGAGCCCTCTGTCCTGATCTTCAGGACCACAGACATCCATCATGTAGGCGTGGCTTGGGTTGTCTGCTGAGTCAGCGCTAAAGTCCATTAGAACCACCCCACAAATTGTTAGAACTATGCCCCATTTATGATTGATAGCTGTGTCGGCCACTGCTGCTCCTATGTCCCGCCCATTCAGAACCAGCGTTAAGCCAATCAGAGCTCCTACAAAATATAAATCAGACACAGTGTTTTGTAAACAGCATCAGACTTTTCTTACCTAACAATCTTCACTTTGGACATATAGCATACATAACAACAGGGTTTCAGCTGTGTGTTTTTGCCTGATCTACAGCCTATATACTGTAGTTCTCACAGAAGAAATTACAATTAAACCCAAATAGAATCACACTGTAGTGACAAAATCAAAACCAGGAGTTGATGTACAGCATGCATTCTTCAAATCTGAAAAAATAAACATGAATAATTCCATGAAAATATAAAAATAGGAATTGGAATACTACTCTACAGAGACCATACATCTCAAAGCATTTCACAAAGACCTCAAAGTCAAAACATATTAAATATTAAATACTCTATGAGTGTATATGTAGAGAATGGGACATATAAATATTGCATTGTGTGCTAATCAGTTTTTTGTGGATTGGCAAATGCAATGCCTAGCATAAGACATTATTCTTACCACTATGACATATTCTTTCCAAAAATACAGTTTGTGTGTGTGTGTGTGTGTGTGTGTGTGTGTGTGTGTGTGTGCGCGCCGCGTTAATGATATCTGTGGCATTGTACAATGTTGTTGGAGGACCTACGCTCTATGGAGCTCTATGCAATAGCCTGCATATAGTGTGATAATAGTGTGCTGTGAAAAAAAACCTCAGTTGTAATGTCTTACCCAGAGACAAGGCCAAGATAAATGGCCTTCTTCGACCAAAACGTGAAGTGCAGCGATCACTCCATGCCCCCAATATTGGTTGTAGTAAGAAGCCTGCAATGAAAAGAAAACTCTGTGAACATTTAAAAAATTGTGGGCATGGCATATTGTACTAATTGCCCAGCCAAAATTTGCTTGGAAAAAAACATAAGATAATGAGAGATTCCGGGCTGTGTTTTCAAAATGTGATACTGAGTGGAAGCACTTTACTAGTCTGGCTTTTGGAAAGAGGTAGGATTCAAAAAGTTAGGCTCTGAAGACTAAACCAATTCATACAACATGGCCAGGCCGAGTCAAAACACCAACAACCAAAATGTGCAGTACCAAGGATTGGACTGATGAACCACACCAAACTGTAGAACTGATCTGGCAAGCCCATTTGAAGGAGTACGGGAGTGACGTAAGCTGTCTCCATGGCGTAGCTGAACTCTATGCCAAAGAGGATACAGCCGTTGCACACAAGTTCTGTGAAGGTTCGCCGTGGTGGGAGTTCAGTCAGGTCCAGCTGATCCAGAGGGCAAGGTGTGTTGGGGGGTGGTGGTGGCGAGGGCCTGATGAGTTTTCGTCTCTTGGGGTGCCTTTGGAAGTTGTTGGCTCTGTGGCTGAGGTGGCGCGTGGAGGATGATGGGAAGCTGGAGGTCTTGGGGAGGGTAGGCCTCCAGGAGGCGTCATGGATTGATCCAGCTCTGCTCCCAGCCGGGCTGGCCAAGAGGGGATCACTTGGAGTGCCCATGCCAGGCGATGACATCACTCTCTACCTGCTGGACTCTGCATAACACCAAAAGTAATAAAGACATTCAAAGACAACAATGTCCAGTGAATGAAATTCAAGACTCATGTATAGGGAGATGGATCAAACCCTAAGTAACCCACACAAAAACTCCATGCTAACACGACCATAGTAGCATAATGACATTTAGAGGACACGAGTGTGAAAACAACGCTTGTAAACATGCTACTACACATATACAACAAAGGACAATTTCAAGAGTAAACAGATTTCACAAAACATACCAAGACGCATGCGGTATCGGGAACCGCCATTGCCAAACCGTAATAAGTGATATGACATTTCACCTCGTGTACACGAAACACTGCAACCACTGCGCAGGTTCGTGAGGAGAAGAGATGCGCAGAGTCCATGTGCTCCGGAGCTGAGTACGGCAGAAAAGGCTGCAGCATCCCCTTTCAACTGGCTTATTTATTACGATACTGCGACGTTCTATTTATACCATTTCTATGAGAGATTTGTAAATAGGTTACAAAAAAAGATCACTCAAATAGCTGTTTTCCTTGATGCCTTATTGTGTTTAGTTATGGCTAGACGATTGAGGTGCAGCAGTAAAGACGGCAGCGGCATACGGCTTAGTGAATTTCAATGAGTGGCTAATAATAGGTGGGTTAAAGATCAGTGACTTGTAAGTTTGCTCGAAGTGTGATCAATACAGCCAAGCCGATTATTATACCAAGCCATCTGTTCGCTTTCTTTGACTGGACAAGGCGTGCAAATGGAAACATGAAAATTATTACCTTTTCGGGGATTCTTGTCATTTATTACAGCATTCTTTCAAGTTAAATTGGTTCGCCATGATTTAAGAAATATTTAGCACTGGCTATGAATTTAAAAGATTCATCTTCCCCCCCCTTGCGCTATCTTTGGTGCAGTCATTTCTCAGCTATTATTCTTCAGCCTTCCCCCCTCTCTCGTCCTCCCCTCCCATGGCAGTCCACATCTACGTCGTGACGTCAGGTTACCCCGCGCCCCATCATTTGATTGCAGCATCAGCACCACTTTTCTCAGTGTAGTGGTAGTGTAGGCTAGTAGTGGGTGCTATGGACACAGTTGTATGCACGGCAGAAAGCATGCTTTAGAATACTTTAGTATGCTTTCCCAACTCCCTCTAGGTACACCATAAATATAGGCTATAAGAAGAAGAAGAAAAAAAAAACTAGAGGGTCCCTGCTCCCTCCCAAAATTGATATTGGTAATATGTGCTTCAAAACACTGTGGGTTTAATAGAAATTCCTGTTCATCACAAGATGAGTCCTGTTCGTCACAATGAATTGCACAATGAGTCAACTGAACTCAAATAAACTTGAACTGACCTTGTGTGTTTTCATGTTTGTAATATTGTACTTCATTGGAGTATGCCTAATATTGCCAATGGATGGATGAATGGATGGATAGATCTAGTCTTATTAATGGGATGTCATTTAAAATGTCACTCATTGAGATTTAAATGATATTGTGAATTCATTTAATGTGAAGGAGAAAAATAGTGTGAATCAATGCTGGATGCCTCAGTTATCTTGGAATTAGCTATCAGACAGCTAAAATGAGATATTAAGTAACCTACATAATAAAGTAACAGAATAAGTTTGTCAGAGAATAATTGCTCACTAATTACTTTTTAAAAGTAACCTTCCCAACATTGTACATAATACACTTAATGTAAATGCTCAAATTTCATGTATCATTTACATCACAACATACCCTCACATTTTATTGCTGTTATGGACTTGACAGAAATGTACATTTTTGGGGGGAGTATTTATTACTTATGTATATAGTCTACGTCTATGGAGTTGGTAAAGGGAATAGATGATCTAGATGTGCCCTGCATGGGCCTAGAGAAGGCTATGAGGCTCATAAGGGCTGCCCGTGCGGGGCCAATGCTTTGCCGATGAGCAGTGGTTAAAGTGGGATTTGGCAGGAGGGGGAACTCTCATATTTTGTGTTGGCAGAAACAATGAAAAACTTATAGAGAAAGAATTGGAAGATATTATTCATTTATCTGAGGTGCCGGATGCAGGTGAGGTGCCCCTGCGTCCCCCCCCACACACACACTTTAACCCCTAGCGATGAGCAAATCCTGATCCCCACTGTGTTGAGTCAGCCCAAAAAGGCCCCACGCTCATTTGCAACACCTGCACCAAATGCTGGATGCTTTCACCTCGGTTCAACTATTACCACCCATGAGGGCAAACCTCAGATGTTGGAGAATATAAAGTAATGATTAACTCAACACCATGGCCGATATCCCCCAAAAGAAGTCCTAAACAAATGTGGATGTGTTCATGTAGCCTAACTAAATGGCTACTGAATAACTCAAAATCCCATAAAGTCTGCCTAGTACAGGCAATTAAATGTCCTATATTATCATTCAACTGAGTAGACATGTGTAGGCTGAACAATATGGGCAGCTATAAAGCTGTTAACCTTCAAACATTTACCTGCTGCCACTCCCAGGTTTCAGGTTCACCTTATGAAACTCAGAGCAAGGAGGTGGCTTTAGCTGAAACCCTGGCATTACACAAACTTAGACTCACTCGTAGACATCCACCACCTTATTATGTTATATCATGTTGTAAAACCCTAGTCATGGCGTGATGATTTGATTGTGTAAAATCTGTCGACTGCTATACGTTTATGCAACTAATCCCGCCTTCTGGGTTGATTTACCCGTGTTTTGGTTTGTGATAGGTCCATTTCCCATGTCACTTGAGAGGCGATTCATAGTTACATAGCAAGGGGCGGGGTTAGAGGTGACACATAAGTTGTTACAAACACGACATGTGATAATGTATTCATGTCGCTTACTGATGTGCACTGTTGGAGAGATAAGCAACTTGTAGGCCTAGTTTTCTGATAGACGAAACGAAAAATGGCACCTGTGGATCTAGCCAAAATAAGTACAAATGCACTGAAAAACGCAGCTTCTGGAGAGGTATGTTAAATTTTCAGCTAGTTATACGTTCCAATGTTAACGTTAATTGTATTGGTTTAAAGTTTAAACTTACTACTAGCCTATATGAAGGAAGTCTGTTGGCCTCTAGCTAGTTTATGGCTCTGACTTATGGAAAGACGCGCACAACTTCATTACTGTCTTCACGTTATACTTCCTCATGTGACTGCATGCGTCAGGCGTAGACCACCACAGGACCAGCTCCGCAACATTGTACCATAATGCTATATAATTCCCCAATATGAATTCATGTTGGTGCCTGTAAGTGACTACAGTGGTAAACACTCTCATCCCCACGGGAGAATGTGGACATTAGTATCTCATTAGCTTGCTTGCTATCATGCTGAGAGTAAGCCTAATCGATTTCACCAATACACTGAATGAAGGCGCATAATTGCTATACATTTGAGGGCATTAGGCCTAATAAGCCTTGTAAGTGGAAGCTTGTGGTTGAATAAATTTATTGGTCCTTTGCTCTGTTCTAATACAGTCTCGTTTGAGCATTTGCACAATGAAAGTAAACCAACATTGTTTTGTATTCTATAGTGCGCTTGTAGATGTCTATGATACTGTAATAGAGATTAAATTGTTTTCAGCCTTAGCCAAGTAGGCCTATTGGTCTACATAGTTCATGGCACCACTTTGTGTGATCAAGGGTAATGTTTTTAGGTCTATTTTAGGACTTTAAAGCTGATTAATTTGTTGATGTTTTGATCTTGATGCCAAGAATCAAATAGTCTTTGTATGTCTTTGTGTCTTATAGAACGTGGAACTGGGGTCACTGTGGCGAGAACAGGCCGTGGTGATCTTCTTCTTGCGACGGTTTGGCTGTCAGATCTGCAGGTGGACTGCCTCAGAAGTCAGCAAACTGGAGCCAAGCTTTAAGGCTAACGGAGTGGCTCTTGTTGGAGTTGGGCCTGAGGAACTTGGGCTAGAGGAGTTCAAGGCAGGAGGCTTCCTAAAGGGAGGTGAGTATTGTCTCCAAGCAATCAGTCATGATGATTGCAAAACAGAGGTTTTACACAACTTGCCTTTTGACACACGTGGGAGGGTATATATGACCTCATACAATAGAGAGCGCTTTAGAGAGCGCTTGGTTTGTTGCCTTTGCACACTAGAGCATATGGCACAAAGCAAACATACCTTAATTTGTTTTCCATTATGCTTGCAGATATCTACATTGATGAGAAGAAAAAAAGCTATAAGGACCTTGGCTTTAAAAGGTATACGTTTGTTTTGACACAGAGATCCACTGTATTATTATCACCCATTTTAATTTACTATTGAGTAATGAGAAGGAATTGTAATTACCGTCTACACATAATAGCATTACATGAGATCATTTAGTCCTTTCACAGCACAATCAATTTTCCCTGACGACTCATAAATTTACTGTTAACGATACCAAAGGCTGTGTAATGACCAAACCGACTTAAGATAACCAACAGTGACACAGAGGAACTTAATTTTCTGTGTAATTTCCTGAAATAATACAGTGAGTAATTTTCACAAAATTACCGCTGTGACTAATGAGCAGATACCTTTATCTATTTTGTCATGCAGATACAACGCTTTAAGTGTGGTTCCTGCAGCTATGGGGAAAAAAGTGCGAGAGATTGCCTCAAAGGTAAACTGCCAAAGTCACCTGTTTATTTTTTAGGCAACATCTGATATCACCAAGTATTGAAGAGTCCAGGATCAATGTCAAACGTTTGCCCTGGATCAATGTACCTTAACCCTAACCCTAATCCTAATCCTAACCCATTCATCCCTATTTTCTGAAGTCAATTTGCTCTGTGTTAAAAAAATAAGGCTAAAAACAAACCACTGTTTTCAATGTATTCTCAATGGCAAGCGTGAAAACTGGCCTGTAGTTATGGTGGTCAAGTAACTGGAAGACATGCTTACTTCCCAACCTCTATTAGGGCAGCTTGTATACCTGGAGTGAAGTCATGTGTGATCCAGGCAGGGCAGTGAAAACAGGAGGCATTTAGAGAACTTTGATGACAGTCATCACAAATGATGACAGCCACCATGGCTAGACAGTTGACCTGCAGTGCTTTGCATTTGAACAAATATAATTACCCATGTTTATTTATTTCACATTGAGTCGACTGTGTCCACAGACATGCTAGTTCATTTCATCGGTTTCAGGAGTCCTGTTGTAGGGTACTTGAGAAGCCTACTAGGAAGCCATATAAAATCCAACAAATATCAAGACTCCCAAATGCAACTCTATGGGCCTCAGAGTGAAGATGTCCGAGCGTGGGTCATGTTGAATTCCAGTTGGTTTATCTGCCTTCAATAGATCAAGTAGACAGTCTATGCTTGACTCATGTTTGTGTGTAAGTGCATGTGTGTGTGTGTGTGTGTGTGTGTGTGTGTGTGTGTGTGAGTATGTGATGCAAGATATCAAACCATGGTGTCCATGTTAATGCAACACTCGTTTTAATCTTGTTTACAAAACAATACATTGTCACCGGTTTGTATAATAGCATCTTCAATAACATCACATCCCTTCCTCTAGCTTGAACATTGTGTATATGGGGATGAAAGCACGAAGGCTAGGCTCCTCTTTCTTTCTTTGTGGCAGAAACATCTCTTGATGACTTAGTGTAGGCTTAGTAAGTTCACTAGGTTCCAAACGGATGTTTTTAAACTTTGCCTTGTTTGTGCTGACTCATCATTAATCATCATGACACTCATCATCATTTACAGTCTAACCTACCCACACAGTGAAATCAACTGAACAACAGCACAGAACACTTTAATAGCAGACCTGTTTACATATCTGAAGTTCAGTTGTATAATGACAGACAAGCATATCTGAAAATATTAGAAGAAAGTTAATAGCATAAGTAAACTTTTCTTCTTCTGTTTCATGTCCCATAGGCAAGTGCTGATGGTATCCAGGGAAACTTTTCCGGTGATCTTCTCCAGAGTGGTGGCATGCTTATTGTGGCAAAAGGTATGTTGAAATCAATTAAAAAAAAAACAGAATATAAAGTAATTGAGGGTCTTTTTCTATGAGGTTTGTGGTCAAAATGAGGATTAGTGATCTGACCAGACCTACTGTCATTCAAAGTTTCAGTCAGTAGGGGGTAGTGTGGAACTGAGAACCTGTGTAAGTGGTGAAGAAAGTGGATGTTTGTCAAGGCCTTGATATACTATGCTAATGCCACAGTTGATTGAGATGAAGAATGTTAATTGATTGATCAGAATGACTGTCTAATGCAGTTTAAATATATTTTTTCAATACTTAGTCAACCCAGTGATGGTTTTTCTTGGTAAAATGGCTGCTTTGGTGAAATCAGTGCTGGATGGATTTATATGCATTAACACACAAAGTTAGCCATTAGCCGATTTCTCTCCAAGTATTTTGATTTCCCAAAGATGCATTTGGCTTTCACTTGGCCCAGATCCATGTTAGATCAGAACCACTTAGCTCCAGAGGCTGCCACTGTCCAAGTTAAACATTGTGTCCTGTCTTATGTCTGTGTTTGTCAGGGGGTGAGAAGGTACTGATGCACTTCATCCAGGATACCCCAGGAGATCATGTCCCCCTGGAAGACATAACTAAGGCCCTGGGCATCACAGCCAGTGTGCAAGCCGGACAGAGACCACAGGTGAGGGCCTCCACTTCCTTATTACCGAGTTACTATCACATGGATTCGCTCCTTAGATGCTTTCATCCAAGTCAGAATGAAGCAAGAATGTAGTGCTTTTCAAGTTGCTTCAGTTTTAAGCACTGACTGACAAAAAGCCCTAAGATTTAACTGGCATTTTCACTGCATGATAGGCCTAAGTCTTTGAGGGTTCTGTCAGGATGTAGAGTTTGGGAGGGCAGTATTATTCAGTCAGTGGAAATGATGATTTAGAATGATTTTATAAATGGTTTAGAAATATTAAGGCATGCTAATTATAATGTTATGTGTTATTAATGATTCATAAACTCTCAACCAATTGCTACTTTTCTTGGCATTGTCCCTATTATAAGAATGTTACTTCAGTTGTTATAATCCAGCTGTAATGGACATGAATGAAGTTAATGATGTCAAATATTTTTGTAAGGGGGGGGGGGGGGTGTCAGTGGACGTCTATCATGAAACATTGTCTCAAGTAGCATTGTTGCTACTAAGACATTAAGATGACAAATTGGACCATATGATTGACAATGCTGCGCTCGAGACTGTCTGATGTCTGATGTAGGCCTAAATGTATATTATGTCTACAGTTGTGTTGTACTGGTGAAATAATTACAGTTTATTGGAAAATCAGTAGGGTTCACACACTCTAGTCTGGCACTGCAGTACTATTGAGAAAGACCTTGACATGTTTTGGAAGTACATTCTTGGATGTTTTTTATTTTCTGTGCGGATTGTCAGAAGTGTGCCAGAGAAAACAGTGCAGCAGTTTAAGAGGAACTCACACAGAAACGGCAGCTTTATTCTGCATTTTTTTTCTTTCTTTTAAGGCGTATTACACCAGAGAATCGTAGCGGGCTAGATGCCCTATGTAAAAACACCACAAGATTGTAGAAATTACTGTGACAAAATGCAGTGAAAATGTCAGTGATGATTTGCAGTCAGGTCAATTTATGTTCTCATCCTGTAATGAAAACAGGATATCGCTAGAGACAGGGTGTTTCAGATGGCATTCATATCTTGACACAACTGAACATGGATATTTTCATTCAGTAAGCTTGAAGGCATATTGTTTATTCTGAAACCAATCATGTGCGAAATACATTTACGTTTGATTCTCCCATTTTTCAGGCAAAGTTATTCTCTTAAATTGTACCTTGACATAGCTGTTAATGCATTAAAATATATGCCCATCTTAAATATTGATAGGGGAAATTGATAAAACTATTACGACAGTATAGCCCATCAAGGCAAGGCAAAGTTACTCCATTTCATAATTAAAAAGTAGTTCAGTGTGCTTGAAACTAAAAACGATAAAAGGAATAGAAATGAAAGAAAAAATGATCAAAATCTTAGAATCCTTGATTCTAAGTCGCTGGGGGTGTCTGTCTTGTCAGTGATTGGCTGGATTGCAGATTGTTGTATTTTGGTTCACAGCCTGTGTCCAGTGTTGGTTTGACGTTTACAGTCTGTGTTGTCTCCCGAGACCAGACTTTTTCACATTGCATTCAGGGGGCAGGCAGCTAGCGGATCATGGGATACAATTTGAGACAATTGTTGTGTCTATACAATATATGGCTTGCTTTTTCAACATACTTTACTTGCCCTTACATCAATTATTCTGGGATCAGCTGTTGCATTTCATGATTCAAGTTCTCAGATCTGGTTTATTTAACAGTAAATTAGTTATGCTACAGCTTTTTATCCCTTTTGGCTGATGCATGGCAAAGGCAAATCAATTGAGAAAATAAAGCAAGCTGAAAACGAAATAGTGATAAACAGTTTACAGCAAACAGTTGCCGTTGCAGATCATATTTGTCTTTACAAAAATTAGGCTCAAGAGTATGCACGTCTGCCCATGTTTCCATCATCATGTACTGTAAATACAAAAGGGACATTGGGCTAATCAAGTGATGTGTTACGATCAACTGTTGGATCAAACTTAATGTTGCTTGGCCAAAAATGCCTTAAATACGAATAGGCTAAGCATAAGTTAAACTGTTTCCATTGATTTTAATCACATTAGACTTTATTCACATTAAGAGTTAACCCTGGGTGAATCAAATTTATATTTGTACTAAGGGCTGATGCAATTTCGCCGGTATTCCAACGTTATTGACATAAATCAGGAGTCTCCAACCTTTTTTTCTTCCGAGAGCTACCAAAATCAGAGTGGCCAAGCAACTCTACCATTTTTAGGCTACCTGTTGGAGACCCCTGCCTTAAACGCACATTATAAGTTGTATGGAAACCCACCTTGTGACTTGTGGCATTAATAGAAGTTGACATCACTAGTCTGTGGCACAAACAATGGTGTTTTGGGAAGCCTCACCATTCCAAACAAATATTCTACAGGACACTCTTCCTTTTGCCTCAGTGAATACCTGTGTGTCATAGCCTTAAAGAGAGATCTTTCTGTGTTTATCATAATGGATAGCCTCTCAGGGTCCAAAGAAGTCCTGGTGGTATGCGATGATCCTGAATGATGTCAGTTGTGACATATAGTATAATTTTGGTTGCACTATTAAATGTAATGATCGGTGCCTAAAATAATATAATAGTAACAACAATCCAGGCAAAGATTTCATATCATCCCAGCCTGATTACCTGTAATCTTATTGTGTTAACATATTAATATGTCTTGTGGAATTTGCCATCACACACCTGCCTTTCTGCGCTACAGTAGTGTGTGTTTATTTCAGCAAATAAGGCATCACATTGAGAGCATCGTGTCATCTGATCTCATAGGTCTCACACAAGCAGAACTCATCTCTCTCGTGTTACCTCTACTGACCTTTCTGTAGGTCAAGCACTGGCAGCAGTTTCTCTGTGTAAGCCACAGACAAAAGTGCCTTTGTCTTGCCATAGAGACTTACTGTTCCTGCTGTAGCTTGGCTGTGGAGGTGAGGCCTTCCTGTCCAACTGTAAGCCAGATGTCTCTCGGCAGCTTCTGGCCTCATGTAGGACTTTGCTGATAGATCCCCCGTGAACCTCTTCCGTGGGCCAAGTTTAAATCTGCTCTATCTACCACTGATCATGTTGCTCACAAGTCGCTGGCACACATGCAGGTTATGGCTTGGCTTGGGTATGATTTAGTCGTTAACTGAAGTTCTAAACAGACCTCAGTAATAATAACAGAATTGAAAAGTTAGAGATTGATTAGATTGGGTAGCAAAAACTGTTTGATTTGGGTAGCAAGAAAAGTGACATTTTTTATTGGGTTCATCACAAAATGGGTGTTTACTTTTTTTCTGGCTATAACATTCAAACTACCTAATCAAACAGTTTTTCTTTACATTGCCCCAACTCTAGTAGAGGCCATTGAGTATGATCTGAAAGTCAGTATATTAACTTGGTAGTATTCTTTATTTTATGGCTCTTTATAATGCTGTAGAATGCTCCATTCACTTCAATGGCACTTCCCAATGTTCTATGGCCAGATATGTAAGGGATAACGGCCGTCAAGGTGTCCCGACATAGGGTAATAATGGACAAGGTGGAGGCCAATGACAACTATGTGGAACACAAACCGCTGTCAAGCAAAACGTTGTCTTAACGAATCAGCTGATCTGTAAGTTAACAGAATTCTTATTTTTTGTGGATGCTTTTATCCACCTTAATCATTAAAATGATAAACAATGCTTCACTGCCATGTTATTGATATCTTCTGTAGGTATCCATATAATTAGAATAACCTTCAGAGTGATGCTGCAGCCCAAGGCGTTCATATGTTGAGAGATATTCCAGGATAATGACCGCTTCACAGAACATAATCCCTTATATAGTTTGGCGTGTATCCTGGAGTGTATCAGATTTTTGTTGCTTGTTTTACTTTCCAATTCCCTTTTTTTTCCTCTACACCTGTATGCAGGAATCAGAATGGGGTGGGTTGGTTATTTATGATGTCTAAAGGAGTAGCAAGGGGAACTGGGGTCATGTCGCGGACATCGTTTTTCCACAGATAGAAATGTTAGCTCCAATTAAAGATGATTTTATGGGATATTTCCGCAGGTCAGCTGGCAATGGGATGTATGATATGTCTTTTGCTGTTGGCAGGCATGTGGTTTACTCGGCTACATTGGGTCTCAACAGTGGAACGCATCCTCAGGGGTTGTAGTTGCCATATTTATTTGCCTTGCTTCAAACCTTCAACAATCATATCCCAAAAAACTGTTTTTACTGGCATGACGTGAGACCAACCAGTATTTTATTGTGTTTTATTCTATTTTATTGCAATTGAACTCATTATCCCAGGATGATTTAGGGTGATCGCACAAAAGTCCTGATGGGCTCTTCAATCTGTTTGGCTAACTCTTTTGATATGGGTGGAGGGGGAGAAAGAATCCTCAACTTGACTTGACTCAAGGAGAGAAATATATTTCTGATCCCTCTGTTCCCAAGAAAATTGGTATCAGAAAGCAGCCTTTTTCTTTTAGAAATACAAGTATAACCTATACTAACAGAACTGTCGTTTCTGAATAACCTGATGTTTCTGCATGTTTCTCTCTGTTGTGAAGAACATTGCACCCACCGCTTTCTCATCACCCATTCTTAGTCCACACCCTCCTGTCTACCCTTTAGAAGTTATGGGATGTTAGGTAGTTAAAGACATGCATGTTTTAATACAGGTGAGTGAGGAGAGTGATATGTGTCAGAAAGCCATAACCAAATTCTGTGATTGAATTCTGTGAATTCGTAGCCAGATAAGCTGATGGGGGGGGACTCGCTTGTGAGAGATTATCCAATACGTTTTTTAATCAAATTCAGCGAAATCTTTCCTTGTTGTGAGTTCTGATATCAAAACCTCTTGCCTGAATTGCACACTGCATCTTCAACTCCATGCAAATATGTCCAGTGCTCTGAATGTTTTTGCATTAAGGGCTGGAATGTAGACGACTATAAATATTGTTGGGTGGTCATCAGATTCCTCTGACTGTCCAAAGTTTCCTGTTAATCCTGTTGTTTTTATGTTTTTTTTCCCCCCTTCCTTTGAGTGCAGCAGTGACGTCTGACATTCAAGAAACATAGTGTTAATCTCTTGGTTATTTCTCTTCCTTTTTCAGTGCAATGATGATGTTTGCACAAGGTAGAGGACTTGGGTGAACCTCACTGGAACACACGGGGACCACCAGTCGAGACCTCCACTCAAAGACTTGTATATTGTTTGTCCTTTTCTAAACCTGAATGACTGACATGAAGAATTTGCAAAATGTCTATTATTGCAGAGATGTGATTTAACTGTTGTTGGGGGATATTTAATTTAATGCTTTTGTAAACTTCAGAAGGATTTATTTCAGTAAGGAGGAATGCTCATTCATTCACTGCAGTGTATTTGTCTGAGACGCTTAACACATAATAAATCTTGCCTGTCAATCATGGTGATGTTCAACCCACATTTCCAAGATAAGCTATGGACCAAATCAAAAGTTTAAAAATAATTCCTTCATTGTTTAGTTTTTATTACTTTTATAATGTTGCTTATACTGTAATAAAATGTGATTTGTCTGTACAGCTTTGTGGAATTTGTGAAATTAAATTACACTAAAACCTCTATTATTTGTGGGCTAAACATTTGTCAGGATGTGTAATCTGTGAATTTGTTTGTGTTACTCATGAATATCATAAATGTAACTTATACGATCCATATTAGCCTCGACATACTTTACTTTGTTCTATATAAACCTTGAACTTCAACACAGTCGTGATATTTTGACTACAAACACATGAAGTTAATCACCCTTTACGTGTAAAATTATGAAGTAACACCAGAGAATCTGATGAAGGTCAATTCTAGCAGCCCCCTTTCTGGATGTGTCTGTACAGTATAAATGTCTTTCTGCACCAACAGCAGAAGTCTATCCCTGTTCTTCCTAATGAGAGTACAGAGCACCTGGGGGAAGAGCACACCTGTCAGCATGCCTCAAAGGGGGCCAGGCATTCATAGGACACAATGACTGCCTGAAGAGCAGTTCTTGAGTGTGGGGGAAGCTCCTGATCAAAGCAGCAAGCGGAGTCACAAACTCAGTGGGTGGCTGATTTGAGATGTAGGGGTTTGAGCTTCAGACTATGATGGTGTCTTCAATTTCTTGTTATTTATTTTTTTATTGGGATGCTTTCTTTTGACTGGACTTGATTGCAGACTCTTCCTTGTAAAGCAACCTTGTGCATCATTGCAACCTTTTTTTGTGCTGAAAGCACACCAGCAGTGTTTGTTGTTGAATGCTTTCAAAAACTTCAGAGAAAGAGAGGGCAAAAATTACGCCGAGGGTGAGGCATGTCACTGATGAGTCACTTCATAGGGATTATGCTTAGGGATTTCATGCATACTGCATGTACTCTGATACTTTTGAGTCCAAAGCAAAGGTGTGAAAGAAGCACTCTGTAACACAAATCTCTCAAACTGAAAAAATCTTTAGGTAATCAGATGGATGTGAAAAAAATATTATGATATTTGCACCATAAAATATGTGATAATATTGCAGTTGTACATGTATGTCTATCGCCCTTCCATATTATAGGCAACCACTGATACATCTTTTTAACTTAAGGTAGCCTATTATGACCAACTTCATGCTATTTTGTTCAGTAGTTGATGCCCATGAAAGATCACCAACATTCAACTGGTCCAGTCATGATGATCGAAAGAGTAGCCTATGATTGTGTTGCACTGAAGATCCAGCTGGTTTTGTTAAACTGCTGTGCGAGATTTTAAGGATTTAAGGTTTATGCAGGTCCAACAACATAATAATTTAACAGTACAGTCAACAGAATTCGAACAATCCATCACCTTGAAGTATTTAATCAGTCAACAGGTGTGTAATGCACTAATTTCTTCCAGGTATATTACAACAAACATTCAGAGTTACACAAATATACCTGAAATTACAATATAATCAACAATTTAGTTATAGAACAGCAACATATTTCATAAAAAAATTACATGTAATAGTTTACTGGCAATTACAGAAACCAGGAATGTATATCTATATTTTACATAATATCAATCACATCAAAATAGGTACTGTATAGTGAAAATATTCATTTGATTGATAATATCTTGGCATCATTTAGAGAGATCTCAAGCACAATAAACAGTCATAGATAGGCAAGGAGTAGCAGCATGGTCTGGAAATGCACTCAGGGAATAAGCACTGGTGAAATAACTATAAGACACCTCCGAGGCTTACAAGAAATCATCGCAAGAAACAGTCAACAACATGTCTGTTGAACTGATAAAGTGTGAGAGCTTGAAAATGTAGCTTGAGTCATAGTATCAATCATTGTTTTGATGTTTGCAAACCAGTTTGTCTCGACTATTTTGTTAATGCACAAATTACCTTCATAAAAGGCCTGTAGATACAGTAGATAGCAAATTTGTATTGTAGAGTTGTATAAAATAATTTGGAGAAATTATTATAGACATGGAAATGAAATGAATAATCAGAGATATTTTTAAAAGGAGGCCTTTTACAGAGATCTTTTTTCTAACATTCGCTACAATAGATAGATGAGAAAGATACTGAATCAACTATAATAGCCTCCTAAGCAAACAAAAAATCTCTGAGCAAAACTGAGAAGACAGTAGATCAGGCAAGTTTTAAAATATGGTATAGGTGACGAAAATGACTTTACATTGATATACTGCATGAAACAGAATGTTAATTAATATCTTCTATGAACAACTTTTGTGACTGTTTTCCACAAGTACTGTATACACATAAATTACATGTCCTGTCCCATGACTTTCTTTCAAATGCTGCATGCATTTTATTCTATACTATAAGTAAAATCAGATGTTTTGCTTCATATATTTTTAAAATTGGTCTGAACATACACAAACTGGCTCTATGTTATTGTAAGACCATTAGAGTCTGTCAGCCCTTGCTCATAATAACTCATTTTCTGTCCTTGTATAACATCTCAGCCACAGTGCAGTGTCTTCTCTAAGAAGAAACCGAAAGGCTGAGAGTAGTTAGGTATAAAGCTCAAAAGACAGACATGCACATTTAAATTCATGTCTCTGTGACCAGAGATAACAGTCAGAATTAATGGCCCTCAGCATCATTTGTGTCTTTATTGGGTGCATCACAAGAGTTCTCAGAAGTGCGTCTCGCTATCTCTGTTTTTCTAAAAGCCCTGTCCTCTGTTCACTCGTCTAAATCCTATTTGATCCCCCACCCCTCTCTCTTCTCTCTCTCTCTCTCTCTCTCTCTCTCTCTCTCTCTCTCTCTCTCTCTCTCTCGCTCATCCTCGACTCTTTAGTTCTGCTGTCATTACTTGTTCATCAAGCACTGAACTAACAGTGGTGGCCATGGCTGGGGTCTTAATGAGAAGGCTATTTCCCCCGAGTCTCTCTGCCCCTTTTGCCAAGACACCTGCCAGCTCCTCACATTTGCTAAAATCCAACCCCACACCACCCCCCCACCCCTACAACCATCACCATCACCCCAATCTCTGTGCTGATGATCAATGAGATAAGGTGAGGACAAATGTCCATTTTCAGCCAAGCCACTGTCACCCCAAAATAACCTCTTCAAATAGTCCTTTCTCCCGGCTCAGACTGGGGGTTGCTTTAGGCTACCTCCACCATTGCCAGTTTTCCTGAAGTTAATCTCCATCAGTGTGCACTTATGGAATGTTCCCATCTGTTCACATATTGGCCTCAGTATATCAACAGCCATCACAAATCACTGACACGGTATTCTAACGAGAGAGAATCTCAATCCAGGTCTTGTAGAAGAAATCCTATCTGCAGCTGACCGTAACAAGATGGAGAACGGGAAAAAAGAGAGTCCTCCACGATATAGAAAGTCAGCTGCTAATTCAATAATCGGTTAGTTCAATACCTTTACAAAACATTTCCACAAACAAACAAACAAACAAACAAACAAAAAAACAATCATTTTGAATCCCTGCCATGCCAAGAACACCAACAATGTCTGGCTACCATAGTATTCGGTATTGACATTGGATCTCTGGGACATGAGGTCATTGGCCTCCCAAAAAGATAAAGAGGGACAAAACACTAAACAGAGGTCACCAAGGTTTCATTCTGGTCTTAAATGTGTACAGAACATCTACCCAGATGAACAAAGCCTCCCTTGTTCCAATGGTTGGTTGATAGCAGAGAAACAGAACATTCCTTGGCAATCCAAAAAGGCCTCCCTTTCTGACTGATAGCGCAGGAAACCACAGGCTCTGTCAACATTCAACTTTTGAGGCACAGGTATGACGGAAATGTCTCGTATTAGCCAACATCAGAGATGAAAAATAACTGCAGATTAATTTGAAGACGGGCCTAAGCTGTAGACTCACCCAACTTCCAATAAAATAACATTCAGTGCCTCCATTGTAAATATACATTTTTTCCTTCCATGTACTGAGGCAGTTTTGTGATATAAACAACAGTAAACATTTAAAATAACAGAGTCTTTTCTTGTTTAATAAAGGAGACCCCTGTCAAAAAAACGAATAATTTGTATGGTAAAATGTGCACACTGAACATTAAAAATTAAAGCTGTGTGCGTGAAGTTAACAGTCATAGTCTTCAGCTAAATTGCTCCAGGTTGTATTGTCATGGTGTCAGCCCTGTTACAAATATAGTAAACCCATCCTGGTCACAATCAAAGCCATCTGATTGTTACTCAGTGTGTCACTTTCTGTCATGCAATATGGCACAATGTTTAAAATCTGCCCTTTATTTGAATGTATCCAGTGAAAATACCAAACACATAGTTTGACCCCAAGCAATAAATTGTAAAAGGTTGAAGTTAATACGATATTGTAGATCTGATTTAAATGGCAAACAGTGCCATCAAACACATTCAGTATAGTCTGCTCTTGCACAGATCCTGACATTTTGACCATGTAATTACACAAGATGGTCAGCCCAAATATGATTTAAGAGCATATATATAAATATAAATTTTAAATATATATATATCAATTGACATAACAGTCACTTTGCACCAGGTACGGGAAAAACAGATCCAATGATAGACTAAAGGCTACATTTTAAGCAGCTGTACACGCACGAAAGCAATTTCCCTCCCTAATACACGTACTTCCACATACTTAACTGTGCAGTGAAAGCTACACTTCTGCACAACAGAACAGTCTCTGAGCTCTTGCACATCACACGTGTCTATGGTCCTGTGTATAAGGCAGTGTCCCACTTGTTTATGGTTGTGACTCAAAATTACATTTAGGCACCTACAGTGGAGGCTGCCCGGACCACAATGTGTATCCATCCACAGAGGATGAGAAGGAGGAAGAGGAAGAAGCCGAATGCTGGCTACCACACTCTGCATTTCACCTCTGGGTTCATGGGGGTACCTTTTTTGCACTGGAATGCCTCAGAGAATGCTTCAAAATTCTGCAGGGATCCCAGAACTCTGGAATGGAACAAGTAGGAAAATAAGCATGTAGGCTGGGATGAGGAAAAGAAAGAACAAACAAATGAGGGGTAGGTGGAAGAAAGAACGAATTACGTGACATGATAGATGGAAGGTGGCTCACCTGTACTCCAGAGGGCTGTGAGAGTCGGTCTTGATAGACTGGCTGGCAAATTCAGGCCTGTAGGCACCACACCACACCTAACAAAATAGTCAAACCACAAAAGAAATTGAATTTGCACACACCTAACTAAGACAGAAGTGATGTTCTCTTCAGTGATGAAGTTTGAGTGATAAGAACCTAAATGCACTTTGTGGGGCATGTAATGATGGTCGACCATTTCCAGCAATTAGCATTTATATTGGTGGACTGGCGAGGAACATGACTCACATTATTAGTAAGGATTATTTGAATAGCAAACGAGTATAGACTATACAACTAATTATGCTACTTGTGCTTGATATCAATCAAACCCACCGTACTTCTCAAAAATAGACACTCCAAAGGAAAAGAGGGACCATCCTTAACAAATGTTCTTCTGGAAAATAGTGTCTTCCATTTCCATTAAGCCTAAGTTCATTTTGCATAGAGTGTGTAAATGACCCATCAGCCTACTTGCACTCTGCAAAAAAATAAACATCAGGCAATAGCCTGTATGACATTTGGAATCAGTCATCAGTTTGACTAGTGGGCTAACCTGAGCAAAGTTGAGGAAGAAGAGCTGCTTGTGGTCCAGGTCCAGACCAGGCAGTCGAGGTTCCTCACCTTCTCTTTCAACCCACTTAAGGTATGCCTGTTAACACACACACACACACACACACACACACACACACACACACACACACACACACACACACACGCGCGCACGTGCGTACACACATTTGATTATTTTCACTTGGATTCAGAGGATAAGCAAAATACGCAAGATCCAAATACTTTGGGAAGAGTCATTGACAAGATCTTCATCTCCATATTTATTTGTATGCTGCCAAAGATAGCTGAGACTGAAGAGAACACAAACACACACACACACACACACACACACAAAGTCACAAACACACTACTTTTGTTTCTGAGTGAGGTGTTGCATGACACAAATGTGGAAAAATTGAATACTCCACCTTATAAGCTTGACGAATTCCTCCATTATCAGCAATGTTCTCCCCCAAAGTACTTATGCCACTGACCTAATAGGATAGTTAAATGTCTATTAACATGCTTCAATTACAGTTGAAAATGGCCTCAAAGATGGGCATTCAAGAAAGGTCATGATAAGAAGTTAATGACCATTGAAAAGAATATCCTCTGGACTTACATTTTGTCCTCCAGCCAGCTTCCAGTTGAAATTGCCATACTGGTGCACCATGCACTGGGACTGCTCCTTAAAGTGCTCAGCTGAGTAGTTACTCCACCAGTTGTACATGTTGCCATCCTTGTCAAAGTTACGACCTGGATGAAGAAACAAGAAATCCCGCTTAATGGAAATATGTAATTTAACAGATATGGTTTTACCTACAGTCTCATTGTCAATATTCACATAAAACTTTGATTTGATTATCATACTGCCATGATTTGCTGTAATGTACAGTATAGATGTTATTTTACATATAACTATAGGATGGAGTAAAAGAATCTTTCCACACAATATGTATTTTCTTCAATTTTGTTGCACATACAGTACAGCAAACCTGTTTAAAGCTAAAAAAAAAGAAAACTCCCAATTTTTAACCCTGATATTGATACAATGAATTGTTGGGGTCAGTCATGCTATAGGCTAGTTAATTCAAGGTTATGAACAGTAGTCACGGTGCTCAGTTGTGGCAGGAGTTTTTAGGATGTGTGTGTTAAGGTGGCAGATTTGAAATGTTCTTTCCATTGTTGACGCACCTACTGTATGAATAAGCGAGATTGTTATATGATCATTATGAAGTATGACATCAAAAATGTGACAACTGAGTTGTACCACAATGAGTCTGTAGGTTTGGCCTGCTCAATCTCATTCTAATCGTAAAAGACTGAAAAAAAAATCAGTGGATCTGTTCATAGCTTAAGGCAACAATGTAAGTGGGAGATTGGAAATGAGTCCTCCAAAAGAGACCATCATCTCACCGTGGTCATCAAAGCCGTGAATGATTTCATGCCCGATCACCATGCCAATTCCGCCAAAATTGAGAGCCTGCAGCTGGTTCTTACTGAAGAATGGGGGTTGCAGAATTCCAGCAGGAAAGACTGTGGATTAAGACCAAGACGGATAAATAGATAGAACGACAGATCAACAAGAATGCAAAAGAATTTAGGCACATAAACCAACAGACTAAAGACATGTCTCACATGAAAACAAATCAAAAAGT
Source organism: Sardinella longiceps (assembly GCA_027497455.2). Taxonomy (NCBI): domain Eukaryota; kingdom Metazoa; phylum Chordata; class Actinopteri; order Clupeiformes; family Clupeidae; genus Sardinella; species Sardinella longiceps. Next base: position 13,299,636 of record JAODXP020000012.1, on the reverse strand, counting down.
AAAAGAAAACTTTAGGGAACATTTCAAACTTGCAGGAAAAAACACCAATTCATTTATATTCTCTGGTAATAAGCCTGACCACACACACACACACACACATGCACACGCGCACACACACACACACACACACACACACACACACACACACACACACACACACACACACACACACACACACACACACACACACACACACACACACACACACACTCACACACACACAAAATAGTTATTTTATATCATTAGACAAGATTGGGCTTTTGTCTCATTATGTTCACTTCTGTTCTGTCGCTTATGTCCGCAAAGTAAGCTCTTTTCAAACCTCTTAATGCAAGCAGCTAAGCACTTGGGGAAAAAAAAACAAAAAAAAACTATAGTAGCCTATATCAGAGCAGCATCATGCCCCGGGAGGCATGAGGATGTCCGAGAACATTAAAACCCGCAATCTCGGCCTATTTACAGCGAAAATTACTGCGGCTGCCAATCTGCATAATCGCCTTAGACTTCTGCAGTCTTGCGTGTTAAGTGATGGGCCGGTAATGTGTTGCACTTGGCACAATGTCGGGGAGGGAGAGGGGGGGGCTGCTTTTAGCCTTACAGAGTTTTGTGAGCACTGGAGCCTGAAACTAGTTTTTTTTTTTATTATCATCCTGACAAGGAAGACTAGCATGGCGCGGCTGTCATTGAGGGCACCAAAATTGCGTAAGTGGCACGAGAAAGAACAGCAGGTGCAGAGTGAATGAGCGTCCCTCCTTGGGGGTCTCCTAAGGCTTTCAGAGAAAAGTAGGTAAGCCGGCGATAGCATCATGCATGTGTGCATGGCCGTTTTTAGGAAGAGACAGACCAGGCGATCGCCTCGGGCGCCAAATATCAAGGGGGCAAAACTCAAATCTCAAAACTCAATGACAAATGATTGGTGGAAAAAATCATAATCAATAATCACGTGAGAGGTAACCCCACCTATTTGGTTTCTGTTCGGAGAGTAGAACGCATTTACTTCAGCTGCGCCAATGATCCACCTGAAGAAAAAAAATAAACACAAAGAACCCTTAGGTTCATGGCGTACTATGTGTATGCATCTTGTGTTCATGTGAATGAGTGTGTGTGTGTGTGTGTGTGTGTGTGTGTGTGTGTGTGTGTGTGTGTGTGTGTGTGTGTGCATGTGTCACTGTCTGTTTGTGTGTGTGTGTGTGTGTGTGAGTGAGTGAGTGAGTGCGTGAGTGTGTGTCACTGTCTGAGTGTAAATCTGTCTGAATGAAGTTACATGTTTGGGTCCACCGGTTCCCTAAGCTTCTTCAAACTCTTCTTTGCCCCGGCTTGCAGGTTTTGCAGAATGTTCTCAAAGTAGTTTTCAGTGAAGTTCAGCTATGTAGAAAGAAATACTTCAGTCAACAGTACAGTTCCTTTGGGGGGCTTTGATATGATCTGCTTTCTGTCTGTCAGTACTGGAACCTTTTCCCAGCTGCCTGCTGGTGGTCCCTATCTGCTGTTAACACTTACATGGGCATACTCCTCGTCCAACTTCTTGTTTGTTTCTTCCAGTATGTGGTCAGGGTAGCCAATCTGTTCCTTCATGGCCAACACCTTTGACACCAAAAAGAGCTCAATTGTCATTTGTTCCTCTTACACAGTATAGTCTTACAACTACAACTCTGTGGACAACAATAAACTATCCACTGTGTCAACAATCTTCAAATAGTCTCCCGCAACGATTTTGTGTCAAGTGAATACGTATTTGGCAGGACAATCTGTCCAGAGTTCAGACAATTTAACATTTAAACATAATTTTGTGGCATTATTATGGCTTGTGATCGTTATGGTTTTGGCTAGACTTTTCAAATTCCTATTTCAAATGGCCACACAGATGTCTTTGGGAATATGGGTTTTCCGTGTACTGTCAATCAAAATTGAACAGTGGAAAGTTTAGCTTCACTGCGTGTGCAGAATAAATAGAATACGCTCTCTTCACACCTTCTCACGAGCCTTTTCTTTCGAGGCAGCATCCATCCAGTTGAGCTCCTCCAGGGTGTTCATATACGCTGCCTGCATCATCCGGATGAGTTCACTGACCTGCGAGAGGTAATGTAAACCTTTGACGCACACACGTGGCACACATGCACAGAACATGTGTAGACAGATGTCAAAAATATACAGCTCCCTGAGAACCTCTTGCGTCATGGCAACAGCTAACAGACAATCATTTCGAACCTCCCATAACATCCAAACCCAAAACATAAGCTGTCAATCATCAAATTTTACATCCCTTGTGTAGACTAAACAGCCATAAGGATGGGCTGTGTCTCAGTCAGTCTAAACATCCATAAGACAAGACAGTGACGGCATGAGAAGACCTGCTCTTCCTGTTTTGGTCAAGGTCACAGGAAGCTCCAACAATAAGGGGCTCACCATGCGTTTGCTGTCCCCTGCAAAGGCCTCCTGGACATAGAGGGCACCGACTGCGTTCACCATGCTGCCCTGGACATACCGCACACAGTCTCGCCAGCGAGCCTCTTCCACCGTGGTTCCAAATAAGACCTGTACACACACAAACACACAAACACAGACACAGACATAGACACACACACACACACACACACACACACACACACACACACACACACACACACACACACACACACACACACACACACAAACATACAGGATTATACAGAATAGGAATTCAGTGCTACATATAGTGCTACATATACACTTAAGATGTGTGATTTTTTCATCTTAACATTCAGTTATGTCATTCCCAAACAAGGAACCTGATTCCCCAAACAAAATTCCTCAAACAAAAATAATTTATGAAAGCACTGGTTGTGTTGTTGTTGTTGTCCTGGGAGACATTTAAATGTTTGAAAACATTTAAGAGACTCGATAGCAGTAAAATAAATCTGAGCCAATAGCTTATAAACACTTGAGTGATGTTTGCTGGAGTATCCTTTATAAATGTCCATTTATAGTCTTTTAACTCTGTGTACATGACATGCACTGCACGTGTCTGTGTGTATAAGAGTGGAGAGAGAGAGAGAGAGAGAGAGAGTGTGTGTGTGTGTGTGTGTGTTTATATGTCTCTCTTCCCAGGGCTCTGACCTTTCTGTAGTGTGCTCGAGCGTCTTTGAAGCGTCGGCTCAGACCACTGACTCTTTCAATGATGATCTGCCAAGTGAGATAATTCTGTAGTGTCCTACAGGAGACAAAGCACACACACACACACACACACACACACCACACACACATGCACTCAGTGTCGATTTTAATAGCTATCTTGTTACCATGTGTTTCCATGACAATCATACACACTATATTTCAAATCTGCGGCCAACCTGCGGTCATATTTGGAGAGGACATCATTCAGCCTCTCCAGGTAGGGCACTCCATAGACCACGACTTCCTCCTCCTGACGCACTGTTATGGACACACTGGACATGACGCCTTGCACAAAGCGTGTCCAGTTGAAGCCCTAGAGCAACATGTGACAACATCAACAAACATTTCCTATGAATCTTGAACTAAAATCATAGTCTAGCAGAGGGATTTTCAATTCAGCACATGGAAGGGTTAGCAGTGCTAAAAAAAAAACAATGGATGTCGTTTTTCTGATGTTTGCTGCTTTTTTAAAATAAAGGAATGCATGTATTGCCATTTTCCATCTAGTGAATCCAGACGTTTTCAGTGAAAGACCCATTTTTCCTTTTAAGGATTTCACATGGAATCTAGGTCTAGGCTAGCCTGGCTGACTGTCACACCAAACTCAGAGATTGAGCTGGGTCTGGCAAACTTCTCTGAGGAGGGATCAACAGGTGTCTATCAAATGCCTCTGTGTGCTAATGGACAGGCATCAGTTTCCCAAAAGCATAGCCAGTTAGCAACTTATTTGGTTGGCAATTGCAAATTGCATTGCAACCAATAAAGTCCCAATAAAGTTATAGCAACTATACTTGGGACAACAAATCCCTGATCTAGAAATAATCAGACCAATGATTCTGATGAATCATGAAAGATGTAAGTTGAACATCACTTAGGCCTAACCAATTATCTTATCTAATGTGAACCAAACAGTCTTTAGCATTTTTTGCCCTCAACAGTGCCTCCCAGGCAGTGCTGCCTTCAAGGCACTACTCCCCTCAGTCTAGGGTTAGGAATAGGGTTGAGTGGGTTAGGGTTAGGAATAGGGTAAAGGTAGTGCCTTTCAGACTGTGCTGCTTGGAAGGTGCCATTGGGAAAAAACAAAAACATTGAGCAAACCAAACATCCTTCTTGTGTATTATTACTAGCCTGACATAGCTCACCCATAATACGAATGTTCATCCGTATCCATGGTCGGGGGACGGTCATCTGGGGCATGTTTACATCGGCAGAGAGACTATCGGCCAATAAGCGAAACTGATTAGACGAGCTGTCCAATCGTTTCAAACCAGAACTGAATGCCCCTTCCCCCCGCCCTATAATCGCGTCAGGTTAAAGAACCTCCAGACCATGAATACGGATGAACAGCAGTTTTATGGTCGGGCTATGTCAGGCTATTATTACCCCATTGAATAAAAATGTAATTCAATGCAGCATCACTGATCAGTATGGGTGGGCTCAGGTTTGTTCTGGCTTTTAGCAAAAATAATTTGGAACATGTGGCCTGAACTCACATTGAAACTGAAGTTCTCCTGCAGCTCGCTGAGGGTCATCTTGTTGTACAGGACTGTGATGTCATGACGTTCCTCTGGTGGTGTAGTGGCCTGCAGGGAGTGTGAGGTCAGAGAGGGTTTAAGTATTCCATGATCTTTAGTGAGGTAGCCTGGGCAACCCAACAAAATGAGAATTCACTCTGCTGGTCCCTGTGGACTAGAGTGACCAGATATGTCCAGTTTCCAAGGACTCTCACTGGTTTGGTGGTCTGTTCACATGAAATACAACAATACCCTACTTTGTTCCCTGATTTTTGAAGCTAAAACATGTCTTATTTTAATTACATTCAATGTAGAAACAGTAATACCCCTTGTTGCGGAGGGAACGTCTCTAAGTTCTGGAACATCTCTAAGTTCTGGTCCCTTTTTTTTGGATAGAAGCCCACTGCAGTCCATTTCTGAATCCTCAAACACCAAGGAACCGATCACCAAATGACGCCAAACCAAGGAATCAACCACCAAACCCAACCAGAGAGGAACTAATTAATTCAACATGGAGAGGCGTGGTCAACCATGCTCATTTTCAGCTAAGCACTGCTAAACAATCTTCTCCAACTGACAGAGATCCATAAATTGTATCACATACCTGGTCTCTAACATGTTGCTTTATAAAGTGTTTTTATTAGTTTGCTACAGGAGGAATGTGCTTTCAACACCCAAAAATCATAGGAATGAATACTCATGGACCATAAATACTGATGCATAAAAGTGTCTACTTGATGAGTTGAGATGATAAGATCATGCAACTCGTTTTAGAACACTCACATTGGCAATGTCTCTCTCCAACTCCATCACCTGCGTCATCTCCTCCCAGACACGCTCATCGTCCTGTGTCAGGTTCCTATCCTCACGGGCAATTCTCGCCATGGTAACCATGAACTGCAAGTAGGCCTCTCGCACCTGGGATATCAAATGCATCACTACAATGTAATGTAGTTTTTATAAAGCAGATGTGCAATTCATTGTACTCATTGAACAAAACTTCAAATCAATGCTAACACTTATAGTTTTACTACTACTACTACTACTACTACTACTACTACCTACTACTTAGCTACTACTACTACTCATTATAATACTACATGCATACATACATACATACATACATACATACCCTTTGATAGTTTCCATCATTGAAATAATAGTCTCTGGAGGGCATTCCGAGTCCAGGCTGATCAATCTTTAAAATTATTGAAAATTCAGAACATATTAAATGTGATTCCAAGCAATTAATATAATACTTATGATGAGAAGAATCTGCTCAAGTGTGGATGAAAAGTGCAGTTTAAAGGCATACCAGGTAATGTTTTTAGCTTAATTTAACAAGCCTTGTAGTCATTTCAGATCAGATTAAATGGCTCATTAGGGGGTGAATTAATGCTCTCTTGTCTCTAGTGAAAATGACATGGTTACTACGCTTGCAGGATCTGAAGACACTGGTAGGAGGAATCGGAATTGGGAGATATCCGGGTGTTAACTCTATACATAAAGTTGCTGTTATAAAGTTGCTGTCTGTTTATATATAGGTAAACTAATGCGTTGTACCATAAATCCAGGGACCCGAATTCGAGACAGACCCGAGGTCATTTCCTGATCCTTACCCATTTCTCTCTCCCACTCAATTTCCTGTCACATTCTCTACTATCCTATTGAATTAAAGGCAAATATAATAATATATAACATACATATATAAAAATATATAATAATTTCCGGAGATAGGAAATAGTTGTCCTGCCTGGTATGTCTTTAAAGGAATTATCCAGAGTGGATCAACACGTAGCCTTGATGTTTTATAGTGCCAAGTGCTATTGATAGCCACCTCAATGACTGAATTTTGTGCAACACAGACTGAGATAGCGAAACGGCAGCTAACGGTAACAGAATGTGGCATGTCAAAACGAAACCAAATCGTACAGCAGGGCTACGTGTTGAAATACCACTACTAGGCCTCATTAGCAGTAATAGTCAAATGCTGTTTTTACAGAGCTGGGGAAGGGGGCAGGGGGTTTGTTTGGTCACCATACTATGAAGTCAGCTTAAGCCCTTTGCATTGAGAAAAGAGAAAATGGTGGTTTGTTTCTATTGGCCACATTTTCATATTTCCTTTTTCACAATTTGGATGAGATTCCAGTAGTCAGCAGTGGATCAAAATGAGGGTGAATGCAGTGATTTAAGGAGAACACCTGCCCACTTCCCAAGCTGTATAAAGTAATGGGCAAGAAATCTTTTTACTCATACATGTAAGATGTGACGACTGGAGTCCTGGTCATCCGACCACACAAACATATCCAACAAAACTTTTTTGTGAAACCGCGTGATAAGGGTGGCAAGAGTGTCTTCCAGGTTCCAAGAATCCTCTGTCAAACATCAAAAACAGGGCATTACATAACATTGACAATGGAATACTTATGTAGCATATTAGTATGTTAGTACAGTTCCATTCAATGTTAATAGTGTTAATTAGGGTTGGGGTGCAATCATCATTCTCTAAGTGGGGTCATAATGTCTTAAATAATATATGATAAGTACCCCTAACATTAGCCTAATGATGGTAGCTGTAAATGTCAATGCATACAGTAGGCCACCCACGCAGGCTTCTGCGAGTCTCTATGTACTGTAGGATATCGGATCTAAGGGTGCCTCATGGCCTGAGCAATCAGAAAAGTGACAAGGGGATGTCAAAAAAATTCATTCCAGGCAGGGACGCAAGCCCCCTCTTCATGGCTTTTAATCTGCTGGCTTTTGACCAATCATCATCAAACAGGTCTGCACAGGCCCAATAGGAATCACTCCTGCCAGGTGCCCCTGTCGCCCTAGAACATCCCATTAATTGGCTGCTTATCCAATTCCTCCTGACACCAGCGTTTGTCTGATTGTGCCTCAGCCCCATTGAGAGGAGCCAGGGACGCCGCAGGCAGCCATTATGGGGCATTAAGGAGGGCCGGTATCTCTTGGTACCTGCTGTGCTGTTCCAGTCGTCTGAGGCCACTGGCCAATCTCCAATGCTCTCGATCAGCTTCAGCAGAGGCTGAGAGTCGCGTTGCTCGATGAGACCTGCAGGGGCACCATAGTCATGAGAAAGAGAGTCTTTCTGCTTTCAGAGAGCTAATAATGACATTGTGATTGAGCTGTGGGACACCTTGCTTCAGCTGTTGGTACTGTACGAAAAGTACTGGATAGCTTCTAGTACACACACACACAAATTGGCTCAAAGAGAATTTAACAGACTATAGTCAGGCCTTGCTGCATTAGCTGAAATGTTTCTAAAATGTTATGTAAGAGCTTTTTTTTTTTTAAGGGAAAGGTCTTTTAATAGATGTAAGGTTTTGGATTGGATAATTTGTTTAAGGTGTTTGAGCTAACTGTAAGTAGATGTAGGGGAGACTGGCTCTGAAATAATTGATAGTTGACAAATGTAAGACAGCATTCTGCAAGTGCATTCAACAAGGTTAAGAATTACCGTAGAACGTTGGAAAGTCCCATTGAAGTGAATGGAGCATTCTACAGCATTATAAAGAGCTGTGTAATAAATGTTTTTAGCTTCCCCTACAATCACCATTTTTTTCTTTCTTTTTGCTTTACAATGCACACTCACCAATCCATGTGAATTTAGGCTACTTGCACACCAAAGAATAGAAACCAGTGATGATCATTTTTGTGCATTCGGATGACTGACATGTTGGTGATAAACATGATTTTGGTTATATACACTTTCAGTTTTGCTTCCTCCTACCTACAATGTTTCAGATTCTGCAAATTCTGTAATCACTGAATCTACACTAAAGGTGGCCTTCATTCAGCCTTCAAAGTGTCATTTAATCATTTGGTAAATTTAACCTAGCCTTGTATGCTTTTAAGAGCAGGAGCACAGGTCCTTTCCCCCACTTTGCTGGTAGCCTCACAGAACAAATGATGCAAAACAACTTAAATTCCATTGCTGGTCAGTCAATCTGTACCCATTGCAGTATCTGAACTAGTCCTTGCTTTTGTTGGAGGTTTGTGGGCTGTCATAGACTCCCCTTATCACACTCTTGATAGAGAAGCTGTGTATTGCTTTGGGACATATGTTTTGACATGATAAATATTAATTGAAAAGTGTGTGTGTGTGTGAGTGAGTGATGTGAGTGAGTGAGTGAGTGAGTGAGTGAGTGAGTGAGTGAGTGAGTGAGTGAGTGAGTGAGTGAGTGTGTGTGTGTGTGTGTGTGTGTGTGTGTCTATGTTTGTGTGTGCATTGGTCACTCACTCTCATTCATGCAGGAGCTGTATAGCAACTTGACTTTCCTGAAGGCCTCCCGGTCTTGGTCTCCCTGTGTTTCCAGCACTCCTGTGAAGCGGTACACACCACGCCAAAGCAAACATTACATCACCCCCCTCTGCAACAACCCCTCACGTCAACACTGGGGAACATTAACCTCATCGTAATACGTGAGTTTTTAGGGAGTGAAAACTGACCCTTGAGAACGACCTCCAGCTCCCCGCGGAGGATGTCGAACACACTGTGGTGGGAGCTGGTCTCAGGGATCACATGCCTCTCCTGCCAGCCTCCACAGGCGTACTGGTAGAAGTTCTGGCACGGCTCGGTGTGTGGGTCCATGTTCTGGAGAAGCCTAGCAGCTGTAGAGTACCCACCACCACCCCAAAAAATTGCATGAATGAGAATTTACATGGACAGACAGCTTGTAGGCAGAGGAAAGCACTCATTGCGTGCCTAGAGTCAAAGGTTACAGGAAAATGAGAAGGGTGACCTCAATATGAGGCAAAATGCTCAATCATTGAGGCCATAATCCCAAGTGTTTAAGAATAGCACATAGCTAATTTCCAAGAAAAAGAGCTGAGGAGAGACTGTTTGAGGAAAGCATGTAAGTCGTATAAGCCTTTGGGTGAAGGGGAAAAAAAATAGCCTATTTTCCATTAGTGTTATCCAGCTCTGCTTGACTCAATGATACTACAAACTGTTCATTACCTGCTGTGACACAGTCTGAAGTGGTGCATATGTTGTTGACACTGGAACGGTACATTAGCCCTGGAAATGAACAAGAAATGTATTACAGTATTAGTGGAAGAGCAGAGTTGGCAGTTTTCTGGATCGGCATTTATTTTGCAAAGTGTTGGCAAAGCGAGTGTTCTCTCAGATAAGAAAAGGTTTGGACTCTTAAAACAGACTCTGTACGGAACTGGCGTGGTGCTTGTCTGATTTATATTTTGGTTTGTTGTAAACACATAAATTTTAACGAAGCTTTTCTGTAAAAAAAACATTCTTACATTACTTCCCATGAGGTGAAAACCCCCCCAAAAAAACAGAAATGATTCTCACGTAATTTTGAAAATAACACAGAGAAAGGGAAAAATATGAAACCATTATGTGTAGTAATCCATGTTGGGCTCTGTGCCAGATATGGTGCAAGTGTGAAATAAGACTGTGAAACTAATTATCTCAAGAAACAGTGGTTTCTAGCCTAGCGGCGAGTCAGCTTGAATGTAGATTAAGAGCAATGCATAAACTACCTTGGGTGACGATGCCCTTGGATGCACCAAGTCTATCTGATCTCTCTGTAAAATAGAATTCATGAGGGTGAGTTCATGGTGTAAATTCATGAGAATTCAGTACATGAGAAGAAATATGAATGTGATGCAATGACCAGCACCACCACCCTTGGGACTTGGCCACTTGCACCATCACGCCTCTATCTCATCACTTCTTCCTCTTTTCCGTGGAAACAAAGGTGACAAGGTCAATGTGAAACAACGCCTAGATTCTCAAGATTCTAAAGATTAAATAAAAGTGTAGGTCAACAGTGAATTTTACAGAATTCTACAGAATTACTCGACAGAATTGTTCTCCTGTGTGCATGTCTATTCCATTCCAGACAGTAGTTGTTTTTTTTTTTTAATCTAACTTCTGGGTGAAGTGCATATTAACAGGCTCTCACCTTTCACTGCGGCCGTGTACAAAACGATGAGACCCACCAGCGCACAGCTCACCAGTAGCAGCAGTACTGACAGCCCGATCTCGGCAACACTCCAGCGATGTTTTCCTGGTTTGGCTGATTTCTCCATGATGTCCATCTGGCTTTCGGACTTTCCCATTCTGTTAAGAGGTGCAGATTCTGCTGGGTTGGTAACCAGGCTGAGCGACAGACAACTACTTGTCACTGTTGTTTTAAGTGCCTGAGTGCAGGACAACAAATAGGCTATGCTTAACAGGGGATGTAGGTGGATGAATGTTCAGCACCTGCACGAGTGGTGTGGTGTCTCTCTACAACTTTTTCTACAATTGAAATAATCACAAAACAGCACATGGATAATAAACTGTATTTGTATAGTTATACCTTTTTGCAGCAGTTGCATTTGACAAAAAAGTCTAGAGAAAAAAATGTATTAAAAATGTATTTTGCGCTAAATTTTGCCATTATAAAGGATAGCATACTCACTTCAGCATTTGTCAAAGAAAACTTGTTGCCATGCATGTGTGTTTAACATCAAAATCTGTGCTCTGTGCTAAAACTGAAATACATTTTAAATCCAGCTTGAATAAACCATAAAACCAATTAATCCTTGAATAAAACCATTTAAAACCAATTAAACCATTTGATAGTAAATGTACATTTGCAGCACTTTTCTACCTGTTTCAGTTATTTTCTCAGTGATAGCTTGCCCATGTTAATGGGCTCTTAATGATAGATTGAGTTGCATCTGTTTATTTGGTGCTGCAGCAGCTGTATACCATAGGCAGGCTGTTGAGAGCCATATAAAATCAATTTGCAGTGCTCATGCAAAATAGACCACATTTATACAAAGTGTAATTTTCATTGTCTTAAAAAATGCTCTGGTATGGCGAACACACAGTATTAGTACACCATGTTCTGTGACTTAACCCATGTGATTTTCAAAGTCACTTTGTTGTGATTTCTGATAAATAGACCTGGGGTATTAGTACTATCAGGGTAATGGATCCTGTTGCACTTTCACGTTAAGAGAAAGATATAGATTTTTTTTTCTTGAGAAACAGTATTGTTATATTATATTTTCCATCCAAGTGCCTAGCTATGGTCAGCACTCTCTCTCTCTCTCTCTCTCTCTCTCTGTGTGTGTGCTGACTGGTACCATCAAAATCCTATAGATACAGTGCTACAGAAAACCGCACTGAGGTGCATTCCTCCAAACATGGCCAAAGTGAACCCCACCACCATGAACACAAGCATCCACACACCATGCAGTGCAGAGATATGACACTTTATAAGGTCACATCAAAATATGGAGACTATTCATGTAACAGAGTCTGTCATGGACATAGAAATAATTATTAACTCATAAAGAGTTGAAAATCAAACTTCATTTATTGTTTTTGTTAATCCTATTGAAAAAAAGAGAACGTGCATGTGAGTTTGTTTGTGCCTCTGTGTTGTGTAAAATGTCTCAAAAATGAAAATGTCTTAAATATCTTACCTTTGATAATCGTATGCTGTCTGGCGCTCTTCCTGAGAAGCTGTTCAATTTCTCAAAACACCCCTTCTGAGTTTGGACCCAGAGCTGGTGTGTTAAGAAATGAAGCAGAGAATCAACCGTCCACCGCCACCAACAAGCCTGCCTGCCTGCCTGCCTGTGTGTGTGTGTGTGTGTGAGTGAGCGAGTATGCCACTGAGCCCTTTGAGAGCGTGCAGGGGGGAGAGATGGAGAGCCTGAGAGAAAGCGAGAGTGAGAGAGAGAGAGAGAGAGAGAGAGAGAGAGAGAGAGAGAGAGAGAGAGAGAGAGAGAGAGAGAGAGAGAGAGAGAGAGAGAGAGAGAGAGAGAGAGAGAGAGAGAGAGAGAGAGAGAGAGAGAGAGAGAGAGAGAGAGAGAGAGAGAGAGAGAGAGTGGGAGGGATCAGAGGCAGAACTCAATCCAGAGAAGAGAAGACTTTGGGGCCGAATGCGGCCCCATTCAGGCACAAGTCCGGCAGGGAGGAACTCATACAGTACGTGGGAAATGCTGCACACTGTACAAATAGTGTAGTGAAAGATAATAGTGTGGTGAAAGATAGGAGTATAGTATAGTGAAGGATAGGAGAGTAGTGAAAGCTATCACAGTTGTGCCCTGGATAAGGTGTCCACCAAATCATGGCTTGAAAAAAGTGAAGGGTAAATTAAGGCCACAGTCGGTTTATGTTCTGAGGACAAACATAAACACTCAAAGTATACATGTAGTCTATATGTGGTAAAACATACATAGGCTATGCATGCTTTTTCAGTATATACAGTAGTATACAGCTTTTAGCCCATATCACGTAGGAAACACACATGAGCAGTGATGGAAAACAAGACTCAATGGAAAGAAAAAATAAAACAAAAACAGTGAGTTGGCTGAAGAAATGAACGGGTGATGTGGTTTTGTAAGCACTCAAAACCTGATCATCACTCTTTCACGCTCTCTTTCTCAGACAGCATGCATAACACTCACGTGCAGTCATCACTTGTCCGCTGTGCTCTCAGATGTACATCCTGCTAATTGCCCTGGTCGAGGCACAGCCATCTTGGCACTGGATGACCCCCATCTCCACACTGCTCTCAGTTTAGCAGAAGAGGGTCCAGCTCGGGAGAGTGAGCAGGTTAATCACCTTTTTCTCCCCCTCAACCTCTGCTCTATATCCTCACAACACCCCCCCAACACACACACATACACACACACACACACACACACTCCTGCCAGTCCTGGCCTCCTCCTCCTGTTGGAGGCAGAGCAGAGCAGTGAGCAGACTGGCACAGCTATGCCCCCTGCCCCTCTGGGTGTCAGATTGAAATGGCAAACCGCCCAGCAGGCACATTACTAGGCTGATTAAACACTGTAATTAACTGATATTAGTGGGAGAAAGAGAGAGAGAAAGACAGAGTGAGAGAGAGAGAGAGAGAGAGAGAGAGAGAGAGAGAGAGAGAGAGAGAGAGAGAGAGAGAGATGCCCAGTATGGACACTGATCAGCATTCAGACACAACCCCTCCTCAAACCCCAGCTGTCCATATCCATATTGGATGATGAGGAGGACATTAGGAGCCCAAAATAGATTGTGGACACCCTTTATCACACATTACGAAAGACACACTCACTAAGCAATGCTGGCAGAACCCTTTTAAGCACCCAGGGGGACATTCTTTATCTATTATGAGGATGGCATATTAATTATCGTTTCTATTTCTGGTTTGATAACATGTGATGTTTTGAGACCATTAACCTAACCTTACATATGCAAATTTCTCATGATTTTGAAAGTTATCTTAAGAAAGCTTATGTAAAAAGTTATTTGTGTGTTGACTTAGTTGAATAAACAGCCTAAAATAATGTGATATAATGTTGTATTTTATAGTATGTTTTTCTTTAGAGAATGCCTTTTGAATAAAATATTGTTTTTTGAAACCTTTCTGTCAGTATATGTAAGGTCAGTCATTACTTACCCTCTTTAATCAATCAATTTAATGTGTTATTTGTCAGTGAGGGGGTAGCTATGGCAAGAGCACCATGTACCAAAGAAGAAATTCACTCATCTTATTTGTTGAGTGTAAGCCTGCGCATTGCACTCACTTCATCTCCCAAGTAAATACTTCACTGCCTCAGTGATTAGGAGCTTTGAAAAACAAGCCCTGAAAGCTTTTTAATTAAGCTATTAAGGAGAGAATCTTGTCCCTTGTCCCTAGCCTTGTGTTAGGGTAGGTTTGTCTAGAGCCCGAGCTTGAACTCACACTCAGCTACCTGACTTGATGTCTAACATTAGTGAAAAGCCACTATTTACTCGTTTGTTTTCAGAAACATGAACTGTATGCCACAAAAGATTACAGTTCTGGGAAAATAAAGGCTAACTGGAGAATTAAGACTTGTTTTGCTCTTTCAATACAAGTGCTAAAAGCCTTTGAAGAAGCGAAAAAGACGGGAGCATCAAAACAAGGCAATCTGCCATTTGTTTTCCATGATGCAGATTTTCAAACCCACCTCACCACTGGGCTGGGCTTGTTGACAGATAAATAGGGCCTATGAGTAAATAACCATGAATTAATGGATTAGTTCGTGACCAGCGAAATCCCAAACTTGGGTTAATAAATCTTCCGGGGTTACGTAACATCTTTCTGCTCGCAATCCTGTTTTACCCCCCTTCTTCTTGTTTAAACGAAATGCATGGAGTGGCGGAGGAATCATCTCTCTCGATCCGTGAAACAACACGTTGTTGTCATCTGTCTTGTGCGAGATGCAAAGAAGCTCCACGGGCAGCCCTGTCACTGCGCTGGCATGGGGCAGATTCATGGGCTTAAGTGCTACTCCCTGCTCCGGGTCCAGACACCCTGCCACCGCGTGATAAACGGCTCTGTTCCCTTGGAGAGATTTACGGCCTGCCTTCTGAGTAGCCTTGTACTGGGCAGGGGAAAGGGAGAGTAGGGGTGGGGATAGGAGGAGGAGGGGTGTGGTTAGAGCAGAGGTGATGTGGGGTGATGGTGGGGGGGTATCGGGGCAATGACAAGTCTATCTGTCTCCATCTGCTGTGCCACCAACTGCTGCTACTGTTGCTCCTTTCCTCTCTCATTTGACCTCTGACCTCTCTTGTGCTCTCACCATAACCTCAAGCCCCATCCATTCCATGGTGCTTTTCCTTCCTTCCTCCTTGATTCTCTTCACATTGGTAGACTTTGACTTTGACTTGCTTGTGCATATTAACCTTTTTGTTCATTAGCCTTGCCTATTCATCATCATTTAGGCCTGAGTATATTTTATAGCATAATGATCCTGAAACACCTGCATGTCATAGTGTACCAGGCAACACAATTTGTTTTGTTGTGTTTTTAAACCATACTTTATAGCCTTTCCCTGCCATTGTAGTCTCTCTAATTCTGTTTTGCCTTTCTGTTTTTGTGTGGACATGCACACATACATGCACGCACACGCACCAATGTGAAGTTTAATGGTACAGACTCTTAGGTAGTAGGTCTATTAGTCTTTTAGACCAGCCACATAACATTAAAATGTATAGCCTGCCAACGATCAATAGACCAAACTCACTCCTGGGCGTAACCCAGCTCGGAACCAGTGATTATTTTACAAACGGCCTCTCCATAAAATAGGATAGCGCTACGACCAATCACAGGAACAAACAAGATGTAAAAAACAATTCAAAAGACCGCTATTCTTGGCTAAGTCCACCCAATGACTCTCTGAAAACATTAGAGCGTTGTGATTGGTGATCACCAACGGTGTCCAACCCATCACAAGACCTACCAAGTTCCTATGACTTGTTGCTAGACATACTAGCAGAGAAAACCTCGCGGGGTACATCTGGATTTCTAGGCTAGTAGTATATAAGAATGAGTGATTTGCAATGGTGAACTTGGGAGTCAATGCCAGGTCAAATATTTGTATTTAGATATTGATGTTACTCGCCCACTTGAACCTTATATAATAACTGCAGAGCAGCACTAGGAGGTGTTGCATTCAGGAAGACATATGGAACTGTATGTTTGGCCATTATGCAACATGTGATAAATCCCTGGTCAATTCAGGTCAGCATTAAGGAATTCATTTAGGTTCATGCGATAATTGCTCTGTGTGAGATAGTGTCTCCACCCCCACATCGCTTAAACCCTACAGCACAGGCTAATTGTTTTTATAACCATTGACCTAAATTTATAATAACTGTGAATAACGGCATATTGAAAATTGCAAATGATTCTTTTCAATGTGTGCATGTTGGTATGTGTATGTGAATATGAAGGTCCATCTGTGTCCAAGCTCTCAATTTGACGAGGTCTTGATGTCTGCTTGAAAATAAAGTGGAGTACCCTTATATACCCTTATATAGTGCTGGATAATGCCCACAAAAATAATTATCTTGTCCTCTCTCTTTTGCAGCAGGCGCTACCCTGTGATTACCATCTTTGTTACCAAGGCAATGTGGAAGACTGACTGATTCTCCATGGTTGAAGGTTAGCCTCTTCCTCACTGCACTCAGGACTAGAACTCACTGCACTCAGGACTAGGGTTAGAATTGATAGTGAAGACGAGCACTGCAAAATATCTGCAGTTTCAGCACTCTATTTGGTGTCAGTTACAGTTACACAGTTTCAATAGTCACACAATATACAGTACAACTTATAAGAATCTAGAATGGATAAAAGCTTGCCTTGCTTACTGCTTCAATAATGATGGTTCCATTTCTTATACTGCCATGAAATACCTACAGCAAGAATAAAACACATATGATAAGAAGGATCATTCTGTGATTGTTTACATTAAAAACAAACAAGCAAACAAACAAACAAAAAAGGTTCTGTGATGACCCTGATAACTGTTACCAAAGCCTTGGTCTCAGAGTGATACCCCACCATGTACTCTCTCAGTTATCAGTGTCTCACAGTCATCTCATGAGTGTCTGAAGCCATATCACATGCCTGCCTTACTGGGGCTGGATACCAGCTGTTCTCATCTGGCTAGGCATGGCATATGGTCCATTGTAGCTGCGGTATATTTTTATTTTACGGAGAGCAGAGCTAGAGGAGTTACATCATGCTTCAAGGTGGTCTGCTGCTGAATGATCACCTAAAAGCCACTAGAAAGTTCCTTGATACTCTAGATTTTCTCTTGCTCTTCTGTTGCATTCCCACTCGCTCTCACCAGTCCTAATCCCTCCTTATCTTAATGGCATCCAGGCGCTATCAGCACCAAAGCAGGGGCAATCGACCCTCCATGAGCCTTTATCACTGTCAACGCTGTCTGCACCACACCAAACTGCTTCCCTCCAGCGACAGGTGTCCCCTCTCACTCTGATCCTATCTCTCGAGTCCACCTGTCCATCAGCATTGACAGCCATGACAATGTTCGACCCTGGGCCACCAAGAAGGCATTCTTGTATCAAGGAACCTAACATGCCATGAGTCAAGTCAGCCATACTGGGAATTATGTAATGTGTAGACAGTGGATGTATGTGTAGGAAGAGAGAAAGAAGGAAAAAGGTTTAACTGAATGAAAGAATTGAGTAAATGTGAGTGAGGTTGCATACTGCACTGTATAAAACAGACATGTTTTCACAAGTAATCTGATCACATATTAAACCCTGGAGAGAAAAGTGATTGACAGATTCCATCCCCCAATTATTTTCAATGGCCCATGCAAGCAGCATGCGTGTATTGATTTTGCTCTCATATTATGTAACTTTCTGTTCTCTTCATATAAGAATGAAGTTCATATGTTACACTAAACAACCATATTAAGTAATTGTAATGTCAAAACAGAATTATAACATATGTTATATATTATTCTCGAGTTTCTTCTGGATAAAATAATAAATTATGTGTAAAAATAATAAATCTAAGGAAATTCCTTCATTTTAAATCCCAACCCAAGAAATAAGGCCAACAAGGAAAAACACAAATACATTTTCAAATACACAAATAAACCTGTCAACACAGTGATTGGGATAATCTCAAATGGATAATATTATTTTCAATAAAAAAATTAGCACACATGGAATTAGGACATATTAATACCCTACCATGAGAAGTATAAAAGGATTGTCACAAAGATTGTGCTTATTTCGATGAAGGCTGTAGCTGAGAACTATCTCCCCCCTGTGGTGAAAGTAGGCTTTATTTTGGGGGAAATAAAACTGTTTGCCAGGTGTTCGAGGGGTTCTTTTGGCACTGCAAGACACACAGCACTCTTGGTCAGTTGCAATTAAAGCTGATGATGCATTGTTAATGCAACCCATCACACCAAAGCATTTTGTGATTCCTTTTTATCAAAACAGTGCACATGTGGAAAATGGCTTGACCACGTGGGTACTGCTTTATGATGCCAGGAGATATGCAATCAAGACTTATTCTTTAGGAATGCATGAGTCGAAATGAATATCAAATAATCTATTCAAATAACCTAAAATCTCATGTATTCTTCTGTGGGCTTATTTCAATATTTCAAGTCCATAGCCTATGCAATGTTCGAATCTTTGGATAAACATCTTATCTGACATCTTATCAGAAGTCCACAAATTACACTACTCACTAAATTGAGTGCCATTAATTTTTCATGCGTTTAAACCAGCGTATAGTACATCATGCACTTGTTTTACCAATAGGCGTAATAAATAATGGCTATAGGCCTACTGCTGACCTTCAAAACAAACAATAAATGCATCCTGGTGGACATTCTAAGTTGATCATCATATTAAGAGGGAAACGAGAACTTGATGTTGTTGTCATCAGCATTAGCAGTGGTCTTCATGACTGATGCCTTAATGACCAATGATGCATTCAGGTGGCAGGCAATTAGGGCTTCAAGCACAACAGTGGGAGAGCAATTAAGTGGACTGTGAGGAGGGTACGGTACCATGACTGACTCAATTTCACGATAATGGAGTCCACCACGATACTTCTGTGGTCACCTTAATCATATTTGACTGATGTACTGTAGAGTAGATGCCACTGGAAGTAAACAGTGTGCTCGGCATATGGAATAATGACATGCATTTCGTTACGACCCCTCACCTCCTACCGTGCCTTTATCAGTAACACCAAGGATGGAGAGGTTGTCTGGCATCAAACCTCCCACAATGGCTGACTTACTTGTTAAGATATATTATCTATGCATTGTCTATTCAGAGGGACAAAACACTAAGTAATACTCAAAGTATGGTAAAAAATATCAGAATAAGTTGGACTGCTTTTTTAAATTCTAGGCATAGTCAATAGTAAGCAAATAAGGGTTTTGTACAATGAATGTGAAAAGAATGCCAAATTATATTTAAAAAAAGATCCAGAACATTAGCCTAGCTAATAAGCCGACTGTTGGCTCCATCATACAGTCTGGAACAATGCAATTGAAACATGTTTCCGTTTGGATATGACGTATTCGCTCACTTGGCTCTCACGCCTCCAACTTCCGCGTTCAGTAGTAACAGATCGTTGGCTTGTTATTTTGACATCGTAGTGGCAATAAGTCCCCAAGATCATGGATGTTAAAGGTAGGGTATGTGATGCTTTCCTGGAGCACTTTTTACTATATTGCTTAAAATTACATTCACACCTTGATTGCAAATGAATTAAATACTCCAGCGCAAAAATAACATTTGTCTGTCACCTGGAATGAGCAGGACACGAAAAAAACAACATCCAATCATTTTAAGGAACCAACAAAAAAGATTGGATGGTGATAGGTCTGTCAAACCCATGGAGGTATTAATAAACCTGGAGAAACATACCAAGTCCCGCCTCCCATTCATTCCAATGTGGAATGCTAGGCTAGTGAATTCATCCAAAATTGAACAAAAATTTCAGTTGTCAAGATGGCGTTTCATGGAGCTCACTTCCGACTCCATTTCATTAAGCCAATGAGGGCCCATGTTACTAATGGAGATGAGGGCGGCTCTGGCGGCACACACCTGATGTGCACAGGGAGGTCGTTAGCATGAGCTGAAAGTGTAGCATTAACCAATCAGCATATGTCAAATGGAGTCGGATATGATGTCATTTCTGGAAAATGGCGACGAGGAAGTGCAATGCTAATTGGCGAAGCTAACCAGCCAAATCCTGACCCCCTGGTCAAACCCAACTGCTGTTTGTCCCTCCCCCTCCCCATTCGTTCCTATACTCTGGAGGTGTGGCTTCAGGGAAAATCTGAAGACAGGGGATTGGACCACCGAATTGTTTCTTTTTCAAATGCCTAGTTTTCTCAAACTGTTTTTCCTGATCACATACCCCACCTTTAATGTCATGTACCAATTTTGTAAAGGTAATTCAAAAGTAGGGGGGAGAATAACGAACGCGTTCCTATGCTGTTGAACTACAAGTTGCTGAACTACAGGCAAGTTCAGAGACATCGCTCTAAACTGTGTGCTGATTGGCAAAACCGTGGGGATATCGAGCTAGGGGGGCTGGGCCATACTACTGTACAAGCCAAAATCTTTGGGCCGAAGTACGTAGGATGGCATCGCCAGGCTACCAGAACATGCTATGTGGGTAAGCTGGTGGATAAACCATTTTATAATTTTGGGATCCAGATTATGAATTTTTAGTTTTAAAAATGCCAATGAACAAAGGTGACATAAAATGGATAACTGTATTGTGCATTGTCGTCTGAAAATAAAACAGTGGGTATTCAACAAAAAAATGACAACCTTAAAGTATTCCCAGGGTGTTTCACAGGCTCTAGGGTTTCCTTATGTGATGTCCTTCCTACCCCTTAAACCTAAACCAATGACGGGGTGAGGATCCATCATGCCCCCTGTGTTCAGTACCAGCTACGCTCAAACAAATCCTCTCAGGGTTCAAGTTGAGCATGTCACAAGGACATAACACCTGGCTAGAGACACAACCCAGTACTTATGGAGAGATGGCATGGCACAAGACCAGCAAATGCTGACAGTGGACGTTGGACAAGGCCTTTCAGTTTTTCAGAGATATGTCACAAGCCTTAGGCAAGTCCCCTGTCCACCACACAGCACAAGGTGGACTTTGATGAAGTAACTGTTCCTTGGGAGGATGCTACACAGGAAGTCTTTAAAAGAAAAAAAAAGCTCAGATACTCTCAATTTGCAGAAGAGGCCAATCAAAAAGACTGGAGCTCAAAGATCTATCTGGTAGAAGTTGGATGTTAAGGCTTTGTTGGAGATACTACTGAGGTCCCTTGAGCTGGAAGCTTCTTACTGTCAATGGCTGGAAGTCAGTGGACATGCCTTATGTCAGGCCACCGAGGAAATTATTACCCTTGGTTTCACAAATAAGGATACTGGGGAAAAAAAAAAAAAAAAACGCAGAGTGGTGGTTCTAGGACGCAAGGATCCACTGTCGAATGTCCTGGGCATAGTCAGTGAAACCCCAACCCCAATAAGGCATCTGTCCAGTCTCCTCTTGGAACAGCACACACTTACAATCTCTACTGAAAGTCCCCAATTTTCACCTGTCAGTACCACTCAAGGTCAATAAGTCTGTTCAGTAAGGTGTGCCACCTGAAAATGTGTTTAATCAGTCTGTTTATGTCCATTTCATAAATAGATATCACCACGCAAGCTAATTTACCAGCTGATTATTGGCATGATTAGGCTGATTAATAAACAAAATTTTGTGACTTTTGTGATTATATCCAGATTATCAGCACTAGGCCTACATTTTTGATGGCCTGATTTTGGAAAATAGCTGGGTAAACTGAAGAAGGGTAGCCTTGAACTCACCTGTTTAGGTAAAAATCGACTGTTTCCCAGCTGTTTCCTCAAATGGTGGCGTATCCCTTTAAATTGTAAACGAAGATGCTTGCTGAAATGCATTGTGGGTAATTTGTTTTAACCAATCGAGTTGAGTCAGAATATTTTGTCTTTGTGGAGGTAAAATCCATTATATTTAAATCTGTTATTTAAAACAGTCGTTTTATGTCTTTGGTTACTTTTAACCAAACAGTCAATTATACAAAGAAATTATTACTTTAGTGAGAGATTCTTGGTTATTGTATCAGTTGCTATGGAAACAGGCATCCGGACGTTTGGGAGAGCACTAGCGAACTATCACAGCCATCGATAGCAGACGAATGATGGTAAAAGTTTACTTCAGGCATGTATTATTCCGCTAACGCTACAAAAGCCTGACCGCATGTGTGAGTAAGTCAAACGCATTTACTACAGCAGTAGCGAGCATAAAGCCATACCTTACAGTATTTTTTTAAAGCTCGCATGAACCAAACCTTAAGCTAAACTTACTATCGATACTTTTCGATAGCAAACTTTGGCTAACTGCCGACGTTAGGTCATCATACATGCAAGTAACGTTTATCTTTATGTTGGGCTGTGAATTTGCATAACGCTGCTATCACATTTAGAGTAACAACATCAGTTTCCGATCTCCTAGAGTTCAAGAAAGGCCCACTGTGGCACATCTTAATTTGTAGCATGTCTTCTTTTGAGAACCTGAACACGTTACGAGAGCAAAACAAATCCCTACTAAAACGACTACAAGAACAGACAGAAAAACTTCACAATATCTGTCCCATGAAGACCCTGGACACAACGACCAGTAAGACTGACGAAACGGTAACGTTAGGCATACAACAGCGAATGCCTCTGGCAGAGACAAACAGAGATGTTGTCACGAACGTACTGATTCAAAGTAATCCAAATCACGCCCGAGTGGCGCTTAGTAGGTTACAAGCACAAGAACCATCAACCTCAAGAACATCCATCCCGTATTTATCAGCAGGTAACGTTAACTTGTTGCAGCGGCTTGCCTAAATTTGTGTGTTGTTGCAGGTGATTATAATTTGAACATTTATATTTATAACGTTACTAACACAACAGAAACCCTGAAAACACCAGCATCCGCCCAAAATGATGCTCAGCAGCAACAAGACCACCACCATCATGATGATCAAGTGGAGAAAGAGCCTGTGTATACCAGACTTTTGATGGATGACGGCAATATTCGCCATAGCGGTTCAAGAGAGAACACAACTTTAAAATCCATCCTCAGACAGGACAGTTTCAGGGTAAGTTATTAAGTGTGTGGGGGTATGAGGATTCACGGGTGCAACAGTCGTAACGCTTTGCTACGGCTAGGGGGCAGACATCACATACAGTTGCATACAGAGGATGAGGGGGTTTCCCTGTTTCACTCGAGGATGCTCCTAATTCCATTACGTTCAGCCAGAATGTAAATGTGCAAGTAGCAAGATCCAGCAATGTGCCAGAAATCACAAGTGCACAAAATTCCATTAAGTACACTGAAAGTGCATGGTATTTCAGTTTGCCACACGTCTCTTACACTTTGTGTGGGTACACTGTAACACCCACCCTCAGGGCCTGATAGTATTCAGGCACCATGCCTGATTTCAGGCGTACCAACATGACTGTGGGGAAACACAGGGCTTGCCTTGAGACATAAAGAGGAAGGATAGAAATAGGATTAAACTAGAATCTAAACAGGTTTCTTATTATTGTGCCCTCATAAAAGTGATGAGGATTGATAAATAACATGTTCTGAGTTAAATGTACTGTGCACCCTTGCACGGCCATCCCTACCTGGCTGAAGATATGAATTTGCACATAACCAAGTAGTGTTCTAAAAGTGCACTCCGCCCGTGCCAACCTACCCGCTATAGAAGAAAAGTTCAGGCTAAGGATTTTTTTTTCACTATCAGCCCTGCACTCTTTATTAATTATGAAAATAGTTTTCATTCCATGGAAAAGTTATTTCTTTATTTTTAAAGAATCAGTTAGGAAAGCAGTATCCTGGTGCTTAGGAAATATTCAGCAAAATTTCTAATAATTTTATGGATTTTTTTTTATTTTTATTTTTTGTCTGAAACCTATGCTCAATTTGCCCCTTTTACCCTTGGTGAATGACTTTTCATTCCATGGAAAATCATTTGGACTGACACATAAAGAATCAGTTGGAAAAGCATTATCACCCTCTCCAGCATAGCTTGGACTGTGTTACTAAAAAAAAAATCAAATCTAGTTTGGGGTTGGAAAATCCACAGTGAATATTCAAACTTGGACACTGAAGAAATACTCAATATGAACTTTTATTGTCAATTAATTTACATCAAGGTGCCATTTATTTGAGATGCCTATAGCGTGCCTATAGGGTATTGTCAAGAGAAAGGTAAGAACCAATAATGCAGACAAGCTGAAAGCTTTGTACTGTATGGCGACAACCTGGGCTTCCATAACACCCCAGTAGTGCCACAGGTTGATTACCTCCATGCCACATTATTTATGAATTATTAATAAATTACTTTATAATTTTCAAATTTGTGAGATGCTGAATCTGAGTTTT
This sequence comes from Sardinella longiceps, assembly GCA_027497455.2. Classification (NCBI taxonomy): domain Eukaryota; kingdom Metazoa; phylum Chordata; class Actinopteri; order Clupeiformes; family Clupeidae; genus Sardinella; species Sardinella longiceps. The sequence continues at coordinate 13,275,188 of JAODXP020000012.1, read as the reverse complement.
CTTTAGCTGTAAGTCACTATCATCAAAATGAACACAATGAATGGCTAGAAATATTTCACTGAATTTCTAATGAATCTATTTGAAGTATGAGTTTCACTTTTTTACTATTTGACTTCACCTAAGAGGTCTTCAATATCCTCTATGCAGTTGTGGTTTGCCCTCAAACAAGTTTCAGTATTAATGGTGCAATATCCAGATATAGAAACCCAGTGGTAGAAAGGTGTGGCACTAAAGAGCCATAATGGGGGTTTTCATCTAAAAACACTGAAAAACTAAAACCTGTCCGCCATGGACAAATACAACTAATACACCCCATTTGGTACCTTCTAGCAGGCTAACTAGCATTCACTGTTGCTGATAGGCCTACTTGGTTCTGAAAATTTCTCTCATAAAGCTAAAGTATATAAACAATTTAACCTCAAATCCTGGATGACACATGGATGGCAGTATGCAAACAAGAACAAGAAAATGTACTGTAATTTATGTCCTTCAAAGTCTAGATTGTTCACGTAGCTTAATTTTTTTTTTTGCTTAATCAAGTGTTGGTTTTATTCAGGTCATATGTCGATACTGTGTACTGTCAGTTGAGTTCCTTTTTTAACAGAATTTGTTCCGCACCCCTGCTAAAAAGCATCTTTACTCTTTCCAACAGAGGGAAGCTGGTCGAGTAACCTTTCGGTCTCCTGGACAAGACTTGCCACTTAGCCCTGATAGGCACAGACTGCAGCCATTACTGGGATATGACTGGATTGCAGGTTGGAACAAGAATGTTACACTATAGTATACTATAACCATATGGTATTATAACACTGTAACAGTACTTCACTGCACTGTACTACTGTAACAGTAGCAGTATTATAGTACTATTGTACCTGTAATACAATAGTAATACTATTATAACCTCACGAGGAAAGTGAAAGTGGGGTCTTATATTCATGTTGTCCCCTGCGCTCTCTGAGTATGTTGTGTGGGCTTTTGTGTGAAACCAATATTGGCTTTCACCTTGTGTAGTTCACAGGCAGAAATCCCCCCGCTTTCAAGTTGTGAGTTGTGAGTTCATATGATTTTTATTTCTCTTGGTTGTTTTTGTACCTACAGACTTAAACTGTGGCTGCTTGTTTTGCTTCCATTTTCTGTTTCCCCAAGGAATTTTGGATGCTGACAGCTCCCTTACTGAACGTTCTGAGCAGTTCTTCAGTGAACTACATAACTTTCGTCAGGTCAACAAAGACGAGTGTGTCCACAGTCAATCTGCAGGGTCAGAAACACTTTTTTTTAATTGCACAGAAACAAAGATCTCTGGTCAGTTCATTGTTTTCTCATGAAAACTGATGTTGTAACTAAACCCAGTGTTCTTGATGTGCACCTAAATGTTGTTTTTTGTTGTTGTTGTTGATGTTGTTTAACACTTCAGACTTTTCAATGGCCAATGTTTATAGTTTTTGAAACTGACAGATTTAATTAATGATGACCCAGAACCTTGAATGCTTGAACGTTGATTTCCTCTTTTCATTGTTGGCTTTTAAAGAAAACCTCCATTATGTACCAAAATTACAGTGTTGAAAACTTGAAAAGCCTTATCTTAAGTACTCAGATCATCTGACCTTTTGTAAGCTTGTTGGTTCCTCATTCAGTGGAAAAAATCCACGTTGTTTCCTAACCTTAAAGTAGCTGTTACTGCTATACTGTATGTAGGTACTTTACAGTAGTTATAGAGCAGTATGGGTATTTCTATTTGGACTACTGACATGACATTTTAACCAGACATTGGTATTAACCTAAGAAATCAACACATGTAAAGACAGACAAATACTAAACACCAGAAATAGTATCAGTATAGTGTAGTATTGAATGCACCTCTCAGCAGCACATATGAATTTACATCGGTCTAGTAGATTTTGGTGTCATATGATACTTGATGAACAAGGCAGAGAGTTCTTACCAGACTTTTACATACAAATTTAAATCTTTTAAGCATATTTCATATATCACTGGGTTCATTATCTGTTAGTGGGAGGAACAGCGTTCCACTGACAGATGGACACCTGCTGAACTTCCTGCAGGTTGCCGATTCTCAAATTAATAGTCAGAAGAGTAGCTGAAGACCCAGTGTGGATGAGTGGGCGTTTCTGATGGTTCTTTGCCATAACCACCATGTGGGCAGATATCAATGCCTGGTCAAAATTCCATATCAGTAGCACAACCTGAAAAACATGTTGGCGCATTCAATACTTACTTTCACCGCTGTAGAGCTTAAGGAATTTTGTTTTTCATTTCAATTCATTATCCACAACCTACTTTATTCTTATTTAGTCATCAATTGAGGGAAAAAATATTCCTCAATTAGAAAAATACCTTCATTTGTATTAAATATTAATAATATAAATATAAATATTAAGTATTACCAGTCATGATAAAGATTATAAAAGAAAGTAGATTAACTTAGACATCATACATGCGTACTGCATTGTGTTAAATATACTCACTCATGGTAAAGATTATAAAAGAAAGTAGACTAATTGTAGACATCAAACACGCTTACTGCATTGTGTTTAATATAATCACTCGTGAGAAAGGTTATAAGCATGTTGATTGACATCAAACATGCTTACTACATCTTACCATCTGACAAGTCATTTCTGACATGTCTTTATCTTCAACAGAATTGCAGAGGCCACAATCACTCCTTTGATAGCAGATGAAAGTCTCCAGAGCACGCATGATAATCATCAATGTAAGGTGTTTCTTTTCATACGTGCCCTTGCACATGTTTGTGTGTGTTTGTGTTTGGGCGTGTGTGCACATGCATGGTTATTTCCCATCTATCAGATCTTGAGTTTGGTTCTTTTTTTAAGTGTTTATAGTGCATTGACAACTTATGCTTATGATTCTGTTTGATGTGAATGGTAGATGTTGCAAAGCTTTGTTGTAATGGTATCAGATATGTACCTGATGTTGATATGAAAATTGGGTCATACCATTCATGCTGTACTCCTTTGACTAAGCAAAATTTTTCACTCAATCTTAAATTTAAGCTCACTCAGACAGAACCTCCAGAGGCACACAACACCATGATGTTTAGTTTATAAAAAAACAAGTGTTGTTTTTTTAAAGCCATCTTTATGTTTGCTTTTCAATGATATTAGGCTCTAACATTTATAGATTTACAGTGTCTAGACTGACTTTCTGTACCAAGAAATAACTAGTCAGTACAGTCCCTGAGCATGAGAGTGCCCTTTATTGGTGTGCAGTGAATGGCCCCTGGGTTATGAGCTCCTAGTTTCAATAGATGGACAAGAGGACACAATCACTCAATCACCCAATCACTGGGCTTTCCCCTTGTACTGTAGGCACCTTCTGCTATCGGATCAACAGCCGTCTGTTTGCCACCCCCTTGGATCCGCAGGTTGGCTGTCCGGTGTGCAAGATGCCCAAATCCAAGCACCCACACTCTGTGTCAGAGCCAGCCTTCATCAGGTGTGTGATGGCCCTTTGCAGAGTGACAGTGTCACCTGTCTTGGACATGTATATAGTTACCTCTGTTATCAACAATAATTGTTCGATGTACAATGCAACGAGAGTAATTTATGCTATAGATAATGTAGTTGCATTACACACTGCTACACAGTCAATCCAGGTAGGTTTTCAAAAAGAGACAAAAAAAATAATATAAAAGCAAAGCATATGAGTTAGTGGGAAATGTAAGTACATATTATTATCACCATTAAAAAGCCCTATGATTTTGTCAGGACAGGATAGATGGATGGGCATGCATGACATTCTCTTTGACCCCCTGTGATTTCTAGGGTCAGCATCCCTCGCTCGACGCTGTTACCTGCATACCGTTACAAAGCCCACAGACGGTGTAGCTTTGATCCGTCAGACAGCATGGGTCTGCCATCAGTAAGTCACAGGCCTGTATTTAGCTGTGTGTGTTTTGTGTGTGTGTGTGTGTGTGTGTGTGTGCGTGTGTGTGTGTGTGACTGTTTGTGTGTGTGATTGTATCTGCATGTATGTATTTCCCAGAAGTGAGCAAACAGACGAAATATGTGTTAAATGTGGTAGATCTGTCATTTTCCATTCTGACTTCTCTCCCATTCTGTTATTCCACTCTGAATCGGAATTCTATGATTCCATGTTTCCTGGTTGGATGATCATGATACTCCATTCTTGACACTGGAACAGTACCTGGCAACAATGTTGTGGAATACTGAGAAAAGCAGCCTTCCAAGCATGTTTCCTCGACTTTGTCTTTGCTTACTGAATGCGAAATTAGTCCAGAAGTGAGAATAATGCTCAAACATCAATGGCAATGCACTCAAACACTACACCACTAAAAATATCACCCAGCAACATTTCTCAAGACATTGACCAATATGCCATCACCTCTAAGGTACTGTACATGTACATCACGTCAGTTGTTGCATACAGTCTACGATCAATCACATCAAGATCAACGCATCACACCACTCACTCATCTGTAGATTGGCTTTAGTTGGGCCACAAGTCATGAGGGGAATTCACAGTGGCTTAGTGTGCTAACTGCTTTCTTGACAGTGTGCATGCAATTTAACAACTGTTGATCAGCTTAGTAAGGGGTGACTGAAATCTCGAGTCTGTTGGGTGAACTTGACTGTGTTCTCTGGAAGTGATGAGTAGACAAGCGATTGGTGTGGATAGCTTTCAAGAAATGACACCAGCTGACAGCTTGCAGCATAAATGCACTCTCTCTTAGTTTTCATACACTATTTCTTGTTTTTACCTCTGTGTACCTCAAAACTAAGTCGCACAGTTAAGATTTGTAGGGTTGCAATGTAATGCAACGTGTGTGTGTGTGTGTGTGTGTGTGTGTGTGTGTGTGTGTGTGTGTGTGTTTAACAGTGAAATTACTGGAAATTACCTTGTTTAGGATGTACGTATTTTCATATTTTCATCCTAGTTTAGGATGCATAGGATGCACATACTGTATTTTCATGTGTGTTTGTGTATGGGACAGGGAAGAAAGTTAACAGGAGAGACAGATTGGGTGGGAATGGACCACACTAGAATCTGGGCCCCCAAGGGCTGCACCAAAGGTTATGCCTGTAGGCAGCATTTCATTTAATCTAAAGTCTGCAGTTAGGCCTCTTTACAGTTAATGAGTTAAATGAGTAGTTCTTTCTGACTAATGTAGCCTAGTTATCTGTGTCCCATCATCCACCTCATTTTCTTTCTCTAATTGTTAGAGGAAAGTGGGATGATTACTGTGTCGTATGACATCATTTGGCATGAAAGAGATTGTGTTTGTCAAGGCGTTGATGAGCATGTTTTGCATATCAAAAAATGTATAATAACATGGACTGAGTGACTGTTTTGTGCTTTGTCTTGTCTGTCTGTGTTATTATGACTGTTACTCCTATCAGGGCATTGCTGTAAAAAGCATAGAGCTCAGTCAAGTTTCCCTGAATAAAGAATGGATGATGATGATGATGATGATGGATGTTTGTGAGTGTTCTGATGGGATGTCACTTCAGTGTTCTGCTGGAGTTTGATGTTTATGTGCTGCCATGGTTACGGCATGGGTCTGTTTATTTCCTGCTGTGAGAGATAGCCTGGCGTTTGCATACAAGCCATCATTTTATTTAGCACTGCGCTGCAGGTACTGGACTATAAAAACCTACAGCTAAATTATTGTTTTCTCAAGTGACACTTGTTGCCTGAACTAGAACTAGAAATTGGTGGTATAACTATAAAGCTCCTCACTTTTTAGTTGTTTTATTTTTGTTGTATGTCAAATGAATGAATTAATGAATAATGAATTCCAAAGAATATTTTTTTTTTCGCGAACACGTTTCATGACCATAATTGTGTTAGTTCCAATGAAATTTCTGTGTAAAGGGCAGGTTTTTTTTTTTTTTTCAGTGGAACACCTTCTTGTTGTGGGGAGGGACACACAAAGTTGCTTAAGTCATACTGCATATGTGCCTTCAGTCAGATTATTGGTAAATGAGTGGAAAGGAAAACAAAACGCCCAATATAACAAGCAATTTTGTCATACTGACACTGTCTGACACTGACACCAATGACGAGGAACATTCATGTTTGAACTGTGGATGTTATTTTGGCAAAACACTTGAAGGAGTGACCTTGAATAGAATGAGGTTTTGTTACTCGACTACATCACTGCATTAAGCAACTGTCCTGTCCGTAAGCATAGCACCTTTTAAAGCAATGTTTTGGCTTCAGCAGGTCACGCTTGCTCCGTCATACAGGGAGCGAATGAACAAACAGTCCTTGACTCTAATCTGAAGTTTTCTCATCTACCCATTCCAAAACATTTCCAGGAAGTATTGGCATTTGAGAACAATGTTTTTGTGTCCAATGTCCATGTTGAACAGCCTTCATGTTCTCTCTCTTTCCCTTTCTGTTTGTGTTTGTGTGTATGTGTGTGTACGTGTGTGTGTGTGTGTGTGTGTATATTCACAGCATTGTCTGTCAGGATGGTCTAATACAGCACCAAGCACAATCCCTCACATGAGCAGCTTGGATCTGCGCAGCACCATGGCTTCTGCAGCACACTCTACCCCTGCGGATGCTTCATTGGTGAGCTGACCTTTTTTTGTTGTCAGACATTTTGGAAACTCCTGCCTGAATTCATTTTGAAGTCATTTTCTTCCAAAATGAACTAATGACAAGTTTATGACTCAATATTTACAAGTTATGCAAGACTTTACTTAAAGGTACAATGTGTAACGTTTTTACTGTTCAATATCAAAATATGCTTTACCTGTTGACAAGCTTGTCCTTTCTCATAAATATTAACCACCACTATCAATTCCCTATGTCCGTATTGGCTTGAAATTTCGCATTTCCACGCACATTAACTTGGGTAGACTCTCCATGTATTGCCGCCATCTTGGAATACGGAAGCTGAAAGCGGTCATATCGTTCGCGTTTTTGCTATAGACTGACAATAGACCGACATCCGCATGCAGGCTTCCGTAGATGTAAACGTAATTTGCGTTGCGTTACGCTTAATTTCTCTCGAAGGCTACACATTGGGGCTTTAATGACTTTACTGTCAAGTACAATGTTTGTTATGCAATTCAAAAAGCTCAAGTGAAAGATAAAACATGGTCCTCTTCCAGCATGAAGTAGGGCAAAGGAAAACTAGGGCAAACTAGGGCCTAAGTCTCTTGAATTGTGATTCTGTCAATAGGTGTGCATAAAAACGACTTTTTAGACCGTAAGACCCTGAAAACCCTTACCCTAGGGCAGGCAAATACACAGTGGGCCGAAATAAATAAACTGTGACTACCGCTAAGTTGTAGCACTTACACCCATCTTGAAGTTATGAAACACATAAAGTCCCAGCTATTGGATCAGCTGGGACCGAACACCATCCTCTGCTACTGAGAGGTAGGAAGACCACAGGCAATCAAGATAGGAAACAGGACTTCCAACACTATCATGCTGACAATGGCCAGATTCATACTTAAATTGCACATTTTCCGTCTGTGAGCTGTCCATGAGCGGTGCCTGTGTGCTTGTGCATTCACACTAGAAACTTTCTGCAGTGTTCTGCGTGAAGTGGGTGCCCGAGCACTGCATTAAAAATATATTGAGATGCTTACTGCGCGAAAGATTCTTTCTATTCTTTCTTCCTTTCTATTTCAAGTGAGCAGCAAAGGATCGGCACAGTTCACCGCTCTGAAACAAAGCAGGAGTCGCGCAGAACACGCATTCAGTGTGCATGGACTAACCTCTTAACATGCATACTAAACGAAAACGGACCAAAACCGCTTGTGCACCGCTCCCGCTCAGGCTTTGGTCTGAATAGACCGTAACCCATGTCCATGCAACACACAGCTCAAACCACATGGTCAGATTCGCTGATGACACTACTGTGGTGGGTGTGATGAGCAGGGACAATAATGGTGCGTTTTATTATCCTCCTCGAGCCGTCTCGGAGCTCAAATTGTCATGTGACTTTACACTTCAAGCGTTTTATTATGCAAACTCATCAAATGTGGAAAAACCTACATTTAGGACACCTTTTTGATACAAGTCCGTGTTCGATATTGGCCTCACTACAACACTGACTCCCACATCCATAGGTAGTCATATGGATGCAGTGTTAATATGAGTAATTGAAATAGTTATTTAAACCACTTAAACAGTCCAAACACAATGAAAACAGCAAGTGACACAGGGCGCAGCCATGTTGGATTTGTCACCGGAGTTGTTGCTCTGTCTAGTCTGAGCTTTACAAGGAAACAAGACCACTTTCCGTACAAAAGGGGCGTGGTACGCGTCATTTCATCGGGGCATACAAGATCCTGGGATAATAAAACGCAGGGTAAGCTCCTGTAGAGAGAGGACGTGACACAACTCGGCAACTAGTGCACTTAGTGCTTCTCAGTGTGGATGATCATTTACTTCAGAGGAGCTCCAAGCAAGCACATTCCACTGTCTATAAGCAACCGTCCAGTTGAGATTGTTCAGAGCACAAAGTTTCTGGGCGTCCACATCACGGACAACCTCACATGGACTCAGAACACCACAAACATCACCAAGGAAAATCAGCAACATCTGTACATCTGCAGAAGCTGCCAACCTCAACCCTGATTACCTTCTACAGAAGGACCATTGAGAGCATCCTCAGCAGTGCCATCACAGCATGGTGTGGTAACTGCACTGCTGCAGAATGAAATGCCCTGCAGCGGATTATGAGGACAGCTGAAATGATCACTTGTGCATCTCTCCCCTCCCTCTTTGACATCTACAACACTTGCTGCCTGCGCAAAGCCAGTTTTTTTGAAGGACACATTACATCCATCCTACTCACTCTCTACTGGCATCAGGCAAAAGGTACCACTCCATAACTGCACCTCAAAAACAGAGAAGAGCTAGGAACATGACGTAAAGCCTCCCAAACTTAACTGGAATGCACACCTATACTTTTTCTTTCTTTGCTGCTAATTTTTAATTTATACTGTGAACTTAACTTTGCTTTATTACAAGAATACTTATGTCATGTCTTGTGTTGCATATCTATGCATTCAAGTAATTGTCAACTCATAACACAAAATAATTATATAAAATAAAATAAAATAAAATAAAATAATAATATGAACTGGATAAAAAAAACCTTTAAAAAATGTATTTCAGTTTCTTTCTGTAGTTCAATTTCTTTGAATTTCTTTCTTTCAATATTTGGCTGATATAGCAACTAGGTGGAGTCTAAGGTGGAGTCATGTCTTATGAAAGAGTCAAGAATTCTTTGTGAGCATTTTATGACAGCTGTGATGAATCGGTTATGTCCATTCCTGTAATATGAATGTTGAAACAACATTTTCAGCAGGGAGGATTGTTTATAACTCAAGCATGCACTGTCACTGATATTCTCTGAAGCTATGAGATGTAGCAACCACTGTGTTGTGCTATTTCTGTGTTAGACGTTAGGTTTTAGCATTTGTACTTCAATACCCAACGAATGGCCAATTAAAGGGCAATTAACGAACATACGGCCCAGGGGCCAGATGCGGGCCACACAACCTTATGAGGGAATATACTCAATTTTTACCTTCCCTTGAGATAATCAATTTAGTATTACCTTTCTCCAGCTCATCTATGTCTGTCTGCAGTGCTTTTAGCTCCAGCAGAGATAGTTGGTGAACAATGGGTTCTAAAGTATCCAGCCTATAGCATAGATGATTGAATTGGATTAGACCATTAGCATCTCACCTGTTAGCATCTTGCTTAAAAGTGACTAATAATTCTAGTATTTTTCCTATTTAAAATTTGACTCTTCTGTACAGTATATTGAAAATTTCCACACTTAATTCTCCGTACAACCTTTTCTTTGTAACTCATTCATCGCCAGCCTTCAGAGAACACGTCATTGTTAGTCCAATGTTGTCTATTTCAATGAACCATTAATGTTGTCGTAATACGGTTTACATTTGTCTTGGGATTGAAAGTCAAACAAAAGGAACAGCCTGGGATTGAAAGTCAAACAAAAGGAACAGACAGAGAACAAGGCGTAGTGATGTGAGTCAGAACCCCATCAGACGATGGCCATGACATAATTTTACCCTAAACTATCTTCACCAAAAGGGCATAATTGTCATCATGGAATTGACTTTTTTATGCATTAGGGTTCATTCATGCTTTTATCCAAAGATTTTGTTCCTTTGAGAAGTGGGTCATGACTTGTGCTGTTGTACATATCTGCAACCTTTTATGTGAGGGTGACATTTTCAACAACACTTCCAGGGAAGACGGAGCGTGGGAGTGCAAACATTAAGGGTGGTGTTTTGACATTGATGGTGTTTTATACCTTTATGCTTACTTGGATGGCATTATGTGTTTCAGGATCAATCTGTTTCCGGAGACCAGAGATCTGATGACCCACTCAACATGTCTCGTCTGGCTCGCTACCGTTTTCAGCACTTGCCCCAGACCCGTTGTAAACCTTGCACCTCTTCCTACCCTGCGTCTTGATAATTTGCCTTTGGTGATCCAGAAAGCTGCCCATGCTGCTTGAACAATTCACTACTGTCACAGTCTTAAAGGATGAAAACACAATGTCATCATGCAACAGAAGGACAAATACATGGTTAAAGTTGATTATAAATGAGGATAAACCAAAATAAGCTTCCACACTGCTTCAACAAGATGGGGCAATGTGGAAGTCATATTCTCATGGAAATGTTTGAATGTGTATTTTGTGTGCTTTTTGTGGAAGCAGAAGTCTGATGGGTAAATCTTGATCAAACTTCAATCTGGACTTCGAAATCAAATGTTTGGAATCAGAACGTAATATAAAAGCTATATGTAACAGCATGCCATGACAGACCTGTGCTTGCGACATATAGATGATTTTCTGAGCTAAAATTAAATGCGGTCTTGAAAAAAAAAAAAAAGTGTCGTGTGCACATGCGTACCGCGGTAAACTTAAATGCTCCTGTCTGAACTTACTCATTCGAGTGCCTGCTTCAGTGCGTAAAACGGGACCCTGGATGCTTAGTCGGAATGGAGTGGAGGCATTCATCAAACATTTTAATCCTCATCTTTTGTAAAATGGTAAGGGAATAGATTTTTTTTTTACCTCTGTTTATGTGAAATTAACCCCGTAAGCATATTTTTCAAGTTTACAAGGATAATTTAAGTTTTTATCTACCTTGATTTCAAGGTTGTGTGAACTTTCAACTTATGAGTTCAGTCAGACTTTCAAAAATAACATTTAGCCTACCTCTATCGCCCATATTCAGGTAATAAGATCGCTGGACCCGTGGCTACGCTCACATTTTCTTCAATTCTTTGGTTGGCCATATTATCAGTATTGCTTAACAGTAACATTTCTAGCTTTCAAGTTATTAAAGTAGATCACATTTGTGAACGTAACCACTTAAGTGTCAATTGCGACGAATGTGATATGCAGAGATGGAAGAATTTAGAAGAAGCCTAATTCAATTCAGCTTATTTATTGTACAACGAAATTTTCACTTAACGCAAACTTATGTGTATCCTAAGTGAAGTTGGTTTTGTTGTGTCAGTAAAATTTCCATGGCAGCCTCAGCCTACCGGCAAAACATTATCTCAGAAGCATTTCACTCATAACCGGCGTTTCAGCTTCTAAGGGACTGTTTTATGTAGCCTAAGCCAAAGCGGTTTGACCGCAACAGTGAACTTGACAAGCTGTGTTCAGTCTCTGTGTCATTCAGAAACGACTTTTAGTCCTGAAATTGGCATCAAGGTAACGGTATGCGTAATTTGGAGCAAACCAACTCAGCAAGTTGTCAAAAGATTTGCAGTTGTGTGTTTTTCTTTTTTTAAAAAAAACCTAAGAATTAGAGGTGGCATCCCAACCAGCGTGTATGCATTTTCTTCAGTAGGCTACTGTCTGTAATAAGAATGTATTGTCATTCTGTAAAGGCTACACACTCATGCAGTCCAGTGGTCAAATGATAGTCCGCTGACGTGTGGGTTACCGCTGACGTCCCACTGCTTTGACATTCAAAGCTTTCAAGTATCCCTTTAGTCTGTAAAGCACTAAGTTTTTTTTATATATATATATATCAGGTCGTCATGATCAATCTATCATTCACCATGACCATGATTAATGTAGCTTACTGTATCAGCGACTCATAACGACCGTAACCTACAATTGATACTGAATGTCTATTTTGAGTGAAATGGGTCAACCAAATCTTTTTGTGATAGGCCTATATTTCAATTCATTACTGGTTTAATCTATCATACAATACACAACATGATTAACTCTCTTTTATCTTGAACAGCTCCTAGTGTCAGGCAATTGCTTAAAATGTCCACCTGGTAAGTACTTTTGTTTTTTTTTTCTGACATAGTTCATGAAGTAGTTCATTAAACACACACACTAAGAACCCAGTTAGAAGATGCGCACGCACACACACACACACACACACACACACACACACACACACACACTTCGATCAGCCAAGAGGCTTACTCAACCATACACATGCATGTGTGTTACAGTTTTGATGGTGATGTTTTTTTCTGGTGCCTCACTGATATGAATGCCAATTCAAATGACTGCAGAAGGAAATGTCATTGTCGTTTTGCAACGTGGTTTCCCACTGACTAATGGCTTATTTAAGATGCAAAGTCATAGTCCTCATTTACCAGGAAGTGGAACAGCTGTGACAGATCAAATGGTCTATCTTTATGTTTTTAGTTCACTGAGAGAGAAAAATATTGACTGAATCATTAAATGATTAACATATGGGGGACATGTCTACAGCAGTCGTGTGCGTGTCTGTGTTTGTGGCAGTTAACCTGGCTAGTGTTTATATGATATGACACACTGATTGCGTAGTGCACTACACTGGAAGAGTTTGGTGATGGTTAGATTATGTCCATTTGGGGCCACTGAGGTTGTCTTTGATCTACTTCCTGAACAATAAACTTAGCTCTTAGTCAGTTCCTCAGAAAGATCTGCAACTATTTTTTGCCACTGTACTGCCATTTCCATATTCGGATATTCCTTCAGCTATAGGTGATCTCCACACACACACACACACACACACACACACACACTGAATTGGTATTTAGAGATATCCTTTTGTTAAAGAGGCAGACACTGACTCAATAAGAGAGAATAGGTTTTGTTTTGTTTTTATTGTCCACTCTCATTATGTCTGTTCTTCTATATGACCTTGCTTTTTTCTTTTCTTTACCAGCACCAGTCTTTGAACACACTGTAGCAGGGGTAAATTCCTAGCATGCATACTGTAAGCGAGGCAAAGTTGTTTAGTTGTCCTTACTGGCAGGAGGCTCTGCCTCCCACAGGTCATCACCCAGTGTTTATCCTAAGTGGGCCCAGTGGATTTTCGTATTTTTATTATTATTATTATTATTATTTTGTTTTTGTCTTTGGCGATTGGGTGTGTATGTGCATCACTGTGTTTTAGTTGCATCATTCACTGACTGTGCTAGAGTGTGTGTGTGTGTGTGTGTGTGTGTGTATAGCCTATACATATAGAGAGATTGGGAGTATGTATCTGTTTTCCTCATGTTCTGATTCCATTTTGTAGGGGGCTGCAGAAAGGATCAATACTTGCTACGAAAACCTACAGGCCGCTACATGTGTGAGGTCTGCACAGAACCCTGTTCCGGTAAGCTGTCTGTTGGTGACAGCAAAGCCGCAAATGTTTTACATTGATTGCCTCCCTTTCTGAACCTGTAAGGAGCTTCCGTCTTTCATGCACAGCACGTTTTTGGTTTCCATAGTCTGCGCCCTCGGCACTATCACTACTGAAATGATGATCCTTTTCCTCTGCAAGTGGGGACAGGTCCATCTCTCCCTGTGCAAATTTGCATAGTCTTAACTATAGGCCTCTTTGTGTGGGAGATATCATTTACCCAAGGAGCTTCATGACTAGAGAAATGCAGACAGATTGTGTTTTCTCTCAAATGTGTCTTAACTGTGTGTGTGTGTGTGTGTCTCCCTGTGTTTCCCTGTGTCTGGCTATAGCAGCGAAACGCCTTGTTGAGGTACAAGCTTGTGGCAATTCCACCAACCGTGTATGTCACTGTGCCAAAGGCCATTACTGCTCTGAACCTCAAAACTTCAGCTGTCTTTTTTCCTGTACGCCCTGCCAACCTGGAACATATTCCAGTCAACCCAACTTGTGGAAACGGTGTAAGCGTTACACAGAGTAAGTACTGTCAGTTAACCAATTTTTGGTATTGCTGAACTTGACTTGATGTTAAACAGTGTTAGCTTAATGGACCTATGCTTAGTGTGTTGAGTGTATTGGATTGAACACACCTTTATGGTCATTTCAGCGCTCTGCCATTGACTTATGTACTGTAGTATTCAATGCAATTCTGAAACTGTCCAAAGTTCTCTTACAAGAGACAAGAGTTTAAATGTAGTAATCATGTGTGCATTATGTATCATTTCATCTGACTCTAGCTCCCTCTTTGTTTTGGTTTGCAATCTGTCACTGCTCAAGTGTTCAAGTTGAAACTCAGTTTTTGTGTTTATGTGCCTTTTTATCCACCTACACATCCATCCATAAACAACAGTTGTGAAGGCCGAGGTGTGATCACAGAAGGGACAGCTACCCAGGACCGTGTGTGTGCCACCACCACTACCCCCACCCTTACCCCCACCACCACCACCACTGTCCCCACCACCACCACTACCACCACCACTACCAGCAATGCTCCAATTATTACATCTGGAGTGTTTTCCTCTCACAACACCTCCCACACTGCAGAACTCACAGATAGTGCTTCCACTGCCATGGAGGACATGAACAAAGGAGAACCCTCACAAATCACAGGGAGTGTGCCGAATGCTATGCCCTTTAAGTCCAATGGAAACACGGTTACCACAGATCATACCTCCCGTGTGAAGTCTAACCTCTCCAGTCTTCCCCCTGCTTCACCGACCAGTCGTCAGAGCTCGCTGAATTCCTCTACCATCTTCACTACTTTGGCAAAACCCGGAAAAGTCACTCCCAGAACAGGTAATAAATAGTGTTCGCTCCTTTTTTATTTATTTGTTTTTATTTTTATATTTTTGATAACTCAGATATGAGCCTCAGTTGACAAGAAAAAGAAGGATTGTGAATGATGGTCTTTCAATAACAGGGCAGTGTGTGTAGGGAAACAACTGAAAATAGGGATGTGTATTAACTACAGATTGACAGATTTAAGTGTTACCATTCCTTGCCACTGGGCGTCACTGTGGAGACAAGTTGTTAGTATCAAAACAAGCCCAAGGGTATCCCCAGAAAGACAACTCACTCACACGCCAGAGAACAATTTATCTTTGTACTAAATCTGACAGGGAGGTTATGCTGGATGCATTAAGTCAAATACTTTTCTGCTTTTACAATTAGCCTAAAAAAAACAAAAAAAAACCACCATGCATTTCAATACATATTTGACAGAAGTACTGTAGACTTGACACTTAAGCCGTTTGGCCTTGTAAAATGATGAGTAACTTTGCAGTCTGCGCTTTTTCTTTCAGATGACGGGGGGAAAACAGGAGGACTGTTTGGCTCGTCTAGTCATCCGTGGTTGACTTTGCTGCTGCTGCTCCTGGTGGTCTCTGTCCTGGTGGGCTGTTTTCTGTGGCTCAAGGGAAAGGCTCTGAAGAAGCAGCTCAATTGGACTAGAGGTAAGTTTGACCTCTTGTTTGCCCACAGACCAACAGCAAAATAATAGCACCCCTCTCCTTGTTGTGTGGTCAAAGGCTGTAGCCCTGCCTCAAGTGTAATTGTAATCTTCATGCCTGACCCATTTAAAATCAAATGCACGCATCAGAGAGATAATTGATTGGACATTTTATGGTTTGCATAGCCATAGCCATCATAGCTATCTGTGATCAGATGGTAACAGTCAATGTTCCAAGCCCTGAGCCAATGAATGTTGGATTTCTGGTATGCTGTAAAAAATTTTATCTGGTGTCTTGAAGAGTAAGCAGTATAAAATGGAGTTGCACAATCTTATCAGTGTTTCATTTACTCTATGTTGTCAGATAATAGTTTAAGAATGATCTGTATCAGCACAGACAGACTGTTAATGGTCACAACCTATTATGATTTCAGAGCCAGTATCAAATAAATCTTATTAGATAAAATTTACCCGTTCTTTATTTCAAATAGGCATACAGTACATCAAATGAGTACATCAGTACAGACTGTACGTCAAATGGCATATTTCACACCTGCATGATATTCCATTTTTTTCCTTATTTTACGTCAATGTTATAATTTCTTAAATTTTATATTCAGGGTTGCTGCAACGATTAGGTCATTGAGTAAGAAGAGACCGTTCAAAAAATAAATATAATTTGTATGTACTGTATTGTTATCGGCAATTAGCCAAAATCAGTTTGAAGATGCTTTCCTTGAGGCAAAAATGCAATTCTGTGCATCCCTGGTGAGAATGTATGTAGTGAACACAGCAAGCTTGACTGAATAAATCATGCAGTGTTGCAGTGTCAGATACCATGCAATGCTGAAAAAAATGCAATGCATAGCTGCTAGCTTAAATAAGTCATAAAGATATCTAAAAGTGTATGTGTTGTTAAAAGAGTCATAAAAGAGATCTAAAAGTGTATTGGTTATCTCAAAATCCTCTGGTTTAGCACTGTCGTTAACAGTGGCCTATAATTTATAGTGGATTGTATACACTGGACAGGGTGAAGTGTAGCCTGGCTGTCGCCAAACTAAATAATCACAAGTGATGTATACTCTGGAGACCCACCTATGAATTTTCTCCTGGGCGAAGCATCCTTTACAATTGTCCAAAGCCATTTATTGGGCGCTAAGAATGTCTATAGCGTCTGTACACAGCTCAGAGCCAATACCAGAGTCACCAGGTGACGTAAAATGATGGAAAGTACCGCGCTAGTCCCTTTTTATTCCGTGATTGAATACCTTAAGCGGGGGAGAAAATCGGCCATGGTCACCATGCTGCTTTACAGAGTGAAATGAAATGGAGCGCATAAAGGAGCATGGGTACTCCCAGACTAGGTGAAGTTAAGGATAATGTTCTTTGAGGCAGTCATTATCGTGGAATAATCTAGAAGGAGTGATGCAGTGACACAATACCTGCTAAGGACTCTAGAATCACTCTCTAGACCTGCTGAGGTCTCTAGAATCACTGTCATGTATCAATTACATGACAATGAAGCATTGTTTATCAATTCTTCCATAGTCATTTTATTGATAAAAATAGATAATGGCTTCTGTGAGGAAAAGTCTGTTAATTTACATATCAGATCTGTTTCACAGATTATCGCCATGACAGAGGTCTGTTATATTTAGCAACGGTCCGTCATCAAGAAATATCAGAACGTAGAACAGGGAAGTCCCACTGAAGTAAATAAAGTCCCATTGAAGTAAATAAATGAAGCATTCAATTATGAAGCATGTACATCATTCTAAAAAGCCTTGTAATAAGAGAACATAACTGCACCTTATGTTCTATATGGACACTTTCATGTTGAAGATGACGGATGGGGAAATCAGGGGAACCTTTTCATTGTCATTTTGATTGACACATTGTATAGCTCTTTACTGATACTGAGAGCACAGAGAGTAATCTAAGAACTGTCTAGTTTAAAAGCGGGACAAATTGAACTCAATTTGTTGTTTCATTTTTATTGTATGGCTGTAACGTGCACAACAAAACTCTAAACATGAACCCATGTCTTGCGTGACAATACTGCCTGCTTGGAGGCACTGCTGTGAGTGAGTTTTTTTTTCTTCTTTTTAATGGAGAGGTTGTTTCTTATCATGATCCTTATCACCCGCCTAAACCAGAGGAACGTTTACATTCTCTGAACAGAGATGAGCATTCACAGTAAATGTTTTCTTTGAATGTATGTGTCTTTCTACTTATGTCTTAGGGGATCTTCCTCCTCAAACTGTTTCCTGACAAGTCAAGGCAAACAGAACACTATTTGTCAGTGTGACTTTGAGTCTGGGTAGTTGGTTGGCGGTCTGGGTTCCAGATGGGTTCCACTTGCCTCTTGGTACCAGCATAAGCCCCAGGTCCAATTGCTGCTGACTCTTTTACACATGGGTACCAGATGTGATTTTGCTCTGGGACAATAATGGCAGAGCTTTTTGTATCATCTCAATCTGTGACCCATCTTTAATTGTTTCAGTGTTTAATATCATATCTTCACATTAGTATCTCAACGTGTTTTTAAATTGAACGCTTGAAATTGAAGATGCATATCTGCAGGTGTTTCCATCGAAAGATTTGTTATTTGCATAAACTTAAAGCACATTACAAATTGGATGGAAATGCACTGTTAATTATTACAATTGGAAAATCTTTATGATGTCCACGAAGAATGCTGAAATATAGCCTATTAGCCTACAACAGAAGAAACAAGTGGGGGTAAAATGGGGGAAAGACGTTCTTTCAGAGTACGGTCTTGAATGGAAGATCAAGCTAACTTTTGTTTCAGAGATCTAAAGAGGCCCAGATCAACTTCATCTGTGTCTTGTGTAGCATATAGACATTTAATAACACTATTACACCACAAGTAGATATTAAGATATTTGATGTTTTCATTTCCTTAAATGCAAGGATGGTTGGTTGATATCAACACACCTACGTCTGCGTTCCTGGCTCTCATTTTCATTGCTCTGTCATTGGTTAATTCAGTGTTGCATCTATAACACACCCATGACTACTAAAGGACCATAAGTCCAACGTTTTTGAATGTTGCACCCGCATTTTTTGCACCATGAAAATACCACAATGGCTCAGGAACGTGGCCAAAGCACCTTGAACTTTGTACTGGTAAGAATGTACTACTGATCATGAAAATAGGGGCTCAGTGTCTTTAATCACAGCTTGTTACTTCACAAGTATTCCTGAAAGTTTCACCCTACAAAACAATTACGTGAGTTTGAAGCCAAAGGAAGTTGCTACCGTGTAACACATACATCACTAGTGTGCGTCATTTCTGGTGAGGGACTTTTTTTTTTTAACTGTTTGAAATGTCAGGAAGCTAAAGCTTGTTGCTGAATGCATTGGCATCTTGATCTGCATGGCGAGTCTGTTTTAATGCTCTTCCAGCCAACAAAGAAAAAAGTACAACAGTCGTCACATGCCAATTAATGAAAAATGTGAGCATGCGGTAAAACTGTGTCAAATTATGCAAAGACAATGTGGAAAAAAATGTTGGCTTACAATTAACTGTTTCTATTAGAAACATTTACTGTCCATTTTTATCTGGTATTTGACCACTGGTCAAAGGCAATCTTACATGTGAGATGGAGAGAATTTGACTATGGACCTTAGACATGTCCGTGTAACAGCAACACCAACACTTGGAGCATGAATATACTTACAAAACCTTAGATCGTTAGCTCTATTGTGTTATCCTAGTAAGGTACTGTGCTGTCACTTGAACATTAGCATCATCAGGTATCATAAATTTCACTTTGTGGCGGTGACACTGTGACATGAAACATAAACCATAGAGGACTTCCTCCGGAAGCCTTTTGTAATGTCACTGTTTCAGAAACTGACAAAGCCATTTCACCTGATGTCGTCACTCTGTTCACAGACTGATAAGACTGATGCGCTCCTCTACCTTTTTGCTTGTGAAGACGCTAAATGTTACATACCTATAAATTTAGGTGTTGGACACTGACTGTATTCATTCCCAGTAGTTTTGATACTGTACACAGCTGTACACAGTAGTGTGTGTGTGTGTGTGTGTGTGTGTGTGTGTGTGTGTGTGTGTGTGTGTGTGTGTGTGTGTGTTTTAAGCTTTTAGCATACAGTTTTGTCCAAAGTGACGACTTACATTTGTCAACTATCAAGTAGTTCAGGGCCAGTCTCCTCGTCAGCATCTTAGGATGAAGTGACTTGCTCAAGTGCACAACAGTGGCAGCTGGTATTCGAAACCACAATTTCCAGGCTCCTAGCATGCTAACTAGGTCCTTTGCAACATAAAGGATATGAGCAGACAGTGATAATTTCCTTAGACCTTTTTTGTTTTTGCATGTAAAACAGTTAAAATTAACCCGATAAATTACTTTCAAACCTCATTTGCATCCAACACCAATCTTAGATTTTGGTTTTATTTCATTTCATTTTGACATAATATAAAATTTGCTGTAAAAATGTCACTATGGTGTAAATATTGACCAAAGCATTACACTTGCTGGGAAAGCAAATCTCTTCAAAGTGTCTTTAAAGGAATAGTCCACCTCCTTATGAAAATTGGTTATTCACCTCCTCACTCTGAGTTACATATGTGAGTAAAAGCATTTTGGTCTCATTGCTTGTGTTTTCCTAGTATGGCATTACCATTTTCCCCCATTTTTAAGTTTTAGCTTAGCTTAGGCACTGGAATGCAAAGTTGCCAGATAGCATTTCTTTGGCAACTTTACTTTCCAGTGTCTATGCTAAGCTAAAGGTAAAATTGGGGTTGCCAGACTAGGACAACGCATGCACTGAGACCAAAATGCTCTTACCCACGTATGTAACTCCAGGTAAAGGAGTGAATAACCACTTTTCATAAAGAGGTGGACTATTCCTTTAAAGTGTATATAAACATTTATTTGAATATTGACACCAAGGCCAAGTGAATATGATTTTTTCCATAATAATAGCTGCAAATTTTGATTTACTTACAACATTCTAATAATGTGTTTTATTATTAACATGAAATGGTCACAGCATAGGCACAAAGAATGCATGTAGTTAAGCTCAATACATACATATAGAAAATAATGCATGTTTGACATTCTAAGGCAACAACGCGTAGCCGAGAATATACATACATGCACAAATATACATTTTAACAAACCACAGGCATGTTTAAAACATACTTTTTCAAATGCTCCTCTTGTACCCTCATTTGTCACTAACCCGGAAATAAACACAAATTCATATAAAGGATTTCAGTTCTTTTCAGTTGTTGCTACAGGTGCAAATTGGTTTGCCATTAGAATGACTGTTGTAATTGAAAAGAACTTGGAAAGAATGCCTTTAACATTTTTTTTTGAAACTGAGAGAAAGAGGTTTTACTTCCGGTGACTAAACTTCTTGTCCATCCCTGTTTATTATCTTGGTTTAATCTGTATCCTATTAACACAAAGATTCTACATTTTACTTTTTAGGTCTGCCATTTGGAAAATATGTGAGTACTCATTTTACCTTAATAAGTGGTAACATAATATACTTTTAGTCGAGATACACATGCACAACACTTTTGATAGCATTGTCATTGTAAGGATCTTTTTCATAACTTATTCTGTCTTCCTCTTACCTTAGCAGGTGACAAAGAAGGAAGCTGGGGGTTACAATATCTATGCACCCCCTATGCAGCAGCAGCATGAGCAGCCACATGAGGCTAA
Source organism: Sardinella longiceps (assembly GCA_027497455.2). NCBI lineage: Eukaryota > Metazoa > Chordata > Actinopteri > Clupeiformes > Clupeidae > Sardinella > Sardinella longiceps. The sequence continues at coordinate 13,253,808 of JAODXP020000012.1, read as the reverse complement.
CCCATGTGTGGAGCGACTGCTACCCCTGAACACAGAGAATGGAGCCCAGATGAGAGAGGGTGGCACAGCTACCCAACCTCATCCAGGGCAGGGCAGCACGCAGCACATCACCATGGATAACAGCGGAAGGGGGGAGAGTATCAGCAACACAGTGGGTGAGTTAGCCTCGAACTCTAGACGCACTCTAGCGGTAGCAAATTGAATTTGCTCAGCGAGCACGTCTGGCCATCAGCCATAGGTTGTACTCAGACATCGGTGGTGTCTGAGCTGTTTATCCATTCACAACACTATAGGTTGAATTCAGACATTGTGGTGTTTAGCCAAACACAATGTTCTATCTGGACAGGGAGTCATTGGGCGGGCTTAGAATTGTTTGAATTGGCTTGTTAGTTGCTCTGATACATTTTATGTGATAGTGTGGCTTGTCAGGCTGTGGGTGAGTACCATCAAAGGGCCAAAGACTATGCCTTTTTCAAGCTAACTTTTTTAGCTCTAATGTTCAGAACAGGCTGTTTCTCATAGGGGCGAGCACCAGGTAGCTAAACAACTGCCTTGAAAACAATGGAATAGAATGTTGGAAGCCGAGTGTTTTGATTGCTAAAGCAGGGTAGTCTGCAAAACTACTTATTACCATACATCATCTCCATCAGAACTCAACAGGATAAACTGTTGTTACTTGTTCTAAATGGATCACTGATCAATGTTGTAAATCATTGTTGTAAATGCAAGCAGACTCGTGCATGAGAGCTGAGGCCAACCATAGCAACCCATTCAAGTGCACACCAACTGCACTCTTCGTCTTCTAGAGTTTTCTTGGAAAAGTGTCAAATTGTCTGTGACCGAAACAGATGGTAAACGATCACATATGTTATGCACCTGCGCAAACAGACATACCTCTTCCACACCATCCTCTCACACACTGTGCTCCCACACACCTATTTGCTTAGGATCGTCTTTTGTTACCAATAACAACGTATCCTAATCCGGGAGAGTTAACTAAGATATTGGGTGAATTAAACATCGGACACTAGTTAGAAATTAAACCCACCAGACTGATGATGCCCTTTGAATGGCATGTCATATAATTCACTATGCTGGAGTACGGTTTGCGATCACACTGCATGTTTACCGTCCCAGAGTCCAGCTGAATCTTCCATCCATGACAGAAAGTAGATGCACAAACGCCATGCTACACTAAAACAAACAGGAGTTCCCTCTACCTGCCGATTCAACATGTTTTAACGTTTCACAATGTCTACCACGCTTCTCAGACCTCTCAAATTTTGTACAAAAAGGGATAACGGCGACGAGGTGACCGGTTCTACAGAAAAAATGGCGAGGTGGAGTTTAGAACTCCGGCGACGTGCGCAGCGCAGAGACTGGGTTACTCCACCAAGCCATTATTTCTGTAGAACCGGTCACCTCGAAGGCCGTTATCCCACTTATCTCCCGTTTGTATTTATCTTGCGTATATTTAAAGAAGCATATAAAACATAAAAGAAACATGCAACTCCAATTTAAAAGAAGTTAACCTGTTCGGTTTGGGTACCATTTTCAGTTGAAAGTTGATCTACAGGGCTGCTTATTGTTGTTATAGTTACCATTCTAAAAGGCATTCATATGGAACGGTGATTAGTTATTAGATCACTTGGACTGGAACTACTTCCAAAGTAGCCAGTTATCCGAGAATAATGGTCACCCATCAGCCAATCAGAGAAGCCGTTTTTCCTAAAAGGAAGTAGGTCTCAGAGGCATGTGTGTGATTGTGATTTAAGAGTAACAGGCTACATTTTTACTGTTAATTTACCAGCCTCAAAGTCACTTTGACAATTAAATGGCTCATTAGGGTTGAATGATGGCTTTCTCGACTATGTATTTTGCGGGCATTACATTTGCAGAGTAACGCACAGAAATGATTATCTCTGGTTTGTACTCTGTGAATACGGCCCTTGAATCGTTACATTTACCATTAAATTACATTTACATTTACATTACATTTACCATGATAAATAATGCTTCATTGCCATGTTATTAATATCTTCAGTACATAGTGGTGTAATAAGCGGGAAATTACATTCTTCGAGATGATCATGATCATAATCATAATCGAAGATCTCTCTTCAGAGTGATTCAAATGGGAAGTCATTTGAAATGCCAGATCATAGTAGATGACCAACACCCTGCAACACATCAGATGTAGCAAGTGAAAAGATGCTCCTGTGACCAAGCACTGTCACAGGAAGTTCCACTTGTTCACAAGTATTGGCTGCAATGTTGATTCACCGTCATGCCCTTGTTTCATCATTCCCAGGAAAATTACCTCTATGCTCTTGTAAAGGTCAGAGGTTCTTAGTCACACTTTGCACGCTGAGGAAGGACACCTCACCTCTGTGATTTTCAGGAACAATGCCCAGAGCAGACCTTTAAAGACCTCACTACCTGTTTTCCGCTGTTAAACACCCTGTAGTTGAATGAACTCAGGGCAGCCTAGAGTGTGTAGAGGTTTTTGTTTCATTTCTTGTGGTTGTTTAAATCTGTGTTTTTTGGCAGGCGTTGACTTTCAGCCTACTATCTGTCAAAGCCATTTGTATCCTTGGAACCATTTGCCATTGTGTTGATTTGCCTAAGCTATCAAATTTCAAATAACTTACTTCCTCTTGACCACACAGGGCTTGCACAAGAATTTGCTCAGGAAACGTGAGCATGGAGACAGATTGGAGACTTGAAATATGGGAACATGTACTGTAGCACGCATGTGACTTGTGGCCCCTTCGTTTATGACCTGTGACAAGTCCTGTTTGTTATTTGAACAACTTGTTTGTCAACTTGCAACTTGTAATTGCTCATCTATCTTCACCGTGTTGTGCACAGTCCACAGTCTCAGTCTCAGCCTTTTCTCACAAGCCAGTAGAAGAGCATTTACAGGAAGAACATAAAACACTTTGGGATTGCGAAATGACTCGTTGACTATTTCCGGAAGAGCATGCATTGCACACGTACTTGCTTGTACTGATAATGACTAGATGAACTAGCTGTCAGGCAACATCAGTACACAAGCAGAATGCAGGCAGTATTGCATTTTGGCCATTGTTAATCATCCTTAAATGTTCAATATGAGGTTTACACCGCTACATTCCTTGGTGCTCCAATTCGTATGGCTCTCCACATGAAGCATTCTTTCATTTTGTTGTTGTTGTTGTTGCTATACGCCTGCTATGAAAACAATAGCATGGACAAGAGACTGAGAGAAATTAAATTGAAAGAGAAATTAAGGAGCATGCTGTATGCAGGAATTATTGTCTGTGTTTCCCACAGACCAGGTAGCAATTTGTGGTGTTACCCTGGCGCGGTGGTCTGGTGGAGTTATCCACGGGGTGCATGTAAAGTGTGTGCAGTGGGCGGCGTGCGAACACACACTTTCTTAGATGCCATATTACATATACACCTCGATGTTAATCATTTGCTCTTCAGAGTCACCTGCTGAAACGATTTTAAAGCTTTAAGAAGCATTTGAAATTATTCAGATCAACCTTAATCTGTGGTGCTTGGGGTTGATTCTGTGGTGTTGCGTCTCACATTGGTCTACCTGTGGGAAACCCCTAATAGTGCTAACTGACTTGCATAATGCTTTGGCTATTATATTATTTATTTCTGTTATCAGTAAAATACCTTTCTCCGAAGACACTTCCGCTCTAGTAGTACATTTCATCAGTGTGTTTGATGTTTGCTGTGTCCCTCTCTGTTGTTGCCTCACAAACTGATGTTTCTACATCATTTTTGGTAATCGTAACACCACATACCCCAAATAAAACAGTCTCTCTCTCTCTCTCCCTCATGCCCAGGGTCTATATTTATCTATTCTCCTGGAATGGTTGTCCTGGGTACTAATGCTTCAGAGCGCCGGGAAGAGATGCGTCCGGAGGGCACGGAGCAGCATCTGTCCTCCATACCAACACAGGAGTCCCGCAGCACCTCCACCAGCTCCAACCCTGACTCTGTAGGCCTCAGCACCCAGGAAGAAGATGAAGACAAAGAACTCAGCTACCCCATACCAGCCAGCGGCAAATGAACCATTGGATTCCCCCAGCACCGGTGTTCGGTGGGAGTGACGGAGAAATCCCTAAACAGGCTCTAGAAGATTCTTTTAGTATGACGGAGCAGGTTCCTCAGGGTTGCACCGGAGTTTTGAGGTGATCAGAACCTAAAAGACAGAAGAGACTGACTAGCATTTAAAGGGTCAAGTGGTTATTTTTGACACAGGAGTTTGTTTTTTGTTACAGCAGTCACTGCTGAAACTCTTGACATTTGAAGTCTGTGTCACCCATTCGTTTTGCATAGGTGGGTGAGCAACAGGCTGCCTGTTGCTGCATGCAACAATTGAGGAAAGAGACGCCCTCAACTATTCCGGTCAGAGTCTCACTTCCTCTGTGGCAAGTCCAGAGCTTGCATGTTGGGGTGAAAATAACTCAAACTTTTTAAGGACTCAGACTGCAGATCTGTGATCTGTTGTGAAATTACATTTGCCACTATATGAGTGGACAAAATTCTGACTGCATTTTTTACTGTCAGACCGAGTAGGTGTGTGGACTACAAGACGAACCTTTCGCCAGTTAGCTGGCTCATTTCTGAACTGCTGCAGTGCTGGAGAAGTAATTTACATACCGTGGGCCGTTCTTTGCACGGGACACTGTCTGAACTCATTTGTGTCAACAAGACTTAAAGCCATGGTCAAGTGTGTGTGTGTGTGTGTGTGTGCACACATATATTTTGTTTGCATTCTTTTTTGAAAAGAGAAGTCAACCGTAAACCTTTTGGCCGTTTTGCTGCACCAACTCATTTTCTGTTATTATACCCCCCCCCCCCCTCCCCCTCTCTCTCTCTCTGCCTATCTCTTTCTGTAAGACTTGATTCATATTGAAACCATGCGAGTCATTTTACTTAATATGTTTTGTCTTGTCATTTTATCTTATTTTCTTTATGATTTTAACACGTCATATGGCAATTTTGCAATAGTAGACCTGTATGAGGAAAACAGAGACTTTTTTGTCTTTGAGTTTTTATTAGTCGACTTTATTATTATTTTTTTTAATTAAAGTAAACTAAAATAAAGCGGGTGTCTTATATGTTTAAACTATTTATCCAAATACACAAATCGAAGAATATCGATATGTTCATGGTTTATTTTCCTGCCTTCAAGACAATCAGGGCCCGCACTGAACTGTTTCCTGGTGGAGCCAGTTACAGTAGAAGGCACGGGCTCGACACGTTTCAAGGAAATATATTCAAAGCTTCCGTATGTTTGACGGGTGAGGGGTGACTTGACAGTGGCTAGGCTAAGTGATGGTATACAGTGGTCGTGATAGTATGGCTTTCCAAATCCCGTGCCTGCTGTTTCTATTGGTTTTACATGTTGATTCTAATAAGGTAGGTGGACGCCTTCTGACTTATTTGCCTAGTATTTTTGCATTCTCCCATGTCAAATGAGTGTCAACATTTGCGTATGGTCCGTTGCTCCATAGTGCGTATGGTCCGTTGCTCAAATTTTCTGTCCGTACAGTCAGTCTGAATACGTTAAATAATTAATTTAATGATTTAACATTATTACATTTGCTATGTGACGCCGGTTCATGAACACTAACTTTGTGGTGGTCTGTAAACATGGACCACCTTTTGCTGAGACATGTTGCGGTTAGTTTCACTTTCTCAATTTAATGAGCGTACAGTAAGTTTGTATGCGTAACTTGAACCCTTTTTTTATTCTCTGGTTAAACCTTGAGGCTATATATGGGCGATATTAGGCTTACCATTACCACTGAAAGTTTTGTTTTGATGACATTCATGATCGTGAGAAATCTTGAGCGGACCCTACTTGGAGTGCAGTGACACCACAACAAGCATTTTCATCTTCATTTAGTTAAGGTCTGAGGACGTTTAAATCATATAGGCCCACAACAAGTAAAGTGTTTTGTGGCAAGTGCAGTTTGTAGCCTATATAAATAAAAATAAACTAGCTGGGCAGGTTTTTATTGGGAAGCACCACCCTCTCACAAGTTGACTCCCCCATCATAGGTACACTAATGGAGAAATGATGGGTGTGAAGATTTAGGTAACAAGACAATAAGTCTTGATATTTCCCTGATAATTGTGTGAAATTTGGTTGAAACTGAATGTGTTTTTCTCGACCAGAAGAAAAACAATATCCAACTGATTTAGGCTATCAGCTGTGTGTGTGTGTGTGTGAGAGAGAGAGAGAGCGTGTGTGTGTGTGCCTGCCTGCCTGCCTGCCTGTCCAGAGGGAGTGTAGCCTACTCAGAAAACAAGCGTTTGATAGATTTTTGTTAATTTCTAGTGTTGACAGGGCTGGTTACTGTTGTTTGGTAGATTGTTACATAAAGGACCTCCCAAAGCCAGTGTCATAGCACTGCTTATCAAAGTCCGGACAGATGTCGGGATAGTATAGGAGCCATGTCTATAGGTCTGGGTATGTCTAACAGACACGTGATTGATTTGGGGGGAAATGCAGGCTTAGGGAGGCCTAAAGCATGCAGAGTAGCCTAAGTTATATATATATAAAAAAAAACATGTCCAGGAATAAATAAGATTAATTTTAGGACGTTGGAACACAATGACACTTACATAGGAGAAATATATTTTTATTTCACCAATTGTTTTATTTCTCTCTATCAGCCTTGTCTGTGCATAGGCCCTAAGTCCACTGTACGCTGCTCTCCAAGCGACAGATAGTTTCTCTCTGCATGGCTTTGGCTTTATCTTTTCTCTTTCAGGTTATTTCTCGTCTCCTTTGAAGTGCTTTCAGGTTCTTAAGAAGTTCTGTGTGGTCTGTGATATTCGGGTAAAAGTGAAAGGAAGCCTATGTGGGTTAGAGACGGGGTGAGGTTGGGCGCCGTTTGGCCGTGCACTCTGTCTCAGGAAATGTGCAAGTTCCTGGTAGCAGGCTTATCATCACGCCACTTACAGGGCTTCTTACCAGTAACCACACCCAGAGGACTTCTTCTCAACACCTTTTCATAAGTTCTCATGTTCACTCTGTGGTCAGGTAGATGGGAAGGCTGATTCAGGACAGTTAGAATAATTGTAGATTTGATTTTAGAATAGACCTACTGCAGAAGCAAGTATGCCTCTGCTTGTTGCAAATCTATATATCTATGGAGTTGTTTGTGTAAATGCTTGTACATTGTGTGACTGTGTGTGACTGAAGCAGAAAGATGATCTCATAAAGAAGATCGATCTGAGGGGCTTTGTACAGAGTGTATGGTCAAGTAAAAATAGCAGGGGGAAAAACCGAATGTGTTTTAGTTTTTGATTATATTATGTGGGTGAAACCACCAACCCACTGTACCTTTTTTCTATTGGTCACACATTAGCTAAGTTAACTGAAGCCTTACTTGAATTTGAATTCTGTTCTGCAGGGGTATGAAGACACTTGCATGAGCGAGACACAAATTTTTGTTAAAGAGGCGAATAAGTGCTGCAAAAAATGCCCACCTGGTAGGTCACCATAAACCCACACCAGAATTCACAACATCATTGAGGAACAAACACACATATTACACATTGCATGAACTTTGCCACAGAAATAATTGCTTTAAATAATAAATATGTAGTTTGTTATGCAGTTTACTATAATTGAGATAAATAATAATTTAAAAAGTAACTATTTTACTACAAAAATTACTCACTTAGTAATACCTTTAGGTATTAGGCAGCCGCCTACACATTAACACTTAGCATAGCATTTTTACCTTTGGCGTTCATGTATACATAGTGAGTGTTGTAGCAAATGCTTAGCTGTGACTCGCTTTGATTACAGGGTATCATGTAAAATCCAAATGCTCCAAGGAGACTGAGACAGTCTGTGAGGCTTGTTCCAGTGGAACATGGTTAAAAGGGTATAACTACTACAATAACTGCTTCAGATGCACTCATTGTAATGGTAGGTGCTTACTGTACATTCATTATACATAAAAAAAAGGTGCTGCTGAACTCACTGAACTCTCTCTCTCTCTCTCTCTCTCTCTCTCTCTCTCTCTCTCTCTCTCTCTCTCTCTCTCTCTCTCTCTCTCTATTTCTGAGTGACTGCATGTGTGTGTGTCCTGACATGGTCATATCAGACTTAGGCCGTGTCTCAAATCGCACACTTGAGCACTTCAAGCACTATGTCTCAGTGCATAGTTTGTTCACACTCATAAACACTGCGAAACTACGGTCATCTACTGTATCTGAATGTTTGTTTGAGTCGTAGATTTAAACGGATGTTTACTGTCATCTCCGCCTAGTTTTACAAAGCTGTGATCCATTTGGAGCAACATTGAACATCGAGAATGCACATTATGACAGCTATGAAGTTCTCAGTGAACACAGTGCACTGACAGAAGTGCGCAATTTGAGACATGGCCACAGATAGATACCTAGAGGACTAGATGATTGATGAAGGCTATTTTCAATGACATTTATTTATGTGTGTGTGTGTGTGTGTGTGTGTGTGTATGTGATGCGTGCCTGCAAAGAATTAAGTGATGAGTATCCATGATTGCTCCTTTCACAGGGAAAAGCTTTGTGTATGCTCAGCACTGCTCAACAGAAATGGATGCAAAGTGCATTTGTAAACCTGGAATGTACTGCGTCATGAGACAAAATGTCTGCTCAAGCTGTAAATCACACACAAAATGTATACCAGGCCATGGTGTCATCGAAGCAGGTAGGACACTAAGGGAAGGGCTTACTGAAATTCTTTTTCTTGTTTTTTTTTGGTTTATGCTTTATTCTGCTGGCATTTCAGGAACCGCTGAAAAAAATGTGAAGTGTGGTGAGTGTCCATCAGGGACCTTTTCTAATCAGACGTCTTCCACTGAGGAGTGCCGACCACACTCAACGTGAGAAATCCACCCCACCCACAACACAATAGAACACAATACAGTTCACACACACACACACACACACAGATGATATCACAACGCAGACGTAACCGAAAGTGTTTCTTTGCTCCTCTCCCTCTCTTCTGCACACACACAAATACACATTGGGATTTATTCCCATCTCATGTTCCTTAGGAGTGTTCTTTGTGATTGGTTTACCGGTGCCGGTATATCATTCAGCCGGATGACAAAGGTTGATTTCCCCTTTCAAGGTGTGGACCAGAGGGCTTTCGGTGGAAGGGTAATTCCACCTCAGACACTGTCTGCATCCGGTATGTTGTTGGCCCGACAATCACAACTACCACAACGCAGAGCACCACCCTGAGGACAACAACATCTCAGCCAGGCCCAGATCTCAAGTCACTGACATCTTTACACACAACAAGCTTAACCACACAGACGGGGCCAGTAAGTGTAATCCCAGCGCCTTCAAGTGGCAGTCCAAGCGCAAATACCATGATGGGTAAGTCTGGGAATATAGCCTACCACTCTGTGTTGACTGGTTAGCTACTGTGCATGGCTAAAGCTGACAAGTTACGAAAATATGCATAAGTCACTGTGCAGAAATCCGAGGGCAGTGTTTTATGGAAACTAAAACAAACCTACCAAACAAACAAACATAAAACGTTCATTGACCGCGTAATGGATGCCAACTAGCTCGGCCAGCTGGCGGCAGTACATGTAAATCCTCACAACTCTATCCTTCAAGAACGCTTCTAACTTTTCAGCTCAGTGGTTAGGACATTCGACCCTCATACCATGGGTTTGTTGTAGTTGATGGGGTGGTGGGTTAGAGACCTGTGCTACCCTGGCTACAAGTGCACACCAGGGGGGTATTTAACAAAACCAGAGTAAGCCGATCCAAGATAAGTGACGAAAACTGGGCTTGACCTAGCCCCCTCTAGGTAAACAAGCTCATAATGTCTCATCAAGCAAGGATGAGTTGAAGCATCAAGGTCAAGCCGGGTGTAAGTAATTCTGCATGCACGCGCATGCTTGTTTTTCAACAACATCACCCATGGTGTGAATTTGACATGAGCATATAATAAAATAGTTTGCATGATGCAAGCGAGTGTTATATTCGGACATTAACAAGGAAGTGAAACTATTGAATTTGAAGACGAGAAATGCAATAAAGTCTGCAAACTAGTAGTTCTGGCAGACAGCTCAGTGCACAAATGCTCCCTCGTGGGATTGTGTCCTCATCTTTCAATATGAAGTAATTTATTATTATTATTTTTTTAAAGCACGCCACTGAAACAATATATAACTTTACATCATCTTTCTCAACAAATCTGTGACAAATACTTTGGCAAATATGTCCCACATTTCTACTATGGCACCTCTGGTTCTGGTCCTAGTTGGCTGGTTTGCTAATTTGGCCCTGACAACCCTCCTACTCATCACACTCATAGATGAAAACATTTTGCAAGCATGGCTTGCAAGCATTGCTTGCCATATGGCGACAGTTGAAACAGTTCATGACTAGGACGACTGATTATGATGGCCTTCCTTTGGCCTCCCTGGTCCATGCAATGTTCTTATACAGTGCAAGTGCTCGATGGGCAGATCACATCCACAGATACTTTGTCCTGTGCACACCAGTCTTTATGCCTTTCGTTTGATGGCAGGCCAGGCAACTTCAGACCAGACCATAAAGTAATGCCATTAGTCAGAAAGCATTTTTGTTCATATACTAAGATTCATCTGAAGTGGAAGAGACGTAAATGAGCTTTTTTATTTCATGCAAAATATGGGGAAAAAAGACTGATTAATGTCACTGATAAATGATGTTTTTGTACATCTGGCATTGAAAGTTTTTTTTAAGTGTCCTGTCTTGCTCTCATGACTGATCTTCTCACTCTCACTCTCTCTCTCACACACACGCTTACTCACACACTTACTCACACGCACAGACACACACGCACACACACTCTCTCTCTCTCTCACTCCCATTTTGTGTCTGATTCTCTGTCACACTTCTCATCCTCATATTGACATTATTATTATTCACCTCATGATTCTGTTTGTCCTGATCATGATCCTCCCTACACACTTCCAGGTTTGTCCAGGTAGTTGAATCTGGTCATAGACACTTCATTTATCTATTTGTTCTCTTTTTCTTCTTTCTTTTGGTTGCCAGCCACATTGGTTGCTGGAGTTTGTGCCATCGTCATCGTTGCCATAGTGATTGGCATTTATTGTTCAAGAAAGAAGGAAGGTGAGTTCAACATAATCTCTCCCACACCACCAGCTTCATGTTAATCTCTGAAGATGACACTCATCAGATTATTTGATATCAGTGAGAGAGCGTGACTGCTCCTAGGTTTATCATCTGTTACATCTCATATCATCTCAGCCAAGCTTGCAGGCAATGTTGGGCAGTTTTAGCAGCTGTTGTGGCATTACTGAATGACTACATTTAAAGGGCATCAGCTGGTTTACATGCTTTTTCACACACAACCCTTCAGCAACCAAAAACCTTAAGATTTTATCACTTGTAGCATCTCCATATTTGTAGTCTGCACTTACTGTTTTTAAACTTTTGCTAAATGTCACAAATGTTGGTGAATCCCCTTGTGAAAATACCCCTATGTTTTTAATTTGTAAGCAAAATCTTTTCTCATCTCTGAAGACATCCTTCTTATGCTTATCATGAGAACATCAAAGTCTTGAAAGCGGGTTCAGATCAGTTCCCACGACACATTCTGTCTGAGGTGACAACTTGTTAAATTCTGTTCCACAGGTACACCTGAAAAGGAAACTAAAGTAAGTTTTGATTCTGTTCTTTAGCTTACTGCTAAACATCCGGTGTTAGAATTACTTTTTTGCTGATGTCATACTACTGTTAGTCCATCTTGATTTTAGCTTCATCCTTTGTTCTTTAATCTTTGTGCCCTCCCCCGAACCAACCAACCAATCATTCCCAGGTTACAAATGGCTGTGTGGAAGCTGGTATCCTTAAATCTGCTAGTCATCTTGAGTGCCAGTCACTCCTGAAACACAGTGGCCCTCCAGAGCCTCCAGTCTCCTCGCCAGACAGACCATCAGGCGTGCCCTTGTCTGGACCTACATCAGGACCCTCAGTTGGCCACAATGGTGTCTCCAACGGCTATGCAAAGCAGGATGTAAACCGTTTTGATCATCCCCAGTCTCCCACCGTCCAAGTTAATGTCAACGTCAACTTTGTAGCTTCAGCCCCTTCAGCCCCTTCAGCACCCCCAACAGCCCCCTCTGGCTCCAGCACGCCCCGGCCCAACGGACGACCGCCCGAGCCGGACAGCGACCTTCCCCTGTCTCAGGAGGAAATGCATATCTCCATAAGTGAAGCTGAGCAGGGGAAGGAGGCCCACATGGCGGTTCCAGAGACAGGGGGAGTGGGGATGGAGAGTATGGACTTTCACATGGTGCACTGCGCCCCAAAGACTTTAGAATGATGAAGGGAAGAAAATAGGAGGTGCCCATGACAAGACTCTTGAGTGAAGCATGGAGAGACGGTGCTGACACATTGTACAGAGAGGAGCTTACTCTGATCCCTGGACTAATGCCTCATTTACACCCTAATCAGTGAAATCAGGGCTTGTACCGTATGTGAAGTGGAATGCAATTTGGGTTCGTTTTTGTTTCAAATGCACAGCAACAGAGCAGACCATCCACAATGCACACGTGTTCCTCATGGATCACACAACTCTGCAAGATGAAGGAAAGTTCCTAGAGTCTTTTTTTCTTTCTTTTAACATGTGCTGTGCATGGGAGAACAAGGTCTCTATAGACATGAAACGAGCTTGGGCAGTTTGTTTGCATATGAGGTGTGTGACTAAGCAGACAGACACACACACACACACACACACACACACACACACACACACACACACACACACACACACACACACACACACACACAGCAAATATACAACAATGTCTGTGGATCACAAATGTGCTGATTGTTGATTGTTGACTGAGGTCTAAGCCTAACCAGGGCAAGACTTGCTCCATAGTAAGCACATCTGAAAGTTAAGGCCAGTATTCTGTAGTATACTGTACAACAGTATGTATTTTGTGTTTTGTATTATTAATACAAACTAGATTTTGTAATTTTTAAAACTGAATATATTTTTCTACTGTTTTGTGTCATATCTGTGTATTACTATACTGTATGTCATTGTGATGGACTCATGGATCAAATATGCTGTTTTGTTTGGAAATATATTGTGGTTCAACACTGGATTTTACAGAAATCACAGAAATTAGGAATTTAACTGTAGTGCCATCTAGTGGCTAACTTATATAACACCACTAACCAATGCAATATACTATGTGTACACTGTGTACACTTTTTTTTTAACATTGATCACATATTCATGCCTTAATGTAAAAGAATGTATTTACCTGCACTGACAAAGTCTTCCTTGATCTCTTTGCTGTGACTGAAAACTGGTTCTCAGTATTTCAGGAAAGGTCCTGGAATTCTTTCTGCAATAATCAAAACATATTTGTTTGCTTTGAATGGAAATGTATTTTAAATTTTTGTAAAAGAGCTCGGGCTGGGGGATGTTGAACACAGGCTGGCCCAGCCTCAATGAGAAACACAGCTGATTCACACACAGTAAATAAGCAAACTTTACATGGAATTGCTTGTGAACTTGCAATTGCTTAAAGTGGGCACAGAATAGAAGGATGGAGTATTGTGCATTACTCTCTGATGTTAAAATAGACAATAGGGCTATTCATGTTTATCAAAAAATAAGTTGGAGTTCAATTTTACAAGCACAATTAATTATGCACACAATTACACCCTTTGACAACCCCAGTTGAACTACAGTAGATTTTAATATACTGTATCACATTACAGTACATAGGCTATGTTTAAATTCCCCATTTTTAGTATAGCTCTACATGTAAATTTAAGATTTACATAAGATGTTTCACTTTCATGTCAGCCCTGTGGACACGTACTGTACAACCTCTCATATTTCAACAAAGCCAATGGAGAAAAGGGTTTTCCATTCTGTCCCTTTTAAAACAATTTGATTTTGTGTGTGCTTTATGAATTAACTATGACGTCATGTCTAATGTGCAATATACACAATATGAAATGCTTGTACAAGTATATATAAAGATGTATTACAAATCGCTGAGGTAACATGTGCTTGGTTTCTCATAATGTGCACTGACTTTCAGGGTAAAACATGGATCCTGGTATGTACATTATATCAAATTTGTCCTGCTTTCTTGTAACTTCAGTTGAACACATCTAAATATTAGTTGCAAATAGCAACTTTCAATTCATTAACTATATGGCAGTTAGAGATGTGATTTCAGTTCTATATGTTAGTCAAGTTGTAGGATACGAAAGATACAGGACATCAATCTGAGAGTCTTAAAAGATTAAAGATAGACACCAACTAAAGATCAGGCAATCCAAGTATTAGGAGGCTTTCGAGCGCCTCTTTAAATAGCTTCATCCAGCTGCTCTTTTCAGCATGCATAAGCCAGGCATAAACAAAAGCCTTGGCTGAAAAACTGAATAAAAAAGATGGTCTATTATGATCTGATGGGTTTCATGGAGCTAAAATGCCAGATAGTGATCATTGGTTTTGATCATTTGAACGACTCTTTAATTTGCAGGTTAGAGCTCGAATACGATGACTTTGTAGCAGGCGACACAGTATTGCTTCTATATAGCAAGAAGGGTGGTTCATGTTCAGGAATCTATCTATGAATTGAAGAGCCTGCACACTAAAAATCCTTGCCATGGGAAAATAAAGACAACAAAAAAGGATTTTTAGTGTGCAGGCTCTTCAATTCACAGTCAATCAGCCTTGTCTTGCACCTAGTTGGGATGTGCGCAATCTTCAACCATACCAGGAATCTATCTAGACTACACAGCTATTCTGACTTGCTTTACAAGAAACCTACATCACCTTTCAGGAAAAGAAAACTGACTGGTGTCAGCCACAACCCACTTAGTTCTATGTGCTGTTACCACATGCACGTGTATGGTTGCGTTGCTTTTCCTCATATGAGTGTCTTGGAGTTTTTCGGCCTGGTTTTGTAAGTCGTTATTACACATACTCCACCCTGATGTGGTCAGTCGACCTATTGATCGACTGGCTGGCCAGGACTTTTGTTCATGAGCAAAAGCCCATCCTGTATGCAACATCACCAGACTCCCTGTAATGCCTCCCAAAATGTATTACTTTATGCCAGCCAAACACAGTCAAATTAACCCAAAATTGCACCATGGATGTTTCATTTTGGCAGAGTGCAAGAGAATTGAGGAGATAAAATGGGACATGTTCAGACTTGTCTCCTTAATGTGATTTCATGTAGGCTTAGCCTCATGCTGCTTTTTCTGGAACTTACAAATTGTTAAGCAAGCAGTAAGAAATAAGCTGAACTGAAGTTGTCACACCCAGAGAGTAGTTTACCGATAGGGGCTAGATGATTATTATAAAAAAAAAAAAAAAAAAAAGTTATTGACCTACCCAGCCTACCCACCTCAGAAGAGAAGGTTGGTCTTCCCATCAAAATCTAGAAATGCTGTGCGCCTGTTACAATAGTTTCACAGATAGTTTAGCCTACAATGCATGAGTTTCATCAAAATGAGTTAACTGTTAGTTATCATCCTCAGAATAGGCCTACAATTGAACAATTAAAGACAGGGACAGGGTTAACTTTGTATCACGTTTAATTTTGTGCGTTTGATTTTGTGCAACAGTGTTGCTTTTTGTTTGTAACAAAAAATGAACGAAGAGAACTGAGGGGGAAGTGGGAGTAACCAATCATACTTGCATAGCTAGCTACACGCTTGACAGTACAAGGGTGTGTAAAGATCGATAGAATCAAAGATAAAACCTTTTATTTTGAGGTTTGAGCTACATTAAAGAACATAAATAACCTCGTGTGCCTGGGAAATGAGGAAGCTTTAGCGCTGCCGCTTTTCCATGGGGGGACGCTTTCCTCGCACCGATTTACTTACAAGGCAGCTTCGAATATAAATGCAAATTTTACACATAAAAATAGAAGCTGTTGTTTGTTTTTTCAAACAAATATATATCTTCTAGCAATTACTTTGTATTGTGATATGTTACAAAAAATGTGCAACTGCTCGTTCAACCCGTTTTGTTAGAGCATTCGAAATGGTTTATCCCATTGCTGTGTTTCATTCCTTCCTGGATTGACTTGGGCATTGGACAAGCGGAGTTTGTGCAGGTTGCAGGGGTGTGAAGAAGAGGCGCAGAAGTTGTCCGAAATGGTCAATCTGTCACGGCTCGTCAAGAATTGAAAACGGTGGGTATATTTCACCTGATGCCTTTCTTTTTCAGTGATGCATGACAGACTGTTAGTTTTGTTCATAGACGCAAAACAGAATGTGTGTTTACATACTAAGCAAGCTAGGCTGCTAGCTAATTAGTTAGCGAGATGTAATAGGCAGCTAACGATAGCTTGCTAACTGGGTGATGCCAAAGCGTATGGCAAAGCGAATAAATTATTGTATAAAGTTAAATAATGCAACGTGTTATACGGTGCTGACATGCGTTATAGTGCCTCATTCAGGAAAGCCATTAGGAATGAATTGACACACATGGAAACCTGGAGTTAACATTCAAGTAATTTTGACATCCAGGCACAGGTTCTCATGAAAGCTCCACATTCCTTATACTGAGCGACAGTGTCAGGCTCTCGTTAATGATTTGCAAAGAGGCCATCTGGCTAGCGGTTTTGCGCTAATATCAGCTTTGATGTTATCATTCGTTATGTCAAATATTGCTTTGGTAGCCACTTGATGTTAAACAGTCAGCTCGAACGTTGTTGCATTGTGCATTGTTTACAAAGACACTGACGTTAGAGACTAAGGTTTCAGCATGTAGTGTTTTCTGCCCTTGCTGTTGTAAAGCATCCTCATATCTGTGTAACTAACTACTAATGTGTCTGAATTGTTTCACAGACTATAGAGAACAATTGAGCTGAAAGAAAACACCTGGCGGCCGATTTGTCAAAGAAAATCTTTACAGCCATAAGCAGGTGCCCCTACTGTACAAGTGAACCTTTTCTGTCAACACACTTCAACCCCTAAGTAAGCCACAAACCCTTGTTGGTCAGGCTTAGTTAAATGCTGCTTCTCCTCCACACTTGCAAATGGCTTGCTGTCTGAAAGACGAGCTCCTGTGTTCAATCTGCTTGAGTATCTACCAAGACCCTGTCAGTTTCGGCTGCGAGCACTACTTCTGTCGCAAGTGCATCACAGAGCACTGGAGCAGACAGGAGCATCACGGCGCCAGAGATTGCCCGGAGTGCCGGAGGACCTTCACCGACCCCTTGCTCTCCCCGAGCCTCAAGCTTTCCAACATCGTGGAGAGGTACTCGGCCTTCCCGCTGGACGCCATCCTCAATGCGCAGAGGAGCACCTACCCCTGCAAAGACCACGAGAAGGTCAAGCTCTTCTGCCTCACAGATAAGAGTCTCGTGTGCTTCTTCTGCGATGAGCCTGCCTTACACGAACAGCACCAGGTGACCACCATTGACGAGGCCTACGAGGAGCTACAGGTAAGCTCTACTGGCTAGTCTCTTGCTGTTTATTATCGGCCCCTTCAGAGATGTGCCCGAAAACTGTGTGTTTGTGTTTGTGACGGTGCCTGTGTGAGTGTGTGTTTATTTGGGGGGGGCAGACATTTGTTGTTTTGAGATCCCATAACAGTGTGTATACAGTATCTGCTCTCACTCACTTACACACACACACACACACACACACACACACACACACACACACACACACACACACTCACACACATACTTTTAATTCCTCACCACTGACACCTCTCCCCCCCCCCCCAAACACACACACACACACACACACACACACACAGTGCCTGTTCTGTGCTCTGCTGGAGTAGTGCTCTCCTCCCCTAACAGTATCTTAACCATGGCACTTGTTCAGCACAGTGATTGCTCTCAGCACACACACGTGAGACCTGATAAGAGACACCGATGACAACTAACAGAGGGCAGTCGTGCTTGTGTATTGTGCACTTATCTGCTGTATTTACAAGCCTTTTCTTGGTGAGGATTTCCAAATCCCTCCCATGGTGGTTAGCTGTTGCGGATAAGAACATGGTCGCTTTTTTTTTTTTTTGCTTTTGGTAGTTTATGGCAAAGTTACAACACCGACAAGCTCAGTTATCTCAGTCCTGATGGGTAGCTATGGCAACAGAGCAAAGAGCAGGGATTTTCACAGCCTGCCACCTCTGCGCTGAAATGTGTTTACTCTCGCCGGTAGGTCCAGTTGCCTGTGATGCCTCTGAAGATGCATTATGTAAATGCAACCCGTTTCCTCCTGTTGTTGCAAAGTGAGGCTCTCACTCCCCTCTTGCAAACTCCTTTGCTTTCACATCAAACTTTTAGGTAGCCACATAATTTGGTATACATTTGCGCACACCCTTAAAACACACAATTTTTCTCACACACACAGTCACACACACACAATCACACACACATACTCTCTCTCAAACACATACACACGTTTAGTGAGCAAGATCAAAAAAGTGTGTGTGTGTGTGTGCGCACACGCATCTTTCTCTCTCTCTCTCTCTCTCTCTCTCTCTCTCTCTCTCTCTCAAGTGTGTGTGTGTGTGTGCACACATCTTTCTCTTTCTCACACACTCTCTCTCTCTCTCTCTCTCTCTCTCTCTCTCTCTCTCTCTCGAACACACACACGCACACTTTTAGTGAGCAGGATCAAAAAAGTGAGTGTGTGCGTGTGCGCACACGCATTTGTGTATGTGTTTAATCCCGATGGAGAATTAATTAGTGCAACACGCTGCAGTAGTCAGGCGATTTGTGTCGCTCTCTTTTCCAGAGGCTCCCTAGGGAGAGATTTATGAAGCTCCCCCATTTCCGCACCTCCGCTCTGTGTGTGTGTGTGTGTGTGTGTGTGTGTGTGTGTGTGTGTGTGGGGCCCAAACTTTTTGGCCAAGTAGGATGGCCCGCTGACTGGACCTGACTGGCCGCAGTCCTGCCTCTGTTGAGACCTTGAAGGAAAGCCTCTCCAGGCTGCCACCCCTCCTAAAGCCCCTACTCTCCAGAAACAAACATTCCCAAGGAGATGGGCACACTCCAGTGCCAAGGGCCGTTGTCGCACACAAGGAGCCGTTTCCCAGGAAATACCTCAGTCGCGCTCTCTCTCTCTCTCTCTCTACAGCTAATGAAACGCTTTAGCCCAAGCAAAGTGGCTTTGGCCTTCGGGGAAGCCTGGGGGGAAATGGGCATCTATTTCCGTGACTGAAAGCAAAATGTAAATAAACTCCCAGTCTGGAATTTCTTTTGGTTGCTTTTCTTGTTATTGAAGCCCACATGGATTTTGAAGTTCTGTGGAGCGACGTTCCACATTTCTTGTGGGTTTTTAATTTGTTGCCAGCCTGTAAGACGATGATTAGTACACTCAATTAATCCGCCGATGAGAAATGCCAGCGAAACAGGAATAGCCTAATTAGCTCTGCATTTCCTCCTGCTTTCTCAGAGCACTTCAGAAAGTCTGGCTAAATAATTAAACATTATTTCCTCCTCTTGTACTTGCACATCTCTCTTGTCTTAAAGCGACATGCTTAACCGTTGATTTTAGCTTGAACAGACTTGAACAGCTGTGGCCCTCCGTAGAAACAAAAGAAGCAGGTAAATTGGGTTCCGTTTCCAAAATATTCTTTCCTGAGCTAACAATCTTCTCGCCTGAGTCACTCTCCTCATTCTTAGCCTCAGCCTATAATGACCTGTCAGTCTTTCAGTTGCCTGCAAATACCCAAGGCCTGATGCAATGGCATGGTCCCAATCTTGACTCCTCTTGTTGTTATGGTCCAGCTAAGGCGTTGGCAGTGAATCTGGAGAGCGACTTTCTGCACGTTTTTATGTGTGTGGATATGAACTTATGAGTGGTATTCGTGTAAAAAGGACTTAACGCCGCACAAGCTCCTCATGTCATCAGTTTTGGCACAGCAGGGGCCAGCTGAATAAGCTTGCAAGGAGGCCCTGTGTGTGTGTGTGTGTGTGTGTGTGTGTGTGTGTGTGTGTGTTAAAGGCGCTTACAAGTGGGCAATAAGTGCCTGCGAATGGAATGCAATCAGACTTGGCAACCTCAGCGGCCCTCAAAGGAATCTCTGTACTAGGCTCCTCTGGTGTGGGTTATTAAAGCACTTGTTTCCATATTACCGATTAATGCCACAACCATACAGGCCTTGACAAATCCTGAAAACTCATGGGGTGGAAATTCAGTGTGTGTGTGTGTATGTGTGTGTGTGTTCATATGTGTATGGGCAGGGGGCATTGAGATGCTTTTAACGCTCATATGTTATTTAATTGATAATTATGTGGGATAGCCTTGCTCAGAGCTAAGCGGTTCTTTCAGAAGCTCTCATACCACTGACTGAGGCTGTAGATGCGGCCAGCTGGAAGCAGTAGACCATTATGTGACAGCGGCTCTGGCCATGTGCTTGCATGATTCCGCCCCGCCACAGTCTCCAGAACAGTGTCATTTCACCCGAGAAACCAGGATCCAGTAGGTCCCTGAGGTCTCATTCCCACTGTGGAACCATCAGACTGCAGTCAGCGTTCTATTAGATAATTCTATGGTAGTCAGTCATTCTACCTCCCCTTGGAGGAAAGAGGAACGACTTCTTCAATCACTGCTGCTGCTGCTGCTGCTACTGCATCACTGAAAACCCTCCTGTTACTGATGTACCAATATCTCTCTTATTGGGGTTTAACATCTTCAAGTGCCCATCTATTCCTGTGGGAACTGATTTTAAAATCTTTTAAAATCTAACTATGACTGACTATAACTGCCTGTCTGTGTGTACTCTGTCTTCCTGTCAGTTTTCTCTTGGCCATCCTTTTGTTTTTCCCCCATTTCTTCTTTCCCCGCTCTCTCTCTCTCTCTCTCTCTCGACACGGCATAGCCATCAGCCTTCACTCTTTCACATCTGCATCTACCTCGCTTTATTCCATGCCTCTGCAGTGCCTCTCTCTCTCTCTCTCTCTCTCTCTCTCTCTCTCTCTCTCTCTCTCTCTCTCTCTCTCTCTCTCTCTCTCTCTCTCTCTCTCTCTCTCTCTCTCTGTTTCCCCCTCCCTCCTGTCTGTGTGTCTGTCTGTCAGTAATGACTCCTTCGGAGACCCTGCACCTTGTCTCCCGACAGCCCTGGCGTTCTCTGACACAGCCAGCTGTCAGGTGAGGAGGAGGAGGAGGATGGTGTTGAGGAGGAAAAGCAGTCACAGCAGAGTTCTGTCATTGCCCTGTGGCCTGTAAAACAGCTTCTGTGGAGGGAAAAAAAAACACAATCAATTATTCAGCAGTTTTGATGCCTAATTCAGGTCATTTCATTTTCTACACGGTTTATTAATCCATGAGGTTGTTAATGTCACTCACAGTGTATTCTACCCTTGAATTACACCCACCACTACCACTACCACCCACCCCAAGCCTTTTAACAAACACAACCACCCACTGACTACAACTACACACGCACACACACACACACACACTACACTACACTACACTACACTACACACATACACACACACACACAATGAATGTACTACATCACCACACAACACACCCTACACAGCACACACTACACTACACCACAACACACACACAGCATACTCCATCACCACAGAATACTCACACATACACGCACAAACGCACATAGCTGTGGCAGTGGAACTGTCAATAGAATCACTCTGAGAGAATGGAAGGGGGGATGAAATTTGGAACTCAGTATTGGAGTTGAAGGCAGCCTCCATGCCCCCATTGTGCCAGGCGCCCTAGCCAGCATGCTCACTCGTGGCCAGTAAACATTGGGTATTGGCGGGGGAAACGGTCGGATGGACGCAGAGTGGACTGCTGGATTTTGCCTGTTGCTGACACTGCCTCTGCTATCACCACCACCACCACCACCACCACCACCTCCACCCTGGAACCTGGTGGTGCTGCTTGTGGACAGTAATCTCCTTAACTTTGCACGTCACCCCTGTGACCTCCGCTCCAGGATCTTGGTATTAATGGCACAGGCCATCCAGCGCCCTCCTGCCAACTCTGCTTTGCCTTCCCTGGCTACTCACACCGGGAGAGATGCACCTTCACATGGAGGATTTCATCTTTGTGTCATGTGCGCAAGTTTGCTGGAAGAGTGCGTGTGTGTGTGTGTGTGTGTCTGTGTGTGTGTTTGCGTGGCAAGAATGCCCCCCTGGAAGCTCACGTCTACACACATACTGTAAGGTCACCACTCAAACTGTATCTTCCTTTCACACACAGTGACAAGTGAATCATTGAAGTGTGTGTGTCTCTGTGACCATGTTTATGTATAAACAATGTGAAAGGCGAAGGAATGGGAAGAGGACTTTTGTACTCTGTGTGTGTGTGTGTGTGTGTGTGTGTGTGTGTGTGTGTGTGTGTGTGTGTGTGTGTGTGTGTGTGCACGCCTGGAGGTAATAGGTGAAGAGAGCAGGATTGAAGCATAGAAGGAACTAATGCACTTCCAAGTCCCCAGGGAAAAAGGTCTCTTTCTTGGCAATGTCCATCAACACACACACACACACACACACACACACACACACACACACACACACACACACACACACACACACACACACAGAGAGAGCTGCTGTTATCATGCCTGTTGCTGTCCTGCCTGAGGGATTTTTCAGCTAGCTAGCCTGCCTGCCATGCCAGTCAGTCAGCCAGAGAGTGGCCAGAGCACTCACACACACACGTGCACTCAGATGTAAAGAGATTACTTTCTGTGCCGTTTCATCACAACAGATGTCTGTCAGAGGATAGGTTACAGGTTCAGAAGCCTGGGATGCATTTAGCCTATGATCCCCAAGCCTGGCATGGATGCACCAATCAGATGGGGGCTAGAGTTGTTTCCTCAGGCTTTGGCTCTTGGGTGTAGTAATAGTAGACTTTGTAGTATGACATAATAGTGAGCAAAAATATATACAGATAATGCAGGGATCTAGGCCTAAGTGGGATTTCATTGAGAAAAATAGGCCTTACATCATTTAGTATATCAGTGAATGTGGTGATTTGCCTGGCAACATGAGTGGGCTGTGTTTTTTGGTCAACAGGGATGAATATCCATCTTTTCTGGTGGTGTATGAGGCTCATGACCAAGAATTCTGATGTTTCACTTCATTCAATTTGAAAAAGTACTGAAGTAAAGATATGTCAAAGATATTCTGAGCACAGAGGGGGATTCAACCTTTTTCAACCACAAAAAAACGCCAGATATGGCGATATGTGATTCATGTTTCTGATTGTTGATATTCTAGCAAAACGATGTCGCAGTTCAGTAGCTTAGATGTAGCTAATGCAATAGGAATCTTACAGATCCTGTAGTCATTGTGATATTTCGGCCTTGTTGACTTAAACATGTTGGCACAATATTATCTGTCCTATGACAAGCTAGCCCATTAAAAGAGCTTTATTTACATTAAGAAGAGTGCCTTGGTTCTGTCTTTTTCTTGATAATTTTTCAGACTTTCTTGAACTATAGAGCACCATCTTACTTGTTTATACGATTGAATAACCCTGAACTCCTCATGCGTAGTTTCTTTATTCTTACCATTCAGAGGTATCGGTGGCAAGCAGCACACATGCTACGGCTACGCTACACTAGGCTAGACTGCCTGCTGCTGCTGTTACAGCCCCTCCTCTCATTGTAGCGTCCTTGCACAGCCTCTAGAGCCAGTTGATACCCAGGCACCCAGTGGCTATTGGTTTTCAAGGTTGTTCGCCCTGCTTCCTTTACTTTCCATTCGCTGGTGCTGGTGCTCGGTGACCGCGGCTCAGGTCTAGCTATAAGTGGAGTGGAGTTGGATGTGGTGGAGAGTGGAGACGGTGTTCTTTGGCTCCATGCTGAGTTCTAATGTTCCGTGCTGCCTAGGGAAGAAGAGTAGTGACCGGGTTTGCTCTTGTCATTGTGATCCAGGCTGTCAGATGCCTTTGTGAGCCTAGAGCGAGGCGAGGCAAGACAAGGAGGAAGAGAGACACTGTCTGATTAAATGAAAAAAAAAATAATAGTAATAATAAAAGTAATAATAATCTGCTCGGCCTGGGAATCTCTTTATGCTCCATTTGTCGTTAGATAGTGACTTAAAAATCCCCCCTAGGTCCGCTCCAAAGAGGTCTGCTCAGCTCCACGCAACTTTGCTCTGCTCCGTGTTTTTTTTTCTTCTTTGTTAAATTAGCGTCTTCCACAAAGCAGCAGGCGTCGCTTGAAGCTAACCGAGGCGAGACAAGATGACCCTCCTCTTGTCCTCTATAGCCGCCAGGCTCTTCCTCATGGTGCAAGCCTGCTTAGTAGATCAGAGACCTCCTCTCAAGCTGAATCTGGGCACAGCGGCTCTGCCTCTGCCTCTGGCTGGGCTGATGTTGGGTTTTTGTGCCTTGTATTGAAGTCATAGTCACATCTACTAGCTCTGTACAGTGGCATTTGGCAGTAGTTTTTTTTTTCTTCTATTACAGTGTTGTGAATGATAAGAACCATGGCTATAAGATGGTCAAATCTGGTCTAAACTGGCTGCTTTTCCTCTAGACGCAAAGAGAGAGAGCACACACACACACACACACACACACACACACACACACACACACACACACACACACACACTACAGTATTCTTGTAGTGATGTTCACCTGTGGTTAAAAATGTGTCCCTTACTCTCTCTCCCTAACATATTCACATGTACACGTACACACACACACACACACACACACACACACACACACACACACACACACACACACACACACCTACTCTTGAAGTGATGTTCACCTGTGGTTAAAAATGTGTCCCTTACTCTTTCTCCCTAACATATTCACATGTATGCACACACACACACACACACACACACACACACACACACACACACACACCTCTTGTGTGTCTGCCTTGGGCTGCAGTCATGACTCAGGCACTTTCAAGGGCACCCGTGGCTGCTAACGCCTCTCCTGTGGCCTGAGCTTCCTCCTCTCCTCTCCTCCCTCACACTCGTTTACCCACTGGGGTCTTGCTCACTCACTCCTTTTTTTATTTTATTGTATTTTATTTCATTCTCACTCAATGCTTTTTCTTCGCGTTGTGAACAAATTCCTCTCATTTTCCACTTTCTTGCTCTCTTTGTCCCCCTTTGTATGTGTTTTTTTTTATTTATTTATTTTTTTTTTCTATAGCCGACACTATAACACATTGATGCAGTCTCTCCTTCTCTCCCTTTTGCTTCATCCTGTCGTCCTGTCGTTCTCTCTGGATGCCTGCTTCGTTACACAGCAGAACTCTCTCCTGCTTGTCTGCTTAAACCCAGTAGAGCAAGGGTGGCCAAAATGTTCTGTTTGTGGGCCAAATACTGAATAAATGCTGAAAAAATGAAGCTGCCAAGGACCGATGGAACATTATGTGCAACAGTCTTTAACCAGTTTGAAGTGAAACTGCGACAACACAACCCCCAGGCCGTCTAATGCTACACTGTTTAATGATACTGTTGACATGAACATGTAGCCTAACACCAGTACTCCACCTATGATGTGTACTGGATATATTTACTAGTAGGTTATAACAACAACAGGCCACATTACAGTCCATTTTTTTTATTTCATGATGGGTGGTCCGCATGAAGGAGAACAGAGGGCCACAATTGGCCCCTGGGCCTTAGTTTGGCCATAACTGTGGAAGAGCTAGTGCAGGCCTAATGGCAGACCCAGCCATTTACCTGCATGCCGCACATCTCCGAAGGGGCTGTACTGTGTTGGTTTACCCCTGCGTGCTGTGTTGGTTTACCCCTGAGCGAAAACCACAGCGGTCACAATCTATTAACCACATAACACAGATAATGTGATTAGGAAGTGAAGCTACATACCAAAGCCACAGAGGAAGCCCCCCCTCCCCCTCCCACGACACACACTCACACATACATCCTTTTTTATGTCCGATACTGGAACTAATTCAGGGAAAATGCCATTTGTGATGGCACCCTGGTAGGTCCAGAATTTCATTTAGCCTCTGCTGTCAATGAGACTCAAGGGTGAACTGAGGACATCTCTAAAGTAACTAGTTCTCTTTGTGTGTGTGTGTGTGTGTGTGAGAGAGAGAGGAAATGCACTTTGGACTGTGCATTTCTTTAGTCAAACTGCTTCAGGTCAGGCATCTCATTGGATTTTATGAGACCTGTTCCCTTATTTAGGTGTAAGTGTGGTCAAAGCAGCAGTATGTAGTTGTTGATGTACAGCTAGCTATCTAAAAGGCAAAAAACCCTTCCAAACATTCCCAACTTACTGGCACGGTTAGATGATGCTAGTTGGTGTTGTATAAAAATGCAGTGAACAATGGCATGCTGCAACTAGTTTTTTTATTATTATTATTATTTAGAGGTGGTTCCTATCTGCCACTCAGAACTGCACAATGCAAAATCCTGGATGACTTTTGGGAATTTTTATACCTGTATTGACATGCCTTCATTCAAGTTTATTTGGAGATGTACCAGAACAAAATGTTGTATAAGAAGGTGTGAAAAATTTGAAATATTATATGTTTAAGAATAAATGGTGGTCCATATTACTGAACTGAGATAAAAAATCTTAGACCTCCTGCGTGTGTGTGTGTGTGTGTGTGTGTGTGTGTGTGTGTGTGTGTGTGTGTGTGTGTGTGTGTGTGTGTGTGTGTTTTGTAAGCTCACATTCATATTTGCTCATCTGCTGAAAGGGAACTTCAGCAGTGGCCTGTTCTCACCAGCTTACCTGTTTCTCCTGTTTGTGAAAGGGGATTGGCGTCATCTGCATGTTTACGTTTGTGTGGGTAATCCACACTGCTGTTCAAAGCCAGATAATGCTCAAGCCACAATGTTTATCTGTGCAGTGAATGGAGTGTTGTATTGAATAAGGTTGGCAAAACTGACCAATGTTGCATTTATTATTATATGCTTATTATATTGATATGGGGGGGGGGGGGGGGACTGAAATGAAACAACTGTAGTCTATTTTTGAGCCTTAAATGATCAACCGCTTTAACATTTACATTTTTTTGTCATTTCATTGACTAGAAGATACATTTCTAAATTTAGCTGATGTTATCAACAGGATATAAAACCCAAAATGTCAAAATAAAAACTGTTGACCCCGGTTTTATTAAAACCTGGCTTCCATCCTTTTGAAATGACAGTTACATTTACTAATGGAATTTTGAGCTGTGAGAAATCAATGTAAAAAGGTAATGGGTGACCACATGATGCGGTATCTGAACAAATGAACCTTCGCATCAATCAATGTGGCATTTTGCCTATGTCATCACATGACTGTAAAATGGGATCAACAAGAACAACCCAAGCATCAGCTAATCTTCAAAATGCTAGCTTGGACGGGGTGATGTTTTGTGATGGATTGTGGTCCCCTTGTTGTGAATCTACATGACCATTGTGCCTTCATATTAAGCTTTAAATAAATATTCTGGTACAAATCAACCCATAGTCATGTTGTTTGAAGTCCCCATATGCTGTTTTTTTTATTATTATATAAAGGAGCAAGCTGTTTTACTATGTGGTCTGTATTGTAGGCCTACCAAATGGTCTCATTCCTTTTTCTTTCTGACAGCGCTCCGCAATCTCAAACATCAGGGATAAGAATTGATTTACTTTAGAATATGTCTTTAATATTTAACATTTAGCACCCTCAGTGCTTTGTACTGACTATAATGTGATTGTTTAATGATAAATATTTATAGCCAATAACAAAAGCATTGTGCAATTCAGGCAGTGTCTTAAATGATGCCCACCATCAGCCTGTATTAGATCAAAAGGATGCTTGGGACTTAAGCCCCGTCATAAATCCCCGCCTGTGAATATGGCTGCTGTGGCAGTCAGTGCTAACTATAATACACACAGGAAATCAGAGCACACTTCCTTGAACTGCGAGGCGGGCGAAAACTCAACTCTGACACTCTATTTGTGGCCAGATGCACCCCCCCACCCCCCACCCCCTTCTGAAGCCCCAATAATAAATCCTGTGTGTGTTTGTCTCTCGCATGTGGCTATGCTGGATGAGGGTGTGTATCTCTTTTTGAGTCCTTGAGGTAATAGAACTGCCGGCCCCGAGATTGTATTTTCTATTTGACACGTCTCATCCTGGGCTGTAAATCCGTGACTATGGATATTAGGTCTGCCGTGTGTGTGTGTGTGTGTGTGTATGTGTGTGTGTAGCACTGCATAAGAAATGGGGTTTGTCAGCCCCCTCAATCCCGTTCCCCATTTCCAAGGAAGCGGAACGTCACTGCCTGATTGAAGAGTCATCTCAGGTTGTGGCGCTGTGACAAATGTCCTTCTGGGAACACGGACGTGCCTTCTGCTTCCCTGTGGCTATGCCGTGCAAAAAAATAAATAATAAATAACAAAAAAAAAAAGCCTGCTGGGAATGTCATGGCTGTCATGGGCTGCCAAATGGACAGGTTGGACGTGCAAAAGGGATGCATATTCTACTCCTACATTTTAAGATGCTCAGGCAAACAGCAGTGATCCATTAAGTGTTGATTTTGTCTTTGGCACGTACTGTAGGAAGGTCCATGCTTATGATGCTAGGGCTGATGCATCTGATGCAAATCTCAAGTGTATCTATACACAAATCTCTGAATCACTGTGTCAATGATAATTAGGCAAGCTAGCTGCCTGATGACATGAGGAAAATGCTAGATTAGTGTTGAACTCCACACATAACAGCAGCATTGCTGCTTCTGCATTGCCTATGTGTACTACTGCCATGACAGACTAGAACGGCAGCATACACTTTTGCAGTGATGAAGCTAAAATTAGCCAATGTGACCTCTATTATCCATTAGCTTTTCAGCTAAATCAATATATTTTATTTGGGCACTGTGTGGGTCATCACTGTAAAGTGTATATATATTTTTTCCTGTGAATTTTATGTATCATTTTTAAATTTATTTTTATTATAATTTTTTTCCCCCTGTGAAGATGCAGTCTGTCTAATCTAAGCTGAAATGACATTTCAATCATCCTTGAAGCATTGCTGCACACTCGCTGAAAGCCCTCATAGCTTATGTGGCACAGGCTTAATGCAAAGCAAAGGCAAAGGCAGATCCATTCATACCACCAATCTCCCCCCTCCACCAACCCCACCAACCCCATCTGAATCTCCAGCAAAGCTGCATCTATTCCAGCCACACACCATCCATCCTTTGCTTTGAGGGAAGCTGTGGAAGCAGCAGCTGAGATGAGTCTGTATTTCACAGTCGCTGGCTGTTCCGTTTTAGAAGAATGAAGCTGCAGAGCTTAAGCTGAGCTTTGAGCTAGCATGCTTGGCACATGGTGTGTGTGTTTGTGGGTGTGTGTGTGTGTGTGTGTGTGTGTGTGTGTGTGTGTGTGTGTGTGTGTGTTAGTCCTGGTCCTAGCGGATGGACTGCTCTGTTCGCCTCAGGGCTGGCCAGCTCACTGGCCCACACTGGGAATTAACTGAGCGTTGGATCACTGAGGGAGGGGATTTGCGTGTCATCTTGGGCTAAAGGAAAAGTGGAAGTGCTGGCCAGGAGAAGTTAAGTCTGTAAATATGGGTCTTATGCTGAGCCCTTAGTCTTTACTCTCCCTGCTTCCAACAAAACCTCCTCGCACTACATGAGGGGATCACGACCACTGGGAGCTGGGTTTGTGTCGCCCGGGTTTAGTTAGGCTGGCTGGGTTTGGCTGTGTCACTTCGAGGCCAACTCGTATCCTGAGCAGGGAGGGAAGGCCTTTGGATCTCCCTTTGCCTACACAATACACACACACACACACACACACACACACACACACACACACAGCGCCAACACAGATACTAATGGCCCATCTGTCCGAGTTTGCTTTGTTTTCATGACAATGGCTGCACAAAGTGATTGCACACTAATTGATCCCAGAAATCAGCTGTGCAGATTTAAGCTTCACCTTCTGCCAGATTACCATGATCCATTCAATGTTGCATGTCCATTTGTGTGTGTGTGTGAGTGAGAGAGGGAGAGAGAGACAGACAGACAGAAAGAGAGAGAGATAGAGAAAGAGAGTGACAGAAACAGAGAGAGGGAGAGAAAAATGGCAAGATCAAGACCGAGATCAGTCCACTAACTTCTAGTCAAGGATGAATCTAACAGGTCGATGTCAATAAATGGATTTCATCCATGCGTATGTGAATCCCCCTCCCCTCAGTGTAGATAAGCCAGTAAGCCTGGACCATGGTCGCCGCAGCAGCCACCAAAGCGAGCACTAAGCCCTGAGACAATGAGCAGTCCCAATTATCAAGCCCTCTGGTCTGTCCTCTGTTGTTTGAAAGCCCTGAGCCTCTGTCTTCACACACACACACACACACACACACACACCTGCTGCTGTTGCTCTTTGACAGTTGGCCTAGTGGAGTTGGGAGGAGGGATATTAAGAGGGTTTTTTTTTTTTGGGGGGGGGGGGGTAGTTGTAGCTCACCGGGTTGGCTGTGGGACAGCGGCTCGTCTCCTCACTGATTAGAAGTGGCATTAGCACAGATTAGCATCCATTGTTCCGTGGCCGAGCCCCAGATCCCCCAGTGGGGCAGTAAGCTGGGCTAATTCTCCTGCGCCACTGCTGCCATCGCGGAGCGCTAGCGCTAGTGCTACCCCCCCATAGCCCATCACAGCACACCACAGCACAGCACAGCCCAGCCCATCCCATCCCAGCCTAGCTTAGGGCCCGCGGCTGAGGCTCGTGCACGGTTAGCGATTAGCGCGTAGTGATTAGCTCTGTGTGATTCAATTAGACGTCCTGTTGATCTGAGGGTTCATTAGCGCTCGCCTTCCCTGGGGGGGTGGATTGGGGTCGTCGAGGTCAACACGACTGCATAGCTATCAGAACTGATTTTCTGTCTCTGAGAGTCGTAGCCTAAAAAACTCAGACACAGAATCGCTCACACGGCGACAGGGTGTCTCTCACAAGCCATTTTGTACATTAGCAAAGATCATTTTTATTCCGCCTTATCTGGGTCTTTGTTCTTCTTCTCTTCATCTATCAGTATCTCTTTATCAGCGTCTGGGCCCTCTATCACTCTGTCTCGCCCTCTCCCTTCTCTCTTTTTTTCTCTTTCAGTCTCTCTATCTCTCTCTCTCCCTGTCTCTGCCCAAGCTTAGACTCAAAGGAAAATAGTCTCCTTTGTGACAATACCGCAGTCAGAGCACATCCAACCAATGCCATCTATCAGTTAGCAGAACCAGATAACAGACACACACCGTAAGAAACTCAACTCGTACCCTCTTTGACCCTTTGTGCAGGCATACCCGCTGTCATCTTCTAACACACATTCACCTTTTTAAAAGTATACTCACACACACACATACACACACACACTTTACTTTTAATTTGTTCTTCAATTCTTATATGCACAATTACAAAAATTTAGCAGATACACACGCATGCAAACACACGCCTGCAAACTGACCGAATGAACTCCTTCTTCAGGGAGTTCAAGACCAGGCTTATATTTTTGCTCAAACAGCAGGCATTTGTCCACAATGAATTATTGAGCATGGTCAATTCTGACGAGAACCTCATGGAGCGTTTGGCCTACAGCACAGGATTTACCCAATGGAAGAGACATGCCGTGTGTCCTAACTACAAGCGACAACCAAATGTCAGCAGCAAAATCAGTTTGATTATTTTATCTTCTAGTGGAGTATCTTGACTAAATGCGATGCGACGCAGTGCTGCACGACAG
>JAODXP020000012.1:13194613-13212113 GCA_027497455.2 Sardinella longiceps | reverse complement strand
GATGAGTGCAGGAGAAAGAGAGAGAGAGAGAGAGAGGATGAGTCATGAGTTGCTGGGGGCTGGAGAGGTAGGCCAGTGTCAGTGCCAGTGTCAGGAGGCCCACCCTCTCAGTGCCACTGTGGATTCCTGCAGCCCGTCGACAGCCTGCACAGCACAGCACACCCACGCCAAACCACTCAGATCACTGGAGCCGTCTGCACAGCCGCTTTCCTGTTGTGTGTACACACACACACACACACACACACACACACACACACACACACACACACACACACACATTCACGGATGCACATATAAACACCATATTTTTTGCTCAGCCATGAAGGGAGCTGTTGATTTTGGTGCTTTTATATCACACATTGTATTTCTTGGTCTTCTTGATTTCTCTGAAATTCTTGGATTTGATGAAGACTACCGTGGCGTCTGACTGAACTGATCATGCCTGTGCTATGTGCCTACAGGCAATAAAAAGCCCCCAGTCTACCGCTACTGATTGAGGACATAAAAGTCAGTTTTTAGTCAAATTATTGCAAAAAAAACAGAAGCCTATTGTATGTGTTCTTTACCCGTTACAAACATTGATGTTCACATACTTTTGCATAAATGAATTATTTTCTTTTGCACCTAAACTAGGCCATATGGATATCTTGTGTTATAAGAACACCTGGAAGATATAAGACAGTTGTGGGAGAACAGGACGGGTAGAATACATTTTTGATATCAACTGTCACCCAGCCATCTATAATGTTAGATAATTACATTGATATTTTGTTTGACCTCAGCATTAAATTGCGAGACCAAACTAAATGGAACAGGGGGATCTGGGTTTAGTCTGCCTGTAGGCCTATCAAGCACAGGAGAAAAGATTTCCATTAGAAAAAAAGAGATTTGTGCCGTTGTGCCTGGCCCCTGTGAGATTTCAAAGAATATTCTAAGAGAGGAGAAATTCCATTACAGCAATCAAAACCTGTCAGGCTCTGAAGAACAAAGGAGTGAAAAACTAAAGTTTATCCTTTTTGAAAACCCTTTTTCAGCGCACCCCTTGTAACGATTGTGCCTGTCTACCTGTCTCCTTTCTAGTCTGGATGCATGCTCTCTCCCCAGCCTTTTCACCAGGGCTCCCTCACACACTTTCTTTCTTTCTTTCTTTCTTTCTTTCTTTCTTTCTTTCTTTCTTTCTTTCTCTCTCTCTCTCTCTCTCTCTCTCTTTCTCTCTCTCTCTCTCTCTCTCTCTCTCTCTGTCTCTCTCTCTCTCTCTCTCTCTCTCTCTCTCTCTCTCTCTCTCTCTCTCTCTCTCTCTCTCTCTCTCTCTCTGTCTCCCCCCCCTCTCTCTCTCTCTCTCTGCCTGCTCTCTACTTCTCAGTCCATTTGCACACACTCCATTCCATCTGCTTCTACATGTTACACACACACACACAAACAGACACACACACTTATCATCAACACAACACCTACCAAGCTGCTCTTAACACATGGGACATGTTCAGGCTTTAGGGTACTCCAAACACAACCCTCCCATGAATATCGGCCCTGTCCCAGAGAGAGAGAGAGAGAGAGAGAGAGAGAGAGAAAGAGAGAGGGAGAGAATGCTTGCTTGGCTGGTGGCTGTGGCAAGGCAAGCTGGACTACATTCACAGGCACAGCTTGCAGATGCTCTGAAGAGCACAGCGAAAAATCACAAAATGTCCTTTCTCTGACGCAGCATATCTTGTCTGTGTGTGTGTGTGTGTGTGTGTGTGTGTGTGTGTGTGTGTCTGCCTGCACTTGTCTGAGTGCTTATGTTGTTGTTTTTTATGTCAGCATATTTATTTACTTATTCATTAATTTGTTTCCTAATTTGCGGGGCCAGATTGTGCTGGCACGGTGGAACGGGCAGTCTTGTGGACTCCCACTGCCATGACCAGAGTTCACATGGCGTTGCCCGTTTGGAAATCAGTGGGACAGAGCTGGCACTGTGAGGTCATCAGGCATAGCCAGCTTGGCATACAGTACCATCGCCACACGCACCAGGGCATCAAGGATTGCTGACAACTGTTGTATGCCATTGACACACACACACACAGAGACAGACACCTGCTGCACAGCTATGCCACACGTGCACATACCTGAAGCATATCAATGCCACACATTCACAAAGACTTGCAGCACACACACACACACACACACACACACACACACACACACACACACACACACACACACACACACACACACACACACACACACACACACTCACTCACTCCTTAAAGAGGCAGAGCATGCTTTGCTTTGTCATCTTCTACCTGCAACAAAGAGGGAGGTTAGGGGGAATTCCTCGCCTTTGACTCCATGTGTCACTCAATGCCCCCAAAAAATCCTCTTTTTGATACTTTTTTGGTGTGTTATTATTTAAGGTGGATAATGTTCCCTCTCGTTCACAGTAACCGAACACCTGCACAGTTTAGTTTAGCGGTGACGTCTTCATAGCCTGGGGGTGGGGCCCTTTGATGAAGTCACAATGGCTGTCTTGAACTTGCTTCTGAAAAGGAGCCTGAAGCTCCATTCAGAGATGCAGCAGCACAGTAATGAAATCTCTTAAGTATGATTACATTTTTTTGTGTGTGCGTGTGTGAGAATGTGTGTGTGTGAGTGTGAGCGTGTGTGTGTGTGTGTCAGAGTGTGTGTGTGTGTGTGTGTGTGTGTGTGTGTGTGTCAGATGTGTGTGTGTGTGTGTGTGTGTGTGTGTGTGTGTGTGTGTGTGTGTGTGTGTGTGTGTGTCCCTTTGCTTTCCCCCTCATCCTCTATTAGGCTAGGAAGGAATGGAGTCTGTAACACAGGGGTCTCTGTTAGTGTTAGTGTGAGTGGCTTGGCCTAGACTGCAGCGGGAGCGGGAGAGGAAGCGAGTGATTACTAGCGATTGCATTCCTTGAGCGCTGGCCAGCAGCGGCGTAGCAGCAACACAGGCACAGGCCTGGGCTTCCGGAATGGGGGGGTGGGGTGGGAGTGAGAAGGGGAAGTGGGTTGCAGCAGCGCAACCTTTTGGCCCCATCTGTAAAGCAAACAGGACACGGCCGGATTGAAGAGTGGCATGGTGCTGCCGTGGCGCTCGCTGACTCACTCTCTCACTCACTCCGGCGGACCTGCCGCTATCTCGTCTGCCGATCAAACACAGATAGGATGGGGGACTCTGAACAAACACACACTAATCTGTCTGTCAGTCTTCTTTTCCCCCACCTGTGTGTGTGTGTGTGTGTCTGTGTGTGTCTATGTCTGTGTCTATGTCTGTGTCTATCCATAGAGTCCACAGGTTTGTGTTTGTGAATACCCATGGATGTATAGAAGGGTGTGTGTGTGTGTGTGTGTGTGTGTGTGTGTGTGTGTGTGTGTGTGTGTGTGTGTGTGTGTGTGTGTGTGTGTGTGTGTGTGTGTGCTGTCTGTCTATCGAGTCCACAGGTTTGTGTTTGTGAATACCTATGGGTGTCTAGAAGTGTGTGTGTGTGTGTGTGTGTGTGTGTGTGTGTGTGTGTGTGTGTGTGTGTGTGTGTGTTATTACCTGGCCAGGACTTGCTGACACAGCCACTCTGTTGGGCCCTGACCCATAATTCCCAGGAGTCCTTGCTTGGTGGCAGCAGGGTCACTGTGATGGTGGAGGAAAGTGAGTGAGAGAGAAAGGAGGGAGGGAGGGGGGGGGGGTAAAGAAAGAAAGAGAGAATGAAAGAGAGAGAGAAAGAGAATGTGAGAGAGAGAGAGTGAGTATGGGATTGAGGGAGAATGAGGGAGAGAGAGAGAGAGAGAAAGAAAGAGGGAGAGAGAGAGACAGAGGGAGGGCTAGAGCCAGCTCAGGTGTCTCTGTAGAGTTCACCTCATCAGGAAGCAATCTGCTGACGGAGCTCTCGGCCGCTACAGGACCTTACCCCACACACACCCAAAACACACCCCTCCCAAACACACACACACACACACACACACCATCGCTCCAGCCATATCAGTCTGCCGATAGTGTTGTCCCAGAGGAGCTAAAGCACTTTTACAGGCCCTAACCCTGGACTAACTTTTAATGGAAGCAAAGTGGACGGGCCTGGATCCAACACTGTCACTGATCAATCGTTCCTAAAGTGCATTGTGTGTGTGTGTGTGTCTCTGTTTGTGTGTGTGTGTGTCTCTGTTTGTTTGTGTGTGTGTGTGTGTGTGTGTGTGTCTGTGTGTGTGTGTGTGTGTGTGTGTGTGTGTGTGTGTTTCTGTTTGTGTGTATCTGTTTGTGTGTGAGTGTATCTTTGTGCCTGTGTGTGTACGTATCTTTGTGCATGTGTGTGTATGTATCTTTGTGTGTGTGGGTGTGTTTGTTTTGAGCACTGAGTTAGGGAGAAGTTGTGTGTGAGTGCTGATTTGCCACCTTGTTGCTGTGCTAACCCCCCCATGTAATGATTTATTTACAACAGTCAATGCATTTCCCATCAGCAGAAAACAGCCAGATTAAAAACTACTCCCATCCAGACGTTTGAAAACATCAGCCCCCCTTACCGCGCGGAGTGCATCGTTTTCACACCCTTCTCTTTTTTTTTCTTTTTGAACTTTTCCCTCTGTTTTTGCCCTTTTCCTTCTCGTTTCTTTTAATGTCTCGTCTCTTTTCCTTCGTTCAGTTCCCTCCGTCCTCAGAGAGCCAGCCTTTGACTCGGCAGCAGTGCCCTTCAAACATTAAAGACAGGAAGAAAAAAAGGCAGAAAAAATTAAATTAGACACAAACAACACTCCTCACCACCACCACCACCAGCAGCCCCTCCTCTACCACACACACACACACACACACACACACACACACACACACACACACACACACACACACACACACACACACACACACACACACACACACACACACCCTCCTAGCCAACCAAAAGAAATGGCGTCAGTGATTTTTGGAGACGTGTTGCTGCCAAATGTGTTTTGAAAGAGGAGTGAGTCATCGGCCTGCACGGCCTCCTTTTATGCTTCAGAGGCTGTGATGAGTCTCAGCGTTTCTGCTTCGCCTTTGAATCGCGGATGGATGGATGGATGGATGGTTGGGTTGGTTGGTTAGACTGATGGATGTGTTGATGACTGGTTGCTGATGAGCTGACTTGCTGGGGCAGATTTGTAGACTCCTTTAAGTCTGATTTACCTCATGGTGTAAAAAAGAGATGGGGGGGGGGGGGTCATCTAGTTTGTGTTGTCCACCTCCACAAACATTACTTACACACACACACACACACTTCACTACACTACACTACAAACTTACACACACACTACACTACACTACACACACACACACTACACTACAAACTTACACACACACACACACACACACACACACACACACACACACACACACACACACACACACACACCCTCCCCTGGTTTCCCCCCCCCTGTCACCTCTCTGCTGAAAATCCAATCGGGTGCTGTGTGACAGACTTACGGCAGCCGTCCAGACAAGGTTGTGCCAGAATGTCCTTGGTGGAAAAGAACACCTCCCTGAGTCTGCTGGATTTATGTGGCGTTTGTGCAGCCATGCGGCAGTTTATGGGGAATGAATTTGTACCCACCTCATTTTTCCAAGTCCTGATTCAGCCACCCCCCCTCCAACCCCCCCAAACCCATCGACCATCCAACACCCTACAGCTTCTCCTCTCCTTTGATGAGCGTTTCGTTTTCCCCGGGCTACGGTTTTGACGTCATGCCGACGTCTGTGCACATTTGCCTTACTGGCAATATGAAGAGAAGTGACTGAGTTCTGGAAACGCCAGTAAAATGCAGAGTGGTGCTCGATACTGTGTGTGTGTGTGTGTGTGTGTGTGTGTGTGTGTGTGTGGGTGTGTGTGTCTGCTTTTCTCTCTCTCCTCACACACACACACACAGTATAAAGGCTTTGCCTCCTCATCAGAGGTGTTGGTTGGAGGCTAACGAGCCTCATCATCAGCTTTTATACAAGCTGCTCTAACGAGCTCAGGTGCACCAGTTTCACCACATCACAGATGCTGTTTCCGAAATGGCATACTGCATACTGCATACTGCATACTGCGTGTGCCCCAGTACACAGTGCAGCACATTCGACTGCTTCCCACAATTAATTAATTAGCTGCAGATACTCTACTTGACCGGTTCAAACTTTATAAAACCCCCATACATTAGTCCTCATAATGGTAGAGGCCTACTGACCACATGACCAGTACCTGATTAATGAATTGACTACAGGTGCTCTACCTGACTGAAAGTTAATTGAGACTTTACTACTCCTGTGATCTTTGTCATGGACTATATACCACACACTGCCTTCTGCAGAGATCAGTATGAGTATGTAGTAGGTACAGTATTTTCGAAAACATCCAGAGCCTTTCCAAAGTACTGTTGCCTGCTCAAGACAAAATTGCAGAGACTCGTTCACAATCTTCTTGTGTGGTCCCTCCATCATTCTGCTCCAGCTCCCCCACTCTTGCCAATGTGTTCATACCTCATTTCATACATCATTTAATTTCATCTTAAAAGTTGCCAGTATTTCAGACTGTTTGTCAGTATTTTTTTTCTCTTTCTCTCGAACTCTCTCTCTCTCCTATCCTACAATCTACAATCAATCCCTTTTTCCTTTTTGTGTGTGTGTGTGTGTGTGTGTGTGTGTGTGTGTGTGTGTGTGTGTGTGTGTGTGTGTGAGAGAGACTGGTCCCCAGCAGCACTAATGGGCACTGTGGGTGAGGGTGAGCTGAAAAGAATTGTAGTTGGCGTTTGGGAGTGTCTGCGTGTGTCTGTGACCGGCCTCCCCACCGTCTCCTCACAGTCCTGGGGAAATGTCACCAAAAACAGTGCTGCTAGCTGCTTGTCTCCAGGATTGAGAGGGAGAGCTTCCCATAAGGGCCCTGTGTGTGTGTGTGTGTGTGTGTGTGTGTGTCTGTGTGTGTGTCCGTGTCAGGGGTGTTCTGTTATTAAAGGGCTTGGTACTTGTGGTTTTGTTAGTATTCACTCCAGTTGAGCACAGAAGACATAGATGTGTGTGTGTCTGTGTCTTTGGTGTGTTTTTGTGTGTCTTGTCTGAGCATGGCCAGAGACTCAACATAATTGTGTGTGTGTGTGTGTGTGTGTGTGTGTGTGTGAGTCAGAGTTGTTATTCAAGGTTTTGGTGCTTGTGGTTTGTCAATCTTAAGCCCAGTTGAGCACAGCAGGCATAGAGGTGCTGTGTAGAAATGTGTAAGTGTTTGTTAGTTACAGGTAGGCCTATGTTTGTGTCTTGTCGGATCATAGCAAGAGAATCAACACTGTGTGTGTGTGTGTGTGTGTGTGTGGTGTGTATGCATGTGATCATGCACATAGCCTCAGTACATCTGTGAGTGGGTGTTTTTAGTATGGGTTTGAGGGTGTGTACAGGTAGTTGTTGAAGGTTGTTGTGTCTGTGCTCAGCTCCATGCTGCATCACTGAGTAGTTCTCATCTCAAATGAGTCTTGCTCTCTTTTTTTCTTATCGTTTCTTTCTCTCCATCTCTCTTTCCATCTCTCCCCTTCTTTCGCTCTCCCGCTCTCCCTCCTCACCATCCCCGGATCCCTCTCTCTCTCCTCCATGCGGAAATGTTGGTGAGGGGGAAGAAAAAGGTCAGGCTAGATAAAAGGCTCATTAAAAATGAATGCTGTATAATGATCTAATAAGTGTTAGCCCAGAGAAATGCCTGCTGCTTCTGCTCCCACTGCTCTCTCTCTCTCTCTCTCTCTCTCTCTCTCTCTCTCTCTCTCTCTCTCTCTCTCTCTCTCTCCCTCCCCCCTCTCTCTCTCTCTCTCTCTCTCTCTCTCTCTCTCTCTCTCTGACTGTGTGTGTGTGTGTAAGAGAGGATGTCTTTGGAGCAGCTGCTAAGATCATACCCAGATCTCAAGCTGTGTGTTTGATACCACAGGAGGTGTGTGTGTGTGTGTGTGTGTGTCTGTCTATCTGTCTGGGCCTATCTCTGTGTCTGTGTGTTGAATAAAAGGCAGAGGAAGAACCTGTTGAGCTTTTAATACACTGTCAGCAGGAGAGCTCAGGAAACTCAACCGTGTGTGTGTGTGTGTGTGTGTGTGTGTGTGTGTGTGTGTGTGTGTGTGTGTGTGTTGTGAGGTTCTTTCTCTCCTAGGTCATCTTGCTGTGTCTGGCTTGTTCTTGCCTATTTTGCTGATATCCCCTAGTGGTTTCAACTTCTGTCATCGTTATTTCTGTCTCCCACTTTTTTTGTCCTCACTGCCTATCTACAGTAGCCTACTGCTCTTTTAGCCCTTCAATTTGTTTTTACCCCCCATGGATCAACTTATTGTGTCTCTGGCCTCTTCCATCTGTGGGTCATTCTCTTGTCTCTGTCTGTCTGTCTTTCTCTTGTCCCTGTAGCCTACAGTATGTCTGTGTGTCATTTCCATCTTTCTTGTTAAGGACCCATCACTTCACAGCTTTAGCCTTGGAGCCTCAAGACATTTTGAACTTTACTCAGGAAGAAACAAAGAACAGATACACGCAGGATCAGATCCATAGTTGATGTTGAATTGATTGGTGCAGCTTCCTGATGTGATCTAGTGTGGCAGAGACGTTCAGAGATGCAGGCATTCAAGAAGAGGAAGAGCCTGTGAAAGGATGGCCCAACTACTCCTCTTCCTCTCCCTGTAGCCACCTCATGGTCTCTCTCTCTCTCTCTCCATTTCTCTCTCTCTTTCTCTCGTTGTTTCTGTGTGTGCATGTGTCTGACCATTTTTTTTCTCTGTGTAGCATTTTCTTGTGTCTCTTCTTCCTCTCCTCCATCTTCCTTCCTTCTCCCCTCCTTCTTCCCGTTATCTCTTTCCATCTCTCCATCCTCATATCCTTCTCTCTCCAAACCCCCTCTCTATCTTACCTTCCTCTCATCTTCTACTCCTCATCCTCCCTCTTTTCTCTCTCTTTTCTTTCTTTCCCCTCCTCTTTTTCCCATCCATTCTGCGCTGGTCTGTAAGGGTGTGGAGTGCTAGCGCTAGCGTGTTAGCTGTAGCAGCAGGAGGGGTCAGAGGCGGCAGCAGCAGCAGCTCCTCGCTCAGGGACAAATTAAAGCGCTTGATCCCGCTGCTCTCTTATCATTAAAATGTATGGCCACGCTCCCCGTGAGTAATGGGGGAAAGAGTTTTCTCTGGTCCTCGCCCTTGGTGGAGGGACTCGGAAGGTGTGTGTGTGTGTGTGTGTGTGTGTGTGTGTGCACGCATGTGTGTGTGTGTGTGTGTGTGTGAGAGAGAGACTGTCTGTCTGTCGGTGTGTCTGTGCATTAGGTGTGTATGTGGCTTCTCCCATTTTGTCTTGTTGCTTACCAAGCCTGTGTGTGATTGGGTGTGAAATTGTGTGTGTTTGAGAGTGTGTGTAAATGTGTTCAGCGCTTGTGAGTACATGGACTTTCCTTCTTGCTGAAGGACGTAGTTTAACCTCTGGAGACCCAGCAGAAATGCCTGTTAGGGAGCCATCACTTAGTTTGACCTCCCGTTAAAGCTTCACAGCTTTCGCTCCCCTGAAACCTCCATCCACCTCTGGGAGCCGCATCACCTTGGACCAACTCAACCCTGGACAAAAAAAGAAAGACAAGTCAAATGCATTCAAATCTATATTTTATGCTGAATTCACCCAACCGTGAAAGGCCACTCATCCGCACAGTGACTGTATCTGTTCTTCCCTGACACCAGACACCCAGAGATGCACTGCAGAGGAAAGAAGAGACTCTGAACAAAGTATTTATCTGAATAAAACCAATAAGCTCTATTTGTTTTATGTGTCTAATAGACACCAAATATTGTTTTAGGGAGTTTTACTATTTGTGTTCTTAGGAGCATGATTGCTATACGGTAAATGGATTTGGCAAAATGACTGGCAGCGTTGCCAACCCCTCCCAGCTGTGGGAAAAATGTAGTCCATCACTTTTGGAATTAAACGTCTCCGGAAGTGCTGCCTTGCCTGGTTTATCAGAAGCCTTAGGCTATAGATGTCCAACATTGAGCTTACAAGCTGTCAGAGTCAGACCCAATGAGTTCTTTTGGCAGTGATGGGGAGTAATAATTCATTGGAACAGGCTTGTTGTGAGTGATTTTATTTTTTTTATTTTAAACCTAGAGCGTCAGTGGTGCTAAAAAGTGTTGGTTTCTTGTGTTGAATAACCATGTTCCCACACTTGAATGAAAAAAGTAGAGAAAATTATGGGCGCGCACACACACACACACACACACACACACACACACACACACACACACACACACACACACACACACATATAAATATATATATATATTATGCTGATACTTTTATCTGAAACTACAGCACCAACATGGGGATTGAACATCCTCAGTTCAGTGTGCCTGATCTCGCTGCTCAGTGAGCCATGATTTAAATAAAGACCTGCAGTGTCATTCTTCGATTTCAGTGTCGCTCTCTATCTCTCTGCATTTTGTGCAGTGTGCCGCCTTCCCTAGTCAAGGAGAGTCACAGGCGGTCATTCCTCCCTGTCCGGGCACAATCATCACTCACTTCATTTGATGCATTTGGTCAGCATGTGTGTGTGCGTGTGTGCGTGTGTGTGTGTGTGTGTTTCTCCCCTCTGTTGCTCCGAGGTTGCTCGGAGCAGGCTAGGGGCATCTCGGGCTCGTCAGAGGATGAGGGCTCAAGCACTCTGGGAGACACTGACGAAAGTTGGGTTGTCCTGATTCTGCAGTAGGACATGTGTGTGCGTGCGTGCGTGTGTGTGTGTGTGTGATTTGATTTGATGGGAGAGAGTGTTGGAGTAAGGGAGTGTTTAGTTTTGTCCTGATTTTGTCTTTTGACTGTGTGTGTGTGCGCGCGTGTGCGTGTGTGTGCGCGTGTGCGTACGTGTGTATGTGTGTTATTGGGTAGCCCCTCTCTTGTCCTAATTCTGCCACAGGCCACCGGTGTGCTGTAGAGGCCCAGTTTAAGCGACAGGCTTCCTCCAGAGACCCCAGTCCATGAGTGCATTTATTTATTTATTCTTCCCCTCTTCCCTTTCTTTGAATATTCTCTCTCTTTCTTTCTTTCTTTCTTTCTTTCTTTCTTTCTTTCTTTCTTTCTTTCTTTCTTTCTTTCTTTCTTTCTTTCTTTCTTTCTTTCTTTCTTTCTCTCTCTCTCTCTCTCTCTCTCTCTCTCTCTCTCTCTCTCTCTCTCTCTCTCTCTCTCTCTCTCTCTCTCTCTCTCTCTCTCTCTCTCTCTTTTTCTCTCTCTCCCCCTTTCCCTCCCTTCACACTCTGTTGTCTCCCAATTTCCTTTTCTGTATGCATACATCATCTGCAACCGTTTTTACTTCTAGTCAATTCAACAAGGCCGGCTTTCATCCCTCCCTCTTCTCATCTTTCTCTTCCTCTCTCGTTGCTTCCACTTTTGACTCTTTTTCCCCTATAGTGATTTTCTGTGCTTCACTCTTTTCTTTCACCCTTTTTTCTACTCCGTCAGTTCTTTTTTATTTTATTTTTTTTTTATTATTTTTACTGTTTCTTCCTGTTCTTTTCCTGTTTTTGTTTTCCCCCTCATCTCTCTCTCTCTCTCTCTTCATCTCTTTAGTCTTTACTTCCTCCATCTTTCTCCTCCTGGCACATCTCCTCTTGTTGGTCACGTCTTACCCGATTTAACGCAACTCTGGCATCATAGAGAGGTTGGGGGCAAAGGATGATGTCATTCACCATGAGGCGGCATCTACATTTTTTTTGTTTTCAATTTATGAAGCAACTCTGTTGAGGAAGCACTGTTATATCCATATGAATCAACCCACCAGTATCACGTTCCCTAGATGAAGGGTTTTGGAGACAGCAGATCCCTCGAATTCACGAATTTCCTTCAGAATGAATAAAGGGCTATCTTATCTGATCCTATCCTGTTCATCTGAAAATGATTGTGTTGTGTCCTGTCTCTGGAGGGTCACTTCAGCTATCGCTACTTGCTATTTGCTACTTGCTGTGATACAGTACACCATAGAAAAAGAACAACCTTGGATGGCCGTTAGTGTCTTTTGTGCTACTATTCCATTCTATTCCATTCTAAAGCATGTTCCGTTCTATAACCATAACAGGGAGGCTACACAACATACAGTGCATGGATGCATTAAGGGGAAAATGCATCTGCCAAAGGACCATTACACTGAATTAGAATTGGATCAGAATGAAAGCAATCTTTATCCAAACACATGGATAAGGTTGGTTGTAGTTCTGATCCAATGATGCAAACCGGTCAGGACTTAGGATGTAGGCTAGCCCCAGATACTCACTCTTTACAGTCAAACACACACACACACACACACACACACACACACACACACACACACACACACACACACACTTCCTTGTCTTGTTAAATAAGTCATAGCTGCGTTTTAGCCCAAGGTGCTGACTGAGCCTCACTGAGCCCAGAACATCCTTCACTTGATCTTGATGCTTCCGCTTCTGCAGGGCCCAACATCCAAACACTGGAGATGAGGAAAAACACTTATAGTAGAATATAGAAACCTACACACACACACACACACACACACACACACACACACACACACACACACACACACACACTGTATGCACACTCACACACAGAGAGGGTTGGTGTGTAGCATATTCCAG
Source organism: Sardinella longiceps (assembly GCA_027497455.2). Classification (NCBI taxonomy): domain Eukaryota; kingdom Metazoa; phylum Chordata; class Actinopteri; order Clupeiformes; family Clupeidae; genus Sardinella; species Sardinella longiceps. Next base: position 13,199,534 of record JAODXP020000012.1, on the reverse strand, counting down.
ATACACACATTAGCAGCAGCAGCAGCCATGAGGTGATTTGTGGGGTTTTGCATGGGAGGACCTGGTGTAATGTTTAGATTCTACAGAAGCTTTGCCTCTATAGCCTAGCCATGTGTGGAGAAGCTATGGTGTGTGTGTGTGTGTGTGTGTGTGTGTGTGTGTGTGTGTGTGTGTGAAGGTTTCTACATTTGGTATATCTCCTAAATAAGGTCTTCTACTACACATGCTGATCTTCATCACTTCAAAATATGTATTGTGTCTGTCTGTCTGTCTGTCTGTCTGTCTGTCTGTGTTCCTGTGTTTGTGTGTTATTGAGCCAAATGTTTCTGTATTGTTATACTGTAGCCTACATTTTAGAACGCATGCTGATCTCTATCACTTGTCAAACTGCATATAATATGTTGATTGTTAATGTGTGCGTGTGTGTCTTTTGCAGAGGGAGATGAAGGAACAGCTGGCAACACTGCAGGAGAGTGAGAAGGGACACACTGAGGCTCTGCAGCTGCTACAGAGACAGCTCACAGAGACCAAGGTAGCGCCATCACACACACACACACACACACACACACACACACACACACACACACACACACACACACACACACACACACACACACACGCTATAGCGACACCTGACGGAGACCAAGGTTGTGCCACCACCTCCCCATTCTTATAAACGTAAAGTACATACACACACTGCTACAGAGACTGGTCACAAAGACCAAGGTAGGTCCACCACCTCCACACATGCACACACACACGCACACACACACACACACACACACACACACACACACACACCGGTGCAGGCAGCTCTCAGAGACCAAGGTTGTGCCACCACCTCCCCATTTTTATAAACATACACACACACCGCTACAGAGACAGCTCACAGAGACCAAGGTTGTTCCGCCACCTCCCCATTTATACACACACACACACACACACACACACACACACACACACACACACACACACACACACACACACACACACACATAACGCTGACCCTGCAGCATGGCCTCACCCCATGTCACTGCACCACATCACACCATACCATCTTTAACTCTTTAACCTGTAACTTACTCCGCCACCTTCACTTGATTCACCCGCACAACCAGTCCAAGAAGAGTGCCGTTTCTCTTTCATAAATAAAATATTATATATAAAATAAGAAATATTTTTCTGTTGTCAGATTCATAATGAAAGAGCTTTGAATGGCCCAGTGCCAGCACACAATAGTTGCTGCTGGGGCTATTATCAATATTCCATCAAAATAACAGCTTTGAAATTATGTTTGTGTGTTGGAGGAGAACCTTTCGTCCTTTTATTCTTATTACTTGCAGCTACCATCCTAACTCCCCTGGAGCTGCACATTTCTTTCAGCATAATAACAGTCCTCCCTTCCTCACACATCCACCGGTCATCCCTTCTCCCAGTCCACCACAACCCATCAGCAGCGCCACCTGCTGTTTCATCTGCGGCAGTTACCACCGTTTATGTTGACGCCGGTTCCATAGTAGTACCGCATAATGGTACCCAACCCTACACCGGCCATCCCCAGCGGATAAGCAGCAAAAACCCTCCATCAGGTCTCTCAGCATCTACCCTTGTCTTCGCCTCTCCCTTCCGTGTCGTCCCGTCCCGCAGGCCGCCTGCTGATCTCCCACAATCCCTTGGGGCTCTGGTCCGGCTGCCTATCGCCCAATTAGCGTTGAGGTCAGGTCTGCTTAGGCAGGTGAAAGGGATTCCGTTAACAGCTCAGAGCGGCAAGTGACAAGCTTCACAGAGTACCGGTAGTCAACAAGCAGCCACACTTGTTCACAGCAGGACTGTCTCGTTCATTCTCTCTCTCTCTCTCTCTCTCTCTCTCTCTCTCTCTCTCTCTCTCTCTCTCTCTCTCTCTCTCTCTCTCTCTCTCTCTCTCTCTCTCTCTCTCTCTCTCTCTCTCTGCTCTCTCTCTCTCTCTCTCTCTCTCTCTCTGTCTCTCTCTCTCTCTCTCTCTCTCTCTCTCTCTCTCTCTCTGCCTCTCTCTCTCTCTCTGCCTCTCCCTCTGTCTCTGCACTCGATTGATGGCGAAAATTCCGACAAGCAAATTGGTTTATCGAGCAGTGCTTTAATCTTGACACCTTGTTTTAATCAGCACAGAGATGCTCCAGTCAATACCTCACCTCCTTACTCACCTCCCCCCACCTCTCTCCGCTCCCTAACACTCTCATCCCCTTTTCTTACTCCCTTCCTCTTCCTTTTTCCCTCCGCTCTCTTTCTGCCCTTCTTTCTATTATTCTCTGCTCTTGCTCTTCAGCTCTCCTTTCTTTTCCTCTCCCCTCGTCTTTCTGCTCCCTCTCCTCTCCTCTCCTCTCCTCTCCTTCCGCCCCTTAGCGGCAGTGAGTAATAAGGTGGGCCGGCTCTCTTGACAGAACAGAGGTGTTCACAGTCCGTTCTGTTTGTCGTCTGAGGATTCCTTCACCAGCCCACAGTTCCTTCACACAAACACAAACACAAACATGAGTCGATTGCCCCAGGCTGTGCTCACACAAGCATACACGGTCTGACACACACACACACACACACACACACACACACACACACACACACACACACACACACACACACACATTTTTCACAATGTATAGACGGGGGGAGGACTGAGAGGGAGAGAAAGACCGAGACGGAGAGGGATGTGTTTGGTTTGTTTGTTTGTATATCTATTGTTTTTGTTTCATGAACCTTCAGTACAAACCCTCGCACCACAACCTCAGATACCATACATTTCATGCACTCAGAGCTAGTATGAAAATAGCATCAACATTTCACAAGCTAAATAGCAAACACAATTCATCTCTGGAGGCCTAGTATTGGCGTAATGGCAGCGACAGTGGGTGGTGCAGGTGGCGGCTCTGTGTGTCCTCGCGTAAAACCTGCAATCTACAAAATCGGTAATGGGAAGGTGATCGTAGAAGACGAACTGTGATGCTTCTTCAGTTCAGTCTTGGAACTTTACACTCTGTTGACCCCGCACACAACACCAAAAGTCCCCTCTCTGACCAGCAGCAGCCGTTTCAGTAGAATTCCAATCCCAGTAGAATCTCCTGTGTCAGTATTTTGCAAGGAACCAAGGACACGGATAGAAGGAAGTTTATTTGTCACAAGTAGATAGTTACTGGGGTGTAAGAAATGCTGTAAAATGGTGTCTGCTGTTGTCAGCCAATTTTGTGCATAAATAAAGGGAGGGGGGGTTTACAAGGAACCAGATTTATTGCAGATAGTGGAGTAGGAATAGGAGGTTGGAGTGTTGGGGTGGGGGTGGGTGTGTGTGTGGGGGGGGGGCGGGGGGGGTGTTCACTAGGGACTGCATAGGGACAGTTGATGAACAGTGATCAAGGTTATATGTTTATTTTTAACAGCCTCTTTACTAAACCACCTGAAACCAACTACTCATTCCAGGAGTGAAACAGGGCCTAATGTCCCGAACGCATAAATTATTCCATGTGGATTCGCCACTTGCAGTGACATTGCTTTAGAAAATGTAATTTGTAACACTTTGAACGCTCATATCTCCGTAATTCGTTGGCCAATATTATCGATATTGGTGTCGTTTGAAAGCTTATTTTCTTGTCTTTCACGTGAATACATTGGCATAATTTTATGTTCGCTTGACTATATATTCTAGAGCGCAGTGTCGAGGTTACCAGTTCATACTGCAGCATGTAGAGCGCAATCCTTAATGAAAATTAAGTTTTCACAAAACTTAGGAACTCTCTCGTTCAGACCCTGCTGCTTGCTGTGTGTTAAATACTTAAATGAAGCGGTGCAGATTACATTGTTGAATGTAGCCGACAATAGCCAAATTACTTTGATATCTCAGAGATGTTGACCCAAGGCATTAGTTAGTTGGATCCGACGGTAGCCCATGGGCGGTAACGTTAGTGCGCTGGAAACGGTAACCTAAACAATTGGGTTGTGAGGAGAGCCAGGGCATAAAAAATAGTGTAGGACCAGCCAGACCTTCATACTTTACGTATTGTTTGAGCATTTTGCCTAGATTATGGCATTTCTCGGTCATTTTCCACTAGGCCCTGCTGGCTGATGTAGCTATAGTGTTTTCTCATCCCCGCGATTAGGATATTTTGCCTGATAGCCTACATTGTTGACATTACACACATTTCATATCAAACTTAAAATTTTCGTTTTCATATCAAACTTAAAACTTTCGTTTTCCTTATTGCTAGTCTTTCCAGTGAGAAAAAAAAACAACTGCGCTTAAAGGCTGGAGTTCGCGGCAAAGTGAGCCAGGAGTTGTCACGCATGCAATTCACAGGACGCATTTTTTTTATAATAATTCGCTATCGTTAGTCGCATCGCTTGCATAAGCTACTGTCACAAGATATAAATGGGGGATAAAATGTAACATTAATGTTATCCCCACAAGAGATAAAATTATTCAAGCAGAGGCAAGGATACCAAAGCCAGAGGTAGGGAAATCCCATCCCCTCGACAAATCGCACCTTGATTATGAGGCCCCTGATTGGCCGGGGCCCCCGGCCAAAGATGTGACGCCCAACCTATTATTGTTATCAACAGTACAAGCTGGGAGAATCAGTGCAAATGAGAAGAAACCAGAATACTTAGCAATTCATTAGCATGTCAGATACATTTAGCCTGTGATATCCTGTTCAGTGAACACGGAGTCCATGCTAATACACCTTAAAAACTATTTTGAGATTTAGGGGTTTGCTGTGCTGTGTAATCGGATTGGTGCTTTGATCAGATTCTTGTACTGGATCTTATTACATTGTCTCCAGACTTACTGAGCAATAATCCTATAGCTCTGATTTTGAACAGACACATACATGTACAGGTTGATAATGCAAACATGCAAACTGAATGCTGACGCACTTGAGTTTCTATAGCCTCATGCAAA
>JAODXP020000012.1:13184613-13192113 GCA_027497455.2 Sardinella longiceps | reverse complement strand
TCGATTGGTTGGAGATGAAAGGCCCAGCTAGAGTGTGTTGTTGCAGTAGTATTGTGATGCGACTGATCTCCCCTTGATGTGCTGAGGTGTGGCGTCTCCTCTCGGAGGCTCTGAGGTGAGAGGGGGGTGGATGATGAGTCACTCCGGGAGTCTGAGGGCATGAGGTTTGATTGATTAGCACGGGCATAAACAGACTTTCTTCCACGTACTTGTATACATATGCATATGCATACTGCTATCTACCATGCTGCTCACATCAGAGACTTTTTTGATAAGCACTGTCTTGAAGGAATTATCTAGAGTGAATCAACACATAGCCTGCTGTTTTATAATGCCAAGCACTATTGATAGCCATCTCAATGACTGAATTTCATGCAACGCAGACTGAAATAGTGAAACGGCAGCTAACGGTAACAGAATGGGGCATGTCAAAACGAAACCAAATCGATTAGGTTTCATTTTGACACGCCCCATTCTGTTAGTGTTAGCTGCCGTTTCGCAAACTCGGTCTACGTTGCACGAAATTCGATCATTGAGGTGGCTATCAATAGCGTTTAGCACTATAGAACAGTAGGGCTACTTGTTGATTCCCTCCGGATAATTCCTTTAAAGGTATCTCACTGCATGTCGGTATTTGTTATCAGTCAGTAGTGAACATCACATCATCAGGACCCTCCTCAGGACAGGTAGTCTGTTCATTCACTTAATTCACTTCCTGTACTTTGTTTCAATCGGTTAGTTCGCCACCGGTTTCAAAAACATAGACCCTGGACCCACATCAAGATAGATAATCATTTAATTCTCCTCCTGCCCCCTTTGCTTAGTTCAGTTACGGTTCCAAATTGCAAATAGACCCTTCTAACTAAAAGATAAATGCTACTAAGACTGTTATTTGTCATTTCACCCCCACCCAATATATGCATTTATAAACTTATGCATAGACATAATTCCCCCATCTCTCTTTTTCCTGAGTAAGCAATCTCACTGGCGCTTTGTTTCAAACTCCTCTCTCTGGCATAGATGTGAATCTTTTTATTTGGTTCCAATTTCAGTGATTAATTGTTATTTTAGTTCAATTCTTAATGACTCAGCAGAAACCCTAAAATAGGGTAAATTCAATGAGGCTAGATGAGGAATTGAAGATTCTACTGTGCGCATCTGAATGACTCCAGCAGAGACGTTTGATAAAGTATCTTTGGCTCTAGTATAAAGTTGAGTCTGTTGCCAGGCAACCGGCATAAAACTGATGTTGGGTGAAGTATTTAGGACATCTCTACCTGTGATAAGGTAGGATTCTCAAAGTTAATTAGATTTTGCTTCTGTAATTCTAAATCTTAGAATGAGTCACATCTTAGATACTTTTTTCCATTGGTGGTGTCTTAACAATCATGTGCTAGTCAGTACAGATAAACATTGCACTCACACTTTGCACATCACACACCAGTTGCCCATTGGGAAAATCCCCTTCATTTTGTGAGCTCTGAGTCAAAACAATGGTCTTTGGTATTTTTTGCCCTCAACGGTGCCTTCCTGGTAGCGCTGCCTTCAAGGCACTACTCCACTCAGTTTAGGGTTAGGATGAGGGTTGAGGGGGTTAGGGTTAGGAGTAGGGTAAGGGTAGTGCCTTTTAGGCGGTACTGCCTGGAAGGTGCCGTTGGGGGCAAAAAACACCAATGAGCCAAAACAATACAAAACAAAATAAAATAAGAATATTCACATCAAGGCATGAAAAATGCAAGACTTTTTATTAATTCTTTTCCTCAGGTAGCCCCAATTTAATCTATTCTAGCTGATATGCTAGACTCTCACTATCTTGCCATTATTTTCTTTTCATTTCTTTTCCTGTTCTAAGCGATGATTGTCAATTTGTCATGACTGTTCTGGAAAGTGAAAGTATTAATGTGGAATGATGCGAAATGATTTGACCTCAGAAGCTCAGCAAAGATGAAGCATCAAGAATTGGCACGACACAAACAGGACTGCAAATATAGGACTCTCTCTCTTGTCACTTGCACTCTCTCTCATTGTTTCTCTCTCTCTCATTCTTTTTTTCTCGCTCTCATTCTTTCTCTCTCATTCTTTCTCTATCTCTTGCTCCTGTTCTCTGCTCACAAAACTCCCTAAAAAACCTACGAACACTTGCACAACTTTGAGTGATGATGAATGAAACTAGAAAAGGTGTGTGTGTGTGTGTGTGTGTGTGTGTGTGTGTGTGTGTGTGTGTGTGTGTGTGTGTGTGTGTGTGTGTGTGTGTGTGTGTGTGTGTGTGTGTGTGTGTGTGTGAGGTTGGGTTTGTGTAGCTGAGCCTCTTGCAACCCCCTGCAGTAGTGCTGAGTTTGGTCTTTCCAGGTCTCCGTGTTTATTTTCTCAGGCTGATGGAGAGGACTCCCCCCCCACCCCCCACCACACACACACACACACACACCCTCCCTTTCTGATGCGCGTTGTTTACCTATCTGGCCTCGGCTCTGTTTGCTTGTTAGCTTCTGTCTTTCTTGTCTTCCCTGCCTGTCTTTGTCTGTCTGCACGGCTGGCTGTCAGTATGTTTTTCTTTCTTTGTCTCTTTCTGTCTGTCAGTCAGTCAGTCAGTCTATCTTTGTTTTTCAGTCAACTTTTTGTTTGTCTTCTCCTTCCATCTATCTTTCTGTATCTTTCTGTCTTTCTTTTTTTCTTTCTTTCTTTCTCCACAGTTGAAAAGTTTCCCTGCTCCGTCTCTCTGTTTGTGCACATTTCTCCACATCACCTCAGGGTTTGTTGGCTCACAGCTCGTTACTTAACGGCAGACCGAACACTTATCATCAAGACTGTCTGTTGGATTTCAATCAGCCTCTAACACCCCCCACCCCCAACCCCGCTCCCCTATCCTTCCCTGACCCCTCTCCGCTTCCTCCCAACCCAACCCCACCCCACCTCACTCCACCTCCCACCATCAGGCCATTGAGCTGCCCTCCGTGTCCTCAGCTGCCATGTGGTGCAGTGCCATGCTGAGTGTGGGCAGAATGGGTGGTGTGTCCCTCCCTCTCTCTATGCCTTGTCCCTTCATGTCCTCAGTACCCTGGGTCTGGCCATGTCCCCAGTAACCCTCAGTAATGCCCAGCAGCAGCAGTGCTAGTACACTCCGCTCTGGCTTTAGTAATCAAGTCGCCAACACAGCACCACCAGGCGTCTAGCACCACAGAGATTGGAAGGCTCATTTGTGGCAGTGGTAGTGATTGGGGTGAGGGAGTCCGCAGGATTTATTTGTGTGTGTGTGTGTGTGTGTGTGTGTGTGTGTGTGTGTGTGTGTGTGTGTGTGTGTGTGTGTGTGTGTGTGTGTGTGTGTGTGTGTGTAGAGAGAGAGTGTGTGAGAGAGAGAGAGAGAGAGAGAGAGAGAGAGAGATCTAGTGATTTTTAAATTGTTTTTGTCCCTCTTTTTTTAAGTTTAATGATGGATGAAGAAAAAAAAAACTCTCCTCTCTGATATCTGCTCCCATAGAGACATTGAGTGAGTGAGAACGGAAGGAGAGAGAGAAAAATAGAGAGAGAGCAAGAGATTTTTTTTTCCCCCTTCTGCTGTTGAAAAGAGAACAGTACTATCTTGATAAAAAGGACCCCGCTGTTGTCATCAGTAGCACACAGCTCTGCACAGATGTCTGAGGATCCCTTCATTTTACTAAAAACCCCTCATCAGCTTCAGTACATCTACAAATTTGTTCGTCTGTTTGATGCGACATTCTGCACATGATTAAGGCAAATGGACGAAAACCCAGCGCTCATGAAGGCAAAACTTAAATCCTCAATGGGTTTATTTTTCTCTTAATGGCACCTTCCAGGCAGCCGCACTTAGGCAGCCCTAACCTTAACCTCCGTAACCCTCATCCTAACCCTAGATTTGGGGGAGTAGTACCTTCAAGGCAGCGCTGCCTGGAAGGCACTGTTGAGGGTAAAAAAAGACCAAAGACCATCAGTGTATACTGATAGCTAGCTAGGCTTGCTAATCACAGAGAGCTGTTAGGCTGCTACCTGTGAAGTGTCACTAAAGCCGAAGAAGACTAGCATAGATTAGAGACAATGAAATGTCAATTCTTCTAGAGACTGATGCCAGTGACTGATGTTACAAGCAGTGATGCATCATTGAGCGACAGACTTGAACGGATCAAAATTTTAGATGACGTCAATTTGCAACGAGTGAGTCACCCTTGTGCGCATGAGGTTTTAACAGATGAACTCAATAACGTCTCCTCAGATTTCCCCTCTTTCCCTCGCCCGTCTATCAGTGCTGATCAGATGAGGGCATGACTATGTGCTCCCATGCTATTGAGAAAAGACACACACACACACACCAACATGGTCAGAAAGGCATCAGCCAAAAATATGCCAGTCTGTCTAATAAAAGGCAGTCAAGTAAACCAGGTCAGGTCTAAACTGTGAAACTGTGTGACCAAGATGTGTGACGGTAACTAGACGCTCTATTTTCCACGCTGCATTGCAGCTTCCTTGTTAACTCATTGCCATAGTATTGTTTTATTTCATTTTATCACCTGGAGAAATCTGTTCTGATTGGCTCAAAGGGTGTCCGTTATTCCCTGATAACGGGACACCTGTGATATTTATCTGTTAAAAAAGTTAATCACCATTCCATACCGATACTCTTCAGAGTGGTACCAATATTCTTCAGAATTATAACATCATCAAGCAGTCTTGTGGATCTACTTTCACATAAAAATAGTACCTCAACCAAACAGAGCTGCATGTTTCTTTTATGTTTTTAAACACTTGCTTATTGTCTGTATGTAAGAGCTGGAACCAGCTGATAAATGGCCTTTAAGGTGTCCCAATATACTACAGTATATTACAGGGAAATAATGGGCTTGGTGGAAGCAAACAGCACTTCAGCTTTGCCGTCATACTGTACGCTTCCACCTCGTCCATTATTTTCCTATATCGGGACACCACGCTGTTATCCCTAACGTATCTTCATAACGAGGTCCAGAATAACACAGAGTTGTCAGAACTCTGCTGGAAGATGACTGCTGGGCTGTTTAACAGAATAGATAATTACCGGTATGTGTAACACAGCTTTGAATTGTTCACATAACTGAATACATTAAGCATACAAGTCAATGGGATATATTGATTTGAAGGTCAAAAAAGACTAATGCAGACTTTAGAGAAAACGCACTGAATTTGCCAAATATTTGTGTCAAGGTCCAGTTATCCGGCAATGAAGTGCCAATGCACAAACATGTGGGGTGGTATGTACTATTTGAGTGTGTGTGTGTTCCTAAGAATCGAAGATGTTTATTTTACGGTGACGCAAAACACCCACATCTAGTACAGATTCGGGCAACTGTGAGTAATGTTAACAAGTCCACCCCTGTTTTGGTTAACCAGAGTATATGCAGTCCACCACAGCTGTGTTGCTTTATGTGGAAATCTGTTCAAAACGTCCCACGTTGTTTGAAAATACAAAAATATTTACTGTTTTCATGCCCTCTTTATTGATGTGTACTTTCTACCTTTGCTCTCTCTACCCCTCCACCCCTACTCCCCTGTAGTCATCGGCAAAGAGCTTGCGGGCAACCATTGGCGAGGCGTTTGAACGTCTCCACCGGTTTCTTCGTGAGAGGCAGAAGAGCATGCTGGAGGAGCTAGAGGCGGACACGGCGCGCACGCTCTCTGACATCGAGCACAAGATCCAGCGCTATAGCCAGCAGCTGCGCGACGTCAAGGAGGGCATCCAGATCCTGCAAGAGCGACTAGGCGAAAGCGCCCGCCACGACTTCCTGGAAGGGGTTGCCGTGACGTCAGAGAGGTGGGAGTCACCATCACTGGGATCAACGGGGTGAAATTGTTAATATACTTTTATGAGCACAGAATAAATGTGAATAAAAGTGGATGTTTGAGAGCATTCAGCCTGATAATGGCTCCATTCCCTGAATAGGGTCACAAGGTTGAATAAGTTATTTACATGTAGACACAGGAAAACTGCAAGGTGGATGTTTTGACACTTGCAAAGATATAAACGGAGTACTATAAATAGCAGTACTAAAAATCAACAGCATACATGCTTTCTGTAAACACCCTGGTCCCCTAGCAAAGATTTAAACCGAGTGAGAGAAGGGTCTCTCTAAAGACCATTACCCAGGCCTCAGTAATTTTCCACTGGGTCTTGACGGCCCACGCTAGTGCTCCACAATGTGTTCCAGAGGTCTAATCTGGCCAAGCCCTTAATTTGCAAAGAACAGAGACCTCAAAGGCACCGTGAGGGTAGCTATAATTGTGACATCCCACGGTAATTACACAGCTAATGAAAGCCTTGTGCAACACAGCGCTAACCACCAAGATCCGATCCCGATTATTGTTCCGGCAACTAATTAAATTGTGAAACCGCATGTGAACCACACAGATCAGATCTTATCCAGATTAGAGAGGTTTTTTTTTTTCACATGTGCCCAAAACCCGGAGCACAGGGCCGCAGTAATCCCTGTGGATTATGCCTCATCAAACTCCCGTGTGAAAGAGAAAATTTGGGCGCATGCTTGAGCCCTGCTTCTGCTGATGAGTCCCGCATGCTGAGCCAGTCTGGAAATGGTCTTGAGTGTAAATGGAATATTGTGGAATATTCTGATTTTGTTTGATTAGGTAAAGGGTTTTATGGGAGATGGGGGGGATGCTGTGGGAAGCTGTTTATGGGTTTCTACAGAGAGACGAGACGGAAATAGACTGAAAGAGAAGTAGAATGAGAGAGAGAGAGAGAGAGGGATAGAGTAAGACAGAGCAGGGGAGAGAGAGAGAGAGAGAAGGATAGAGTAAGAGAGAAAGAGAGAGAAAGAGAGAGAGAGAAGGATGGAGTAAAAGAGAGGGGGTGATTAAAAAGCATGGGGCAGGGAGGGTTATAAGATTTGAAAGACAGAGGGTGAGCGAAGGACACAGAGAGGGATTGAGACAGAATGAAAGGAGGAGAGAAATGTGGAGATGAGTGGATCACTGATGTGTTTTGTGCTCTGTGTTAATGAGAGAAATCTGAGTCTGCTCCCTCTCCCACACAGACCACACACACATGCACACAAAGACACACACACACACACAATGTCGCAGAGGGTGTGTGTGTGTGTGTGTGTGTGTGTGTGTGTGTGTGTGTGTGTGTGTGTGTGTGTGTGTGTGTGTGTGTGTGGTTTGGTGTGGAATGCTTCAGTCCTCTGGTTTGGCCAGAAAACTGAAAGAGTGATGAAACAGGTGTTGGGAGAGAGAGAGAGAGAAAATGAATAACAAAAAGAGTGAGGGAGGGAATGAACTGATAAATTAAAACTGATGCATAGGGGTTGGGGTGAGGGAGGGATAGGGGTTCAGTGGGGGTAATGCCTTAACATTTCCCTTATTTTTTATGTTTGTGTTTATGTCTACTTGTCTAGAATCAAAGGAAAGATCCACGAAACCAACCTGAGCTATGAAGACTTTCCAACATCTAAATACATGGGTCCACTGCAGTACACAATCTGGAAGTCATTGTTCCAGGAT
>JAODXP020000012.1:12984613-13179613 GCA_027497455.2 Sardinella longiceps | reverse complement strand
GGGTGCTCAAGTGTGTATATGATGTATTTCCTGTTTGTTTATGTTTGTTAAGTGTGTGTGTGTGTGTGTGTGTGTGTGTGTGTGTGTGCGTGTGTGTGTGCCTGGACTGATGTGCGTTGCCAGCGTGTCGGTGCCCGGTGGGCATTTGCAGTGTGGGTGTGTGAGTGCTGATGGATGAGTCTCAGAGTTTTATTACGTCTCGCCAAGGTCCTCTGTCAGCAGCTTTGGGAACAGAGTGCCAGGCTCACGCAAGCACACACACACACACACACACACACACACACACACACACACACACACACACACAGTCTCTTTTCCCTCTTTCACTCTACCTTTCTTTTTCTGTCTCCCTAAATGCCTCACACATAATATGTATTTATTCCCACACCCTCCCACAGTTCTTTTTTCATTTATATATTCATTCTCCCGCTCTCTCATTCCTCTTTCACTGTGCTCAATGTGTGTTCAGTCTCTCTTTTTCCCTCTCTCCCTCCTCCCGCTTCCTTCAGCTCAATTTGTATTTAGAGTCTCTCTCTCTCTCTCTCTCTCTCTCTCTCTCTCCCTCTCCCTCTCTCTCTCTATCTCTCTCTCTCTCTCTCTCTCTCTCTCTATCCCTCCCCTCTCCCTTCAGCTCAATATGTATTTAGTCTCTCTCTCTCTCTCTCTCTCTCTCTCTCTCTCTCTCTCTCTCTCTCTCTCTCTCTCTCTCTCTCTCTCTCTCTCTCTCTCTCTCTCTATTCACCATTCCTCCCCATCCCTCTTAATCCCAGTAGATCTCTCTCTCTCTCTCTCTCTATTTATCTCTCCATGTAGTCATAGTCTCATTGCCTCTGAGGAAGGAGGCCCCAGCCAGCCAGCCAGTCATTCTGCTCTGCCTCAGCCACCACCTGCTGCTGCTGCTGCTTGGTCTCCATGGTGGCCATGGCTGCTGTGTCTGCTGCTGCTGCTGCACCTCCCATTTCTACAGTAACACATAATGGGATGATGATGGGGGGGTGGTGGTGGTGGTTTTTCTCTCCTCTTTTGCTTTTGCTCTTATGGATTTTGGCGACAGCTGTTTTGAATGAGCAATATGGCACCCTTTTTTTAAAACCAGGCAGACACTCCACAACCACTGCCCCCCAACGTGCACACACACACACACACACACACACAAATACAGGGACTCTGAAATCCTCTTATGGTGTTTGCCGCCTACACAGTTTAAAAGCATTTATTTACTGCATGCTGCTCTATTCCATTGTGTCCGCAGACATGCAGAACAACACCACTTCACACAAGACTTCCGTTCGCAGGAACATGAGCACTGTGTTCACGGTCTCATTGTCCATGTTGTTTTTCTCACAGAACTAAGCTTTGACTAAATAGCCACATCACAAAGCTTCACAGCTAGTGGTACTCCAGAGCCTTTGGGAACTGGGTGTGTAACTGCACTGCTCTTTCGTATCCTTGACAAAAGAACACAGTGGTGCTCTTTGTAGTTCAGACTGAATGACTAATTTAATGTAATATGCGTTGGATAGATGACGTGAGCTGTTAAGTATAAGTGTGGGCCCCAGCATCACCATTGGTGCCAGAAGGTAGTGCTGGAGGTGGCAGTGGGAGAGCAGAGAGTATTTTTGCCTGAAAATGTGCTGATGCAGCAGCCTTGAGCGGACCCACGTGGCCCTAAACTCCGCTGCCCCACAGCAAGCGGTCCAGCTGCCTCAGCAGCACCAGTGATGGGCAGAGAAGAGCTGGAAGCGACACCCTCTCTCCTCCTCTTCCTCCTCCCTTCCCCTTCCTCTCCTCCTTCTCCTCCTCCTCCTCTTCTTCCTGCTCTTCTGTGTGCGCTGGGACCATTTGATCTTGCTTGGCACAGCGGGGTGCCAGACCACTGTGCCTCTCCCCTGCCCCTCCCTCCCAAAGTGTTTTTAGGTAAGCGGTGGAAAACCCACCATCAGGCTAGCCGCCGTCGCTAAGTCTCCCTCGCAAAGTGCTTTTGATGTGCGGGTGGGAAGTAGGCGGATCGGTTCTGCCAGCCTGTTCCCAGTCTCTTGCCCTCCCCTGGTGTGTGTGTGTGTGTGTGTGTGTGTGTGTGTGTGTGTGTGTGTGTGTGTGTGTGTGTGTGTGTGTGTGTGAAAAAAAAATGTTCAGTGAATCACTGCTATCCGGAACGCTAACATGCTGGCAGAGACGCTAAGGGAGTGGAGCATGCTGGGAAGTCTGGATGGAAGAGGCAGTTGTTCTGTTTTTGTTGTTGTTGTTGTTGCTGCTGCTGCTGCTGCTGCTGCTGTTGATGATTTAGCCTCCTTGTCTTGTCTAATGTCCTGCTGAGAGCAAAAGACACGTTTTATTTTTCTGTTTTTCTTCTCTCACTTCCCACTCAGACTCCCTTAGTTTCAAACCCTCCCTCTCCAACACCCAGCCTGTACACCCCCCCCCAACCACCCACACACACCCACCCACCCACCCACCCACACACACACCCACCCACACACACTCCTTTCCTATGCTCTCTGCATCTCCTCCCTCTCTCTTCTCAAGCCTGTCATCTCTGCTCCTCATATTCCCCCACCTCTTATTATTTGCCCCTAATACCCCTCTCTCCTTACCCCAGCTCTCTTTCTGCTCCCCCTAAGGTATCCCAGTGATTGTCTGTCATTCACTCCACTACACCCCCTCATATTTCCTTTCCCATGAGCCTGTCAGTGTGTTCTCTTAGCCGCGCAGTACTTGCCTGTCACTCTTGCCTGTCCAGCTGCCTGTTTCTTTACTCTGCTCTGCTTTGCGTGCTTTGGATGCTCAAAGCCAGAGAATATCCATGAGCGTTGCTTTAGATGTGCCGTTGCAGTCTAAGCTTGCTTCCTCTGCAGTAATTTGCAACCGCATTGACAAAACTGTCATAAAAAGCTGTCAGCTGGCACCCGAGATGCAAATTGAAATTAGTTGAAATAATGTGAAAAGGGAGTTTCCGGGAATGTAATCAAGAAAGGAGTCAGAATGTATTTATAATGTATTTATGGTTGTCTTTTAAAGCTAGAGGAAAACTGGATAAAGAGAGCATCTGTTATTATAGTCAGTTCTAAACGGCATATTCCATTGCATCATTGAAAGACTTGCTAGGACAGTTAAATTACAACTTGATTGGCAGCACCTGAGGGAACAAAACAACAGAGGCTCAAAACAACAACCAGTAGCAACAGCAAAATAGGCTGTTTGGTAATGGCAGAGAAGATTTGGCCATTTTTGTCATGGACAGCACCCAACTACTCATCCTACAAATGCATTTTCCTTACAAATGTGGCACTATTTAAAGGGGACATATTAACCCACTTTCCAATGGTTGTGCCCTGCCCAGCCCACTCACCTAATCCATCAGCCAACGAACCATTTTAAGTAGCACCACTTTTTTACACTACAATGCATGTGGCAAATAAACTGCCTTGAATTCTATTCATGATTTTCTGAGGTCTGTGTGTTTCATGTTACTCCAACCCTCAATCAACCCCATCATCTCCTGAGTCTTAGAATCTATAATCATTTATTTTCACTCCTTTCATGTGTTTGTGGAGATTCAATACTTTATGTTGAACCTCATGCTGTATTGAAGCTAAATCAATCGGTTGCCTTTACACAGGGTTCATGTCTCAGTCATTTCAGGACCAATGTGGCAGATTAATGCTCATCTGTGGAAACTATATGTTCAGCCAACAGGGAGGCTACACTGGATGCGTTAAAGACACATCTGTCCAAACGGTCAGCTTCCACTATAATCAATGGAACTGGCAGACATTCTAAAAACATACTTGACTTCTCATTCCATTTTTGACACAAATTGAATTAATGCTTCAGTAACGCATTTAATGTAGCCCTCAAGCTAATTAAGCTTTTATGTTAGCTTCCAGCTGATTCTTACATAGACTACATTGCTGATGTTGATGAGGTCAATCAATAGGCTATGCGTAAATGGGCAGTATTTGGGCGCTAAACATTGAACCGTATGAACCATAATGCTCAGCCTGCTGCTGCAAAATGCTTATCATCCTTGTTTGTTTGTTTGTCTCCTCTTCTCCCATCAGTCCCTGCGGCGCTGACGCTTGACCCCATCACCGCCCACCAGCGCCTCATCCTGTCCGACGACTGCACCATCGTGGCGTACGGCAACCTGCACCCACAGCCGCTGCAGGACTCGCCGCGCCGCTTCGACGTGGAGGTGTCGGTGCTGGGCTCGGAGGCGTTCGGCACTGGCGTCCACTACTGGGAGGTGATGGTGTCGGAGAAGACCCAGTGGATGATCGGCGTGGCTAACGAGACAGTGTCGCGCAAGGGCAGCATCCAGATCCAGCCCAGCCGCGGCTTCTACTGTATCGTCATGCACGACGGCAACCAGTACAGCGCCTGCACCGAACCCTGGACGCGCCTCAACGTCAAGAGCAAGTTGGAGAAGGTCGGCGTCTACCTGGACTACCCCAAGGGCCTGCTGGTCTTCTACAATGCCGACGACATGTCCTGGCTATACACCTACCGAGAGAAGTTTCCCGCTAAGCTCTACCCGTACTTCAGCCCCGGCCAGAGCCACGCCAACGGCAAGAACGTCCAACCTCTCCGCATCAACACCGTCCGCCTATAGACGCAACCCACACTGGCGAGGGAGTCGGCCTCTAGAGGGGAAAAGAAAGGAAAGGAGACAAAAAAGGAAAGGAAATTGAAAAGAAAAAGAAAAAAAGTTATCGAGAATGTGGTGGAGAACTTGGTGGTGCAGCCATCGATTCCACTTTCTGCCGAAGACCACTAGATTTATTGACTGAAAGAAAGAAAAAAAAAAAGATTATATAAACCATACAGGGTGTATAAAAGAAAAAGAAAAAAAAAAGTTCTGTCCTTTTGGTTTATTGTCTGATGTGAGGCGTTTGGATTTGTGGCTGTATTTTTCTTGATGGTCATTGGAATTGTGAGGGTGTAAAAAGGCCTGCTGGTCTTGTAAGTGTGTGTGTGACAGAGAGAGAGTGTGTGTGTGAGAGAAAAAGAAACGTTGCATCCTGTACACGGAGGAGAAAGACAGACTGAAGCACAGCCAAGGTTTCTTGAAACTTTGTGAAGATCATTTCGCCACAATCCTTTAACCTTAAATCTCCCCAGTCTCCACTTATCTGACAATGCCCACACACTCTATGTATAACCACTCTTCATGTAGCCTATGGGTTGGAATGCAGAAGATGATTTCTTTCCAAAGTGACCATCGTAGAAAAAAAAAAAACTTGTCGCCTTTTTTACTACTTCTTTGTGCAATGGGCTTTAGTGATGCACCACTAAGCCACCCTCTTGTTATATTTTATTTTATGTTTTTATCCGATGTGATTCGGCGCAGTCAGCATGTTGGTGCTGGTGGCAGCCGACCTGTTTATAAGTGCTTTTCTTTTTTTTTTCTTTTTTTCTCTCTTTTTTTTTTTTTTTGTCGCCTCCTCCCTTCCCTGCTTCTATCACCACCCTTAAACCAAGGATTCTAGAGTGTAGTGCTCTAGAATCTTTGCTAATACAGAACCCTGCCCATTCCTTGCTGTTGTGGGCTGAACGGTTCTATTGGATTTAGCCCCCCTCAGGAGCAGGTTGACATGTCAGCTGCAGCAGATGCGACTGCTGCTTTTGCTGCCGCTGCCGCCTTCTACCCAGCAGTTCAGACAGACAAGATGTCTAGCTCCAGCAGTAATTGTGAATGTCCGTGTTGATGTGGGCTTGTTGTGTGCAGCTTAGGGGCTTCTGATAGCTTTTTGTGTGTGAGTATTTTATCTGGGGTGAGTGCTGAGGTGAATGGAGCTTTGTGTGTGTGTGTGTGTGTGTGTGTGTGTGTAAACGCTTTGATGTCTATTTACGTCCAAGTGACCAATGACTTTGCCATCTTGTCACATATGTCAGTGTATGTTAAGCGTCATTCCATCCACCTGTCTGTCTTTGCGTGAATCAGTCCACAGTGAGAACTCCTCACGCATACAGGCTGTATACCTGCTGCTAAAGTGGTGCAAGGAAGGTGGTGAACTCTTTCTATTACTGTTAGTATTTTTTTTTTTCTTCTATTTTCCAATCTGTACATATCAACCATGGCGGACCTGTCACCCACATCCCTGCGTCCCGCAGTTCTACAGTATGTTGCGGATCTCGTCCAGGCTTACCTTTCACCACAGCTCATACTATAGATCCATAACCCTCCTATACGTCCTCAGTGTATGCTGAAGGAGTCAGGACTGTTAATGGTGTCCTGAGTGAGCTTTGGTGAGCAATTTGGATGGAAGCGGTTTCAGAAACTGCTGAGTCTGCTAAAATGTGTGGAACAGTATAAGGTGTTCCACTTTTTTGTTTTATTTTATTTTATTTTACTTCACTTCACTTCATTTCTATCTGTAAATAGGATGTGTAGTACCCACAATGTTAGCCTGACATAGCCCTACCATAATACTGCTGTTCATCCGTATTCAAGGTCTGGAGGTTCTTTAATCTGACGCGATTATAGGGCAAGGGCATTCATTTCTGGTTTGAAACGATTGGACAGCTCGTCTAATCAGCTTCGCTTATTGGCCAGTAGTCTCTCTACCGATATAAACACGCCCCAGAAAACCGTGCCCAGACCATGATGTGTATGATCATTCGTATTATGGGCGGGCTATGTCAGGCTACCACAATGCTACTTGATTTGGGAAAAGTGCCCAAAGACCACAGACCTGAGCCACTGAGCAGGGGAGTTCCAGTGTGTGTGTGTGTGTGTGTGTGTGTGTGTGTGTGTGTGTGTGTGTGTGTGTTCATCCATCATATGTGTCTCTGCTCTGTTCTCAGATACATTGTCTGTGTGTGTGTGTGTGTGTGTGTGTGTGTGTGATTGTGTTTCTTGAAGGCATGTTTGCCTATTCCACAGTGTAAACACTCGGTGCGCTATTATTCTCCAAGGCTCAATTACCAAGTCGTGCTGGGCCCAAGGCCGCCCGCAGCTTCAAAGCGTCACCTCCCTTGCCGCTGTGATCACATCCAGACACATGCATCTCTCCTGGTCTCTCTCCATCTCTTGCCCTCTTTCTCCTTGTTTATCTCTCTGTCTATCTTTCTATCTATCTATCTCTGTCTGTCAAAGGAGGAGGGAAGACTGATACTATAATAAGAGACCGAACTGTAGAAGAGGGGACAGGGAGCTGCGTGCTGGCCCTTCAGACAGATGAGCGAGTCAAGATGGCGACGCCATGCCCACTATCAAAATCATATGTATCCTTGAGATCAACCAAACGGACACAAACAAGTAACTCTCCCCTCTCATCTGCACAAACGCACACACACACACACACACACACACAAACAGGCAGACCCACGCTCACAGCATACACAGAGATGACCAAATGAGCTGTCCCCTGGTAGTCCATGCAAGTGTGTGTGTGTGTGTGTGTGTGTGTGTGTATGTTATATCTTTGTCGTGTTGGTGTAGTAAGTGTCAGGGCAGTGCCCTGCTGCTCGTGTTGGATGTAGTGTTGCTGAACAAATCTACCCAGGACTCACACTACTGGGGGTCCTACCCCCCCCATTATTGACTTTCTAATCTGAATCGGGAGTTGATTATCGTTTTGGTGGTGGGATATGTCAAATATTAAAGATGATTTATTATTTACGCTTGTTATGGATAAGGATTGTTATTATACTGATGATGATGATGATTATAATGATTATAATGATGATGATGATGATGATTGTGTCTTTGACAGCCGCTTTGCACCTATCGTTGTACACTCTTGCCGGCATCTGTCAGCTAGAGATTTCATGAGAAATGTTTTAATGTATGAATAAATGATGATGATGAAACCAACACACCTGTGTCTCATTATGTTCATTAGGAGCCTTAATAAAATATTTATAAATTCATGTTGAGTCTCAGACCTACAATCATGCCATTTGATGTAACTCAGTGATGTGTGTTTAATAGATGTAAGGAGAATATTCCTCCTAAGCTTCTAGTTAAAAATCTGAGAATGTCGGAAGAAATCTAAAAGGGTTGATTGACAAGCGACCAATTTTGACCTTTTGAGAGCACGTCCTCAATAATGGACACTGTAGGCTAATGTGTGAATCTCACCTGTCTACAATCTAGGAAGTGCTTTCGATATGAGGTGCAGCAGCTTCGATTGCTTTTGCATTTTTAACCGTCTCCATTAAAGCCTGAAGCGGCACCGTTTAAGATTTGTGACACGAGGTAGTCCATGGAAATGGCTCTGAACGATGCTTGTTCACGGGGATACAAATCAGATTCTTAATCCCCCAATTTATGGACAGTAACAAAGTCAGAATCGATTATTAAATGAAGATCCCAATGGCGCAGGTTTCACATCTATTTCAAGACTTTTGACACACGCTACCCCTGAGGCGAGGCCGCGTTATCTAACCTCCCCGCAGCTGGCCTTGTCCGCGCGCTCTTGATTGGTTTCCCTCTCTGTGTGGTCGCGCAGGGTAATGGAGCTAACTAGGCCTGTTCCCCTGGAGAGCGAAGAGTTGCTCAGGCGGACCTGATTCCTCAGACTCGGCGTGTCCTATTGAAATGAAATCCCAGCTCAGTGCTGCTGCTGCGCCTGTTATCGCGCCGCACCTGGCCCAAGAGGTTGGGATGAAGCGGAGACGTTTTTCGCCTGTCAGCTAGACCAAACCGCTCCACCACCCTCCCTCAGTAGATATGTGACAAAGAAGAAAGTCAACTGCATTCTCTCTTTTTCAAAATTGTTATCATTTTTTTTCCATTAATTTCCCCCACCTCTGGCTCTCCAATTTTCTATTGGCCCATTTTCCCCAAAGCTCTGGTGATGTGTTTCAACTTTCATTGGCATTTCATTTTACCTTGTCTGGTTTTAGTCTTTTTTTTTTTTTAGTTTCCCTTGTGTTCGGTCAGTTTCTTTTTATGCAGCTCTTGGGCAGCCATCCATAAAATATTACACCGTTATGAACCAAACAGAATACTGAACCCACCTCGCCCTTCCTGTGTATTTAAATCGATCATCTATCTGTAGCTCAGTTTATTATTTTTAAAAAAAAGAAGAAAGAAAGAAAACAAGATAGGGCCATCAAGGTCATGGTTTCATTGTATGTGATCACAGATCTGCTGCGTTGCTTTGATGAAGTCAATGAAGGAGTGTGATGAAACAGAATGTAATGAGGCATCCCTGTGTCACCTTGAATGTGGTGCAGTTGCAGTGCAGTAATATAGGCCTGCACTTTGCATTGACATACCTGCTCACTCGTTAGGGCTCTCTCTCTCTCTCTCTCTCTCTCTCTCTCTCTCTCTCTCTCTCTCTCTCTCTCTCTCTCTCTCTCTCTGTCTCACACACACACACACTCACACATTCTGTCTAAAACACACACACACACACCTGCAAAGACACTGTATCCTCTTTCATGAAAGCACCCCACCAAAAGGCATTTTCCCCCTCTCATGTACTTATGGCAGTTTAAGTCTCGTGTGGATGTTTTTTTTTCTTTTGTTCCTCTCTTTTATGGCTTCTTTCTCCTCCTTGACAGAGGAACTTCCCTGAAGGGCCTCTGGTACACATGCATGTTGCACAGAAAGCAAATACCACGAGCAGATGCGCTTTGCACAAACATCCTCAGGCTCTGGATGGCATTCCCACATCCACCATGTTAGAGAAAGGGGCCCGTGGGGGCTGAATTTAAGACCCATTTTCTCCCCTCTTCCCAGCCCAACTCGCTCATTTTAGCGTAGCCTCATTACATAAGAGTCTACCATCTGTGCTTGTGAAGTTCTTCTACTTGTTACTACTTTAGATGCGTCAGGATATGATGAATGGACCCCTTTGTTTTCAGGACATTCCTATATACCCTTCTTTGTCATGCCATCCTGTCAAGCTTGCCTATTTTTAACATGGAGATCTACAGAGGGAGTTAATGGGGAGAAGCTGTATTTTTAAAAATGCTTTCCTCCATTTCGTTCAGTCTAATAATGAGACTGCAAAAGACATAACAGTGTTCACAAGAAAAAAACAGATGCCTTCATTCAAGTCAGAACAGGAGTAACACAAAAACTTTTTGTATTTTGTTGGACTGTTGTACTCTCCTTGGTGACATGTCTGTTTGTCATTTGGGAAGTGGTAAGTCCAATGTTGCAATCCTCCTTTAATATTACCTGAACTCCGACTTCACAACCGCAGTGCATTTCTTCTACTAAGCTGCGTGCCCTATATCTCATGCTAGGTGAGTCAATGGAATTTTGCAGATGCATGTGCCAGAGCAAGTCTGAGCATTCGGAATCCATCTCCTGTCATTTTGATGCCCTCGGGCAGTCTCCAGCAATTGAAAGGAATCTGATCTGTGTGGAAGCAAGCTTATATGTCAATTTAGACTGAGCCTCCCCCCCATCTTTACACACATAGACACCCTTTCAGTCAGAATCCATTGTCTAAAAAAGACCCCTTCTTATTTGCCTTCCCAGCTCTGGTTTCAGTGTGTGTGTGAGACACCACATTCTTAGAGGTCCCAAACCCAGTCATTTTGCCATTGTGTGTGCCTGAGCTAGGTGGATACAGGTCGCCCTCTGGTGGTTATATTTCAGTCAGCTCCTAAACAAGCACTGCCACTCAGCTCTGTGGTACCGGAGGAGTTTAAACATGCTCACATAACTTTCGACCATGCACACTGAAATATGGGTTACAGCTATTTTGCCAACTTGTGTGAACATGATTGTGTTTTTTCCCCCGTCTTCTGATATTCCTTTGAAGGTTTTGCAGCGGTTGGTTATGAAACCCTGAAGCCTAGTTTCAACGCCATTGTGTGGCATTACAGTACCAAGCGCATACAGTAGCCTGAACTCCTCCATACTGGTCAGATCAGAAGTAGGATTTCACGTTTTGCATCTTTTATTTTATTCCTTTCTCTTTATTCCTTTTTTTTTTTCGTCGTTTCCTGTTATGCCACCATAAATGCCAGCGATCATCCCTCTCCTGTGCAGCCATGCAAAGATGTCCCCTCTACCCCTCTGGGACTGAAATGAAAAGCGAACTTTAGCTGGTTGAGGTTAAAAATAACTCCGCTCTTCAATCATAAGGTGGACTGATTTGCCCACTGAGCTGCTCTCCTATTTTTGACATGATGATGACTAATGAATTTAACCAATGTAATATTAAAATACAAGTAATTGCAGTTAATCTGAGATGCTGAAATTCCAAAAGTGCTTCAGTTGAGAGGGGTAAAAAATAACATGCAACTAAAACTATTTCCTAAATGGATAAATTGAATGAATGTTGACATGAGTATAAGCTCTGAAATGATGTGGAGAATTTAACAGGGGATTATGGAAACTGGTTTTGACAAAGAAAATGGGACTTAAATGACTGATCACAAACAGCATGATGGAGCTTATTAATGGCTTTTTTATGACTTCATCCACAAACCCCTACCCCAGTCATTCCCGATATGCAGATTACTTTCTATTCCAGTGGCGGTGAAAGGCCAGCACACATAATTAAGCCATTTTGTGTCTCTCCCTCTCTCAATCACACAGATACTGCACTTTTTAACTTAATAACATAAATACACATGCACACACACAGACATACACACTCACTCACACAGCTCACTGTAGACATACAGACACACTCCCATTTAACACTGAGGTACAGTAAAACTGTACAATGCTGTCATATACATACATACTTACACACAAACAGCTGGGGTTTTTTTACACACAAAAAACACACACATTCATGACCCCACAAACTCTGTCCTTGTTGACTCAGTGTGTTTGTCGTGGAACTTGGTCTCCCAGAGGACTTTCAGCCCAAACAAAACAAGGGTCTCTGTATGTTGGATGACTATGACACTAAAGCCGACAGGCACAGGAAAGAGACAGATAAAGATCCCCCACAAAAGTGCCGCTATCACCAGACTCTTTGGGCAGGGGGATCCCCTGGGGAAAGCCCACCTCTGGCTGCAGTCCCTGGGGCTTTGCAGCTGCTCCAGTGGTTTCACCCACAACCCGCTGCAGTCTGACTGTGACGACGCCCCAAACACATATTCAAAACACATATTCTCTGCTACGTCTCTGTCCTGTCGCTGTGGATGCTGTCTAGATGTTGGAGGTTGTTTATCTTGCATTTGCCTAACCGCCCCCTCGGCTTCAACCAGGGACCCGCACCTGTCGGGCGCAGACACAAAGCTGGAAGATAAAAGGCAACACTTTCCATGAGGACAGAAGGCTCGATGACGCTCAGCGATGCAAGGCGTGCCCTCGCCGAAAACCCGGCACTTGCTGGCTGTTGTTGCCGTGTCAACAGTGAGGCTTTGTGTCCTGACGCCACCTGAGGGATTAACAACAGAGCAGAGAGTAGGTTGTGTTTGCATTTCCACTTGGATGTCCGCCTTCGTCACACGCTCCTGTTCTTTCTCTTCCTCCTGTGAAACTTCAACATTCTCTATGCCCATGCTGCCTGTTGGTGTCTGACGCTCATAGGTATCCATAGGGGAGAGGGACGATTTGGCCCTCTCTGGGCAAACATGCTGACGGTCAGGCCTGAGGCTGATGAGACGCAGGCCGGCGTAGTGACCCAGGAGAACCATAGCAGCAAGGAAGCTCCAGCAGGGCTCACTAAGGTCTGCCCAGGCCATGGAGAGGAGGCTGGGGAGACAGTGCCAGAGAGCCCCCCCGATGCTTGAGTCTCCACCGCCATCAGCAGAAACAGCAGTGTACCTGTCCAGACAGAGCTCCACTGTGGGCATGTCCTGGGCCCAGCGGTGTCCGGCACGAAGCCCTGAGATGCACCATGCCAGCAGGCAGCTCAGGACACACACAGCGTGGGCCAGAATAGCCGCAGAGGAAGTGTGCTCCTCTCGATGCTTTGCTTTTTCGTGAGAGACCTCTCCGTTCTCTGCCTCAGAGCAGAGAGGAATGCAGCAATCGTCTTCCTTTATCTGCGTGTCCCTCCCACCGTGGCCCTCTCCCACCGTTTCTCTGAGGTGGGGCCAGCGGAGAAGGAAAGCCATCTCCATGGTGACCAGAGGGATGGTGAGCAGCATCACGCCCCCATAGGTGTGAGTGAGGAAGAGGAGGAAGCGGAGAGCGATGACATCGCAGGAGATCGGAAAGGCGACCTGCCAGAAGTCCGCCAGCCGAAGAAACGCCAGGAACACTGCAACATTAACACACATGGAGAGACACAACTCACTCAAGATAGTGTATAGAAATACAGTCCACAGAAATACAGTCCACATAAATTCCTAGCTAGGGGTCAGTTTTCCAAAAGCACGGTAGCTAACTAAGTTAGCAACTATGGTGGTTGCAATGCAATTTCTCATTGCCAACTAACGAAGTTGCTAACTGATTAGCAACTATGCTTTCAAGAAACGGACCCTAGGTAAGCCTACCATCCCATACTATTAAAAGTAGGTACGTTTACAATTTACAAATTAATTTTGAGGGTATACAGTGTAGTCACATGAAGGGCTGATAAATACAAGGGTTACTCACACCGGTAGCTCCATAGTGTTGATTAAGTACAGTATAAACATTAGAAACTACAGATTAATGTTTCCACAAAGCCAAAATTTAAGTGAATAAGTGCACACACATCACACCCCTACTTCACCATCTTAACAACATCAAAATATGAAAGATGTTGTTAAGATGGTGAAAAAATACATGCTGCTTTTGAGCAGAGGTCTTTGTGGAGTAGCATCCATTTCTCCCTATCTACTGTAGCGTCTGTTTTTTACTGGTGGCTTGTTTATGAGTTCTATAACCGTCCTTATCTGCAGAGATTCCTTTTTTAAATTTATTTATTTAGACTGGCAAATTCTGTCTGTGTGTGTGTGTATGTGACAGAGAGAAAATGTGTGTGTGTGTGTGTGTGGGGGGGGGTGTTATGTAACTCTCTTCTTTGTCTCCAAGAACTCTCTCACACACACACACACACACACACACACACACACACACACACACACACACACACACACACACACAAACACAACACTAGCTGGATGCATGTTAGAGCTAAGAATAGTAAGAAGCTGCTGGGCTGAGCCATGCTATGCTGAGCTCTGAGATACGCGCACAGAGATAAGACTGGGAGGCAAGGGGCTGCTCACGCGTGATAGCGAGGTCTGTGAGGAGCAGGAGACAGCCACAGCACAGCCCCACCGAGCTTGGGGATCCTCCTCGGGCTGTGCGGACTCCAGCGATGCTAAGGCCCACTTTGCACACACACGCGGCCAGGACAGCCTCCTGCAGTCCCACCATCGCAACACCTGTGAATCAGATGACACATCAGGACACAGCAATTTGAGGGATTAGTGAAACCAGATATGAATGTGTAGGGGCGCCCACGGGGCAGTCTAAAACCAGAGAGTTGGAGCGATCATGACACTAATGTCTGTGTAATTATGATGACAGCAGATGTGTAAGATGTACATACAAACAGTCTTAAGAACGATTCCTTGGTTTGGTGTTTAAGTTTAAATAGGCTATATTTCAACCATTAAAGACTCCCTAATTCACTGCAAATTCCGTTAAAATAACAGAAATTGTTGTGTTAATGGTGTAGTTACTTCTTAGCAGATCAACGTGATCTCTTTTACTGAGTGCAACAAATTTATAATCTTAGAACTGTTGATATGCGTGTGTTTCATGGGTATTTGTACAGGTGTTACTGGAACAGCTTCATAAGTAACAAGCATGAAAACAAGTCTTAGAGTCACAATATTTGAGAAATACATGGTTTACTTTATGGTAATTAGTTTGAAATGGAGACACAAAGCAATTTCAGTTGATGTCCTCATGTTACCCAACCAGTCCTCCTATGTACAGTATTATTTTTCCTGTCAAAGCATGCTCTCAAGCAAACCTGCAGAGCAAGTTTGAAACACTTTGACTTACAGTACATATCATCAGTGTTTGTCTCTGAGAGTCTACAGTTACAAATAAGATGTACTGTATGTTCTGGTAGTCACCATTCTTCTGGTAGTCAGAATTCTTATTTTGCACAGTTGGAGATGTAGTTGCAATCTACATTTCACTACTTTTTGTACTAGTATACATTTTTGAATGTGACAAATACATTTCTTGATTCGTGATTCTAAAAGGTAGTCACCGACAAATGTGACATAATACAAATGTGTCACATATGGCAAAGCTTGAAGGTCACAATTGCAAAATGAAAGGCAACTTCTAGCTGACTCCGCTGTTACAGGCACACAGATGGGCCTTCACACACATTTACACAGTCTGCAATTTGTTTACCACACTACATGGCCGAACATTTGCATTGACTCTGTCTCTACAGTGGATTGCACCAGGCTGAGAGCTGAAAGCAAAGGAGATGTGAAGCAAGTGGGAGAAAGAAAGAAATGAGCCTTACCTGAGGTCCCACGCGACAGTGTTCTGCTTTGAGGTGCTACTAGAGCTGAACGCCTCTTACCCCTTATCTTGTCTCACTCACCACCCCCAAAAACCACCCACTCTGGGACATGTCCAAACCAAACGCTCTCCCCTCACCTGTGTGTGTGTGTGTGTGTGTGTGTGTGTGTCCGTCAGCACGTGTCTGACAGGAGGGTGTGCCTTCTGTGTTTGCTGAAGATCTCGCACTCAAACACACAAACCGGTCCAACAGCTTTTTTTTTCTCCATGGAGAGACCAGCATTGTGAAGGCTATAATTTTCTTTCTCTTTCTATCTCCTTCTCTCTCTCTGTCATCCTTTGAGCGTATTGCTTTCTCATTGTAAATGCCAAGTGTTCATGTTTTATTCACGTTTTTATTCATGTTCATTCGTGTTTTATTCATGTTTCATGTCTTCAGTGAAGACATGAGGGGAGATTTGAGGTCTAACAAGTGGCCTCTTGCAAGGTCCTCAAAAGGCCTGAACTATTCCATATCCTACCCATATTTATCCCTATTTTCATTAACATCAATAACATACATTAAGATACACTAATAGAATTACTAGCCTATTTAAAAAGAATCAGGCCATGGGATGTTCCCATTTCCCAGCATTCCAGGTAGCCTAGTTGAAGACACTAGGACAAGAGGTATCTCTTGAAAGGGCTTCCATCTTGAAAATGGAGAGAGTGTCTGTTGTTCTAGCAATCTTTGGGAGGTTATTCCACCATTGTGGAACGATGGCTGGGACAAGCCTGAATTGACCTGTGCGCTGTGTTGGCCGTTTCAAACAGCAATCCCTGGAGAAGCAGAATGACTGGAGGGCTTACAACGCAAATGGCTTTATGATGGCATTAAGGCAGACTGGAGCAGATCCATCAATTAACTTGTAAACCAACATTAGTCATCTGAGTTTGATGTGAGGGGCTAGGGGCAGCCAGTGGAGTTCCATAAACATGAACAGCGGTGAGAAATGTGCTCTTTATGTCTCGTTGAAGACCAACCATGCAGCAGAATTCTAGATCATCTGTGGCCTCAAAGCACTGTCTGGAAGACCTGTTGCGTTGGAGGCCGTTGCAATAGTCAAGGTGGGAAATAACCAGAATCTGAACCAGGAGCTGGGTTGCACGTTGGTTAGGTATGGCCTGATTTTCCTTATGTTGAATAGAGAAAAAACGGCACAATCTAGCAATAGCAGCAACATGATCAGTGAAGGTCAGCTGGTCAATTATTACCCCCAGGTTTCTTGCAGCCTTGGTGGGAGCAACAGATAGGGAGTCTATCTTAATGCAGTTCTGCATCTTGTCATGTATGATTTGCTTGGCTGGTAGGGCCAGCAGTTCAGTTTAGGAGAGGTTCAGTTACAGGTGGTTGTCTTTCATCCATACAGATACAGTATGTCAGAAACACAGTGGGAACCAAGAAGGAAGGACAGATATAGCTGGGTATCCTCTGCATAGCAATAGTAGGAGAAGCCATGCGAGTGGTCAACTGGGCTCAGCAATGCTGTGTACAAGGCAAAGAGGAGGGGCCCCATCATTGGGCCTTGGGGTACTCCTGTGGTGATGTGGTGTTTCATCGATGTTCGGAGTGTGCATTGTCATCAATGCATGCTTCTGAGTTTCTGGTTGACACTATTGAATGCTGCTGATTGGTCAAGTAGGATGAGAACTGACAAATGGTTGTTCCGCTACTCTGGCTTCTTTTAGGGCTTCCATTACTGAGAGAAGTGCTGTTTCTGTGGAGTGGCAGCTTTTGAAGCCGGACTGGTTGGAATGAAGGAGGCTGTTCAGAGAAAGAAATTCTGTGACCTGCTTGAAGACAGTTCTTTCTGTGGTTTTTGGGTAAAGCTTTAATTTACAGCCCGTGAAGTACTGGGTCATTATTAGGTAAGAATGGTCCATAATTCGACAACAAGGGAAGGATGCGCGGGCTGTAAAATAAAGTGCGTGCAAGTTGATCCAACCCTGGCTTTCCTATACGCTTGTGCATCCAGGCTACCCCACACTTATTTTGTAATTATGGCAATATTACACATAAAGTTCTATTTCTATGTTCTTACCTGTACTTACCCAGTACTTCACGGGCTGTAAAATAAAGTGTGAACGTGTGTTATTCCAGCAAACTTACGCTGTAAGTACTCAGTAATTTATCCCTTGATACTTTTTTGTTACACCATTCTTACCTAATACTTACCCAGTACTTCACAGGCTGTAAATTAAAGCGTTACCGGTTTTTGTAGCAAACGAAGAAGAGAGACAGGCCGGTAGCTCTCCACTTGAGCAGAGAGAGAGGGGTTTTTGAGCTGCGGTCTCACCTGGTCTCGAAGGCGGTGGGAAATATCCCATGAAGCGATTACATGAGTGGTTGCCATCAGAATGGTAGAAGTAATGGCCTGTAGAAGGGTGGTCGGAATGGGGTCAAGCTGGCAAGAAGTCAGACGGGTACCTGTCTGCAAAAGATGACAGTAATGCCTTGAACTGTGTTAGATCTGAAGGGTCCTAGTGGGCATTGAAGCCTTGGGTGAGACTGGGTGGATCGAGCAGGTCTGGTGGTCAGAGGACACAGGCGATCCAAGCAGGAGCTCAGGTTAGAGCAGAGTGACTGCGGCCTCATTGACATGGAAAGAACTGAAGGTGGTAGAAGGTGGAAGAGTACATGCTGCCAAGGAGGAGAAATGAGTGGAAGATAAATTGCAGAGATTGTGATGGAAGGAGACAGTGGGAGCAGATCTGGTGCAGGTTAGGCAGGCTACATTGAAATGGATGAAGTTACCGTCAGAAATATGTAAAGGAGTAACCTTCAGAGAACTTGTGTTGCAGTATCTGTAATAGTCTGTGTTTTACTCCAAGGGAATGGAAACAAGCTTCTGGTTTAGCCAGGTAACACGGCCTGTTTATTTCACTCCAATGCATAACGTGCACAAACTCATTCTGCCCACTCTACTTGATCACTCCCATCATTCTGTGCGTCTTATCCCATAACCCCCTGTGTCATTAAAGGTGAGGTTCCCCAATAGATGAACACCACAGTATCATGTCCTTACCTGCTTTGTGTGTTGGAGGACTGCAGTCCTGCTGTAGCTCAAAGGAGTGGCACAGAGATAGGAAGTCTGCAGAGGCTGGTTTGTCTAAATGGATGTTCATATCGCTGTGTGGGTTGATCCATGTGTCAGTGAGAGCCAGGATATTGAGAGAGAGAGAGAGATGGTTTGCATAAGCAGTAATGAAATATGTTTTGACTGATGACTGACAATTCCATAAACCAATTGAAAATGGGTTTTGGTGGTATAAGGCATGTTGTATAGAGTGGAGATTTGCAAGGTTATGTTGCATCTGCATCATTTGCAAGTGAAAGAAGATGGCAGGAATAGGGTAGAAACACATTGGGATAGGAGAGGTTACGGTTTCATCTGCAGAAGTGAAACCACCTGCAGCTGGAGGAGATCCAAGAGTAGGGTAGAGACACATTGAAGAGTTTGAAGAAATGAAGAGATAAGTGAGAGATTACTCATTTATCAGTGGACACGCAGATGTTTACCCAAGAAGTAGTTCACACAGCCTGGTTGGCTCCAGGTGAAGCTGAAATCATGTGACTTCAGTAAAAGCCCAGGTAGCACACAGTAGATTTCAATTACCAACTGAATAAATTATCCAACCTTCCGTTAAGATTCTATTAGTGGCCAAACTATTTGTCAAACAGAGATACAATATTAACTAATAGCCTAGTTGTACTTTTAAGGGTAAAGTGATTTTTTTTTTTTAAACAATAGACTTTGGGTGTTAATGATTTTGAAATATATAAAATAATAATAATAATAATAATAATAATAATAATAATAATAATAATAATAATAATAATAACCATCATCATCATCATCATCATCATCACCTTTCTGTCCATTAATTGCATCACATTATTGTAAAGAACTGATTCCATGCATGGACTGGATCCATTTGCTGCTATGCTGTGACCTGATGCTCTGAAAATATAGCTTATGGGAAAGCTAGCCTACTGAAATTCAGAAAATAGCTAGGCCTACAACCAAGCTACTCAGCAAAATAGTTAAACTAACCATACTTCGCTACTTGTAGTTATGGCTATTATCATTGACACCACACGCTAGACAAGGGCATGGAATCAACACAATCATGGAATCCTCTGTCACTTGCCGCCCTCCAGTGGCACTCTGTGAAAAGCGCATGAACAGACAACTGGCCAGATGTGCTCGAGTGATGTTGATGGGTAAAGTAGCCCGTCAGGATTTAGTGTTTGGACAATCGAAACAATAAGGACTGTTTTTGTCTAATTGATAAAGATTATAGGAATAATTCAACAATTTGTCCATGTCACCGAGTCAAGCCTTACCCAACACCGTCCTGGTTTATTTTATTTACCCATTGGCCTAGTTTGTTCAGAGAAAGATTGATAATATAGTTGTAGGCTACTAGTTTTTAGACGGATAGTAGGATATATGTCTATCTCTCATCTTTAAGAGCTAGACTATGCATGCTGCCAAAAGTGGCAGTGATTCCATAGGCAGTGTCATTGAGCGAAATATTTATTGTCTTCATGCATTGTTTTATGCTGTACAGTCACTGCAGCGCTGTCCAGTTAGACCACACTAAAGTGATACGAGGCAGGCAGCTATCTGATTTCGAGCGAATTGATGCTGACTGCACTCCACTGCTCCACAATTCCAACAGCCTGGCTTGTATTATTTTTAGTATTTCGCTAGATATTTTCAGAACACTCTCATGATATACGCTATTTTGCCTGCAGCACCCAGAAGTGAACAGTAGGCGACCCGGAAGGTCTGAACTCCGACTGAAAGCAGGCAGAAAGATCATCTTAACCTTTTATAAAATATCAAAATCTGCCATCGAATTGTTGGGTACGTATGAACTGATTTATTTCTTCTCTTAATTGCTGTGTTAAGAAGGCGTGCAGACCGTTTCGTTATTTCTTTGTGGTAGTCTCTTATTCCACTCGCCAAAAAGTTCGAATAAAAAAAAATCTAAAGCGCATGTTTCGAAAAGATAGCATTTTATAAGAAATTATAACAAAATCGTGCAACATGTAACACATATGGAAGAGCGACAGATTTCGCCTGTTATCACAGCTGGAATTTGCAACGCGACGTAACCTATCTTGCCTATTGCAATGCCATTTTGCAAGGCATGATTGTTGTAGGAAGTGTCTAGTTTTTTTTTCTCTCCTCCGAGCCGGGCTATTCAAACCTGCAAATCTAAGTAAACAATCATTCGAGCACTTAATGCAAATAAACGGGTGGCATATTTGCATGGGTTATGATCGACTCATTTTCGGTAGATATTCTGTCTGCAAATTTGGGGTCTGCAGAATATGGCGTCCTGTCCTTATAAAAATAAGACGGGCTGCCATTTTTGTTTTCCTTTTGTCTGAAATTTTTAATAAAACTGTCTGAGAATGTGGGAGAGGCTACAGCGGGTAGCGATGGAGCCGAGTTTGTTAGACGTCTGAATGCTTGTGTCTGGCTATCCCGAATCTTTATTTTTTTTAAAACAAAAAGAGAAATCGGATATAATCGCTGCGATAGCGATAGAGCAAAAGCTGAAAAGTTAAGTAACTTTTATCAGTTTTTGGGAATGCATCGATTCGGTAGCATATCGACAGTCCAAACAATGCAATGTGTTTTGAGAATCTTGTAGCCTAAATGTTGCTGAATAAGATGGTAGTTCGCTTCGTGAAGTTTAATTTTAGAAAACAAATGTTGAGGCTACAGCGCTGTTCGCCATAGTCTCCACATCGACTAGCTCTAAACTGCTGAAGAAAACGCAAATTTAAGTAAAATACAGGATTGTGTCGTCAGGCCATTTTGCTAATCGTTCTGCACAGAATATTTTGGGAGATGTGATTTGGGTGATCTAGCCTACCTAGCCAAATGCTAAACCAGGTATTACCTCAGCTCTACGAATGACCAGATTTGGGAAGGCTACAGTTTCATGAAAATGTCCAGTTCCTTCCATTTGGACGCTATGTTCAGTCCGGGTTGTTTCGTATTGGGCATCCTGATTCTTAAAAATCTCGATGAGCTTCCCACAACACATTGCGCGCTGATCACTTTGTAATCCATTAATCTTGTTCATTGACATTGTAATTAGCGCACCCGTGCTTGATCCGAAAGATGTCTATTACATTGTAGCTACTGTACCGTAGAGCGTGTTTAGATAAGTGGATTAATACATACTGTAAATGACAGCTGGGAAGTGTAGGCCTAATATATGTAGGCCTGTGGTAAACTGATTGTAGCCTACATTTTAAACCAGTAAACTATCATATTAGTAGACTAGCCTATTGCATAGTACCAAAGGAAAAGCCCCTGACTGAATGTTTACACAGCTGCACTGCATTATCAACAGAGTACAGTCTTCAACTATAGGTTACACTTGATATGTAGATCAAGTTTAATTCATTGATATGTTGGAAAATATTGTAAAAATAATTGGGGTTCAATTTTAGTTCAGTAACCCACTATAATGCCTTTTAGTTTAGTTTAAAAAAAAACAATAGTGCTGTATCTATTTGCATGGACATCTCTGTCTTTTTTTTTTTTTTTTTGTAGTTCTCAGCTGTCTGCAGAATGTTCATTTCCACAGGTCTAATCTTCTAGAAATCTTTGTTATTTCTAAGTCTGACTTCTTTTAGATTGGTTTGCTCTCATGCATAATGAATTCCTTTCTATGACATTGTGCATTGCATGTTTTGGCAGCATTCGCTGTTCTGAAGGTTCCGAAGTCTGTTTGAATAGTGGGGCTGCATAGCACAGTTCATTTGCATCAGCCAAAAAAAATAAAGATGATATGTCCCGGCCTATGAACCTAAAACCCACAAAATATTTCCCTAATGATGCCATAGGGTGTTGATTTCACTTCCTGGAGGTGGTGTGGATTTTGTATGGAGCAGAACGAGACAAAACTATCTTTTTATGGCTGCTCATTTTATCTCTGGTTCTTTTGTTAGGCCTTTTGTGTGGCATTAGCGGTGTGATTGTACTGCATAGTCTAGCATATGCACTATAGGGCTATGTTGTTTTTTAGACAAATGATCTAGCCATTTGTGCAGTAACATAGGCCTATTATGATTATTATGAGGAGGATGATTATTATTATTATTATTATTAGTAGTAGTAGTAGTAGTAGAAGTAGTATGTGATAAAGTATTGAAATTCTGTTTTTAGATAATATATATCAAAGGTCTGCTCATTCGCTGCTTGTTTAGATTAGCAATGTTTTCAGAATTTTCCACTGAGAGAGAGAAAAAAAAACATTCTGAAGTAGGCCTTCCTTAAAAAAACAAACAAACAAACATAACGTATAGCCTAGCTTTAATGATGTAGCGGGTATCACTAGCTCAAGGTAGGGTAAGCAGTGCTAACAAATTTGCAAACATGTAGACCATGGAGCACTTTTGGTAACATCCAACAACTAGTGTGCCATGGTTCGCTATCCCTCCACTCTTTGAGAACTCTGCTAATGAGATAAAAACCATGGGCACTTGCCTGCTTATGGTGAAGGCAGAGCCATATAGAGATCTCTGGATGAAGTACACTACAGCGCCCCAACACTTAGCTAATCTAACATTATTTTTTCGTTGCAAAATTGAGAAGAAATGTATTTAATTATTGAAGCATTTTCTGTTGAACTGCTTAATTTGCTACACTTCAGTTTTAAACTTAAATGTATATACTGTACTGTATGTTGCCAAGGAATCTGGGCTTCCCCTTAACCAAAACATTTTGTGCATTGATCTCTTAAGGAACACTGAAGGGATGGGTCTTGAGTATTTATTTGGGTCTGTTTTTGGATTGCCTATAATTTAAATTGGCCAAGAAAATTAAACAAATGTGACATTTAGGCTATGACTTACCTTAACTAATTGAATGCTTGCAAGCTCTTAATGAAGAACAAAACAGTTTTGTGATAGTTACAGACATTGCCTCTTTTACTGTGACTGCACCATATCTAATGACGTTTTCATTAGGTAGTAATTAGCCTACAAAAGTTTATACTAGTGGAATGTTAATATGTCATTTATTGCTACAGTACAAATAATTACAAATAATACTAATACAATTTTATATAAATTATAGAATTTAATATTAATATAGAATTATATATATGCCTGTAATTTGAGAATGCAAAGTGCTGTCAATATACTGTATAAGAATGACAGCATTTTTAATTTAAATTCGGTACACCGAATTTGCCAATTTGCAGCTAATGTTAACAGAAAGAGGCATAAGAAAACAAAATGCCCTTGCCCTCCTCGATCAGTGTTGGCTGCCATATCACTATTTGGGCTACAATGCATCAAATTCTGTTATTCTTGTACGACACTCAGCAACGTGAAACAGCAGAGCAATGGGTTGATTCACTCCTGATAATCCCTTTAATATTCTTATTACTTAGCCTAAGTATTTTCCCTCACCTCACTTAAATTGTTGGCAATCCCTTTAATATTCTTATTACTTAGCCTAAGTATTTTCCCTCACCTCACTTAAATTGTTGGCTCTCTCTTTGAAAACCAGGGTGATAGATCATTGTCAGAGTATGGGTGACTCTATTACCTTGTTTGCCTTTGATCCAATTTTTTTTTGTTTTGTTTTTTTTGCGTGGACAAAGAGAAGAACAGCCGAAGATACATCACTAGTAGCCTAATACTGATTTGAAGCCAGGGAACACTGTTTTTCAATATGACCTCCTTTTACATCATAGTAATGCTAGCAATTAAACAGGCTCCTCTCAATCAGACAAGTTCGTCTTTGCACTGATCGAGCGAAATGCATGTCAGTTAGAAGTAAGTAAGTATGGAAAAAGAGAGACTGCTATTGGAGAGCTATGGTTTATTTAGTAGAAAATTAGGGGTTCTTGAACATTTCTTTTTCAAACATTCTACATCTGGCACTTACAGACTAGGTGTGTGTAAGGAACATTAATTAACAGTGGTCTATGACCAACATGGTTTTTAATTAGTTTCAAGGTTAATGAGTGTGAACTTTGCTTAAGGATCCTTGCACTGCATCCTGTGCGCTTTGCTTTGCGTGGGAGTTCCTAACAATTTCTGTTTGTTATGTGTAGTCTGGTTGCCCTGGGCACCTGTCTGCCTATGTTGAAGGCGTTGTTCCTAGCGGCGCTACAGCGCCCCCTAGTTTATTCAACATTACTTAACAACTTACTTAAAGAAAAAAAAGAAAGAAAGAAAAAACAGCAAACTGCTAAACTAATTTCCTACACCTCAGTTTCAAACGTGCATTTTGCCCATGAATCTTGGCTTACCAAGAACAGCTCCTCTTTTGGCAAATACCCACAATGCATTGGGGTTGGTATGAACAACTCTTTAATAATTGGCCAGTGAAGAGGAAGACTAAACAAGGCCTCTTGGGGTTTTTCAGTCCCTGTGGGACAATGTGACTCAGAAGTCTCTCTTTGAAGAAACCTTGCCCCCCCACCCCCTTCCTCCACCCCTTTTAAAAAGTCTGCTTTTCTTCCATTTGTGTTCCTTCAACTCCTTAAAAGCCAGACAGGGAGAAACAAGACAGTCTGGAAGCATTGGCTGTCTTTTGATTTGAACATTTTTAAGTGTGACTGACAGAGTACTTCTGATTATCTTGGTAAATTGTGATTGAAAATACATAGCTTAGCTGATGCTATTTGTGAGCTTGTGGAGAGCTCCCCTTTCAATGTCTTCAATGAGACTAAGTCAATGAGACTAAAGTGTGGATACTTAAACAATGTTTTTGTGTAGTTCATGTATTTACATTCACTTCAAGAACAAATTGTTCCTGCTCCTTCAGCACAAAACAAAAATACTGACTGGCAGTGCCTTAGTGAAGTCAGTCAGTCAGTGGTATTAAAAAAGTATAGTGAGAATATCAGAAACTATGATATTGTAGTCTATAGTCTATTGTCATAGAGATTATCATGTCTGTACACCCTACTCACATTTTAGGAACATTATAGGAACTGATCATAACATTTCCCTACACAATACCGATATAAACAAATGTAAGCTTTGTACTTTTGCGGAATATATTGTTGAAACTAGTTACAACCATTTTATGTGCAGGTTGGTAGGGAACATTATCAGTCATGTAGTGAGATATAACGTCACTTTTCACAAAACTATTAGATATTACAGTGTAGAGTATTCCAGCATTAACAAAATTGACAAAATCCACAAATGTAACTGAGTACAATAATCATTGGTCCCTTATGTGATTCTTTTAGGAATGGCGGAGCCTCGATTTAATAACCCATATTTCTGGCCTCCACCTCCTGCCATGCCTGGGCAGGTAAGGTCATCCACAGTTTTTCTTTTACCTTCAACAGCCAGTCAAGCAAAGCATCATCTGTCTGACTGGGATGTGACTCAGCTACACATGCTGAACTTTTACCTTCCTGGTTGACCCCTGCCTTTAATAGGCTAGTAGTAAGAGAGAAAGTTTAATTCAAGAACACTAAACTGTAATGAGATCGATGCTCTCCACAAAGCTATTCTATCAACACAATTCACCCTTTTCGGCTTGTTTTTATCATCTTGAGTCGCAACAAGGAAAATTTGCTGGCATTTAAAAAAAAAAAATGCTAAACAGGGTGCCCTGAATTTTAAATGAAAAGAGCAAACAGCCCTGACGTTGCCATTAGTGTCACACACAGTTTCAGCAAACTACCTGAAACAATTAAACAAAAAAAAAGCTATGTACAAATAGTACAGATAGACAGATTTTTCCCCCTGCCTGAAACAAAGGTTTAGAATATTTTACTCACCAACTTGACTGGTCGTGGTGAAATCCTTTTGTTAGGCTTGAATCCCAGATGGGAAGCCAGCACCCAAGCACCTTTACGGCAAAGAGATAAGAGAGTTTTCTTTCTGGCAGGCCATTGGTGAAGTCAAAACATAAGCTAAAGTTAACTCCAACTGCATCATGCAATCAGGTAGCCTAAGCTTTTGTTGATCTGCTTGTGGTCGAGATACATGAATACGTCTGGACTGACTGTGTATTCTAGATCATAATTTGAATTTGTTTGGGAACTGCATATAACAATGTGATAACAATATAATTTTTAACGACCTTGGGGGCTGTGTTGCAGTGAATCAGAGAACTTTGCAGTGTCTGTCATGTTGCTCTATGCTGCCTCTAGCCTATCATAATGGAACTTCTAGTGTGCATCACAAGAAAACTCAAATTCATCACATATCACTTAACTTATTCTATCATACAAAAAAAAAAAATGTATATTTATAAACCTCTAGTTTGAAAGCTGTCCCTCTGTATTATTTACAGAGGGCAGTTTTTATTAGCCTAATTCCCCTTTTGTTGACAGTTAGCTTTTACTTGTTTTTGATTGGCAGTGGATATTGAGGGATTTAGAGGGATTCTATGGTTCAGATAGATACGTCTTTTTATCAAAGTGTCAGTTGTCATTTAGTGGAACTCAGTGGAACAACATTTGTCAAATACAAAATAAGCAACACAACTGGTGTAGAAGCAAGTCATGTCAGACCTAAACCTGATTAAAATTTTCAGTATATACTGTAGTAAATAGTCATACTAAGCACTAAGTACATAAAGTATATGTTTTTATTACTTTTAGGCATTTCTTTGAAAAATCACTGATTTATGATAAAACTATTGAGTTACTTAAAGGATTATTCAGTATTGCATTGGCGCTGCTCAAAGCTTGATAACATGCTACAAGTTCGCGTCTCAGCAAAGCTCTAAACTCCATTGCATGCATATCCTGGTTGGCTTGTTGGAATAGCTTGTTGATATAACAATACATGTAAAAAAATCTTTTAACCAGTTGCTTCAACAGCACACCAATTCACTCATGAACAGATATAAGTGTTTTACAAATAATGATAACAGTGCATTCCATAAATGACTACTGACTAGGTTACACATCTGACATTGCCCCCATCTTCTGCCTTGTGCTCTTTGGAGGTGACTATTTCTGTGGGGAAAGAGGTTATTTTAGCAGCGAGAGCACACAGAGAGGTCAAATCTGATTGACTTTTGTGTCAAATGCTGTAATGGTAGTGTAATTATCTATGTTCTGCACAGATATCCAATCATTTCAATACTAGAGTAGGTTATGTACTGTAGATTGTATCAACACCTTTGCTGAAGTGTACTTGCAGTATGTGTCCACTGGAGGGAGCACTAATACTAATAGCTAACTTAGAATGTGCTTCAGGCTTCTGTTTTCTCTTGTCACTGTGTGTATGCTAACTTGGCAGCTGGACAACCTGGTGCTCATCAACAAGATTAAAGAGCAGCTGATGGCAGAGAAGATCAGACCTCCGCACCTGCCGCCCACCACTGGCGCTTCCCAGCAGTCTTTGCTGGTGCAGCCAACGTCGACAGAAGGAGGGCAGCATGCAATGACAGTCCCCAAACTCCAGCAGATGCCCGGCCTTCATGCCCACAGTCCCTCACAGCCAGATGTGGCACTTCACGCCAGACCAGCCTCCAGCACTGTGGCAGGTACCATCAAGACTTTTGAATGTAGACAATCAGACAAACAAATTGAAAATACAGCTGTGACTGTAGATGTAGATGTTAATGTTATCTTAATGGGAATGCACTATTTGGGTAATGCCCCCTAATCATTTGCCTTGAAATCTACATCTACATTTCGTTTGCTAAACTGTTACATCTAGAAGCCCATTAGGGTCGCAGTAGGCCTTGTGATTGGTCGTGCAAAGATTTGCTAGGACCAATGACAACGCTCTATGGGCAGGCTTAACCAAGGAACATTGGTCATAGCTCTATCTTATTGCTGTTTAAAAGACAACCACTGATTTGGAAATGTAGCCTTAAGGCCTGCAAAGCTGCCTTCCTACCTGTTGCAAAGTATTATCTTGACTGGATCACCATTGAAATTGCTTATTAGGTCACTATAGGTCTATTAAAATGCATTGCACCGCATCTCTACTTGCAGTTGAGGGGTTGCACAAATGTGGACTGCAGAAAACAAAATGTGCTTTGTTTTCCTCCTGTCACGTTGTGTTCACTTCTGATGTCCAGCTTTTGTCAGGTTACATTTTGCAATTTGGTCATACCTACCGATGTCCCAGGCTTCATGCAACAAGGAAGCAATCTATTGCCTCTTTCGTAGAGCAGAGTAGCTCAAAAACTAACAGGCTGCAGTCATAAGAGTGGGTTAAGCCACCAAATGTCCTCGTACACCTACAGTAGGTGTCTCACACAGACACTATATCATCTTATTTGGGTAACCAAAAAAAGGGTGGTCATTTTCATAAACAAATGTTTTGAAGTTTGGTAAGTTAAACAAATGATCTTGGCTGTCACAAATAGGTAGGCCAGTATGTTGAGACAATCCTACTGAACCCCACCAAGCCAAATCATTCTGAAAATGTAGCCAAGAATTGTGGTATCCCCCCACCGCATAAGATATGAGTACATCATCCTTGTTATGGATGCCCAGAAATATAGCCTTTTGTACACTTTGGTATTCATACAGCATAGAATAGGCTGAATAGGAGAACATTGCACTAATGGAGGGCCTATTTGTTTAACTTCTTGCTTGACTGACAAACAATGATGTCCCATTACTCATGCAGAGTGATAAATCAGGGCTTGCTGTCATCCATTCTGCTTAAAGGAGACCACCTGCGGGAGCTTTAAATAGTCAACGTAATGAATGAAGCTACCTCACTAACATAGACGACATCCATCGACTTTAGCATTTTTTACTTTTAGTCTGAAGGTTAACCTAAGGAGATAGTCCCATTACTCATGCAGAGTGATAAATCAGGGCTTGCTGTCATCCATTCTGCTGTAGAAGCAGTTAGCATTGTCTGTAGCACTTTATAACAACCGTTCTCTATAAGCGGTTATTAAATAGCTTATTAACATCAGCAAGTAGTTATTTAACTATTAAGAGATAGCAGTTAGGTAACAGTAATTAACAGAAATTTTAAAGCACGGTTAATTAGTTAGCATTTAACAGTTAACAGTTAGTTTACAGTTTGTTATGGCTAAATGATAACTGAAAAACCTGATGTAATTAAATCATCTTAGCCTACTGGTTGAAACCACTAACCTCCCAATTAACTTCTTGTACTTAATGGTAATGAATGCTATTAAGCTATTGAACTCTGAAAATGTGTAACAATAATGTATTGTCCTCTCTATTTAAAGCCCTCCATTTCCACCGTTAATTTACCTTCAGAGCAGTTTTTCATTTTAATTTTATTTTTATTTCGCTTGCACCACTTCGCTCCATATTTTTCCTGAAATAATCTGAGAACCAATTTATTAAATTGGTGTGGCTTAATCTAAGAATGTTGTTGTAACTCCTCAGATTTTGGTAGAATTAACCCTTACCATCACTTACCATAGTTTACTACACTGTTACCTAATATTTCCTCATATTTTTGAAGATCAATGGGTATTTTCTACAAGGCAGTGTATTTCGTAATCATTTCTCATGGGTGTTTTATGGGTAAGATTTTGTTTGCTATTTCTCTCTCAGGTCGGATTCTTGGTGATGTAAACTTGAATTTGGATGACAAAACGGCTTTGAAAGCTAGAGGATTATGGGAAGACTGGCATTTGCGTCAGATCATTGACCAACCAAGAACAAACCACCTGTCAGGTACAGTCCTTTCCTTGATGTATGTGTATGTTTGTGTGTTTGCTTCCTGTATGTATATGGCAGGTGTATGTATGAATATATTTTAGATGCTCGTGGGTGTAGAAATTTGAATTGACAAGTACCACCTTTGGTAAACACGCCATCATACTCTGCCCTACTGCATTTTTCTTTGAGGCAAGGTCAATGTATTTCTTTAAGGCAAGGTCAAGGTAGCCACCTGTATAGACAGACATACAATAGCATGGTAAGGCATACTGCAAAAAGGCATCAAACATGTATACTAAACAAAGAAATACACCCCCCTCTCGCCTGCAGCCCACAAAAAAAAAACAAGTTTCTTTTTTTGTCATCGAACTGTGTTGTTGTATTCATATCACACTTCTCACCATTACTGATGGACAGAGGTCATAGAAAGAACTAGTAATGATCATTTGTAGTAGTTTCACATAAAGTATAGTCATCTACTAAATTGACACAGTCCTTATACATACTGTGTAGATCCTTAAATGTGTACATTATGATTGATTGACTATACTCAATTAACCTGTGTGTAGTTAACTGAATGCATATAAATTATTTTAAGTAAAACTTAACTGGAGTTGAGCGCACTTTTTGAAAAAGACTGCATATAAATTATTAACTAAAAAAAAAAAAAACACACACATTTAGTTTGGTGTTTAACCAAAATCTATTCAACCATGAACTTGCCCATAAATCTGAAACATAGGCCTATAGGTTTGGTTAAAGGCAGTCATCTAGTTTAATTTTCTGGTGTTGGGGCAGCTAAGTTAAGTAAGTTTAAGTATAATCCTTCCCGCTCCATGTGTGAAGCATTGGGTGGTGCCCATCTTTTTTTTTCCTAACCTGAGGCCACGTGGCAGCAAAGGGCAGTGTGACTACAGTGGGAAGTTAGTCCTCTTGTAGTCCCATGTGTTGACTTTAGCCACTATTTAGATATCCAAGTGCCAAGCTAGATGCAGTAGGTAGAATTTTTATGATGGCCTGACTGGGAGAGTTGACCTGACTGCAAGATAAACTTCCGATCTCCTGATCGAGAGGTGGAAGCAGTACCACTTGGCCAACTCGTCGATAATTTTATGAAAAGTTTTGGGGTTAGGTATCTTACTCAAGGACACTTGTCAGGCGGAGCGGGGCCATTATCACCCCCTCAAGCTTTATGCTCCTCCAGTCCGTCACCCAAAATAATCCATAATGCAGGAAATCATCATCTATTGAATCCAATATTTTCATGGGAAGTACAGATGTAGGAAATCAAAGCAATTTCATGTCTTGTGTGGCTGTGTGAGTGTCAACGTTTTGGTCACCCCAAACAAATCTCATTTAAAGTTTTTTCAAAAGCTGGCAGCCCTGTTGAAACTTTAGGCAAGATTGATGTCTTATACATTATGGTGAACAGAGAGGCAGAATAAGGCTATTGGAGATAAATAATAACGGATTAATGTTTTAGCAACAAAATAATTGGTTGTAAACATTGGCGTTTTGCCATAATATGTTACCACAAGTTTGCCATTGTCAGCAACTAATGACAAACTTGGAGCAATGTTTTGGCAACAATTAGAAATTTACAATAATGGAAAATGTTCTTGCCACTGATTTGCCAAAATAGTTTGCACGGCAGCAAAGGCAAACTTGTTGTGAATTTTTGGTGAGAATCTTTAGTTTGCCAGAAGTACACTGAAATTTTGCCACAAATTAATTTGCATGAAAACATGGCGGTTAAATTGCTGCAGATTTGTGACAATTGTTTGCCAAAAAAAATTAGACAGGGGTGTCAGTGTTCTTGTATCATCAATTGGCAGTCACAAACAATAGCGATAACTTCCCTCAATTGCAGATAACCTACAAAATACAGATATGGTGGTTAAAATGTAAGAAAG
Organism: Sardinella longiceps; assembly: GCA_027497455.2. Taxonomy (NCBI): domain Eukaryota; kingdom Metazoa; phylum Chordata; class Actinopteri; order Clupeiformes; family Clupeidae; genus Sardinella; species Sardinella longiceps. Next base: position 13,147,672 of record JAODXP020000012.1, on the reverse strand, counting down.
TTGTCAGAAAAACAGTACATAGTACTGAAGTCTTTGTGTTTTGTTCTTTCCTATCGCTGCAGTCAATGCCTCTTGTATTCATACACTCATTGTAATAAACCACCAAATATGAAATTAGAGAAGTGCCCAGAGTGTGCAGACCTCCACCAAGACAATGTGGTCACAGATGGTGTTCTGGATCACTGATTGCCACCAAAATAAAATCAGTTCTTACTTGTCCCAATACACATGTTGTTCAAAAATTTCATCCAATCCGTGTGGTACTTTTCAAGTTATTTTGTACACAGACAGACAGACGGACACACACACGCCGAGCAAAACATAAGCTCCTTGGCGGAGGTAACAAATGGCTTATTAGGGACCAACAGCACTGTCATTTTCCTATGCAGCCTAGGGAGATATATTTTACCGTTTTATAAGGGTACATTTTTAAGATCAAGCAAGAACATCTAAATGTTGTGCCTTCAGCTACTGCAAAGTGTGCATGTATAACTTATCAGCATTGTTATTTTCACTTCCCATACCTGTTTGAAACCCTAGGAAATGCATTTTCAGCGTTATATAAGGGCACGGTTTTTAAGACCAAGCATCAAGGAAAGATCATTTAAATTTTGTGCAGAAGGCATGAATAGTCTTGTGGCATATTGTACATGGCACACTAACACACACACACACACACACACACACACACACACACACACACACACACACAGTATAATTATGCTGTTTAGGAGAGCCTATCTCATACCTTTGCAGAGACACACAGTCACATGCCAAATCCATTGCAATGGTTTGGCAAGGAGCAAGTTCATCTAGCTGTTACAGTATAAAAATGATTAACATAGTTTATTACTTGGAGAAATGAAATTAAATAGATAGTGAAATGAAATAAAATAAAATTAAGATAAATATTGTTTTCTAATTAGCCGATGGGATGTGATTTATTCCTAGATAAGGGGACATCTATGAAGTAGATCTAATAAAAAAAAGTATAAATGACGTAAGTTATAGGCTCGCTGCAATCAGTAACCAAACAAAAAGGGCCTTTTACAGGGACAGAACAGGTGACCTTCTAATAAAAATGAACTGCATCTTTCCTTTATGTTTTGAATCCATGCTCATTTGTGTACACAAATTGCAACGGTGAAAATCGGGATAATGGCCGTCAAGCTCTCTTGATATAGGGAAATAATGGAAGAGATGGAGGCAAATCTCTCCATCCCCCCACCCCCACACATTGTTTCACTTTATCAAGAGGCTGTTATCCCTAATATGAATGTAATGTTGAAAACTCCTTGCACACCTCTTTTTTTTCGGTCAGGTGCATAAGAGAAGAACGTGTAGTCACGGATCGCTTGGAAGGAATCCCGCACACTGACCATTACGCAAGCAAAACATTTATTAAAGGTTAAGAAAATTAAAAAATTATCAGTGTGCGGGATTCCTTCCAAGCATTTGGTCCCTAAAACAAATCTCCCTTAATACTCCATTAATGGTGCTGTTATTACAACAAACATCTGTTTGAATATACCCTTACCTTGTACCATGGCTTTACACAATTCACTTTCAATTTAATTCAATTCAACTATATTTCATTCAATTCAACTATATGTGTGCAGTGCCAAAAACAATGCAATTGCCTTGTGACTCTTTCTATACAACTCCAGGAACACCCAAGAAAAGAAAGGAAAATCTCCCTTCTGGCTGTAATTTAGGAAGTAACCTTTGCCAGATCCACAATTGAACTGTTCAATTCAACTGTAAAAGTACAGTCATCAGTTTAGCTCATAATTTGTTAAAGCTTAGCCAGAACCATAAAGAAATTGTGATTTGACACATACAGTTCAGTTATAATGGAATTCCCTAAGTGCAGTCTGGGTCAGTCTCTGAAGTCTTTGCATTTTAAAAATTTGCTTGAATAACATCATCCCTTCTGCAGGTTTGGCTCTAGCGTCCCGTTCTAATCACGCATCCTCAGAGGCGGTCACCCCGACTACGCCAACATCAAGCAGCCAGAGCCGACTAGGCGGAGCCCCATCCCATAATGTCATCTCAGGATTGGCCAGTGGCGCTGGCATGGACCCACTCAAAGGTGTTGGGAATCTGGCTGGGCTATTGGCCCCGCCTCCTAAATTGGAACGGGGCCGCAAAAAGATCAAGGCTGAGAATCCGTCAGGTCCTCTGTTTGTGGTACCTTATCCCATCCTAGCATCAGGAACAGATCAGCCTGTCACAATCACTGCCAAAGAGGGGAAGACATACAGGTAACAATCTGCAATGAAGTACTAGTACAATGTTTAGAAAACAAACCATCATTTACGACCATACACTGAGATGGGGAGTCCAGACTGTGGTGACTCATCTACCCCAAAAAAGCTCTTAAAATCATAACATGATGATGATGGTATAAACATGCACAGAAGAGCATTCCATTTTCTCACTTATACTGTAGTCCCATCTATGCATGTCATACAAGTGTGTGTGTGTGTGTGTGTGTGTGTGTGTGTGTGTGTGTGTGTGTGTGTGTGTGTGTGTGTGTGTGTGTGTGTGTTTGTGTGTGTGTCTTCTTCTTTCAGGTGTAAAAGTTGTCCACTGACGTTCCTCTCCAAGTCAGACATGCAGATCCACTCCAAGTCTCACACAGAGGCCAAGCCACATAAATGTCCCCACTGCACTAAGTCTTTTGCCAATGCTTCGTACCTGGCACAGCATCTCCGCATTCACTTGGGCATAAAACCTTATCACTGCTCTTACTGTGAGAAATCTTTCCGCCAACTCTCCCACCTACAGCAGCATACCAGGTGAGAATATCTGTATACCTGGCCATTACATGAAATGTGAACCAGTGTAATGGTGAGAGACTGTTTCATTTGAATATTGAAACACGATAGTTAATATACCATGATTATGATCTGCCAAATCATGCCCAAAGTATATTACAGGAAACTTTTTATTCTGTATTAATGTACCATGGACAAGTAATATTGTAAACTCCTGCATTTTTGTGTTACGTGCCAACCATTTGTTGGAAAGAAATATATTTCTTACTGGAAGAATGGTTCTTGGTGTAAACCTGATTATGTGTTGTTTCTGTTTGCATATTTAATTTGTGTGATTACAGAATCCACACTGGCGATCGACCATACAAGTGTGCACACCCAGGCTGTGAAAAAGCATTCACACAACTCTCCAACCTACAGGTGAGAGCTGTTATCAGTTTCACACAGGACGTAAATACTTTCTTATCGCTGATATTTCATTAATAAAGAAAAGCATTCACTTGATGTTTGCTTTGTTATCTGTCATTTCCTGGTGTTGAATTTGGTTGTGTCCTTCATGGGTGCATTAAAAATGTTTTTCTTATTTGTATAAGAGCCTGCCATGGTAACGGGCTGAATGCCATATCAATGTGTGTTTGAGCTCATTTTCTAGAGCCCCTTGAACCTTTAAACAGTCCTGATGGTGAAACATATTCTTCTGATGTGAAAAGGCTACTGTGAGATTTTTGTGATGTAGAGTCGTTTAAATGAGTAAAGTGACTGTACTGTACCCTCTGTTTACAGTCCCACCAGAGACAGCACAACAAGGACAAACCCTACAAATGCCCCAACTGCTTCCGTGCCTACTCCGACTCTGCCTCTCTTCAGATCCACTTGTCCGCACACGCTATCAAAAATGCCAAGGCCTATTCCTGCAGCATGTGTGGCAGGGCGTACACCTCAGTAAGTACTACCAACAGGTAGCTTGAGCTAATGTAGACACGGGCGTGACGCCATGACTGACCATCAGCCATGAGTCAGTCAACAATCATCAACCAGATGCTACTTATCTGCAAAAGTCTTAGCATATACTGTAATAAGGGGAGTCTCCTACTGTGAGACTGGCGGAAGCTTTAAGTAATAGACAGACAGGGGTTTCAGTTGGGCTTGAGTGCTTAAGTATGCCGTGGGAGGACAGTAACGTTAGTCAATTAATAATTTTTCATTGTTCTCAGCTGCAAAATGGCTGCCAACTTTTCACAATTACTAATTCTCATTGCCCTCAGCTGTTTAAGTGTCTGCCAATATTTATGGGACCCCACCCACCTTATCTTGTGACATACGTAGTTAGGAAAATTCTAAACAGGTGGTTTAAGCACACAGCAGTTGGCTATTTTAAAGGTCCCATATTACGTTTTTTCAGCAGTTTCTCCGAGGAAATGCAATCTAGTTACATATTGTCCTCTTCTACTCCTTGTCCTCCACAGGAGACATACCTCATGAAGCACATGTCCAAGCACACGGTTGTAGAACACCTGGTGACTAACCACTCTCCTCAAAGGTCAGACTCACCTGGTATTCCCATACGGATTTCTCTTATTTGAGCGTTCGTTCCCCCCTCATCTGAGTTCTCACACCAGGTTCCAGTTCTCCCTCATCTGAGCTCCAGTTCTCCAGCACCTGAGTTCTGGCTTTCCCTCTCTGGCTGATCCCTGACTTCAACCCTACCCTCTTAGTCCGTGACATGGAAGGGCCATTTTTGAAGGTCCACCTGTTGTCATACAAGTCTTCACATTACTACGTTTGTTTCTTTTAGTCAGCCATTTTCTAATTATTTCTTTGTCTATTTAGTCGTCATGTTTTGTTTCTTTGTCTCTCTGTGTTCCAGCCACAGGTTGTCTAAACATGTTCTAGCACTCTGTCTAAAAAAAGAGGAATTTTTTTTTGTTTGTTTTTTTTTAAAAATAGTCATTTCCTTTCACCAAACTTATTGAAAGGAGTAATTAGATGGTTATCCAAAGACGGTTCTACAGCACTTTCAAGCCAATCACATTGGCTATTTTGTTTGTTTCTCTAAACTGTGTTAAGACACAAGGATCATTGTCTCTGGCAGCTACACCCTAACCACATGTATTACATAACAATTTAAAGAGTTTTAGAGAGTTTTAGTTCTAAACATTTCTAATAATACACTTAAAATGAATGTTTCCATTTTATTTCTTGATATATTAAGCTTTAATCAATATCAAGTTGACTGTTACATTAAGTTTTTAAAATACAGCTGTAAAAAAAAGTATTGAAGATATCAACATTTTTTTTTTTATTTTCAATAAAAGTATATCCAATTGGACTATGACATGGAATTTTGGCCAGATATTGACCAGTATTAACCCAGAATTCTAAAACCCAAAAATGTTGTGTGTGTTATAAAGTAAAATGGCAGGGGAAAAAGTATTGAAAACGCCAAGAAAGAAAAGGCAAGGAACGACCTATAATATATGAGTAGTTTGAAGGTAATTCTGCCTCCAACAGTATCTATGCCTAATAATATAGGCAAGGTTAGAACATTTGGGTGGGCCACCAAAAGGCTTTACAATAGCAAGGTGTGGCACAAGAGTGTCTTGTGGTGATTAGGGGAAAAAGAGCTCTCTGAAGTCATCTGCATGTTGCAAATGCATGACAATCCAGTTGCTCACAGATGTATTTCAAAACCTTTAGCTCCTCTACAACGGACCATTCCAACCATTATCTGCATGACTGTAGAGTATCACTGTTCCATCAAATTGATATTGATTGAAGTTCTCTGCTACTTTTCTGTTCAGGGAATCAAAGGGATAGTTTGATGCCTTAGCCCAAGAGCCAAGGACTCACAAAGAAGTCAATGAAGACTTGGAAGTAGTATAAAGCAATATAATTTGTTACAGAGGAAACAATACACATGTATTACAGTACACCACCATTGCCTTCATGTGGCCATACCCCATAAGATTCCTTTACTGAAGGCAAAACATGTTTAAACTTCAAAGTGTCCACACACAACATTTAGACAAGCCATTAAAGGAGAAATTTGGTGTGATAAGGACCTAAAGTATGCAATATCATTAAAAGTTGGAATGTTTGCTGGGGAGCAGAATTTTGAGACGTTTGTGCATGCCGGAGAAAACCACTTGCTAGTTGTAGATGCCGGGGGCAGTTTTCAAGTTTTCAATGCCTAGTTTTAAATGTTGGAACTGTCATTATACTATAAACAAAGCGTGGGGCTATTTTGAGCCTTTCTATGGCTCAAAACAGCAATTTGGCTATACTAACACCTAACTGGGTGCCCCTGGAAGCTACAACTTGCAAGTGGTTTTCTCCAACCTGCAAGAACATATCAAGATTCTGATCCCGGCAAGTGTTCCAACTTTTTATGATGTTACAATATGCTTTGGGTCCTTATCACACCAAATTTCTTCTTTAAAATACTGTGAAATTAGTAGTTTGAGCAGACAGTGGACCTACAATAATTATACGAGATTTGCAGAAGATTATACATTACATGTTTTCTTCTGTTAAAATTATACCTGTTACCTGTCCCAGAAATCTTGGAGTGGTCCTCGGATCTTCTGCTTCTTTTCATATCTTATTCTTTTGACTTCCTGGATGGTTAACCTGCAAGAAATCCTGCAAGTGTCCAGTTTACAGTGGAGTCATGTTCCTCCCACTTGGCCTCAGTTTTGAAATATGTCCAAAAACATTTGTATTGGTTTGTACCGTATTAGCGACATTAAGATGGCAAGATTCTGCAGAGAAATTTTTGTCTTTACCAATCATGGCATCTTTTTGTGCAACACCTTGTAACAAACATATTTATTTATAAGCTGATTCCGTACATTTTGGTGCTTTTCTTTGGTTACTACCAATTTCTTGTGAAATTCATGCCTGTACTGAAAAATGTTGATGTGTTCAATACTTACTTTCACTGCTGTACATGGTAGACATGGAAGGTGAGCTTGAGTGTGAAGGGGCACATCTTAGACATCTCTTTAGACATTATTCTTTTTAAAATAATAAAAATAGTAATATGAATAATTCATAAAACATAATAGGTAGTAATTATAACGTATCTAAATGGAGGATAACTGCCAATTTAGAAAAAAACAACCCTGTAAATGTTAAAGTTATGGTTCAAGTAAAGCTGAACATTTCCCCAGGCCAATGATTTGCAGTGCAACTCTGCCTCTGATTGTTGGCCGACATGCCACTCAGACATGATTTCCAGTTAAATGTAAATTGGTTCAAATATGTCAATAACTATCAGTTACATTTTCTCACTACAAACTTTCTCACTAAATACAAACTTCAATCATATAATTCGTGCAGGAGATTTGTGCCAGATGTGTGCCAACTAGAAACACCATAGTCAGAATACCTTATTTCTTTGGGTACAGATTTCATGCTCCTTGAAATACCAAATATCTTCTTTCTTTAATTTATCACACTCACACTCACATTTGGCTAAAATTCCTCTTTAAAAAAAGACAAGCTACTTACTCTGACTGGTACAGATACTCTGACGGAGATGCTGTTTTGGTCACCCATGAAACATAAGCTGCCTCTTTCATTTGACATTCTTTCTGTAATCAAGTTCAAATATGCATGTATGTTTTACACCCTCAAAGAAATTAGATTTCTGTTTTGGGTGTCCCATTTAATCTGTATAGATATCTTTATGTACAAAACCCCTTTTGTCACATATTTTGTTTAACCATGTCAATATATACATATAAATATATATTAATAATTAACTTTCTGTTATTTTTATACACATTTAAGCCTTATACCATACTATAGTATACAGTAGTATATACTACTTGATATTATGGTATTCTTTTATGTTATTCATTGCATTTTATATGAAAGTGTACCATATTGGTGTTTCCCCACTAAGTACTGTATGCTTTTTGTATTTGATAGCATGGGATATACTGTAAATAAACTATGAAATACTTAACTGTTAACCTGTTTTCTATAAGAAGTGATTATATAACTCTAGTTATAATAAATACATTCCCATTGTCTTGCATATTGATAACCTATGGAGTCAACTTTGACTGGTGCACAATATACAGTCAGGGTTCAAGGCAAGAAGTCATTGTGTGAACATTAACAATGCTAAAATTAAAAATACAAAAACTTGGCCTTTGCCTTGTGTGATCTCTCTTTTAATGCAAAATTTCCTACTTCATCCTTCTGGACAAAAAAAAAAAAAGCCTGAGAAAGAGTCACATTGTTCAAAATAGATTTTGCTTGGTTTTTTTTTTTTTTTTTTTTTGTCTTTTTCCTTGGACTTTGTGTGCTTTAGATCCTTTAGAAAATTCCTATCTGATTTTGCTAGTTTCTTGCTCTTTCCTTGTTCCGCAACAGGTTTTGTTTTTAGCATCTTTCCCTGTTTGGTTTGGTTATCCTTAAACTTGAACAAGGTTAAACATTCTTGTCAACTTGTGAGCTTTTTGTTCATTGATTTACTGGAGTGTGATACTTAAAGGTAGGGTATGTGATCAGGAAAAATGGTTTGAGAACACCAGGCATTTGAAAAGAAACATTTCAGCCAGATCTCCAGAGTATAGGAACGGATGGGGAGGGAGAGGGACAAGCGGCAGTTAGTTTTGACACACATATCACCATCCAATCATTTTTGCTGGTTCCTTAAAATGATTGGATGTTGTTTTTCCTGCCCTGCTCGTTCCACAGGTGACTAACAAATTTTATTTTTGTGTTGGAAGATTTAATTAATTGTTTGCAATCGAGGTCTGAATGTAATTTTAAAGGAAAGTACCGGAGTGAATTTAAGCATAGCCCTGTTGAAAGAGCTTGCTAAATGCGCTAGTTAGCGAGTGGAACAAAATAATTTGGTACAGCACAGACCAAACGCGAACGCAGAAGCGGACAGGCACTTTACACTGAATCAATTGGACCTAACTGTTGGAAACCGAAAGTAAGATCTGAGGTTACATTGACTCAATGTAAAGTGTTTTGCGTTCACGTTAGGTCTATGCTGTTCGAAATTCTTTCATTTCATGCAAAATATATTGCTGTTAGAAAGCTGTAGGACTATGCTTAAACTTACTCCGCTATTTTCCTTTAAGCAATGAAGTAAAAGGGTTGTGTCAGTGGTGTTTTTTGCCCCCAACAGCACCTTCCAGGCAGCACAGCCTAAAAGGCACTACCTCAACCCTATTCCTAAACCTAACCCCCTCAAACCTCATCCTAACCCTAAACTGAGGGAAGTAGTGTGTTGAAGGCAGCGTTGCCTGGAAGGCACCGTTGAGGGCAAACAATACCAAAGACCAGTAAAAGGTGCTCCAGGAAAGCATCACATACCCCACCTTTAAGGTGAAGGAAACCAGTCATTAACAGAGCAGGCCAGAGGCATACTGTGTTTGAAATATGTGGCCCCAAAGGAAATTCTGCTTAGGGCCCCAGAAAGCCTTCGGCTGGCCCTGATCATTAAAACATGGTGGTGTTGTTGATTCAGTACTGGAGAGTAATGACCAAACACAGAATAGCTTGATGACGAAGCGGAGTTTGTCAGTTGGCCATGGTCCTGGATATCAGGTTGGGATATCTACTGACACCCTCCTGAGAGTTTCAGAAAACATCATTGGGCAGTGTTCCAGTCCTCAATAAGCACAACTAATAATGTATGATTGCTGGTAAAGATTATTGTCGAAGTGCACGGGTGGTGGTGGTTACCTCAGTGTTCTATTAAGTACCTGAAAGTACTGGAGAGTAACAAGACCAAACACAGAATAGCTTGATGACAAAAAAGGAGTTTGTGAGCTGGCCATGGTGAAGAACATGTGAATAATGTCTACTTACCCCCTCCGGACAGTTTCAGAAAACATCATTGGGCAGTGTTCCAGTCCTCAATAAGCACAACTAACGTATGATTGCTGGTAAAGATTATTGTCGAAGTGCACAGGGGCACAGGTGGTGGTGGTTGCACCAGTGTTTTATTAAGTACCCAAAAGTCCCACTTACTGTAAGTAAAAGTACAGTTACCCTGCAAAAAAATACTTTGGTAGATGTTAAAAGTGTCAAAGGTGGGGTATATGATGCTTTTCTGGAACACTTTTTACTATGTTGCTTAAAATGACAACCAATTCCTTCAATGCAAAATGATTGGATGGTGATATGTCTATCAAACCCAACTGCTGTTTGTCCCTCCCCCTTCCCCATTCCTTTCTGTACTTTGGAGATATGGCTCCAGGGGAAATCTGAAGACAAGGGGGTTGGACATCTGAATTGTTAAATTTCAAATGCCTAGCTTCCACAAATCATTTTTCCCATCCTACCTACCTTGTCTTTACTTTACTTAAAGGGATATACCACCTTTTTATGAAAATGGGTTATTTACCATTGGATTTTCATAGTCAGGGGTCCGTTTCCCAAAAGCATAGTTGCTAACTAAGTTAGCCAACTAAGTTTGCAACTTTGTTGGTTCCAATGCAATTTCCCACTGCAAACTAACTAAAACAGGGAAACGGATGCCTGGTAGCCCCAGTTTTAAGCTTTAGCTTAGCATAGGCGCTGGGATGTAAAGTAGCAAGTAACTCTAAGCTAAAAATAAAATTGTGGTTGCCAGACAACTATGTGCCATTAGATACTCTGCCACGAGATAATCCAATTCATAAGATCATAAATTCACACACTATGTTTTTATTTTGTAATCAGGATTTAACCTGGTGATTACTGTATCAATATTATGTAACAATTTAATTATGTTGAATCAAACTCAGAGGATGAGTTTATGCGAGTTGAAATCAAGTTAAAGGATTTATCCAGAGTGAAACAATCTGTAGCCCTGTTGTTTCACCTTGCCACTCTAAGCGCTGTCAAAAGTTGTAAGACCAAATTTGTGCAACGTACTGTAGACCGAGATGGCAAAATGGCAGCTAACGCTAACACAAGCAGGCATAAAAAAAAAAAAAAATTCGATTAGGTTTCCTTTTAATATGCCCTTCACTTACCGTTGGGTGCCGTTTAGTCGAAATTTGGTTATTCAGACAGCTATGGTAGCACAAGGTGGAAAAGCATGGCAATGTGTTGATTCCCTACAGATAAATCCTCAAAGTTTGTGCCTGTGCGCACATTTTGCATTTTTTGATGTATACTGTTGGCAGTGGTCCCCAAATATTTTTCCTCAAGGGCTGAATTTTATCAAGCATACCATGCCAAGGGCCAACCCCGCAAACATTAAAAACCACGCGTTGAAAGGATGCTAGTTAGAACATCACTAAGTAGTCCTCTTTTAGCCTTCTGCTTTCTTTAATGCACCTCAATAAACTTCATATATATGATTGCCTGTATAGGCCTACTGTTTATGAGGTCTGTAAGCATTTTTATGGACAAAACTGATGTCAGATGGTGCTGCGGGCCACTCATTTGGTTCCTGCGGGCCGGATCTGGCCCACGGGCCGCCATTTTGGGACCAGGGCTGTAAGGTATAAATAGTTCATTTCAAGTGTCTGAGGTACTTCCTCTTGGTTCAATACAAGGGCCTGTAAATGTTTTATTTTCTCTTCCTTTTTTTGCCATTACTTCTTTCTTACACTTTTTTTTAGGACTGCTACGGTCCACCCTTTTTGGATTGTAACTTCCTTATTGTATTTTGATTGCTTATTTGGAGTAAAACCAACCTTCTTTATGTTAAAGTAATAAAAGGCAGTTGAGCCTGGTTAGTCCTTAAGATATTGTTTGCCTCCTGAGTGACCAAGACCACGGTTACTGCTTGGTGTATTAGCTGTCATATGGCAGAGACCTTTTCTTCTGTGAAGGGCAAGTTGTTTTTCTTTCATAATCAAAACTGGTACTGGTAAGGCGAGGACCAAAGTTTAGAGTCTCAGTTCTAGCAACTCATGGAGCTCTGAAAGCATTGGTCTTCATGTTTCACCTTCCTTGGCTGACAGAGTTGGAGGGAAACATCTCTAGCTTCCTCCTGTACTGTTCTAGCCTACCAAGTTAGTATGTGTATGTGTGTCTGGATAGCGTCAGTCAAAGTGCTGGGGTCTCCACTGTTTTGATAATGTCAGTCAGTGTGTTGAATAGCAGCAGTCAGACTGCTGGGTCTCCATGGTTTCAGATAGCGGCAGTCGGACTACTGAGTTTCAGGTACCTGGTTCTGACAACCACTCTGCATGTTGTGGGCTGGGTCAAATATTTATATATTCAAATATTTTAGTCCCCTCTGTATCAGAGGTTGGGTCCACTGACCAGGTCTCTCTCTCCCTGTAAAAGGTTCATGGCAGCTCTAAACCGGTCAACTGAGCCTGAAACTCCTGGGTTAAGACATGTTTATCTTTGGTTTGGTTTGTTGTCAAAGTGATGACAATTAATGAAGGGACTCTACCTGCTAGCTTGTTTTCATGTCTCCTTTCCTCACCTACGTCTGCTGATGAGGGTGCGGGGCAGGCAGACCAATTTCTCAATCTAGCCACCAGTATTTAAAGGGCCCACTGCATAGCAGCATGGTACTGTAGGCTCTGCTTGTTCCACCCCTAATGTGGGTGTGGGTCCTTGAAGTCCACTATTCGTCCCACACATCTAGGCCTCTGGCCAGATATAGACATGGTTTATCTGTTCATCTTACATTCTTCACCACAGCCTGTCTATCTGTACTGCTACCAGCATAGGTCATGCTGCTGCCTTGTCTTGTCTTTGTTTTATTTTTTTCAGTTCTGGTTGTGTGTTGGTTCACTTATAGTACTACATTTTTATTTTTGCGTTTAGTACGTGCTTTACTTGCACGTGGAAGCTGCCCGCCTGGTTCTCATTTCCGGTACAGTTGTGTTATTTATTTGTCCATAATTTGTACCTTTAGTTCAGGGTCTCTTTTAATCTTTTAATTCTTTGATTTAGCAGGCAGAGGGTGGCCTAACTGGAGGGTGGCTAGTCACCTATTGGTTTGATTTGTTAAATTGCACATTTTGGTGTGTATCTCAGAATGGTTGCGGTGAACTGCTGTGTATCATTCACTACTTACTTATGATTTTCTCTGCATGGGTGTGAGTTGCTGGACGCACTTTCTGTTAGCCTGCCCCTCTAGATAAGCCCTTGCCTTGCTACCAGCTTTTTAACCTACCTTTATAGAAAATAAATACAAAAACAGAGATGACCACACATTCAATATAGCTACCACCCTGACTGGAATTCACCTCTTGATCTTGTTTTAGAACTTGTATCGATGTGATCAAGTGTTAATTCTAAGTTGTTCATGGGTAATTCCCTGGGTGCTTCCTGGACCAACCTCCCACGGTGGCGAAGTCAGAATCTCCCCTCAACACATCTAAAACCAGGTCAACTTGCAAATTGTTTTCTTCTTTCCGCAGTAGCAGCATAGAATATATAATAAAATTATAAAAAAAATGAGACAAGACAGGATAATAACCTACTGTTATGCACAACATAGGTATCAATAAAAATATTTGATTGTCCCAATATGTAAGTTTGCCTGGGGCCCTAAAATACCTTTGGCCCTGCAGGTTCTATGTCCCTGGTTATGCTATCAAATTTTAGATAGCACTAAGTTCATTTGTAATTGTAACAAAGTGCATTATAAGTAACTTCCCCAACATTGGTCACCACCATGTGGCAGTCACAGATGGCTTTGGGCATACCACCATATAGCCTATGGGCTCATCAAGGCTTCCACCCGTGTTACTGGGTCAGTGTCACATTAACGAATTTATGCTACTATCCAAGATAAGATACTGATTGGTCCTACCACATAGTCGGTAACTACTTACGGTAACAATAAATCATTGCATCTCTGCCAAAAACTATCCCAGCCGAATTCACTCCCTGCGCACTGAGCACTCACTCTCGTAAGTCCGTTCGTTCACTAATATTTATTTGTGGAATAAAACTGGACGTGTCCAAAGAGTTTCTGGTTAGTGTTTGTTTCTTGCAATCGTTGACGAAACCAAACTAGCTTGTTCGTTAATGTTGGGGTTCAGTCACTGAACTGCGTTGCTGTGGAGAGCCACAGAACCCCGAACTGAGCCGTTAGCGCGGAAGTGTACAGAGGAATCCAGAGGTTTTACGCTCTGGCATGGGTGTGTTTTGACCCTAACTCAATGTAAGAAGTGTTTGAGGTTAGTTATTATTTGAGAGCGGTAGCAAGTGTCGACTCCAATATTCTTTCTATGAAAAGATAAATAAATTATTGATCATTTTATCTATTTAAGTTGTAGACCTAGTACATCTCGACTTGTGGCTGTTGCACTATACGAGCACCCTGCTACTTGGACTTTCTGCATTCAAGTCTCAGTATGGCTCTACCACGGTTAGTCAAAAACAGGTGTAACATCGTGTAATTTCTCATAAGGTAGGTTATGTCTGATTTTCCTGTTTCTTTGTGTGTAAGTGTGTTTAGTACTACTTAGTAAGCTCATGTATTTGTCAATTGAGTTCACGTATCTACTCAGATAACTTGCCTATATTATACTTTTTAATTATCTAATGGAAAACTTTGATAAGCAGGTGTTGTGTTTATGTTTTCTTGCTGCAGGCAACGTAGGCTACATTCAGCACAGGCAGGAATAAACCATTAGACCTTTCGCACAATGAGGTAGGTTATAATGACAGCGCAGGAACTAAATAAATGATACCATGCTCCTACACCACGTGATATTCTAAAGACCTAAATTATGTGATATAAGCGGGGTGATTAAATACATATTTTTTGCTTTTTCTACATAATTACATTAACGTCTTATGCTTGTTTTATGACCGTTTGGACGTACCCCGCGTTATCTGCCGTAATACACTGAGGATATTGACCCAAAAGCGATTGTTCACTCATCTTTAACTGTAGTTGTGGACAGGCCATTGACCCGTAAAAATTGAATAAAATAAAAATAAAAAGAATAAATTTAAATTCAAATAAAATACAAGCACAGGCTATCATTTGACACAAGATTATCATTTTTTGATATACTGTAGCCTATAGGCTTTGTTCTTTCCTATTGAGATTTTTTTTTTTTTTTTCATCTGGTGTGACACTTCTTGTGCGCGCGTTTGTGGCATAGGCTGATACCAATTGCTTAGACTCACTCGCTCATTATCGTCAATCCAAAATTATAGCCTATATAAAAAAGTATTGAACACTCAAAGAAGCAGTAAAGCAAGGCGAGAACAGAGCAGTGCATTTTGATGGGCCACAAAAAGGTTTTTTAATACCAAGGTGTGGCACAATAATGTCTCACTGTGGTGAAGACAAAGAGCTCTCCCAGCACATTTATGAACTTTTTCTTGCAAATGCATATCAACCCATCTACTCACAGAAGTAGGCCTATCTCAAAACCTCAGATCCCTCTAATAAGCACTATTGGGGCCATTATTTGCAAGTTGGAGGAATATCATCGAGCTGTCATTTGGACAATCAAAGTTTTTTATATATATAGATTAACCATGCAGGAAGTGAAAAAAGCTGAAGAGAGACTGAGGCTCACGGAAGTGTTTCAAAACCTCAGACATAGCCACCTAAGCTATATTGGGGCCATTATCTGCAAGGAGGAGGAACATCACTCAACTATCAACTTGGCAATAAAATGATTTCTGGTAGTTTAACCATTTAGAAAGTAAAATAAGCAAAAGAGTACCTGAAGATCTAAGGGACACTCAGAAAGATGTCCAGGAATTGGTGGTTGCTGCTTTGTTTGTTACAGAGGAAATAATAGGCATTGTACTTCACTTTATTACCTTTTTCCTTCCAAATCTTGCATTCAGTATGTCCACCATGTCACCAAACTGTGACCGAAATGTCACAGCATTTCATGGCTTGTCTAAATGTTGTGTGAGAAACTTTAAACAAGTCTTTGTTCTCTTCTTTGTAGCTATGAATTGCTGTCAAACTGATCATAGATTCATGCTGATTCCTAGCATTTTCGGAAGAAAATATGATGAAGGCACATACATCCCAAACTTTAAAACTGGGAAAGGGACTTAAAAGGGGGGAAACACCAGTATAAGGAAAAAGTCTGCTTCAACCAGAATATGCTTCCCGAAAAATCTTCTGGCCTTGGTTTACTGCTTTGTTTTTTGTGTTCAATACCCCATTCAATCTACACCACAATTGCTTCACTTGCCATGGTTGAAATTTTGCATGGCCCTCTGCAAATCTGTTGTAGTCTGCCAACACCAGGGCCGTGGGAAGATGATTTGACTTGGGGGTGCTGAGGAGTGCCGACAAAATAACATTACATTTATTCAATTGCTGTTTACAGCACAAACATATTGAGTTACATTTGATCTAGGTCTACTTGGGCGCGCGCACGGACGTGCATAAAAGAAAAACAGTGAGAGGTGTTGCAACATCTGCAAATTAGGCCTGCCTACATCTTAGACTAGATACACAAACAATTCTGTAATAACAGCAACTTTTAAAGTGAGACTACTAGGAAAACAAGTTCGGGGGATTGCACCCATGAAAAAAATTAATACGGACCGACAGGTTAAATGGCAAAAGGCCAAAAGAACTACATGAACATTAACTCGCCTACATAGATTATGTACGATAAACTCGACAGTGAACTTTTGTTGCATTCACACACACACATGCGCGCGGGCGGCACTGCGTTACTTTAGGGGGAAAACCAACCTTTTTCTGTCATTATATGGGAAGGACGTGTCTTGGACAAATGGAGATTCCTGGTTCTCACATTCGCGGAGGGTTAATTTGGGTTTGTGAGCAGCCTATCCTGTTGAAGGTAGAGGACATTATGCATGTATGATGCATCAATTAGGTCTAAATCTAAGCGCTTTGATGCTGTTGCTGTTGTTTTGAAATCTAGGCAAGCGAAGATTTCGCACAACCCAGGAAATTGTTTGTGATATTGTCGGGTTGGCTTAACAATATTATGAATGAAGTAGGCTATGCTTATTTCGAAGGAATTACTGCGTGGTGTAGACTACACCAACTTCTTGCACTATAGCTGCCAGGTGTAGGGACAGGGCCTCTCCCCCTCCCCTTTGCCTTCCACTGGTGCGCGAAACGAAGGGCGCCCACAACTCGCAAATGGCCCATTGTAAGAAAATTATAATGCATAGCCTAGGGCAGGGGTCGGCAACCTTTTTGCCATGCTGTGCCATTTAGAAATTTTCATATTAGTTAGTGTGCCAGTAGGTGTCTTTAACTATGTGAAGTTAAATACTGGCTACATGTTTAGATGGATATGGACATTGAGCAAATGTAAAACACCACTGTTTTATCCTCACATACTTCAAGGTTTTAGAACACCCATATTTCCCTCTCCCTCTCTTCCCATTAGATAACAACCAATCCGATGAACATTCGTATTATGGGCGGGCTATATCAGGGTAAGTGCGATATTGCGCAGACAGCTGAACTTTTCGGTAAAGATGCTCAGCAGGCGTAAATGATGTTGGCCCTGCGATGTGTTTTGTAAGTTAATTGCTCACCCACAATGTTGAGCTCTTCAACTCAATCAGCTGCATTTCCATATATGCCCAACCACTCTATCAGAGTTAAATAAATTTCATGTCCGTCAAAGCTGGTTTGATCAAGGTAGAGAACACTGCGCTATAGCCTACTTCTGAAAGTCCCCAAAGCGCTCTGCGAACTCTGACTGAAGCTGGCGCGTATTCGCAGATATGTGTCAATGTGGTTGGAAGTAGCCCCATGCTCCTTTGCACGCTTATTTCATTAGTTTGGCATTCGCCAGGGTACTAAACTCCCCTTTGTGTCTGAAATAACGTATCGTTCCTATCTGCCTGATATTTGAAAGTCTTTTCGCGCTTTGTCTCGTAATGACGTCTAACATTGTATGTTCGACACGCAACACTTTCAAAACATAAGTGCACACAGCACATATTCTGCGGTCCAGGAAGAGTGGAAGGCCCGACCTGTCGGCTTCTTTGCCATCTTAGCAATGCATCAATGGGGCACATCTAGTGGGAAAAATAAATATGGGGAGGGGGGCGCTATTGCTGCATAGTGATTTTTTAAGGTCAATGACATTTCATCATATGTCTGAACATTTTTAATGTATTAAATTATTAGGGTAGTACAATGTCCGCGTGCCACTGGAAATTCCTTGGCGTGCCACTCGTGGCACGCGTGCCTAGGGTTGCCGACCCCTGGCCTAGGGTGATATCGGCGTGGCATGGGCACTCGCCAAAAAGGCTAGGCCCTACTGCTTTTCTCGAGCTTTCAAACAAAAGAAAATAGGCAAATAGCCTACATGAAAACATTAATCACAAAAACTCTAGAGCGAAATCGCATCATGTCGTCGATAGATACGACCATGCAAGCCTCCTAAAATAAATTTGCCTATTGACACATTTAAAACATTTTAATAGGCTACTTCAGAACTTGACAAATCTCTACAAATGACAAATCTCTCCGCCCGATTCTCGCTTGCGCGTCTCTCTCTCTCGCTCGCTCGCTCTCCCAAGGTACGCACAGTGCGTACAGCCGTACGCCTGGAGGCGCCACTGCTCATAGTCACTGCGCTGTGCCTTGTCATGACTCCGTTTTGACAAAAGCAAAAATATAGCCTGTTTAATCAGAATTGACACTTAATGTTATTCTCGTTTACAAACATTACACTCATGTATGGACGCGGGAAAGATATTTTCATGCGTTCTTCGAGTTATTTTTGTCATATGGCAGGAGGGGCTGAATGCGTGACAAGTGGAAAGTTCAGGTGCTGCAGCCCCCCAGCACCCCTACTTCCCACGGCTATGGCCAACACGTTTTATCTAAATGATCACTTGTGTAAAAATGTCCAGCACAAGATATTATAAATAAAAAACTATTACTGTACATAGTCCATACTTGGCCATTATGCTGCATTCTACAGTTGCTTTAGCCTGGGAATTCCCATGCTCCTTTGCTCGCTTATTTCATTTCACTCTGCAGAGGGGCATGGTGACTGTGGCCGTTTTTCTCGCTTACTTTCGGTATCCAATCGCAGAACAAAAAGGGATTTGTACGGCCCTCGATTGCATTTTACGTCACGTGGTGGCTCTGGTATTGGCTCCGAGGTATGTACAGACGCTATGATAGACATTCGTAGCGCCCAATAAACGGCTATGGACAATTGTAAACGATGCTTCCGCTACGAGAAATGCAATAGGTAGGTCCCCAGACTAAATATCACTTGTGATTTTAGTTTGGCATTCGCCAGGCTACAGTTGCTTGTAAACGGATCAGAAAAAAGATGCATAAATCCAATTATTTCTCATAGATAATGTGAATGCCAAAGTAGAAGTATACTATGGACCAACATACTATAAGTATACTATGGACTATGGCTCCATTTTGAAAGAAGATAACCTGGTTGGGGCACTATTTTCATATGAAAGAAGATTCACAAGGCTGCTTACTGTAAAGAGCATTGATATGGAACGGTGGTGAAAGTTTTTACCAGTAAAACGTCACGTGTCCTGTTATCAAGGAATAACAAACACCCTGTCAACCAATCAGAAAAGCAGAGCTATCTCATTACACGGGGAGATACATTTTAATCTCTTAATTTAAAATATTAGAAAGAATAATGTACTGTAAATGAATAAATGTTCTTCCTTATAATACAGGGAATCATAAGTAGGCTATTTGAAGGTTGATCTCCTAGAGGGTCCAGCTATTTAATGGATCCAGGATACTATGCATTCTGATAATGTTCCCTTGGCCTTTGGAATTAAAATACAGGTAGCCCCAATTCATGACAGAGACTTCACCATGCCTAGAGATTGGAAATCATTTTATTTCAGTAAGCTATAATGGCACTGACACACACATACAATTTGGACCAATGTATACAGTAAACTGTATACAGTGTATATGATTTAAATTACAATAAAACCATTTGACTCTTGACATTTGATTTGTGGCAGCATCTGTGCCTACTCCACAGGTGTAGTCAGGGCAAAAACTACCACCGACCTAGCCAGGCGAACACCGCCTGTTAGATCCCCTCATTTTATTTCGTTCCTCCAGACAGTCAGGAATAGTAGGCTACAGTTTCATTTTCACCGACACAGATCCGTGCGGGCCAAAATTCAGCGAACAGAGTGAGAAACTGAAGCCACGATATTGTGTCGATATTGTGTCCTTATGACACTAACCTCGCGTCAAGACAACAAAACATTTTTAATATACGTTTTATACGAACTGTAGCGAAATATTTCAAAACATTGCATAGTGCATAGCGCCCTCTAGAGAGGAAACGATTGCCAATAGAGATGTTTCAGACGCTTTGCACGAAGTGAAACGATGTGAAAGCAGATGATCAAATCAGGCTACCACCGACCATGCATGACAGCTAATCTTGTGTGTGTGTGTGTGTGTGTGTGTGTGTGTGTCAGGGTCTTAAAACCTGTTTTGATTTGAGGGATTTTATTGGATGATGTTATAATTATATTATGTTATTCACGGGACGTGGTGTTACTGTATGCTATTTCCAAAGGACAAGGGAACTTTATTAGGATAATGTAAAAACATAAAATAATAAAAATCTGTCTTCATCTATAGGAGCTTAACACAATCTTTTAAATACTTATGACCCCCTGTATTTTAAGGAAGAACATTTATTTATTATTTGACACACATTCGTTTTCTCACCACAAAAATGGTGTCCTGAAAGGTTGTCTTTGAGAGAGTAAAAATGCATTCTCGAAAGATGATTTTACTCCTCTTTAGTCAACAATTGGTACTCACTACTTATAAATATGGACTTGTACATGCATGCAATATTATGACAAAAGTGTATAAGATGTGAGACAAAAGCTTTCCTTTGAGATGTTTGATATTGAATAGAATGTTTACTTTTGCAGGATATTAAATTTTATGTGAGCAATTACACTAAAATTTCCACACAATTTTCAAAATTCTGTTACAAGTAGCAAAACACTCCCTCAGATTTGCACAACCTTACACAATGTCTGCTTCACACTTTTTGCGAAACTCTACACACAGTTATATAAATAACATAGACACACAAAGTTGTCAGGTTTCGTATTTACAATCGAAAGACACTGCTCAAGTGCAAAATTGAAAACGCAATAAACATACATTCTGTACACATACGTACTGTAGGTCTATTCATGACAAAGCTTCACTGAAAATCTTTCTTTCTTTCTCTATCTCTCCAAAAATATATTATAGTACGTTCACAGCAATATCAAGCATACAGTAGGTGTGGCCTTGCGTGTTGCAGTTTATCTAAATTATATCTTTTGTCATCTAAATTATCTCATACATAACAATGTCTGGTAAAAAGTCAATCACTTGTCTTTTCCCAAATAAGTTCTTGTTTTTTTTTTACAAATTGTTACACCCCATTATGTAAAAATTGCCCAATATTTAACAGGCCGACAAAATGTAATACATTTTCACACCATTATATAATAATTTTCGCAAACAATTGCTGCATTTTGTAATAAATCGCTTGAATGCAATATGCAACATATTTTGTCACATTTTGTAATAGTTGATTGTAATTAGTTGATGAGTGGTTGATTTTTTAGGGTGTGGAAATTTAATAACCTGGCGCATTATGTAATAACCAGCAAAAATGGGGATCTTTTTTCAGCAATGTGATCTAGCTGGGGCATAAAGCACAACATATATCCTCAGTAATGACAATAGCCTTATATAACATACAGCCCAGCCTGAATTACTATTGTACAGGAGCATCTTTGTTTTTAGGGTGTATTGTTTAGACCTCCAGACGGGGCGGAGCCAGTGTCTAACTGCTGAGTTAGAAGCTCGGATTTTTGGATCAGTGGTTAGAGTGCCCGACTCCCAGGCCGGGAGTTTGTAGCTTGCGGGGTGGCGGGTTCAAGTTCAAGTTCAAGTTTTATTTAGCCATATCAACAGTGTAAAATACAGTTGCTAGGAATGTACTTTGGTGTGCTCACACATTCAACAATACAACTAGGCAACACAAAGACAGAGGGGCACATAAATAACAGGGAATGACATACAACAACATTGTAAAGTGCAGTTCAAAAATTGAAAGTGCATTGGCTGTGCGGAATACAGTTACATTGTGCAAAAAAAGGCATAAGAGGTAGAAGGGCCAGGTAGAAGTAACTGTAAAGTGCTAGTGCATATTCAAGTGACGGATGGCTTGCGGGTAGGTGCTGTCCCTGAAGCGTGTGGTGTTGCATGGAATGCTGCGGTACCTTCTTCCTGAAGTTAGAAGTATGAATAGGCAGTGTGCTGGATGTGTTGGGTCAGAGATGATGTTCTTGGCTTTCCTGGCAATTCTGGTGTTGTAATGAGAGGCTATGGTGGGGAGACTGTGGCCGATGATTTTGGAGGCCCTACGTACCACCTTCTCCAGATGTTGCTTATCCTGGCTGGTGGAGCTGCCATACCAGACCAAGATGGAGAATGTGAGCACGCTCTCAACGGTAGCACAGTAGAAGTGGATCATGCCTGCTTGGCTGACCCCAAATTTCCTCAGCTGTCGGAGGAAGTATAGTCTTTGATGTGCTTTTGAGATGATGAGACTGGTGTTCAAGGTCCATGACAGGGACTGATGGATGGTGGTGCCTAGAATATGGAAAGAGTCAACCCACTCCACTGCCTGGTCGTTAATATAGATGGGTATGTGCTGGCTTGCTCTTTTCCTGAAGTCTACTATGAGTTCAAGGTCCGTGTGCGGACCACCTCCGGCTACACATGCTACTTAGGAAATGTTGATAAAAAGACTGACCTGTCCGGCATATTTGATGAACCTGTCTGTTTTTGAGTTGTTTGTTGAAAGGAGAACAAGGTCATCTGCAAAGTCAAGGTCTTCCAGTTGGGAGGACGGAGTCCATTGGAGGCCTCTGTGCTTGTCTGCTATTGTGTTGGTTCTGATCCAGTCTATTGCAGGTAGGAAGTGAATGGGTGAGATGTTGCACCTCTGCCTCACCCCAGACTGCACAGAAAGTGTGGACATGGCACTCAAATCTTTCATAGAACAAAGTTGATGTAGAGAGGTGTGTGTCCATTCTAAAGCACTGCTCTAGGATGTTTTGCAGTGCAAAAACCTGGTCCATACAGCCTCTTCCTCTCCTGAAACCTGCTTGTCTTGTCGGGCCTGGAATGGCTGGAACTCTGCAGAATACTTTGCTTGAGATGGACAGAAGGCTGATTCAATTCAATTCAATTCAATTTTATTTGTAGAGCGCTCAAATACAGTGCATTTGTCTCGTGGCGCTTTACAGACAGTACGGGAAGCATCCATGAGAAACAGGAAAAACTCCCTACACTTTGCTAGTAATTCATTTCTAGGAGGAAACCTTGGGCAGATCCACGCCTCATGGACTCAGCCTACCTGCCTGAGGCCTAATAAAGTATCCGTAATGTCAGTAGTCAGATTGACCATGGTTTACACAGAACAGTATGGGTACTGAATGTAGCCTGAGTTAATATACAAGTACATAGTTTGTGTGACAGTCAATAGGATAGAAGGGTCAGGGGCTGGATTCAGTAGTTGGGGTGGCATTAGAGTTCATTAGGTGTAGGTCGCCAAAAGACCACCTGGAGACGTACTGTGGAGAAAGAAAGAAAACAGCTAGGATGGAAATCATGGACTGAAGCGAGGACTGCAGCAGCTGACCGGGAGAAGTGGAAGTGCTCTGTGAAGGCCTTATGTGCCACAAGGCACGAAGTGGATAGGTAACAGGTAACAGGTCGCCATCTAGGTAGTGGTCATCAGGGGGCTGTCAGGCCAGATCCATCATGGGTCCTCTGAGAGAAAAGGGAGGATGGTCCTGATGTGTCTCCAGGGAGGTTGGTCGGCATCCGTGGGGTAGGGGTTGGTGGCTGGGAGGCAGGGGGGGCGGGCAGTTCACCACTCAGCGGATTGTGCATCGGGGCAGAAGAGGCAAGAAACACAAAAGACATAAAGGATTAGGCCAGTCTAGGAGTATAGTACTTCAATATATACAGTAGGTGTGTCAGAGAGAGAGAGAGAAAGAGAGAGAGAGGAGAAAGAAGGTTGTACAGGATGGCAAGTGTGCAGTAAGAAGGGGGTGGCTAACCCTGCCTTGGAAAAACAGCAGAGGTAGCCTTTCCCAGGAAAGCCCAAGGGGAGTGGTGATATGCCATGCACCATTCCTAATTATAGGAAACGTCAAAGAGGAAGGTTTTAAGTCTAGACTTAAAGGTGTTAAGAGTGTCTGCTTCGCGAATGTAGAGAGGAATAGAATTCCATAGGCGAGGTGCCCGATAGCCAAATGCTCTTCTCCCAATTGTAGTTTTAGATATAGCCACTTTTTCAAGGAGACCAGCATTTTGAGATCTCAGAGACATCCAAACTTTAATGACTTCAAGACAAGCTGTTTTCCTCACCAGTTGTCACATTTTTTGGTGTCACCTTTCTTTTGACTGTGAGGCCTTTAAACCAGTCTTTAGGAATGGAGTCAGTGTTGTTCTGGGTTGGGTGGTTGAACACTTCTTGGAAATGTTGGAATCATTTGCTAGTGTAGCCGGTGGCGGTCCACACCGCACACGGGTCTCGAACCCGCCACCCCGCAAGCTACAAACTCCCGGCGTGGGAGTGGGACGCTCTAACCAACTGAGCTAAAAGCCCGAGCTTCTAACTCAGCTGTTAGAAGCGTCCATGGAATTGGGTGATGAGGATTTACACGTACTACCGCCGAGCTTACCGTTACCGCTACACTAGAGCAGAGCACATGTTGCCATTCGTATCTGTAATGTGAGTGTTTTGGCTTATGTATTTTCCACCATGGAGGTACTCTATAAACTGGAGACAGACGCTAAGTCCTGCCCTCCATAGAACTCAATGGCCGAGGCTAGACTAGTAAATGATGCGAATCAATAGTCAGCGCCATAATCAACACTGGAGCCATGAATCACGGCTTTGCCTATGCGCTAAGTTCCAAAGCTGGAAATGACCCATGGACTCACGTTGAAAATCTGCAAAAACAGTAACTCTTCAGTCCACATGGTGGTGATAATGTTTGTTTGCCATACAACGTGAAGAAGAAAGTTTTGTTGAGAATGTGTCTGAAGTTTTATAGCATGTATGACAATACACGTTTTTTCATAAACTCCTCAAGAAATAAGCAAAGAGTAATGAAAGATCATGGAATATTCCTTTTAATCTCCCCGGAGTAACATCTAGCTGTAGAAACTACCATTTGGAGCTGTTCAATCCTCCTTGTCCTCCGTTTCATTTGTTGACGCATAGCACTACAAGATTAGCCTGACAAGCCAGACTATAACATAAGATGTATAGTCTGGTCACAATGGATAGAGACTAGGGGAGGAATCTTTCAAACTGCCTCTGCATGCAATAGGATGGCGCAATGACGAGCCATAAAAAGTGCTTTGTGCATGTCCACAAAGAGTGTTGTGATTGCATAGAAACCACAAATGTCTGAATACAATGGTTGCAGGACTGGGAACTGAGTCACACGCAGCATATCACTTTCCAGCAAGATTTTGGCTTTCACTTTGGGGTTATGATGACTACTTCATGTTACGGGAGTTGTCATTGCCTGAATGGAGGATGATGGATTCATCTTGTAGAATTTGGTGCCCGGAGCCTTTCCAGTGACTTTCATTAATCCCTAGGATCTTTTTATTTCATTGAGGACTTGTACAGTCTTGGAGGTCTTGAACATGGTTCCAACATTCAATGCTCCAAGGCGGTTGTTGGTCTTTATCAGCAACCGCATTTTGTAATATCCTCCGCAATGTGTAATAATGTTATTACAAAATGTGACAAAATCTGTCACTTTTTATGGCTCGTCATTGCGCCATCCTATTGCATGCAGAGGCAGTTTGAAAGATTCCTCCCCTAGTCTCTATCTAGTTGAAAAAACTGTAATAGATTTCCGAAGAAAAGAGGCAAAATGTGTATAAGCATTAAAAATTGTTAATGTTTTTACTGTAATACACTTTCTTTTTCATGAGATATAACTCATTTGGCATATTGTGAGAAATAGCTGGATTTGTGTGTAGGGTTTTGAGTACTTCTGACCACATCTCAAAAGGAAACTTTTGTCATAAACATTCTTACCATACAGTAATATTGCATATAATGTGCACACTGCCCTTTCTTGGGATCACTTCCAATAGTGAAAGTAATCAGCAAGCCATCAATATGGAAAGCTGACTTTTCTGAATAATGTGTGTGTATATGTGCGAGTATTATTATTCACTAATCAAAACTTGTTGTGTTTGGCTGTTGACTATCCTGTGAAACAAGAAGTATTTGCACCCTTGAAGTGTGAATTAACACTAGTGAGTGTTTCAGTATGACGTTTCGAATGGTGTGTGTGTATGTGTGAGAGAGAGAGAAACAGAATGAATGTAGCCTAAGCCACTTCCTGTGACTCTTGCACTTTTGGACTTTTGTGTGTGTTTTGCAAAAGAAGTCAAGAGTCAAAGAAAAGGTAGGCCTTTAGTTTAGATATGATGCACTTTAGCTTTAGTTTTAGATATGTGGCACGGCATTGCGTCTTCAACCCCATAGGCAAAAAACACTTTTCCAGATAGATAGAAAGATAGAGATAGAAAGTGGTGAAGATCTTTGCGCACAATTCCCAGTGTGAGTTGTTAACATGCAATACTGAAATCCAACCAGTTTAAAGAATCCTTACCTTATTAGTCAAGGGCTGATTCAATTGCTTTGAATTTAAATATCTCCATCAAGCAGTCATTTCTCAATAGACGAGATCCCAGACACAGAAGTGTAGACCGAGGGGCTGGTTATGACCAGGCTAGAGAACCCTTGTTAAACCAAATGAACCTACGGGCCTATTGCTATAACTTTAGCAGGATGACCTATAGCCATTTACCTGGATGCCTGCAAACTCTGATGAATGCTTCCTTTAGCTTTTAGCAAATGCTCACCTATCCCCTACCTCACCTATAGGAATTATACCACAAGCTCAGTACCCCTGAATCATGCTGAATCATGAAGTGCTTCATCACACCCCTAAAGTTCAAATTTGCCAGAATCCCTGTCCAACAGCCTGTGCACTCTTGTGCTCCCCAAGAGAATATACCTCACTGACTCAATCTCAGTGCCCCTACACTTAATTTCACCACTCAACGTCAGTAGCCTGACACGCCAGACAATCACATAAAATGTTTAGTTTGGGCACAAGTGATAGACCCTCGGGTAAGACGGCTACAAACAATCAGAGCAACTAACAAGCCGATTCAAACAACGCTAAGGCCCAGTCCCATTACTATCACTTCACTATCACTTCCCCTCGATTTTGGCCCTAACACTCGGTTTGTGCGTTCATGTGTAAGTGTAGGGGGTCCCAATACTTTCGGGACCGAGGGATAGTGGCTTTCAGCCCTTCAAATCGCCCCTTCAAACGGAGGGAGGTCTGGTGCAGACTTCGAACGAAGTGAAGTTGAAGTGAAGATGAAATTACCCACGGTTCTTTGCGAACTGATCAGCTAAACAAAATGATTGAGTGTCGGTACCCGATCTCTGTCCTCAGCTCTGGATAAGAGCTTCAAAAATATAGCTACTATTGCAATTAAGCATGTATATATATATATTTTAATGTCGGGATATCTTAGTTTGATGTAAATTCAGTTGAATTCCGCACAGGTGTGTCAAAACATGACTATTAAAAAGATCGATATTTTTCAAAGGGCGCGTCGGTACCCGATCTGTGTCCGAATGCATGAGCTGTGTTCCGTTGTCTCAGTTCTGGATAAGAACTTCAAAAAGATAGCTACTGTTGCAATTAAGCATGTATACATATTTTTTAATGTCGGGATATCTTAGTTTGATGTAAATACAGTTGAATTCAGCACTGGTGTATCAAAAACATGACTATTAAAAAGATCGATATTTTTCAAAGTGCGCAAATCTTTCAACAGAATTACCAGATCCTCTCATGTGGGTGATTTTCTCAATGATAATTTGTGGATGACGGCTTTTGAACGGTTTAGAGCCTTATATCCGTTCAGACGCGTAAAACAGGTGAAGACGTTTTTACGCAAGTGTTGTCCCATTTATTAGGGGAAGATTTGCACTTCTCACTACACAATCGAGGGGTGTCTCATCTTGGAGGGAACTCGAAAACGAGTGCTAGTGTTAGGGAAGAGAAATGGGACTGGGCCTAAGCCTGCCCAATGACTCCGTGTCCAGATTAGTAGGGTCATAAACCTCACTTCCGTGACCATCTTCTGGCTAATATGTTTTGACAACTGATTTGGCTTCTATACACCATTTATAAAAAATGTAGCCCCCATGTCCCTCGCAAAAATGTCGGCATTTTTTTCTAGAGGGCCGAATCCAAAATGGCTGCACGCGTCATCTTGAAAAAGTATTAAAGAAGTATTATTCTTACCAGAGCACCTATAATTATGTATGAATACATTATTTGTGGTAAATAGACCCTTAGAATTGTGATTCTGACATCATTTTGAGATTTCAACATCATCTTGGCCCTGAAATCCAAGATAGCCGGCATTTGCTAATAAACCGAGTACAAAAAGTAAGGAAACCTGACTTTGGGCCATTATATCTCCTCTTTAGTAAGACCAGTCTATAAAGTGTTACATATCATTTTCATCGTTGATCTGTCCCCTTTACAATGAGGTGTAGTTTGCAAGGATCGGGCAATCATGGAATGAGCAACGCAGCCAAACGTGTGAGCAGTGCCAACCAAAAATGTGGCAAAATGGCCTGTTATACTGTTCTGTTGGTATAGCCTTTGCTTGGAGCATTGGAGATTGCACTCTCCCACAAAAGTGAGGACAAGAATAAAAAAACATGTCGGCCATACACTTTACAGTCAGTGTCAGGGCTCTCAGTAGCATGTGGAAGATCCATAATGTTCCTCACAGTCTGTAGTGAGAGCCGGTTTTGGTACAGTTTAGTTGAGCAAATCTTGTAAGTGTCTGGCAGTAAACCTACAGTTCCTTAGTGCAGCAAAAGTGAGAAACTGGTCTTCTTGTGGTGTGGTCTACACCACTCTATATGCTGGGACACCAACCTCGGGTTGACCTATTGCAAAGGCCCTATCGTGAAGGAAAAAAAAACGAGATATCTTTCCACCAGTGTTGCTGCTTAGAGAAACCACAAACCCAACATTTGCAGAACCCACGCTCAGGTGCTAATTTAGGCACACCACTGACTGGCAGCCACCTGGCAGCATTGAAGCTCAAAACACATGACTAGCAGCAGAACACCATTAGTGGCCATTTTGGCGCATTTGTGGTTGGCACTACTCACACATTTGGCTGGTTGATTTGGTTGCTCATTCCATGATTACCTGATGCTTACAAGCTACACCTCATTGTAAAGGTGACGAATCAATGATGAAAATGATATAAAACACTTTACTGATTGGTTTTACTAAAGGGGTAATCAAAGCACCTAGAATGATGCATGAAGACTCTTTTTGAGGCAAAATGAGCATAAGAATTATGATTTTGACATC
The DNA here is from genome assembly GCA_027497455.2 of Sardinella longiceps. Classification (NCBI taxonomy): domain Eukaryota; kingdom Metazoa; phylum Chordata; class Actinopteri; order Clupeiformes; family Clupeidae; genus Sardinella; species Sardinella longiceps. The sequence goes on along the minus strand of JAODXP020000012.1, from coordinate 13,118,465 downwards.
ATCGTTGCTTCCTGTCTTTAGTTCCTAGTCCTGTGCTTCCTTGTCTCCTGTGTCTTCTGGGTTGTGCCCTGATTTGGATTGTGACACCATCCAATTCAACCATTCCGTCTGTAGCTGATTGACATGGGATGGTGCTTCAGGGAAGGATGGTGTACTAGATATGCCTAATAGTTGGCACGGAGGCAGTGTTGGCATAAGCTATCTTCAATATTTCTTTTTCATGTTCTTCCAATTCACTGAACAGGCTTCAGCCATGGTGCTACTCTTGTGATCAGCATAAATTACTTGTCTTGTGAACTTGAATAGTTCCTGTTGGTGGGATGAACAGATAGGGATTCAGTCTTAATGCTGATGCTGCGATGTATGTTTTCTTGGCTGGGAGGGCCAGCAGTTCAGTTTTGGAGAGGTCCAGTTGGAGATAATCTTTCATCCATGAAGAAAAGGATATAGCTTGGTATCATTTGCATAGCAGTGGAAGGAGAAGCCATGCGAGTGGATGACTGGGCCTCATGATGTTGCATACAAGGCAAAGAGGAGGGGCCCCAGAACCAAGCCTTGGGGTACTCTTGTGTTGAGGTGGTGTTTGCCCTAGCCATGACATGTTGAATGATCGATCATCCAGTTAGATAGGAGACAGGATTCAAATCAGGAGTGTGCTTTGCCATCAATTTGTTAAGAAGAATTTCATGGTTGACAGTATTTAGCCTAATGCTGTTGGTAAGTCAAGTTGGATGAGAACGGAGGATTGACAAGCTTCTCTGGCTTCTTTTAGGGCTTCCATTACTGAGAGAAGCCACTGAGAGACACTTTTGAAGCCAGGTCGGTCGGAATCCAGGCTGTTCGTAGAGGGAAATTTTGTGACTTGCTTTGAGATTAGCACTGCTGCAATATAGGCATCGGTATCAGCAGCATAAATGACAACAGGTACATGATGGCTTGATTCTCTGTGATCAGCACGACCATGGCAGGCAAGAATTATGGATAATACCTTGGAGCCATAGTCTGACCATGTGTAAGGTGTGCCTCTGGATGGATATGGCCCTGGATGGTGCTACATGAAACCGGCTCTTCCAATTCATTTATTTGCATCAAGACCAGCTGAAAACAGCAAGGAAGGTGAGAGCGAGTATGATGAAAATGATTGTATGCAGAGTAGCGGTGATTCGAGTCTAGTGAGACAGAATACTCTAGTCATATTCTTTCCTAGACGATGGCCATCTTGGTTTATGGGGACTTAATAATGTCAATGTCAAAATCATAATCATTATGCTCAGTTTGCATCAAAAAATGTCTCCCTGCGTCATTCTAGGTGCTTCGGTTGAAAAGTAAATTTATATATTATCAGATGGCGGCCATCTTGGATTTCAGGGCCAAGATGATGTCAGAATCTCAAAATGATGCCAGAATCACAATTCTAAGGGTCTATTTACCACAGAAAGTGTATTCATACATAATTATAGGTGATCTGGTAAAAATAATACTTCTTTCATACTTTTTCAAGATGACGCCTGCAGCCATTTTGGATTCGGCCCTCTAGAAAAAAATGCCGACATTTTTGCGAGGGACATGGGGGCTAAATTTTTTACAAATGGTGTATAGAAGCCAAATCAGTTGTCAAAACATATTAGCCAGAAGATGGTCACGGAAGTGAGGTTTATGACCCTACTAGATAGAACATTGTGTTTGGCTAAACACTACGATGTCTTACAGTAATACAACCAGAGCATTGTGAGTGGATAGTACAACCTATGTCTGATCATTAGACGTACTTGCTGACCAAATGAAGTTTGCTACCGCTAAGGTGTGGCTAGAGCATGGGTTTTCAACAGGGGGTCCGTGGACCCCTGGTGGTCCTTGACGACTCTCCAGGTGGTCCGTGACATGGGTTCCAGTTCAAATTTAGAGTGGTTGAAATTGATTTTTGAAAACTCGGTCATTGCCTGCCTGTCCTATCAAATTAACACTTTGGTTGCCAGGTGTTTTTAACAAGCTTTGGCCCAGAGTGCCAGCAATCCAGGCCACTGTTGCCTATTTTTATAGAGCCACAGCGTATTCTGTGTTATAGCTATGGACACATACTATGGGTCATTTGAAAGGTAAGACTCTGAGCTCTCAGTGGGTGAAAACCGTTTATTTCTACATGCCTCCGTTCCTGAGAAATCCCAAGCTAAACAGTGGGTAGTTTTCATCAAAATCCTTGTTTTTTTCTAGAAAAGGAGATATCACCGACATATTCGGCACTCTGACAAGGCCTCTTGCATGCGCGTCGCGGCCTGTCACTCACTCCACTCGGCCCTGAGACTGCCACCTAGTGACGAACCCGCGAAAGGACAACATGACATGACGTGCATTATTTGACACAAATGCTGCAATAGTAATCAAATGCTGCCTTGTGATGTGAATATGTCCAGACAAAATGTGCAGATCGTGAGTTTTTATGAGTTTCCGATCGTAATTTATTTCAGTTCTATTTATCACAGAGTTCCAGAAATCATATATAACCTGTGTGAGGGTTTCTATTTTCGTAAATTAAAAAAAAAGGCAAAAACGTAACATTACGTTTTTGGCACTCAACGCATGACAAGTAATAACGGCATATAACCTTTCTGGCATTCAAAGTGTTAAAGGCAAAAAGCCCTATCTTTAAAAAAAAAAATCACAGATTCATTCATTTCTGTCGATGTTGCAATTCATTTCTAACAATTTGTGTGCATTGGTTGAAGGAAGATTAGACACCTGACTTCTCAAGTCATCAAGGAATTATTGCGTAGCCTATTCGACAGCCTGGAATAGTACATTAGTACACCGATGAGTTGGCCTAGTGTGTCGGCTTCTCGATTGGGAGATTGTGAGTTTGTCTCGCAGTCGGGTCATACCAAAGACCATCATAAAAATGGCACCCACTGCCCCTAGCCTGGGTCTCGGATATCTAGATGGAGAGGGGAAAGTTAACACATGGGACTACCAGAAGATGAACTCCCCACTGTAGTCATACTGCCCTGTGCAGCCATAGACCTCAGGTTAGAGAAACGGAGATGGGCACCACCCGGTGCTCCTCACATGGAGCGGGAAGGACTTAAACTTAATTAGGCCTATTCCAGAGACAGAAATATAAACGTTTGTGGTATTTTTTGTGAATGTGTTATTGTGAGTATAAATGTTTGCTATTGTGGGTGTAAATCACATTTTTTTTTACTCTATTGCCGAATTGTAACCAGGGTACTGTGATAGACACTCCAAAAAGATAACTCAAACTACAATGTTCTTTCATTATGATGATGAATAATTTTTTTTTTTACTTGTTTAAAAAATGTTTGAAACCTTAGAAATATTTACTCAGTTATACCAACTTTCATCTAGATTGTTTGCAAAACAATATTTTAACATATTTTTTAAAACATACAGATATCTGTAAAAAAAAAATCTTGTTTTCATCTCACCAACAGTTCTACAATCGCAAACAACCTTTAAGACATCTTTGTTTATGAGATCTTTATCTACCCCTTAGGTACACCTGCTCTCGTAAGACAACCTTGGCACTCTGTATACCCATACTTTTTATTGCCTACCATGTGCCCTACTCTATAAGGTAAGGCAAACTATTTCAATCAGTTGCAGTTGCAGCTAAGTACATAATTGCTCTAGTCTAGCACATACACATAACATGTTTTAAGTTACAAAAAAGTGCTTTCTGCCTTGATTTAGCTTTCTATATTGAGATCCCAGACACAGGCAGAGAAGTGTACATTATTTTTTTTACATTTGCTGCATTTACATTCCCAACCTTATTTTTCAGGCAGTTTTTAAACCACACCTGCCATGGCATTGGCTAGGCTTATTTACTTATTTTGATATTGTCCTACTTCCTGGTTGAAAATCTATATTAATGATGAAATGTACATGTATATATCTTCCTCAGATGTGTTTTGAAATAATTTACATAAACATGAATTCCTAAGCAACAAGAAATGGCTGCTTAAAGGAAAAATCTGGTGTGAATTAGTCAATAGCCCTATTAAGTTGTTCAGCGTTTAACGTGTCAGACAATCCTTTTTGCCACTGGTAGATTTAACTTTTTCAGATCAATGTAAATCTGCATAAGAGCATTATATCACAATGAGACCTTTACAATCATTTTTACTATCAGCCTTTGAGAGCTTGACTATGGTCTGCATAAAGTGGGATTTCCCCTCTACCCTTTTTGCAAAAATAGAGCAAGAAACTTAACACACGTTTGAACCCATACCCTGCTTTTGCCCTCTCTGTTTTTGCTCTTCTATAGAGTACAGTAACTTAGTATCTTGCTTCCATGCTAATGTTGGCTGTGCTTGTACTTAGGTTCCTTGAAGGCTTGATTCCCATGGACAAATGCCGGTTGACCCATGAAGACATGAAGCTGGAGAGTGCTGGGGACAAGGCTCTTAACTTTGAGTAAGTGGACCATGTAGGCCAACATTTGTGACTTGAATTTGATGCAAGTAGCTACGGGGCAGCCAGTGGAGCTCCAACAGCAGAGAGACATGTGCCCTCTTTGGCTGGTAGAAGACCAGGCATACAGAAGCCTTCTGTATCATCAGTAGTGGTTCCACTGTACAGGCTGGGAGACCTGTTAGGAGGGCATTGCAATAGTCGAGGTGAGAGATAACCAAAGTCTTATCAAAGATTGCATGGTGGTTAGGTACGATACTTTCCATATGTTGAATAGAGAAAAATGGCATGACCTAGCGACAGCAGCAACATGATCAGCGAAGGTCAACTGGTCGTCAGCAATTACGCTCAGTTTTCTTGCAGCAATTCTTGCTCCAATATGGTGGGAGAAACAGATAGGTAGATTCAGATAGATTCAAAAAAGGCGGCGGACATCTTGTTGGGGAAGAGGGGGAGGGAAGGGAGGGACAGGCTGAGTGAGTGATGGGGGCTGCAGATAAATTGGGATAAGGTAGGGGTGAGTGAGTCACTTTCGAAGCGACAGTAGTTAAGATCATCAGCAAGTCAACTGCTAGCCTCGGCAGTGTTGGATGGCCATTTGTACCTTGTGATGTGTTGATGGCCTCCATAGTTTTGTTAGCTGAAAACTGATTCTTCAGCTTAACAGAGTAGGTTCTCTTAGCTACTGTGATTTCCTTGGACAGTTTACTGAACAAAGGCCTATCTCTATGCCTCCTCTTTGGCCTGGCATAGTTGGCTTAGATTTGTAGTGAACCATGGCTTATTATTGTCAAAGATGTGGAAAGTTTTTGTTGGCACACTCACTCCCTCACAAAAGCTGATGTAGATGTTACAGTGTCAGTGAGTTCATCCAGGTCAGATGTGCCGTCGTTGAAAACATTCCAGTCTGTAGGGCCTATAGTCTATCACAGGCTTGAATACACATTCAACACTAACAGTGAATTACATTACAGATGGCATTCTTTATAAACATTCTTCATGGACATCAAACGTTTTCTTTATTCCTTAATCTTTAGTTTTTATCCTATATTTTAGGACATGACGGCCTTACCATGCCTGTTTTTACAGACAGACTTTTGTTGAGTAACACGAACACGTGTCGAGTAACACGAGGAAGGTTTGTGGACCAAAAACGTAAAAAAAAAAAAAACCAAAAAAACTTTTAAATCAGCAGACTAAAGTATTGTGTTTATAGTAAATACAATATTGCAAGCTAACCAAGCTGCTTTATAATGAGCTGTAGTCATCCAAACGTTTAGTTTTTTCCCCTTTATTTACCTTTACTATCAGAATGACAGTCCCCATAGGATTGTTATTAATATTATGTAAACCAAATCTTGGAAATTTTGTCTGGTGAGATATTACAGTAACCATTTATTGCTTTTTATTTATTTTCTAAAGCTAAAGGTAAAGTTATTTTGAAAAACCTACATGCACTTTGGAAGTCTTTTTATGACCACAAATGAACAAAATCAAATTATCAGTTTACAAAGGAGGGAATCAAGGTTGCAGTTTTAGTCACAACTTCGGTATGATGTACTGTAGCATATTGGAAGTATGATATTGACGGTAAACTTTGTTTTCCAAAAAGGAGCCTGACTTTCTCAAACTTTTGAAATCTTGACAATCTGCTCAATCAGCTCTTGTGGGTTCAATAGAGCACAAAAAATGGAGCACGATTTGCCATCATTTGTACACATGTTGCTCTTACTATCAGATAATTTTGCAAACAGCAAGCCTCCACCACAAGCCACAGTTATTGCAACATTATCTTAACTTTACAGAAAGCCTCCACCACTTGTATTTGTCAACTAGGGTTTTGAAAACAATTCTTACTGCAAGTTCTCTCATTTCTCTTCTCCTCTCCATCCTGCTCTGTCTGCACGCCAGAGGCCTACTGGAGCAAACATGCCCATTCATCTGGCACTGTTGGCAGCAAGGACTAACTTTAAAGATCCCGACATTGTGAATCTGTAGGCCTACAGGGACCATGTGATAGGGCCAGCCCATTGTCAATTACATCTCTGTCACTTGATGGGTTGCCAGACAAAAAACAGAGTTGCAGTCTAAAAACACGTAGGCTAACATGTAGAAATGCCCTGTATGACAGATAGCCATACTGTCCCTGGTCAGAAAGCATTGTGATGCAAAAGATAAGTTTTTGTTCGCTTTTTTGTGTCGAACATGCATGAAGTCAAACTGCGTTTTTATGCAGAGTATGTGCTGCTGGGTCTTTTAACTTGCAACATGTGTGGCTTGTAAGGGTTTTAAAAAAGTTAAAAACTGGTCCAATTGTTGGCATGTCTAACTATCATTCGATTTGTTCCATGTTGGAAACATTCTCTGTGACAACACGAGATGTTCCAGTTTGGCATAATACACACAAGACACTTCCAAATAATACAGCTCAACATTAGGCACGAGTCACATACCATAATGTGTTCGTCTGAAATTCATGTAAAATGTGTTTTCTCAAGGTCCTCTTTTTTTTTTTTGCTTGTTCAATCTTGATAGGCCCATACATACAGTATAGGTCTTTTTATTGAATGTCAGTATAATCAGAGGCTAATGGTTTGTAGGGAAATCGTTCTGGACATTTGCAGGTTATACTGGCGTGGCGTTGCTGTTAATGGTCACCATAAACTCGGTTTTAATATGAAATGTTGACCATTTTGTGCGGCTAGCATGTGATCAGCCTGCTTTACAGGCTGTCTCAGCTTAATGTTTAACTATCCTCTGTCTTCTCTCAGTGCACTTGCCAACAGATACATATGCAAAAGAATTATTCTTCCTGAGTTATCAATAGAGAGCAATATTCAACAAAATGAGGCTGATGCACTGTATATTATTGGCCTCCATGTCGAGAGGAGCTTGAGGCATGGAATAGACTATGATCCCTTAGTAAATGATAGAGGATGGACAAGTGCTTCAGAGGTGTTGCACACTGGTATTTAAATCTGCTTCTCTTTGACAGCTATCCCTTTCCCTTCCCCCCAAGAGTGCCCTCTGCTGGCTCAGAGCCCAATACTTTCCAAGTACATGGAGTGGATGTGTGTAGTGTATGGAAAATACAAGTTCTAAAATCATAGAACCTTAAATTATGACCGCTGCCAGCTGCCAGCCCCTGCTTCCTGTGCTGCCAGCAGTGGCAATGACGGGATAAGGACTTCCTAAAAAAGGACTGAGTTATGTTTACCCTCCTAAAAACATATTTCATAGTCTCAAATCACACACTTAAATACTTCAACTGTCAGTGCATAGTGCATTCACAGTGACAACCACAGCAAAACTGCAGCCATTAATCTTGAATGTTTGTTTGAGTTGGCTGCTACGTCTGTCACCTCCACCGAGTGTTATAAAACAGTGATCCATTTGGGACAACACTGAACGTTGAAAATGTAGGCTACAGACACACACACACACACACCGTGCACTACTTTGTTACTGATTGAAGTACGCAATTTGAGACACGGCTCATGTGTTGATAATAACATGCTAGTTTGGGGGGGAAAGGCCAATAGAATTAATCTAAGTTTACGGTTGCGTAGTAGTCCCTTTTCAAAACCCGCATTAACACTCATGTCAACTAGTAACATAACTGCCTATTGCTCACTATTCATACTTGGGTGTGTGTGTTACTGTGTCTGTGTGTGTGTGTGTTCTGTGTCTGTGTGTGTGTGTATGTGTGTGTGCGTGTGTATTCATTGCTCACTGCTCCTAGTCAGCATGAGGTGACTTATACCTTTAATCTTATTCCTCAGGAAAATGTGACAAAGTAAAAATAAAATAAAATCTAGCCTGGGAAAGATCTGCCATGTTTCATCATAGACATCTCCACCTTTTCCTCTAGGTCTCGCCCTGATGTTCAGACCTGCACTTACTGGGGTGCCCCCATCCTCTGGGAAGGGATGTTTGACCCAAAGGTTTATGATGAAACCCATAAAAGGGCTCATATCTCGGTGGCCTTGACTGTTTTTGCTGTGGGCAGGTAAATGTGTCAGTATATGTAGTACTATGTTGATGTGTGTGTGTGTGTGTGTGTGTGTGTGTGTGTGTGTATTTGTCTCCAACCCACAATTTTTTACAAATGGGGTGGGATGTTATCCTAAATCCACATTGAATCTCTACACTGTACAAGTATAAGGTAATAACTGCTACAGTGCAATAATATGCTAGCGAAACCAAAGTGCAATACTGCTTTCACATACTGCACTCACTGCATTCGTACAGAGAATGCAGTGAAAGAGAGAAGGTCGCCAAAGACAAACTACGGTTAGGATTCCTAACCATATTTCTTCTTTTGCAAACAACAGGTACCTTGATACCTACCTGAAGGACTTTCTGGTCTCTGCTGAACAGCACTTTATGCTGGGTTTTCCGGTGACTTACTACGTGTTTACAGACGTTCCAGAGAAGGTCCCCTACATAGACCTTGTAAAAGGCAGAGAATTGAAGGTCATGCCAGTGGAACGTCACTCCAGGTGGCAGGACATTTCAATGATGCGGATGAAATCCATCAGGGACGCCATCGACAGTCATATCCGTCACCATCACCAGTATGTCTTCTGCATGGACGTGGACCAGGTCTTCGGGGGCCGCTTTGGCACGGAGGCTTTGGGGGATTCTGTAGCCCTTCTCCATGCACACTACTACCATCGCTTCAGGATCCTGTGGACGTATGACGGGAATCCAAAGTCCCAGGCTTACATGGCAGACTCGAACGGAGACTTCTATTACCATGCGGCAGTGTTCGGCGGCTCCTGCGAGCGCGTGAGGCAGATCACAGACGCCTGTCACCATGGCATCATAAAGGACAAGGAGAACGGAGTGGAGGCTCTTTGGCATGACGAGAGTCACTTGAACAAATTCTTTTGGCAGCATAAGCCCAGCAAGGTGCTATCTCCTGAGTACTGTTGGGATAACTTCATCGGATATCGCAGTGATATCCATATTGCACGGCTCCTTTGGCAGGAAAAGCACTATGACCAGCTCAGGGGCACATGAAGCTGAAAGCTGAACATAGAGCTGTGTATGCCTGTTGCTTACTGTACTGTACGTCAGCAACAGTAATTTTTCATGATGTCCCCAGGTTTTTAAATATGAATATGATTTGAATTGCTTTCAGGTCTCAAGGATATGATGTCTGGCACATCCATTTTGCCAATGTGTTATTTATCTATTTTTTCGTTTGCAGGAAAATACTGTATATAATATAACGTACCTAGTATTGAAGGTGCATTATAGAGCTTTATACTCCACCTTTCAATGCACAGCGTAGGCGGCCAAAAAAAAACAAAACTATTTTTAACTTTGAGCATTTCACATTTGAATGCACCTCGCTTCTTTTTCATCCAGTGCCTTGCTCATATGGATGCATTGTAGGAAAGGTCATGTCGCATTGTTCCATTTAGAGTGAATGCGACCACCTGGAGGTGAAAAAGGCATGTCAGTCTTGTGTGGGCTGAAAAATGGGCCGCCAGAAACTGAATTTGAAACATTCATATTTGAATTGCTAAACTTGAGTAATTGCATTGAAAATTTTAATTTGAATCACATAATTTGAAATTGTATTGTTTAATTCAAATCATCACATTGAAAAAAATTCAATCTTAAAAGTTTCATTTTAAATTGAATTTGTTAGTTTTAAACTGAAATCCAATACAAAATTGATCCACACTGAAAATTCAACTCTCTAAAGTGCTTTACGTTCAGTTCTCAAAATTCAATTTCAAACTCGCTGTGAAACATAAGATTTTGGGTGGACGACTGAAGCCTTTAGGATTACCCACTAAGGTGTTATCCCATGAAATGACATACTGTGTTCTGATTGGCTTACAGGGTGTGTTATTCACCGATAATGGGAGGCTAACCGTTCTTTTCTATCAGCTATTATTCCCCTATTTCAGAACTCCTCTGCAACCATTATCCCTCACCTAATGGACGAGGAGAAAGCATAGGTTTCACAAGGGAAGGTAGAGTGGACTTTCCAAGTCCTTTAATTCCACATATCAGGACATGCAAAGACCAATATCCTGTTTATATTCATATGTCAATGAGACATGTAGTTCAGCTTCAAAATAAGCCAACCCATTCAATTAGTTGTACTACTTTCTTTGGTTCCTGTTGTAGTTAACTGGTTGTTCTGGTTGTTACAGATTTATATTCTAGAAAGGGTTGAGGGAGACTGCTAGCAAGAGCCTCCACATACCGGTTCTGATAAAGTGCGAAGCACTGCGCTTCCAAAAATCTATTCTATCAGTTTTAGAACGCTTTTTTTTTTTTTAATTCTTTTTTTTTAAAGATGGTTTTTTGGGCTTTTTGCCTGTAATCGGATAGGACAGTACAGAGATGGATAGGAAGCAAGTGGGAGAGAGAGATGGGGTGGGATCGGGAAATGACCTCGGGTCAGACTCAAACCCGGGTCCCCAGAGTAATGGTATGACACTCTACCCACTGAGCCATGGAACCCCTGAATGTAAACTTTTCTGAGTTGAGCTTACAGCCCACTGACACTGATTTTAGTTAATTTTCTTCAAATCTCTATAATGCACCTCACCTCATCATTGCTCCACATGGAATGTACTCAGGGTGTATGTCATTCAAAGAACCAACTGCTGTATTTCTTTGTGTGTATATTTCTACACTGTATTTCAAACTAAACCAACAGTGCCTAAATATAGATGGATAGCAGTAGCAGCAGTAGCTTGCTGTCTTTATTTTTTTTGCTATGTAATTTAAATGGCAGTGCTCCTTTGATTTCACGAGTGAGACTTCAGTGTGCGCAGAACTGTGAACAGACAGTACAGGAGATTACATCAAATACAATACATGACTGACTGACTGAATGCAATGAAACATTTCACCACTTCAAAGTCACTAACACTGTATTTCAAGCTATACCAACAGTGCCTAAGTATATATGGATAGCAGTAGCAGCAGTAGCTTGCTGTCTTTTTTAATGTGTGCAAACATTTTTGTATTAATTCTCCGCTTGAAGGTTTGTTTGTATGCTAAGATGACATTTAAGACAAGTTATGGTTTGTGGTCACAGGCTTTAAGCATTGGTGTCAGCCAGGCTGAAATGGGTGTTTTTGTCAAGTCATCTAGAACAGAAATACATAATCAAGTGTAAGGTTTATATATTACTCTCTCTCTCTCTCTCTCTCTCTCTCTCTCTCTCTCTCTCACACACACACACACACACACACACACACACACACACACACACATTTTTTCAAGGAGATTAGCATTTTGAGATCTCAGGATTTTTTTAGGCCAGTAAGGCATAAGTAGGCCTTTAAAAGAGAAGTCAGATATTTAACCTTTCCTTGAATATAGGAGCCAGGCCGTTGAGTGCATTATACTGTAGATAAGAAGGAAAATGTTCAAATCCATTGGGCTTGTGACAGGGTGCCAATGTACTGTAGGAATGTCACAATAGGGGAGATGTGTTCATGTTTTTTTTAATTGTAATGAGTGTTCAAGCTGCTGCATTTTATTCTACCTCTCTGATTGGTACCAGTTTCTACACACTCATTGTATCATCATGCCCCACTAAGGTTAAATATGGTATACCCCAAGGCACAGTATTAGGCCCATTGTTATTTCATTCATTGTTATTTTCGTTGCATTACTTTCCATTCCTATGCAGGTGCCGCTCAGCTATATCTCTCCATGAAGCCTAATGATCAGTAACTAAACTCAATGCTTGTGTTGAGGTCATCAAAACCTGGATATCTAATAATTTCATATGTTCAAACTCTAATAAAACTGGATTTAAGATAAAAGGCCCTGAACAGCTAAATGACATTTCACCTCACTATCAAAATGTACTTAGCAGCCTTTCACTTATTTATTATTGACCAAGATCTCTCTATAGACCAAGATCTCTCACCATGGAGTTTAGAATCAAGTGTTAAGGAAGTGTACCCTTCATGACATACTTGTTTTAAGTGCATGTGAACATGTTTTCTGTAAACTGTAATCTTTTTTTTAAGAATGTTCCCATTCTACAGTTATGTATACTGTATATGAAATGGTTTGGTGTAAGATTTAGTGATTTTAACATTCAATAACTGTGCCTTTACAATGTGTAATTGGTGGAAGGTTTGTGATTGTGTGTAGATTACATGCAAATGTAATGGATGCCAACTAGCCTGGGCTAGCTGGCGACAGTACGTGTAAATCCTCACAACCCTAGCCTTCAAGAACGCTGGAAGCCTGGGCTTTTCAGCTCAGTGGTTAGGAAGTTTGACTCCCATGCCATGTGTTTTTTGTGGCAAGTTTGAGTGTGGTGTATGTGAGAGGGGGAAAAATGAAACTATATGTAACTTCCTCTTACTATGTCAGATTGTGCCTCAACAGCTTTGGCACTTCCTTCCACGCATTCAATCCGTCTTGTGTGATATGCATATGAGATTTCTGTTTTACCACAGACATCTGCTATAATGATATATTAATGACTGATATATTAAAGACTTTATGTGAAGGTTCCTCCATCGATCGGATTATAAGAAAGGTGTAAACCACCTCTTTTAATCGGTTTCAACATATAATCGGTTTCAGTCGAATCCGATTATATAATGGTTTACATAAGACAATATTAATCGATCTCTACATTTAATCTGATTAAATCTGAGACAATAGTGTCCATGTAAATGGGGCTACTGTGTCTTAACTGCAAAAGAGGTGTAAAAAAAAAAACGGCAGGGCATAGATCATTTACCTACTGTACTGTGCACCCTTACTGTAGAATGACCTCTCATTTTGTTCTTGTACTATGATCACGTATTGAATAAGTTTTATGTCTCCTCTTGATTCTAAGGATTTTTTTTTTTGCCTATTGTATTTTACTGATTGCATTTTTCATTCATGGTTTCTGATCTTGAATGTACCGTATTATTTTTAAAATCATGGGTTTTAGATTTTTCAGTTGACTCTTCCTGACTGTATCTCTTCTATGGATCTTCATAGCTTTTAATTTATTTGTTTATTCAATTATTATTTGTCCTTAAATTGTTTTGAGACCATGGTGCAATTCTGATATTGCACTATAAATAACAATAAATTGAACTGACGAATTGCAAGCGACTGTCAGGTTGTCACAAGTTTTGACAGTTCCCTTTCTACATTGAGCCTGTTAAATATACCATCCTATTTAGTTAGCTTCTCTATTCAGCATAGAGCATAGCACAGCGTAGCTGAGCAACGCAACTTCTGCTAACATGTCGCATATCATATACAGTTGAGACCATATGTTTATATACACCTCAGAGAAAGCCACAAAAACTTTTTTTGTCTTTACTGCCGAACACTCAATCAGAGTAAGCTTTGTCTGCCTCAGGTCAGTCAATATTTCCTTGTGTTGTGTCAGAAATTAGAACTGTTGTCCCCAAGTACATTAGCAAATTCTAGTCTGACTATCTAATGCAGTGTTTCTCAAACTTTTTCTGTCATTCCCCACTTTGGAAGGCAGAATTTTTTTTCACGCCCCACCTGGAAGGCTCAATTTGCGCACAATATCTCTGTGAGGAATACTTTGGGATTTTTGTCAATGTTAGAATTTTTAATGTTACTAATTCAAAGCCAAATTTCTCTCGAACCCCTCATCACAGCAACAATTGACTGTCATGTGCATATCTGACAATAGCTGTGAAGTTGGGGGGCATGGTGTGGTTGTGATACAACCAGACAGGATGTAATACCAAACTGAATACAATAAAATGCTTTATTGAAAATAAAATCTGCAATAAAAAATAGGGAACAGTTTTTAGTCCTTAGGAGTACCAAAGGTAATACTTCATATTGTGGATAGCAGCAGTGCGTTACAGTAAACGCTCAGTGAGGCAAGATCTTCCCATGTCTGCCTACAGGGCCTCTTCAGAGACCACGCCACCAGAGTCCAACTGCGATGGACGGCGAAGTGGACTGACAGGAGGAGTGAGGTTCAAATAGCCATTCTCAGAGGTCTGCGTGTGTGTTGAGGACTGTGCTGGACTCATGTCCTCAGTGGGTGGATTGCGGAAGACGTCAAGCAATTCACGCATGATGTCTCCCCTAGGGAAAGTGCCATAGGTCAGGTGGCAAGGTGAACGAAGATGACATGTTAGTACCGGTACTTTAAATTTTATGTGGTCATTTTTTGTATTGTTCAGCATAGAATTAGAGGACTATTTTAAAGCAATTGTTCAGCGTCATTCAATCAAAGCCCGGCATGAGCTAGCTGACTGCTGCAGACAGCGAGGGGAACAAAATAATTTGAACAACCTAGACAGTTTAAGTCAACAGCACCAAAATCCTTCAAAATTAAGATTAGTGGTGCCGTTGACTCAATGTGAATGGCTTGTTTCTATTTGCATTTGGCCTAGGTGGTTCCAATTTGGATAAGTGGACTAAACAGTGGTGCTTTTAGGTCAATGCATTTTTTTTACATTCTGTTGCCTTTTCTGTTGTTTTAGGATGTTAAAGGTATAGCAAGCTATTCTTAATCAGGCAGAGGAGATTGATAATGGCCAAGTAGCCAGGATGGGACCAATTGTTGAAAAAGGGCTAAAAAACTACCCAGCAAACACGGAATGTTATGAGAACCTTAACTAATGTTCCCTCATGGTTCTCCTATGGTTATTTTAAGAACGTTATCATACTTTGGTTCGGAGAACGTTAAAACGTTACAGTGTGGTAACTTTATGACTGTCCGAAAACGTTCCCTCGTGGTTATTTTTTTAAATTGTATTTAAATTACAATCTTATAGATATTATGGGTAAACTATCATTAAACAACTTGATTTTGACTGATTATGATAATAGATTTAGGCTATCTTAATTTTATGACCCGCAGTTAGTAATGTATCAGAGCCATTTTTTTTTTCTCACAATGTAAATAATGCCGTGGTGCAGCAGTAACGCATCTGCCTGCGGCACGGGTGACCGGGGGTCGATTCCTGGTGGATTCGTATATTATTGTTCGTATATATGCGGGAACGTTTGCCTAACCAGAAATGCAAACCAACAGCTAACGTTCTAGTTCCGTTTAAAAAACTTTCCTGGTGCCCCTTCAGACAAAGCTACTTTCAGGGAACGTTCTCATACCCGACAGAAAACCTTCCCGGAACGTTCCCGGAACCAAAAAATGTTACTGGGGTAATTACTGAAATTCCACCTCAAGAGAAGAAGAGGATTTTACAGTTATACAACACACAAAAGCATTTACACAAAGTTATACAGTAATTTTTACAGCTTAGAGTGTTTGTGCAATCTTGCCTTTCGTCAGTAGAAGACTGAAATGCTCCCAGAAGGTCATGAGGAAATGGTCTGGTTCTCTGTGAACAGAAGGGGTGATTGGGTCACCAAAATTTGCTACTCTTGTGTATAAAATAGACCTCTGGAGGAGGGAAGTGTTAAAAGACAAAATGGCAGTAAAAGAACACCTAGGTTGCAAAGAGAAAATGAGGTCAATTTCCTCACAAGTATTGCATGAGAGGATAAACGGTTTGATGCTCCACAGTCTTTCATGGAAATTACAAGTTGTTGTGTTATTACCTGACCACTGTTCCATAGCTGATCCTGTATATAATTCTCCATTTTCTTAAGCAATTTCTCAAAGTATTCAATCCTAGTTAAAGTAAAAAAGGTAGCAATGAGATAAGACTTAACATGAGAGCAAAGACTAGGCATTATTAGACATGGAAAAGATGTCATGATAGATTCCTGCAAAAAGGAGTGCCAATACCTGATTTTGTAGCGCCTAATGATTCTCAGATGCTCACTTTTAGCTTCCTTCTCCTGAAGAAGTTCACCCTGAAGTGCACGGTTTTCCTTCAACAGATTGGTATTTCCCTCATCCATTTTCTTAGCAGTCTCTGTCATCTTGGGTGAACATACAAATTTAACATGTTTGAAGACACTTAAATTATGTATTTATATCTCTGATTAAATATAAGTCCAGATTTAGAGTGGAGGAAAAGGACTAATAAAAATATAAATTCCATAACCAAAACAAAGCAACACAACACACGCACGCGCACGTACACACACACACACACACGTACACCCACACACCCACACCCACACCCACACCCACACCCACACACACACTACAAAGTGGCCTTTGTAAACTCATTGTGTTCTGTTAGCAATATTCTGAAAGACATCAAGCTCACCCAGTAAGTGATCAGCAAGACTTAACCAGAAGCTTTTTGGAAACAGCTATCAAACTCAAAATTGAACTTTGTCTAAAGATGTTTGTTTTCAATTAAATACTTAAGGGGTCCGCACACTGGCTCGGACAAGCTGCAGAGCACTGTAATTTCAACATTCTATTCCATATTGTATTCAATGTACCCCTGCACACTAGCACCAAACTCTCCTCTGCCGCCACCTGTTGATTACGATTGAAGTCTATTTAGTTAGAGCTGTTCATAGAGATTCATTGGTGATTCCACAGGCCGTTGTGTTGGTTGCTTGTAGTACACTGCCAGTGTGCAGGGGCAGACGAAATTGCCGAACTCGAAAGTGCTCCGCAATGCTGTCAGAACCAGTGCGGGAAGGCCTTTAGCCTACATGTCCTCATTCACGCACCTTGTCCACCTTTTCCGTCAGCAAATCACATTTCTTCTTGTGATCCTCGATCTTATTATCACGCCACTCCTTCTCTTTTATGTGTATTATTTCGGCACGGCTTAACTTGCCCTTCAGCTGATTAATTTTTCCATGGCAGCATCTGTAGGGAAATGAAAATAAAAATAAAATAAAAAATAAAACCACTAAACTGCTTGAATAACGACACCCATCAAGAAAAAATGGTGTGACTGGTGTGAGCTGCCATGTATAACACTTGAACTCACTGAACTGTTAGCCTGACAAGCCAGACTATCACAAAATATATAGTCTGGCCTCAAGTGATAGACCCTCAGGTCTAAGACGGCTAAAACCTCAGCGCAACTAACAAAGCTAAGCCTGCGCAATGACTCCCTGTCCAGATAGAATGTTGGATAGGATAGTGTTGTGAACACCACAACATCCGAATTTAGGCTACCGAACTGTAACACTGATACCAGAATATAATTTGAAAACTATCTCACTCACCTCAGTTCTTTATCCTTTGCATTCAATATTGATTCCATTTCCGCCGCATATTTTTGCAACTTTGTTTGACTTGCATTCAACTGGCCTCTCAGCTCATGATGTTTCTCATGATGTTTCTCTAACTGTAATGAGAAATAACGGCCAACAGTAAAGTAAATCTGCAGTGAAATAAATGATTCATACAACAGAGTGATTTCCCAGAAACAGCACACACTGAAAAGACACAAATGAGCATAGACTGACTGAAAGACAGTTAAGCTCTATGTATAGGCTACAGCATACATTATTTCCTTTTCAACAGCACCTGAGCCATATAGCCTAGTTAGTAGATCTCTCCATATGTCTCTGAACAGCAGTGTTTTTTTACTGGCCTCTGGTGGCAACATAGTGTAAGTGCAAGTATTGCTTCAGGCTTACCTCACTCTTGAGGGCCTCCACAGTGGCCCTGTGCCTCTGTTCCTGCTCCCCCAGGAGCTGCTGTGCCTGCTCTCTCTGGAGCTGCATCTCACTCAGCTCCTGCTGAAGCTGCTGCATGCTGGCCTGAAGCTTACACAGCTCAAGCTCCTTCTCCTTCATGTCCTCAAGGCACCTGGAGTGTGTGTGTGTGTGTGTGTGCCCATGTGTATGGGTGGAACGGGTAGGGACAAGTTAATCTATCAGATCTCAAGGATGTCCTTAACTTTGAGATGTATTATTGGTAAATAAAGGACCGTAAATTACCAAGATAATACAATACAGAATATGCATTCTAAAATATACACATCCAGTATAGGCCTACTTTGATGCAGCTGATTTTCTGGTACAGTACCTCAAATGAGCATTCTCCATATCAGCATCAGCCTGGATGCCAATTTCAACCTGAAACCACACAGATCCAACAATTTCAGACTCCTTCTGCACTGAATAATGATTACTGATAACAACATACCAGTATTACACTCTCCTCAAATTAATAATACTGGGCACAACTGTTAGCTGCTATTTTTACCAGCAGTGTTGATATGCATATTACTTTGTACAATAAAATGCACAGACCAGGTGTTTTAATGGAAGTATAGTATATATTCATGTTACCTTCTCCACTTCCAGTGATTTCAGATGAGAGCTCTCATCCTCACTCTTTGCCATCATTTGTTTGTCAACCTAAAACAAAGCCCAAACAATTCATTTAAATATGATGTGCTATGGATCCGCTGTCATAACAAGGACACGCTTGTAGAGCCAAAATTGTTCCACTGTTTGTGTGCCTACCAAGGCAAGGAGAGCCACACGCTCGTTGTCCATGGAGCGCACTCGGTCTCTCAAAATTCTGATCTCCTTGTCCAGACGCTCATTCAACTCCTTGGCCATGCAGAGCTCAGACTCATCTGTGGGAGTTTAAATGATGTGTAAAATACCCAACTTAAATCATTACTCACTGAGTGGCTATATGTGATTTTGAATCCTTGGATATTTGACAGGAAGCATATAATAACTTGAAAAAGGAAGAAATACCGCTCACCAAAATTGTTTTTAATTTTGGTGTGTGGACTTTGTTCCTTTATCATAGTTTCGGTTTTTGTCCAGCACCCTTCACATACGGATGTG
Organism: Sardinella longiceps; assembly: GCA_027497455.2. Classification (NCBI taxonomy): domain Eukaryota; kingdom Metazoa; phylum Chordata; class Actinopteri; order Clupeiformes; family Clupeidae; genus Sardinella; species Sardinella longiceps. The sequence continues at coordinate 13,099,346 of JAODXP020000012.1, read as the reverse complement.
CGTACTTTTTGTATCTTTCTACACACCATATAAGAACTTACCATCACGCCTCATATTTTCCAATCCCTGCTTGAGTAATTCAAGCTCTTGAATCTTTGCCTCTGTGGAGAAGACAATAAGTAACTACTACATTCTCCATAGGTCTGGTTCACATGTCAGTTGATCAGTGATGATGAATAAACAATGTTATTTTGTCCAACACAGTAACGCAGTAAGGCTTAGTCAAAATGAGACAGGGGTATAAAACTTGGTGATATTGTAGCTGCCATGCAGGCACTTGTTGGTTACTTTTTCAAGAGAAGAATACCATTTTAGAAAGGCTCAGCTCACCGTGGGTTTTCTGAGTCATGTGCGCTGACTCCAGCTCATCCGTCAGCCGACGGATCTCCTTGTGAGCCATGGACAGACGGCAGGACGCCTCGTCCAGGTCTCTCTCCAAGCGCTGCCGCTCAGCACTGCTGTCCTCAGTAGGCCCTTCATCAGAGGACTGTTACACAATAGGGGATACATGTGACTGGCTTGATCTTAGATTTTGGGGTGATTAGTAGTAGCATAATAGGTGAAAGACAGCTATGTAGGATAGTGCCCATAAAGCTTTGATAACAGAGGTACACCGCTGCCGTTGTTACACGCACACGCACGCTTTTGTATTGTGTGTTTTTCTTGTGTACAATAAAGAGTCAATGAATCAAGCAGCACATTAAATTGTATAAAATGATGGGAGGCTCCTTCTTCCTACCTGCTTGTTCTGCTCAGCATTCAGCTTCTCTAGCTCGGCAATCTTTTCTTTTGCTGAGAGGACTTCTGTCTCAGCAGTACCCAGGAGGCCAATTGTGTGTCCCAAGACCTCCTTCATCATGAGACACTCCTCAGCCCTCTGCTGGAGCAGACACTCCTGAGCCTTAGGGGGAAAATTACCATTACCATTCATCTCCTACATTCATCTTTGCTACATCTCTGAGTAATCTAGTCTTTGTCCCAGTGATAGAGATTAATTCAATTCACTTCAAGGGAAGGGTTGAGATGGTTTTAGTGTCACTGTATAACAACAATGTATGGTTGACACATTAGAATGGCATTTACATTCGCATCTGAAGTAGCCTACTGTACAGTATGTTTAGGCATACAGCCAATACAGAGCAATATCGGATCTTAAAGTTAAGCAAAGGAATAGAATATATTTCAGAAAAGATGATTTCTCTCTGATGATGATTTCTGCATCATAGATGGTCTAGCCTGGCCATTGGCTTCCTATATGTAATTCCGTTCAATTCTCATCTACCTTCAAGCCATTGGCTTTGTTTCCTTATTGTGCATCACATCCTGGCCAATCAGCGAACTATAAAAATATAGGCTATCTACCCAGAGCTGATTTAATTTTTTATTTAAACACCTCCCGCAAGCAATAGTTTCCCAATAGCTGGAATGCCAGACTTTTGTACGAAGCAAAGCTTAGACCAAGGGGCTGGTTAAGACCAGGCTATTAAAATAATTTGAATAGCGATATCTAGAGCAGAGGAAACGGACACTGATGCAGTGCTCAGTGATTTACACCAACTGATCAATCCTTGCAAAGGAAATTTTCATAATCCATTTAAATTCTCACTTTGTCAGGGTACAGCTGGAGCACAAACACAACCACAGGATCAGCAAAAGTATAGAAATCACTGTGGCTAGACTACCTTATCCATGCCATCTTTGAAGACGGGTGTAGCCTCAGGGTTTGTGGCCAGTGCACTTTTCTCCACTTCCAGAGCCTGCAGTCTCTCCAGGAGAGAAGTCCTCTCAGCCAGCAGGTAAGCCACCTGCTCACTGGGGCTGGAAGCAACAATGTCGCCCAGGCCACCATGCTCGAGTAGCTCCGTGACCTCCTTCATTTGATCCTCTAGAGGAGAGGAGACAAGATGTAGCCTAGCCTATATGTTGGCACCCAATAGACAGCAGGATGCAAGGTTCCTGGCTGTCAATGGATCTTGGTAAAGGCTACTACACAGACTGACCTTTCTCAAGCTTCAGCTGTTTCAGCTGATCACACAGTCGCTGGTTTTCTTCCTTATACTTGACATTAAATGAGTGCTGCTTGGCAACTAGAACCTGGACTTGGTCCAGCTTCCTTTGCACCTGTAATTACAATATGCACACAAACACAGCTCCTCTTTAGTGTATCCATTGGTGTTATCCCTGGATATCCACATCTTTATGTAGCAACCACAATCACCATCACCATTAACACCTTAAATTAACCTAAACCTAAAACACCAGGCTATATATGGTTTAGTTTAAGTAGGGTAATAGCGCATCCTCTGTAACCATCATAGAATGAATGCTAACTGTAGCTTTACCTGCATATTCTTACGGTCATGGGCTTCCTGCAGTGCTTTCACCTCCAACCTGGCGGCGTTCATGCTACCCTCGGTGCGCAGGTAGAGGTGCCACAGACGGGTCAGCCACTCCGTCCGGTGAGCGTTAGGGGGCAAACCGTCCTGGAGCAACCGTGCCTCTATAGCACCAAACTCCTTTTTGGGAGGGAGGTAAAAGGCAACAAGATTTTACTAAAGCTGTTTGAATAATGCTTCATTCGCCCTGTGTCAATATTAGCCTATTGATCACATACAGTAGCCGATAGGCCTGTTACACACACACACACACACACACACACACACACACAGAGACACACACACACACACACACACAATTATGGGATAGCATAGGGGCACGCTAATGTAGTCTTTGTATGGACATTTTCACATATAGAGTTTTGTTGTGGTGTCTGTTTTAGGCGCGAAGAGAGACTTCTCTACCCATCAGACCAACAACACATTTTTCAAACCGGTGACAAATGGGACCGTAATTGAGACATGCCTGCTATGTGCAGCTGTCTTGCGACAGCCTCATAGTTGTAGGCCTAGTATTGGTCAAGTTATATTCTTCGAATTCCACTAAAATATAGGCCTACAGGCCAAAGCAAGAGCTCAAATGTGTGCATGAGCTGGGGGAAACTATTAAGCAGGCTAATTCAAGTAGGCCTACAGCAGCTGTAACTTAAAACTAATTCCTAAGCAATTCCAGCTCATAGGCTACGCAAAAACTTGTAGGCTACAAAAACCTAGGCCTAGCCTAGGCCTACAATTAAAAACAACAAGGTTACATCTTGAATTACGTTTACGTATTGAAAGAGATTGCAATTTTTTAATCCATGTGCACCTGTCCATCCATTCTTACCTCAAATATTGTCATCATATTCCACTCCATGATGAGCGGATTGGAGACAAACTACTTGCGGTCAACCTTCCCGTTCATTTTCCGTGACCTACACTGAAGAAAAATAACGTTAGTTGAAAAATGCTTGAGTTCCGATTTTCTCCACTGTTCACTCATTTAGAACGTTGGTAACAATGTAGCATCCATTAATACGTAAAGGTAAATTCCCTTTTACGGGAATTTACTTACATTCTAAACTCTTGCCTCAGAGTTCTGGATTGCATTATCAAAATCAGATAGGTTATCATCGAAATCTGTTTGCGATGACATCATTTTGGTAGAAGCAGCGATGTGGTGGAGACTGCTCTCTTTCACAGGATAACAACAAAAGCGTTACCGATATTAATTATACAATTAATATTTAATTCTTATCTCACTTCCTTCACTCTCTTTTATTGAATTATTATAATTTTTTGCCATGTAATTTTAATGACAGTGCTGCTTTGTTACTTCATGAGTGAGACCTACAATACAGGAGATTACATAAAATACAGTAGGCCTACATGACTGACTGACTGAATGCAATGAAACATTCACCACTCCAAAACACTAATACTGTATTTCAAGCTATACCAATGTATAGATGGATAGCTGTAGCAGCAGTAGGCCTATCTTGCTGTCATTTTTAATGTGTGCAAATGTGTTTTATGTTAATTCTCCGTTTGAATGTTTGTGTGCTAAAATGACATTTAAGACAAGTTATGGTTTAATCTCTGTGGTTCACAGGCTTTAAAGCACACCTGGCACTATTGGAAAAATGCACAGCTTTCTACCTTTTCGTCTGGATTTCCGTCAGTGAATTGAAAGGCAAGTGAATATACTTAAAAAACAGACAGTGGCGGTGCAGTTATAATGTGTACAGGCTTGTGTCCAGGACTTCACAGTTTATGGCCACTTGATACAAAAAATTATAAAATGTATATTTGGCTAAAATTGAAATAGCTCAAAAATAATGTTTTTTTTTTTTTAAAAAAAATAAATAAAATAAAAAATTCAGGTGACAAAGGTTACCAGACATAGTGGACAAAGCGTTGCCAGTGTTCATGAAGAACTGATACAACCAGACAGGATGTTATACCAAACTGAATACAATAAAATGCTTTATTGAAAATAAAATCTGCCATAAAAAATAGGAAACAGTTTTTAGTCCTTATAGGAGTACCAAAGGTAATACTTCATATTGTGGATAGCAGCAGTGCGTTACAGGAAACGCTCAGTGAGGCAAGATCTTCCCATGTCTGCCTACAGGGCCTCTTCAGAGACCACACCACCGGACTCCGACTGCGATGGGCGGCTGGGTGGACTGAAAGGAGGAGTGAGGTTCAAATAGCCATTCTCAGAGGTCTGCGTGTGTGTTGAGGACTGTGCTGGACTCATGTCCTCAGTGGGTGGATTGCGGATGATGTCAAGCAGGTCGCGCATGGTGTCTCCCCTGGGGAAAGTGCTGTAGGTCAGGTGGCAAGGTATAAAAATGAAGATGACATGTTAGTACTGGTACTTTACTGTTGCAGACAGCGAGGGGAACAAAATAATAATAAAACAACCTAGACTGAATGTGAACGCAAATGCGAACAAACAGTGTATGCATTGTTTATGCATTGTCAAAAGCACCAAAACCCTTCAAAATCAAAAATAAGATGAGTGGTGCCGTCATCTCAATGTAAAGGGCTTGTTTGTATTTGCATTTGGCCTAGGTGGTTCCAATTTGGATAAGTGGACTAAACAGATTTGGTGCCTTTAGATTAATGCATTTTTGGGACCAATTGTTGAAAAAGGTAAAATTGCTAATTACTGGAATTCCATCTGTAATAAAAAAAAATCTCAAGACAATGAAGAGAAGAAGGGGACAATACAGTTTGTTAACACATAAGCATTTACACAAAGTTATACAGTAATTGTAACAGTATTTGTGCAATCTTGCCTTTCGTCAGTAGACGACTGAAATGCTCCCGGAGGGTCATGAGGAAATGGTCTGGTTCTCTGTGAACAGAAGATTGGGTTACCAAAATAGGATACTCTGTATAAAATAGACCTCTGAAGGAGGGAAATGTCATCATAAGCATAATCAAAGATCATTTACAACCCTACCGGCTCTGCCATAAAATGGCAAAAAGAGCAGAATGGCAATAAAAGAACATCTAGGTTGCAAAGAGGTCAATCTTCTTTCAAACTGTGTGATGCTCCAAAGCGCAAAAATGCAAATTAGAAGTTGTTGTGTTATTACCTGACCACTGTTCCATAGCTGATCCTGTATATAATTCTCCATTTTCTTAAGCAATTTCTCAAAGTATTCAATCCTAGTTAAAGTAAAAGAGGTAGCAATGAGATAAGACTTAACATGAGAGCAAATACTAGGCATTATTAGACATGGAAAAGATGTCATGATAGATTCCTGCAAAAAGGAGTGCCAATACCTGATTTTGTAGCGCCTAATGATTCTCAGATGCTCACTTTTGGCTTCCTTCTCCTGAAGAAGTTCACCCTGAAGTGCACGGTTTTCCTTCAACAGATTGGTATTTGCCTCATCCATTTTCTTAGCAGTCTCTGTCATCTTGGGTGAACATACAAATTTAACATTTGAAGACACTTAAGTTATGTGTTTTTGTCTGATTAAATATAAATCCAGATTTAGAGTGGAGGAAAAGGACTAGGCTAATAAAAATATAAATTCCATAACTAAAACAAAACAACACACACACACACACACACACACACACACACACACACACACACACACACACACACAAAGTAGCCTTTGTAAACTGTGTTCTAGCAATATTTTGAGACATCAAGCTCACCCAGTAAGTGATTGGGCTTGACACCATTTACAACCAACGAGCATGTCTGCATTACTCTACATGCTTAATCTGTAGACTTAACCAGAAGCTATTTGGGAACAGCAATCAAACTCAAAATTGAACTTTGTCTATAGATGTTTGTTTTCAATTAAATACTTAAGGGGTCCGCACACTGGCTCGGACAAGCTGCAGAGCACTCCAATTCCAACATTCTATTCCATATTGTATTCAATGTACCCCTGCACACTAGCGCCAAACTCTCTTCTGCCGCCACCTGTTGACTACGATTGAAGTCTATTAGTTAGAGCTGTTCATAGAGATTCATTGGATTCCACAGGCTGTTGTGTTCGTTGCTTGTAGTACACTGCCAGTGTGCAGGGGCAGACGAAATTGCAGAACTCGAAAGTACTGCCAGTACTACAATGCTGCCAGAACCAGTGCGGGAAGGCCTTTAGCCTACATGTCCTCATTCACGCACCTTGTCCACCTTTTCCGTAAGCAAATCACATTTCTTCTTGTGATCCTCAATCTTATTGTCGCGCCACTCCTTCTCTTTTATGTGTATTATTTCGGCACGGCTTAACTTGCCCTTCAGCTGATTAATTTTTCCATGGCAGCGCCTGTGGGTAAATGAAAGAAAATTTCAGTGCTTGGTATTACCATAGCGGCAAGAAATACATTTCCTCAACCAGTATGTCTAATAGGACTTTATTTAGTTTTTTTTTATTTTTATTACAATTGTTTTTATTTGACGTTTATTTTACCAGGTGAGTCCCATTGAGACATTCTGCCTCTTTTGCAAGCCAGCCCTGACATACTGTTGTACACAAATGATATATGACAAAACAAAAAAACAAAAAAACATACAACCTAGAGATTTGCGTTTGGATTTAAAGAGCTCAGACATCACCGATGACTCAGTTAAGCATATGGCTGATGGCTAGGCGTACTCGCTGAGCAAATTTGTACGTTTAGAGTTCTAGGCTACAGAACTGTAACTCTGATACCAGTATATAATCTGAATACTATCTCACTCACCTCAGTTCTTTATCCTTTGCATTCAATATTGATTCCATTTCCTCCGCAAATTTCTGCAACTTTGTTTGACTTGCATTCAACTGGTCTCTCAGCTCACGATGTTTCTCTAACTGTAATGAAAAATAACAGAGATGGCCACCGGCCAAAAGCGATGAAAATGAGGTTAGAAGTAGTGCTGGCAAAATTAACTGATTAATCACGTGATTAATCAAATTTTTTTTAACTCTGATTTAAAAACTAACTCGGATTAATCCTGATGGATATGGTTGCACTTTCATGGCATGTATTATGTTCAATTTCAGATAGAAAATGGCTCGGCTATCAAGTCAAACTATACAAAGATTATGGCCTAGCTCCTGACTGTCTAGGAACATGTTTGGGGAATCCTTGGGGTTAGGGAACAGGAGTGAATTGCCCCATTTGAGAAGAACACTGTTTAGTATCAGGGCCTTTACAGGACAAAATAAGGATCCAACATACCCTAGCATCCAAATTCTTACTGGAGGAAGTTGAGTTGCGATTAAAAGTGATTAATCACGATTAATCATTGCAAAATTTTGTGATTAATCACATTAATGTTTTTAATCGTTTGACAGCACTAGTTAGAAGATATCCTGTATCAAAATAACTAAAGTAAACACCATACATCTCTACAGCCATAGTTATAATCACAAGCACATCAGCGTGTAGCCTATATAAGTAAAGAGTGCATAATCCACATGACATCACAGAGGGGTTGCAGTAGGGTGATCAGAGGAACTGTCGGACCGCTGTCACCAGGGCTGGTTTCAGTAAACTGTAGGGGCGTGTGGTATGGGCAAAGGCACAGCAGATTAAACAAAAAGGTAAACAGGCAATCTGAATGTATAGTCACTAATGATGGGCAGGGTCAAGGATTTTTTAAACCCGCACCAACCCAATCTGTAATGACCGCTAACCTGTAGTGCCCCACCAGCAATATATTTTGAACTCAACCAACCCAACCTAAAAACACATACTTAGTAGACAGATATATTATGAGATGCATGGCAGTCTATTATTTCCGTTACAGTTGATTGATTGGAGGAAAGAAGGGAGATCCTGCCGTCTCTGAGGTGCAGCCTGCATGCATGTGATACAGAGCAGGAGGAAACAGGGAGAATATTTCATCCTCCAAAACCAATGAACTGATGCACATAACTTAAGTACGTAAATTCGTACTTAAATACATAAACGATTCTGACCCAATCCACCCACAACCCCCAGCCCCCCGAAAAAAAACTGAGGCTGAGCAAAGCAATCAGAGGAAACAGTTCCGACATATGGTGGAATATGGATCAAAAGACATACTTCCACTCTGTTCCCCAGTTTGGCATGTAGCTCCACCACTTGGTCAATGTAGTTCTGATTAGAGAGGGTCAGAGAGGACTGTTTGTCCTGAAGGCTCTGTATTTCCCGCTGCAGTTCTCTCTCTTTGAACAGCCACGAAATCCTATATGAGTCAGGATAGGACAAGATGTCAAAGACAACCAAAGGACTGTTCCCGTCAAAATTCTAGACCCTACAGTTCAAGTGTCAGTAAGACGCCTTTGTAGCCATATGGCGAGAACTGAGACTCAAGAGGAGTCCATCTCTCCTCAAGCCATTCAAATAATAAACACACACAAAACTGCACACATTTGATATAACTCACTAGTTATAGTGATGTTTACTGTAATCTTCTTTGTTTATATACAGTAGCACAATTTAAAACAACCGGTGGTTGACCAATGTGCTCAAAATGAAACAAAAGAAAATATAAATAATAGAAGACTGAATAAAGACATAAAAAAACACAGCAGGAAAATAAAACTAATATGCACATCGGCATAAGTAGCTTATATAATTACATTCAACACTTCTTTTAATGGCCATTGGTTTTAAAAGCACTGGTCTGTGCACACTAGGCACTGCACAAAGACGAGAAGGATGTGTGCTGTGTTCAGCCCATATCTGAAGCAAATAAGATGGTCCTTGAATGCCTCGCATTTTGTCCTTACCTACCTTTAGCCTATAAGTCTGAAGGTTAGTTTAAAAAAGTCTGGGAATCAGAGAACAATATACCTCTGCTTTTCTGCCTCCTGTTCCTGGGCTTTGTGTGTTTCGGCATTCTCAGCTTTCACCAGCTCAAGCTCAAGTGTCATGGTTTTCACCTTTTCCTGAAGCTCCAGCACCTAACCATGAAGTTAACATATCATTCATAATCATGCTGATTTCCATATAAAGTGGGCTACATTCAATCGCAAGCTACTCTATTAAATAGAAAAGGCACAGATTAGCATTCGCAGCATCATCCAGTCAAGCAATGTCTTACAGGTAAGCAAAATTATAATCTGCATGTGAACTCCCCTGTGTCTCAGCAAGTTTTTTTTATTGATCTTGGGCTTAGAGAGGAGGGGAATTTTGCAATCTGCGAAATATTACAATTATCGTACAATTATTAAGGGAAGTTCTTAAACATGGCAGTGTGATATGTAATGATATAAGTTTTATGTGTGAGACACTAACCTCTGCATTGTTCTTCTGCTGGGCCTGTAGTTGGAGAGTGCTGTTCTCCTTCAGCAAGTTCTCCATCACCTGCTGAAACTCTCCCTCAATGTGGAGCCACTGCCTCCTGTGCCACATGCCCATGTACATATTTATTCAATGGACCTCCATTGCACCCACACATATAATTCATTGAACTTCCATGTAACACATTTAGAAAGAGATCCCAGGAATGAAAAAGAGTCAAATCTATACATCTAACCACAACAAACTAACGTGAGGGGAATGGTGGTGACAATCCCTGGCCCTACTTAGAGTCCATTGCCAAACAGACTATTTCAGCCAAATAAATGTAAAACAATATGATATTCAAACTTTTGACTGCTTTCTTTAATATACACAGTACTTCTACTTTTACTTTCAGTGCTTGAGTAGCAATTTTTAAAATACATTTACTTGCAATACTTAAGCACAAAACATTTTGAATACTTTAGTACTTCCCCTGAAGTATGGTGTTTAAAGAACACTTCTACCGGTACTTCTACTCAAGTCATTTTTTTTATAGGCCTATGGTACTTTTACTTCTACTCCACTCCTCTACTCCAGTAATTTATACAACTCTGTCTAGAAGAACATCCTACCTCTGCTGCATCCAATCCATGGCGCCTGGCAGACGGCAGATGTCAGAAGCTGTGACATCCCTCCTGGGTTTCTCAACCTGAAAAGTCTCTTGCAGATGATCAAGGCTTTCCTGCAGCTGGAGTAAAGTGCATTTAATCATTGATTAATATATTACTTGTAATATATGACTTGTGCAAGTCAAATTAGCCTATTTCTGAAAGGCTTGTTAGCCTACCTAGAGGTTATATTGGGAATTAAAAGGCAGGGCAGTCCAAGTTCACATAGCCTAGGTCAAAAGTCACAGACTGGACAATAGAGAGTATTGACATTAGAGGGTATTTCAAATCCTTCTGCACTCATCAGGATAGCCATACCACCAATTCCGAAGACGAATTCCCAATCTTGTCTCCAAGTTGTAATTGGCCCGGGCAATTTTGGGTTTCGAGTAAACCCCAGTCGCCAGACCGTCCCTGGCTTTTGCTCACTGGCTGAATTATTTCTAGGCTATTTATTCTCTACATTACCTATTCTATAGCCTACGTTACCTATAATTTCCTATGTGCGATTGCGTAAATTGCGCACGGTCTCTCTGAGTGCAGACGGTAGGGTATATCCTGCAGTTGTGCTGTACTACTGTTTAATTATTAAGTTAATAAAAAGACTGGAGATATCGTTACTGTTTTTTTTTTTTTTCACGTAAGCCTATACAGTGTTTTGGGACACCTTATGCAGTAAGGAGTGGCTGAAAAGAAGAGCGATTTGGACATTTAACAGTCGGAGCGCAGGAAAAACAGTTTGACTATGCGTGTGGTGTGGGGTTCCATTAGCCTGATTGCCATCGACTGACAAAGAGCCCGTATAACAAAATTTCTCAAAACGCATGGTTGACCCGCCTCCCTGAAATGCCTCGGTTTGCTATTGGTCGATGTTAGAAAATGCTGTGCCAAAGCAAAACCAATCACACCACTCTTTCCTCTTACATATGTGACGCGAAGGGAATTTCATGAACTGGACCAGAGAGCTGTGCCAGGCTAGGGTTCCATTAGATTTCGCATTAGAGGTCGCATTTCAATCACATGTTGATTCAAGGACACAACTGATAAGAATACAGAAGAGTTTATATTCTCTGATGTATTAAAAACACCCATTTTACTGGCATTTCCCTTATTGTTTAACCAAACGCAAATGAGATAACACTAGAGTAGAGATCATAGCAAAATCAACCTTCCCATTCAACCTATAACACAATGTCTATAGTGACTTGCTTAGGCCTAGCTAGCATATTAACCTTTGATATCTAGGACAAACCTACCTTCTTTTCAGCCATCTTTGTTTATTTTGACCGTTTAAACCGCTCTAGAATCTTTGGTTTAAACGGTCAAAATAAACAAAGATTCTAGAGCGGAATCTCTCTCTGAACTACATTCAGAACAAAATTAAACCAAAATGAATCAGCAGAGGCTCCCTCCTCTTACCTGCTGGTTCTTGTGGTTCAGCTCAGCATTCAGCTTCTCCAGCTCAGTGATCTTCTCCTTCGCTGAGAGCACTTCTGCCTCAGCAGTGCGCAAGAGGCCAACGGTGTTTCCCAAGACCTCCTTCATCTCTGCACACTCCTCAGCCTTCTGCTGGAGCAGACACTCCTGGTCCTAGTGGTTTAAACAAAGAACAATTACTAGTAGAGTAGACTGAGACTGTCAGGAAGGATTCTCTTTTGCTGCATATTTGTTTAGTCTAGATTTTGGCCTACTGATACGGTTTAGGCCTAGTCCAGTTCACCTTGGCAAGGGCTTTGTAGTCATCAGTAAAGGTGTGCTGCTCCTGTTGCTGAGCCTGTGCCTGTTCCAACATGGTCTCCAGCTAGAACAACACATGGATGGCACATGGATGGAGTTAAATACTATTCATTCAGTGCTCACCAAGTAGAGGATATCATGTCCTTATCAATCACGGAGCAAATAAGCACTTTGCACTTTCATCTCTCCAGAGGTGTCCTATGCTCAAGCTGGAGACTGACTGGAATGATGACTGTGGATCATATTTATTAATTTGGCTTCCAACATTCCATATAGATTTTAGGTGAACTTACTACTAAAACAAGTGTAAGTCAGCATGAGTAAGCATGTTGTGCTATCAATGACACTCAAGTGCCCATCTATGTCTGCACTCCACAAAGCTTTGACGAGAGAGGTACACCGCTGCCTTTGTTTACATAGTTACGATATGTTTGTAAAATGCAGAGAATTAGCTTATCCAAAGGCAGGTCCTGTTCACCTGTTCATTCTGACGTTGCAAGTTCTGCTCCTTATCCAGGTGATGCTGAAGCTGCTCAGCAACCATCTACACACACACACACACACACACACACACACACACACACACACACACACACACACATTTAGATTGTTTATTTCCACCAAGGATTCAAATATATCAGAGATAGTAAGCTAAGGCCTTGTGCTGCTCAGCAACCATCTGCACACACACACACAAGCTTATGTATTGAGTGTTTTTCTTGTGTACAATAACAATAAGTAACAATTGAGTCAATGATGAGAGGCTTCTTCTTCTTACCTGCTGGTTCAGCTCAGCATTGAGTTTCTCCAGCTCAGTGATCTTCTCTTTCCCTGAGAGCACTTCTGCCTCAGCAGTGCGCAAGAGGCCAATGGTGTGTCCCAAGACCTCCTTCATCTCTGCACACTCCACAGTCTTCTGCTGGAGCAGACACTCCTGGTCCTAGTGGTTTAAACAAAGAGCATTACTAGTAGAGTAGACTGAGACTGTCAGCTAAGACTCCTTGCTGTTGTTCCTTGTAGTGTATGTTGTGTGTCATTGTGGTACACAGTGGCCTCCACTGACACAGATGGGTCGGTGACCACTGCATCAGATGCTTCTACTGTAGTGTGTGTGCTCTCCATTCTCCATTGTAGTTTGATACACGCTTATGTATTATGTGTTTTTCTCATGTACAATGACTCAATGAATCAAGCAGCAAATTCATGTATAATATGCTGGGACATTCCCTCTTCTTACCTGCTGGTTCAGCTCAACATTGAGTTTCTCCAGCTCAATTATCCTCTCTTTCCCAGACAAATTACGGTATGTGTTTTTCTCATGTACAATGACTCAATGAATCAAGCAGCAAATTCATATAATATGATGGGAAACTCCTTCTTCTTACCTGCTGGTTCAGCTCAGCATTGAGTTTCTCCAGCTCAATTATCCTCTCTTTCCCTGACAGCACTTCTGCCTCAGCAGTGCGCAAGAGGCCAATGGTGTGTCCCAAGACCTCCTTCATCTCTGCACACTCCTCAGTCTTCTGCTGGAGCAGACACTCCTGGTCCTAGTGGTTTAAACAAAGAGCATTACTAGTAGAGTAGACTGAGGCTGTCAGCAAAGACTCTCTTTAGCTGTAGCAAAAAAATGGGTTCCCCCCCAATTTAAGAATTAATTTTTAGAGTTTTAAAAATGTTTTTAGATTGTTTAGAGGTATATATAAGTAGGTCGTTTGGCATTATTACTAGGCAACCGACATAGTGGCGAGATTTCAACGTCATTTCCGGCCGTCAGCATATCCCTTCTAGACTTCACCTTTAAATATCAATGTCAAGACGGAACATTTTATAAGTAGTCCCAAGATTCCATGCCATAAGGGCAACACACACACACACACACACACACACACACACACACACACACACACACACACACACACACAAAGTCTTACGTATTGTACACAAAGTACTCATCTTGTGTTCAATAATAACTCAAAAAATAAAGAAACAAATCCAGATGTACAAAATAATGGAAGGTTCCCTCCACTTACCTGCTGGTTTTTGTGGTCCAGTTCAGCATTCAGCTTCTCCAGCTCAGTGATCTTCTCTTTCCCTGAGAGCACTTCTGCCTCAGCAGTGCGCAAGAGGCCAATGGTGTGTCCCAAGACCTCCTTCATCTCTGCACACTCCACAGTCTTCTGCTGGAGCAGACACTCCTGGTCCTAGTGTTTTAAACAAAGAGCATTACTAGTAGAGTTGACTGAGACTGTCAGCAAAGACTCTCTTTAGCTGTAGCATAAAAGTTTGCTGCATATTTCTCTAATCTAGATTTTGGCCCACTGATACGGTTTAGTCTAGTTCACCTTGGCAAGGGCCTTGTAGTCTTCGGTTAAGGCGTGCTGCTCCTGTTCCTCAGCCTGTGCCTGTTTCAACTTGGTCTCCAGCTAGGACATCACATTTAGGACATATGTATGAAGTTAAATTCAGTTTATTCAGAGACCACTTAGGACCAGCATATCAGGGCCCGCATATCTGGCCCAGAGCATCGTGTCCTGATCAGGAAATGAATTTCCAGGGTACTTTTTTTTTTAATCTCCCCAGTGGTGTCCTTTACTAAAGCTGGAGACTGACTGTGGTGAAGACTGCTGATCCTATAAACTTATTCAGCTCCCAACCTTCCATACTTACTACTACTTACAAACTTCCACACTAACTACTAAAACAAGTCGGCATGAGCTTACAGAGTATACTGTTGATGGCACAAGTGCCCATCTATGTCTGCACTCCACAAAGCTTTGACAGCAGAAGCAAACTAGTGCCGTTGTTATGTGGTGGACATATTAGACTGATATGTGCCTAGGTTACGTGGTTTTGAGAAATATGTATGTAAAATGCAGAGGATTAGCTTAGCTGAGGGCAGGTTCTGTTCACCTGATTATTCTGATGTTGCAAGTTCTGCTCCATATCCAGGTGATGCTGAAGCTCCTTGCTCTTCTCCACAAGCTTCTGAAGTTCAGCAGACTGAGACTCACGGTTCCTCTCCAGCTCAGACATTCTGGCCAAGGCCTTCTGCTGCTCAGCATTCATCTACACACACACACACACACACACGCACACGCACACACACACATGCACGCACGCACGCACGCACACACAAACAAACACACAAAAACACACATACATACACTCTTGTATTGTGTGTATTTCTTGTGTACAAAAATGAGTCAATGAACCAAGCATGAATAAAATAATAGGAGGCTCCCTCTTCTTACCTGCTGGTTCTTGTGGTTCAGCTCAGCAATTAGTTTCTCCAGCTCAGTGATCTTCTCTTTCCCTGAGAGAACTTCTGCCTCAGCAGTGTGCAAGAGGCCAGTGGTGTGTCCCAAGACCTCCTTCATCTCTGCACATTCCTCAGTCTTCTGCTGGAGCAGACACTCCTGGGCCTTAGGGGGAAAATTACCATTACCATTCATCTCCAACATTCATCTTTGCTACATCTCTGAGTAATCTAGTCTTTGTCCCAGTGATAGAGTTTAATTCAGTTCACCTTGTAGTCATCTATGAGGGCTTTCTGGCTCTCCTGCTCCTGCTGTTGAACTTGTGCTTGTTTCACTACAGTCCCCAGAAACTCCAGCTATGACATCACATGAAGGAAGCATACATGAAGTTAAATACAATGGTGAGCTTTTGTTTTATAATATAAATTAAAACCATGTTCATTACATTATTTATTAAGAAAATCTGCAGTGAACTAAATGATTCATACAACACAGTAATTCCCCAGAAACAGCACACACTGAAAAGACACAAATGAGCATAGACTGACTGAAAGACAATGTATAACAATGTATAACAATGTCAAGTTGAGGAACTTAAGGAACACGTTCTACTCCACTTGTAAACTGCCAGCAGCATGCATTATTTCCTTTCCTCTATACAGTACGTCTCTGAACAGCACTGGCTTTTACCGACCCCTAGTGGCAACTTAGTATAAGTGCAAGTATTGCTTCATGCTAACCTCACTCTTGAGGGCCTCCACAGTGGCCCTGTGCCTCTGCTCCTGCTCCCCCAGGAGCTGCTGTGCCTGCTCTCTCTGGAGCTGCATCTCACTCAGCTCCTGCTGAAGCTGCTGCATGCTGGCCTGAAGCTTACACAGCTCAAGCTCCTTCTCCTTCAGGTCCTCAAGGCACCTGGAGTGTGTGTGTGTGTGTGTGTGTGTGTGTGTGTGTGTGTGTGTGTGTGTGTGTGTGTGTGTGTGTGTGTGTGTGTGTGTGTGTGTGTGTGTGTGTGTGTGCGCGTGTGTGAGTGGAACAAGTTAATCCACCATCTTTCAAGGATGCTGTCCTTATCTTTGAGATGTATTAATATAAGTTTATAAAATACAATAAATATATATAACATATGTTTTTAAAAACTTATACATCCAGAATATAGTCCTACTTTGATGCAGCTAATGTTCTGGTACAGTACCTCAAATGAGCATTCTCCATATCAGATATATCAGCCTGGATGCCAATTTCAACCTGAAACCACACAGATCCAACAATTTCAGACTTCTGCACTGAATAATGATTACTGATAACAACATACCAGTATTACACTCTCCTCAAATGAATAATACTGGGCACAACTGTCAGCTGCTATTTTTTAACAGCAGTGTCGATATGCATATTACTTTGTACAATAAAACATGCACAGGCCAGGTGTTTTAATGAAAGAATAGTATGTATTCATGTTACCTTCTCTACTTGCAGTGATTTCTGATGAGAGATCTCATCCTCACTCTTTGCCATCATTTGTTTGTCAACCTAAAACAAAGCCCAAACAATTCATTTAAATATGATGTGCCATGGATCCGCTGTCATAACAAGAACATGCTTAGAGCCAAAATTGTTCCACTGTTTGTGTGCCTACCAAGGCAAGGAGAGCCACGTGCTCATTGTCCATGGAGCGCACTCGGTCTCTCAAAATTCTGATCTCCTTGTCCAGGCGCTCATTCAACTCTTTGGCCATGCAGAGCTCAGACTCATCTGTGGGAGTTTAAATGATGTGTAGAATACCCAACTTAAATCATTACTCACTGAGTGGCTATATGTGATGAATCCTTGAATATTTGACAGGAAGCATATAATAACTTGAAAAAGGAAGAAATACCGCTCACCAAAATTGCTCCCAAAAAATTTTGTGACTTGACGACGGCAATTTTGGTGTGCTGACTTTGTTCCTTTATCATAGTTTCGGTTTTTGTCCAGCACCCTTCACATACGGATGTGCGTACTTTTTGTATCTTTCTACACAGCATATTAGAACTTACCATCACGCCTCATATTTTCCAATCCCTGCTTGAGTAATTCAAGCTCTTGAAGCTTTGCCTCTGTAGAGAAGACAATAAGTTAATACTGCATTCTCCATAGGTCTGGTTCACATGTCAGTTGATCAAAATGAGACAGGGGTATAAAACTTGGTGATATTGTAGCTGCCATGCATGGTTACTTTTTCAAGAGAAGAATACCATTTCAAGAAGGGACTCACCGTGGGTTTTCTGAGTCATGTGCGCTGACTCCAGCTCATCCGTCAGCCGACGGATCTCCTTGTGAGCCATGGACAGACGGCAGGACGCCTCGTCCAGGTCTCTCTCCAAGCGCTGCCGCTCAGCACTGCTGTCCTCAGTAGGCCCTTCATCAGAGGACTGTTACACAATAGGGGCTACATGTGACTTGCTTGATCTTAGATTTTGGGGTGATTAGTAGTAGCATACTAGGTGAAAGACAATTATGTCTGGATAGAAAAGCCATGCTGTTTGTTAAAGGAATTGTACATCTAATTCTCAAGACGACTTTCATCCAGTGGCAGATTTACAGAGAAAAAAAAGATTTCTATTAACCCAAGGGGAAGGGTTGAGATGGTTTTAGTGTCACATTTTAGATGAACTGTGAAGATAAGATAGTGTCTGAGTGATGTTAGTTCATGATACTCTAAAACATAGTTTCAGAGAGCAATGGAGATATTACTGAAATGACACATGACTGGTTAGTGCAGCGGTGTGTTAGGAGCATAGACATTCCTCTACCTATGTTTAAGAACATCTAGATCAGTGGTTCTCAACTTTTTTCCAAACAAACACCCCCTTAGGCCCTCATTACACCCCTTGCAGGGTTTTAGAATTTGTGATAACAAATGGACATCAACGGCCCCTATTTGTGGTTTACCGCCCCCCTGTCAGCAGGGTCTTTCTCCCCCGCCAGGAGTCCCCCCAGCATTATCCAAACGGCCCTTTGAGAGACACTGGTCTAGATAGTGGAAGGCTCAACATCCTGCCTTCTCTTGTCCTGAACTTCTCATGCAAAGAGAGTAGTGACATTGCTGAGATTAACATACAACTGCTAGTTTCTGTTTGCTCTGAGCAGTCTTACGGAGTCCTAAGAGCTTCTTCCAGGAGCTTTGGCCACGAGACGGCACCGCCTTGTGGAAGGACAGCTGTATAACAACAATGTGTGGATGGCACATTATAATGGCATTTACTGTACATTCATATCTGAAGTCAATACTCAGGTTACAGAGCAATATCGGATCGTAAAGGTCCCATATAATGAAAAATCACTTTTTATGGCTTTTGAATGTGTTTCTTGGGTAGATACAGCCTCTACACACACTTTAAGTGGGATAAAAAGCCTCAATTGTTAAAATAGACAATTTGCACTGTTAGTAACTGTTCAGCTGCTGTGTGCTTAAACTAGCCTGACATAGCCCGACCATAATACTGCTGTTAATCCGTATTCATGGCCTGGAGGTTCTTTAACCTGACGCGATTATAGGGCGGGGGGAGGGCATTCACTTCAGGTTTGAAACGATTGGACAGCTCGTCTAATCAGCTTCGTTTATTGGCCGGTAGTCTCTCTACCGATGTAAACCCGCCCATGAAGACCGTCCCCAGACCATGGATAAGGATGAACATTCGTATTATTGGAGGGCTATGTCAGGCTATGCTTAAACCACCTGCATACGTCACAGGGTAGGGTGGGAGGGGTCCCACAACATTGGCAGCCACATAAGCAGCTGAGGGCAATGAGAATGGATAATTGCAACAAAATAAAAGAGAGAGAAGATGGCAGGCACTTTGCAGCTGAAAACAATGAAAATGATCAATTGACTAATTAGAGGTGGTCAGGGGAAAGACTCAATGTGTTGGCTGCAGATGTCTAGTTACCTACTGCATGCCCCCATGAGAAACAGCCTGTTCTGAACATTACAGCTAAAAAAGTTAGCTTGGAAAAGGCGTAATATGGTCCCTTTAAAGTTAAGCAAAGGAATAGAATATATTTCAGAAAAGATTATTTCTCTCAAGCTCTGTGTCAATGAAGAATGCATCATAGATGGTCTAGCCTGGCCATTGGCTTCCTATATGTAATTCCGCTCAATTCTCATCCAGCCATTGGCTTTGTTTCCTTACTATGCATCACATCCTGGCCAATCCATTTAAATTCTCACTTTGTCAGGGTACAGCTGGAGCACAAACACAACCATGCATTATAGAATCACAGGATCCACAAAAGTATA
Organism: Sardinella longiceps; assembly: GCA_027497455.2. Lineage (NCBI taxonomy): Eukaryota > Metazoa > Chordata > Actinopteri > Clupeiformes > Clupeidae > Sardinella > Sardinella longiceps. Next base: position 13,079,794 of record JAODXP020000012.1, on the reverse strand, counting down.
GAAATCACTGTGGCTAGACTACCTTATCCATGCCATCTTTGAAGACGGGTGCAGTCTCAGGGTTTGTGGCCAGTGCACATTTCTCCACTTCCAGAGCCTGCAGTCTCTCCAGGAGAGAAGTCCTCTCAGCCAGCAGGTAAGCAACCTGCTCACTGGGGCTGGAAGCAACAATGTCGCCCAGGCCACCATGCTCGAGTAGCTCCGTGACCTCCATCATCTGATCCTCTAGAAAAGACGAGACGAGATTTAGCATATATGTTGGCGCCCAAGAGACAGCAGGATGCAAAGATCTTGGCTGTCAATGGATCGTGGTGAGGCTACTACACAGACTGACCTTTCTCAAGCTTCAGCTGTTTCAGTTGATCACACAGTCGCTGGTTTTCTTCCTTATACTTGACATTAAATGAGTGCTGCTTGGCAACTAGAACCTGAACTTGGTCCAGCTTCCTTTGCACCTGTAATTACAAAATGCACACAAACACAGCTCATCTTCAGTGTAGGCTATCCATCGTTGTTATCCCTGGATATTTACATCTTTATAGCAACCACAATGCACACCATCACCAAACACCTTAAATTAACCTTAACCTAGTTTAAGTAGGGTAATAGCGCATCCTCTGTAACCATCATAGAATGAATGCTTACTGTAGCTTTACCTGCATATTCTCACGGTCATGGGCTTCCTGCAGTGCTTTCACCTCCAGCCTGGCGGCGTTCATGCTACCCTCGGTGCGCAGGTAGAGGTGCCACAGATGGGTCAGCCACTCCGTCCGGTGAGCGTTGGGGGGCAAACCGTCCTGGAGCAGCCGTTCCTCTATAGCACCAAACTCCTTTTTGGGATGAAGGTTAGGAAAGAGGCAACAAGATTTTACTATAACTGTTTGGATGATGCTTCAATCGCCCCGTGTCAATAATCTATTGATCACACATAGGCTGCTCTCACTCACGCACACAATATGGAATTACATAGGGGCACGCTAATGTAGGCTAGTCTTTGTTTGGACATTATCACATATAGAGTTTTGTTGTGGTATCCGTTTTAAGGATTAAGAACAAAGAGACTTCTCTACCCATCTGACCAACACATTTTTCAAACCGCTTCTCAAAGGGGTGACAAATGGGACCGTATTGAGAAATGCTTATTTGCAGATGTCTTGTGACAGCCTAGTGTTTCATTGGCTATTTGTTGTATGGTCAGGTTATTATTGCATAGAATGGCAGTAAAATATACACAGATATCATAGCAAGAATTCAATTGTGTGCATGAGTTGGGCAGGCTCTTGAGCAGGCTACGTAATTCAAGTAACGGTAACTTAAAACTAATTTCAAAGTCATTCGAGGCCATACACATAAACATGTTCGCAAACCTACAATTGAAAACAAGAAGTTACATCTTGAATTACGTTTAGGCGTAGGCTATGTAAATAGATTGCAACTTTTTAATCTTCCCTTCTTACCTCAAAGAATGTCTCCATATTCCACTCCATGATGAGCGGATTGGAGACCAACTACTTGCGCTCAACTTTCCCGTTCGTTTTCCGTGACATACACTGAAGAAAAATAGTTGAAATATGCTTAAATTCCGATTTTCTCCACTCTTCAGTCATTTAGAACGTTGGTAACAATGTAGCGGCCATTAATACGTCAATTCCCTTTTACGGCATAATAGGTTACTTGGTAGCGCATTCGAAACTTTTGCCTCAGAGTTCTGGATATTATCAAAATCAGATAGGTTATCATCAAAATCTGTTTTCAAGCCATTGATTTGAGATGACATCATTTTGCTAGAAGCAGCGACATGTGGTGGAGACTGCCCTCTGTCACAGAATAACAACAGATCATAGTAGCTTTGCCTGCTACGTTCTGTTCAAGCCAGCTTGAGGAAGGATAGCCTGACCACGGAACCTTAGACAATAAACAACGCTCAACTTAGCCTAAAACTTCGTCTCTTTCTATTCACTTCATTTAAGTCTGTGCATTGGTTCAAAGCATCTTGATAAAGGTTGCTGGAATGAAAGATCTAGCACCAGTTCATTGATAGTTTGGGGGTGGTCTAATCTCCATAAACAGCAGGAAGCTGTTATGGTCTCTAGTGGAGAGCAATTTCACTCCACTTCTGTTGCCTACAATGTCTTAAATTGTATAACAATCCTGTTAGATGACTGCTGTGAGATTAGCCAACAGATATGCCAGTGACACTCTTTGCCTTTAGATCTCAAGCTATGGACTCTGACATATAGAACGTTACTGTATCGTCCATTTCTTATTAAAACAAACTGAACTGAGGAGAAAAGTGAGTTGGCAGATGTGTATGATGTGCCACAGCAAACTGCTGTAATTCAGTAATACCAGATATTTCTGACACAACATACTGTCACAAACTCCCTGGGTCATTATTAATTTGCCATGGAGTCTGTGGTTGTGGTTAGATTTGGTTGGAAGGTTACAGCTTTTCAAGTTTTTCAAGGGAGGGCAGACTGTAAAGGGGCGCCTGGCGGAAATGGGCGTTGAGAAACTCCCATTACAACTGAGCCTACATTCCTCTAGCAGTCTTTTCCCCAAACCTCACAGTGAGGCAACACGGAGGAGGAAGAGAAAGAGAGGGAAGAAGAGGAAGGGGGAGGGGAGGGGCTGCTGCCAGGAAAAGAGGACCAGCTCAGGGAGAGAGGGAGAGAGAGAGAGAGGAGAAAGAGGGAGTGAATGTGTTTGCTTCCATGCTGTCATTTGTTGTGCTTAAGAAGTGAAGTTGTCTGGGAAGGTAAGCTGTCTCAACTCTCTCTCCTGTTGTTTATATAATATGATAAAGTGATTCAGCTGTTGGCTCTATCTGAAAACATGGATCCTAATGTACTCTGATGAATGTCAGGATGTTTACAGACAGATGTACAGATAGACACATGCGTTTATCATGTGGATTTATAGCAGATGATAAAATAGCCCCAACCTCATTGTCAATAGTATTCTGATGGGAGACTCTAAATTTGTATTTTACTTGGACTGCTTAAGTATTATTTCCCATATTTGAATGAAGTCATTGAAAAAAAAGACATTAAAATGTTTAGTGGTAAAGTGGGTCATATATTCTAAACATTACGAAGACATTATAAGCACTCACTACTTGCTTTGGTAAATTATACCTTCTCTGTACTATTCCGTAGCTAGGAGACATTTAGCATCAATATTCATGATGTTTTACCAAAATACAAGTAACTGTCTGCTCCAGGTACCGTTTTTTAATAAGTGTGTGAGCTACACTCCCCCTCAAAAAGTTTATTTAATTGGAAACAGACTGAGAAAACGTGGGTACACATGTGAGTGTTCATTCTAAATGGTCATTACTGAAAAGAAACGCCCTGCTCTGGTTTGGGTCCACTGTTTGGAAATAGCACGGCAGTGATTTTATATTCAGACATGTTTACTCTTCTAACTGCGGCTCCGGGAGAGGGCTTGTGGAATCTTTTTGGGCTGGGTTCTCTCAAGTGCTTCCCAATTTAGGACGTCTAAATCTTATGTAGTGACTTTTGGCCCTCGTTCACATCTCTGTGAGAAAACCGCTCTGATCAAAACAGAGACAGGGCCATGAAAGATCTCTCTGTTGTACACACACACGCCACTATGAATGACATCACTTCCCACACTTGTCCTTTATGTTTTTTCCTCTGAAACTTTTTTATTCTTATTGAATTTATGACTGAAGAGGCCAGTATACCAAATATACTGAGCTACAGCAGATATTTAGATGATCAGTGACCAGCTATTGTATTTCAAATGGGATTGAAAGTTTATTTACCTTCCGCTGGCTCACCACGCAAATATTTAAAGTGTAAAGAGTCATGGCACACTGGTTTGTTTAACACACTGGCACTTTTGCTTGTTTGACTTGACTTTGTTCGCTTCACATTCAAGTCTTCACAGTATACTGATGTTCTCCAGACCAAAAATGCAAAAGTTTTGAACTGCCATAAACAGACCAGCAACTTGTTTACACAGTCCAGTAAAAGACAACTGATGTGAGCCTTTCTTCAGAGGCTGCTCCAGGCCGATAACCTGAGCTAATTGCCTTGGTTGATATGGGTCATAGAAAACCACAGATAAACCCCTTACTGCACATGGAGAGGAATTTGATGAAAGCTACTCCATGTTTTTCCTCCTTCCCGAGAGACAGAGAGAGAGAGAGAGAGAGAGAGAGAGAGAGAGACAAATTGTTTTGTGTCTGTCTAGAGCTGTTGCTGGGCTGGACTGGCAGTCATTCATTCACTGTACTGCTGTCAGGATGGCTCTCCTGTTGATGTTTGTGATCGTGCTACACTTGGTCACCTTGGCCATGCTGTTCATTTCCACCATGGAGAAGGTAAAACTCAATGCATTTAGAGCTGCTCTAGTTTTTGTTTATTCCTAAATAGTTAATTAAAATGTGTGTTTTTTAAATTAGTATTCATTTCTCCAGATATTTTACTTGAAATGTATTTGTGGTCAAGCGTACCTCCCCTGTATTCATCAATAAACAGGCTGTCTTAAGTGTTTTGTTTTCGGTTTCTGTCTCTGTTTTCAGTCCTGGTGGGCATGGGGAGATATCGAGACTTCAGACCTCTGGCACAAGTGCATGTATGACAATGTCACTGAAACATGGCTCTGCTCCTCGCGTGGTGAGACTGGTGAGAACAACACGCCTGCGTAGTGCCTACACCTCTCTGTCATTAGTGGTTTAGAGAACAGCTATTCAGCTCATTGAAAAACGCCATCTGATAGCCTATCTACTCCAATTCCTAATCAGGACAGCACATGAATGAGTTTTTATTGATGTTGATGATTTCCTCCTTTGTTTGAGAACAAATATTAAAGGAGATTACTGTATAACAAATGTATTTAAAAGTTGTTTTTGCATGACTGTGTGGTTGTCTGTGAGGAAAAGGACCTTGTAAAAATGCACATTCCTTGAAACATCTTTGTGTCACATATGTATGTATCCCGCATCATATTTACACAAATAAACACTATGCACACTATAAATTATAAAGACAGCAAACGTGATTCACTGCGTGTTTGACTGAAGCAAAATGTATGCAATTAATAGTGAACAAATAGTGAATAAATAGTGAATGAAAAGATATTTGACATTTCAAAACCTTTGATCAGTCTTCAAAATGTATTTTACACTCTATATGGAACCCTTCAATTGTGCTCCTTTGATTGATTTCATTTCTGATAAATTCCTTTCTAAATGAAACTGCCCAGTATCTCAGCACTTCTTGTTACTGTCCTCTTCGTCCAGACTGGCTCCAGGCTGTCCAGGCTCTGATGATCCTTGCTGTGGTCTTCTCCTCCATCTCTTTCCTGGTGTTCCTGGGCCAGCTCTTCACCATGTCCAAAGGAGGCCTTTTTTACCTGACAGGCCTGTGCCAGATTGTAGCAGGTGATGGGAAAGAATATGCACATCTAACTACCATACAGCATCTTCCATTTTCCATCTAACTACCATACAGCATCTTCCATTTTCCATTTCCATTTTTATTTTTTATTAGTATTAAGCTTATATAATACACTCAACAGTACTCATTGTCATAAAACGTTCCATTACTTGTCATATAATGCTATAAATTGTGTCTTTGTAAGTTATATATCGAGTCTTTATTGGACAGAGGCCAAAATGGAAATTTTATTCAGTCAATTCAGCAAATACATAGACACATATGCACGTCTTGAGTATAATTATAAGTATGTAAATAAACCCATATCAACATATCAGACCTAAACATAAAAAAGTTAACTGTTTAATAGATTTATCATAACTGACTTCATGTTACTCAGAACCAGATTTACATAATAGTGATGCTTTATTCTTAAAGGTGTCATGTGTAACTCAGCCCTTGTCTGTATTTCCTCCTTTCAAAGGTATTTCAGTGTTTGCTGCAGCTCTGATCTACACCTTTCAGCATCGAGACATCCTTCAAGACACCCGGGAGCTCACCCTGGGGCACTTTGGCTTCTGTTTCATCATGGCCTGGGCATGTGTGCCCCTGCTGATGCTGAGTGGGGTCCTGTATGTCCATCTTAGGAAACGGGCTTAATCAGCAACAACTAACTATTATTTGGATCTATGGCAGCCTAGGGTCAGTCAAGGATCAGAGAGTTTGAATATGAAGCTAAGGTGCAGAAAAAATGTATATGAAAGAAAAAATATCTTCAGAGACAAACCATGTACAGTAATAATTATCTTTCTAAAGGACATTTTGAAGGATGGTTGTCATTTTGAATTTTGATAAGGACACAAAATGTTCAGCTATAGGTCACTGCTATGTATAACTTGAATGTATGGCCATTTTAGCTGTTTCTCCTGGAGGCCCTGGGAAAAATAAGGTCCAGAAAAGAGTTGATTGAGAAGAAGAACAATATTTTGAGAGAGTACTATTTTGAGATCCACTTTCTCGTCTCAGCTCCGGTTCAATTTAAGTTCAACGTAAAATCTCAAAATACAGTGTGTCTTTCTCTCGATCTGTTCTTTGTTTATTTTATCCTTAGTCACCTTTAGGAGTAACAGGTGAGGTAATTTCCTGTGGGAATTTACACTTAGGATATGCCAAAAAGGAGTGAAGGAGTCTAAAGTGTCTAACTGTACCCTTTGCCTTCTGGAAAAAGAATTCACAGATTTTTTTATTCCCTTCTTGTGACCTTCTATTGTAAAGCTAATGTCTCCTGAATAGTATTAAGATGTTTAGATTAAATGTGATAAATAAAATATATATATTTTTTGGTGTAGATCTAACAGACCTCCTAGCTGAGACCAAGCTGAGACTCTTTGAATACAAGGAGGGCTGGGCAACATTTAAACAGTATTTTTTCTTGCTACTAGTAATGATAACAGCACTTATATATTTTCTAATAAACACAAACTAAATAAAAATGTTGTATTGTTGAATTTTGTGAACCACATCGCCACAATTAACTACATATTAACCAAGGACCTGTTTAGAAGCCTAAGAGCAAGTGATCAGTGAATTCAGACAGTCACAGGAGTTGTTTGCTGAGCGTGCTGTTGTTTATGAGCATGCTGATCTTCATTTGTGCTAGGAAGAGCAGAAATAGATTGACACAACAGGTGTCGCTGCCCATGTCAATATCACACACACACACACACACACACACACAAACAGAAACGCACACACTCACATGCATGCAAAGTCAAGGATTGAGGCTGTGCACACAAGTATGCAAATTCATTGTTTGGATGGCATGTTATGCATGCATAAAAATACCTGAGGGGGCAGGCACACCTAGACATGCACATACACACACACACACACACACACACACACTCTACTTATCCTCCTCTATCTTTCTTCCTCCTCTATCTTTTCTTAAACCAATACGCCTTCTCCGCACAGAAAAACACCAGAAAGACAAACATCTCTGCCTTGTCACCCAAAACACAATTAGGAGACTTACATTTAAATAATACAACATTAATTAATTACATAATCCTCCCTTTTAACTTACTATAAGCCCTTCTCCAGTAACTGTACTCCATAAAGGGATTAACGCTTTCCTTTGGGGAAAGCTCAGAGATTTCAGAGGGCAGAGCTGGCCCCAAGGCTGTATCTCATTGGCTGTGACTGAGAAGATGTCAGGAGGATACCTTCACTTCAGACCAGTTTGTCTGGTAGGGCCAGTGACTCAGAACGCTCCTGGTACAATAAGCGTGGAATGAAAGAGTGGCTTTCATATCTCACGTCAAAGAAGAAAGGACACAAACTGAAAGGAGTTGATAACAAGAGCTAGCTGACGTTTTGAAAGCAGATATGTCCATTATGGAGGTAACATGGAAACAGCTATACAGTTCGAGCCTTTGAGAAGTTTGATAATGGCACAGTTGTCAAAAAGAAGGGCAAAAGGTGTTAAACTGTCTGATTGTAAGTGACACAGTATGTTGCAGGTTATGGCAAGGTTGTGTGTCAGTCTTAAGAAAGGCACAGACTGAGGGGGAAGTGGGGACACCCACCATAAACTGTGATACATCGAGAGCTGCAATGGGTAAGATATTTTCTCAAAATGTTTCTCATCTGAACAAGATTGCCTTACTTTAAGCAAGCACTGTATTTGAACTAACATTAACCATGTTAATAAGTTATGTGCTACTTGTTTGAGGAGGGCAGGGAACATTCTTCAAGTGTTTGCAAATTTCTTTTTTGTTGAAATGTTTTTACAGGTGGGAGTGAATCTATAGACTACTCATGGACGTTTCACTGTTGGATTTATGTTGGTCATTGCTGATAAAAAGGTTTCTGGAGAAATCAGCAATTTTTTCCTACAAGTGTTTTGTGGAATCCACTCTCTCGCTTTCATGTATTTGGGACATTATATAGATTTTTGATAATTTTTTTTTAGCTCAAACACCCACATTACAGACTGCTGTGTTTGCAATCACACAAGTTATGTAAACTTATAATCAATCAGACTGACTGCACAATCAACAGCCTTTTGACATTCAGTCAAACAGATTCCCGTAACAGACACAAGAGTCCACCGATCACTATGTCAAACTCACAAGACCAGAGCTTGGATGAAGACGCAGTGTTTCAGCCAGTGACTGAGACGTGCCCGCACTTCCTCCACAGCGAGTCGGAACGCAATGCTCTGGAATGCCTGCTGAGCGACGGGCCTGGCGCCTTCTACATGCGACTCAACGCAGAACGCCTCGGCCCCTTTCTCTCCCCTGAGGAAGTGAACCAGCTCAGCGGCTGGGCCCAGGACTACCACAGCAGCCAGGTGGTGGTGGAGGAGGAAGGGGAGATGGCCACCTGTGACCAGGTGGATGGACAGGGACCAGGAATGATGAGCTTCTCTGCACAATACTTCCCCATGCACTCGGACACCCCGGCCCCCCCACTGGAGCTGGGCTGGCCAGAGAAAGACACCTGGGACTGCATGGGCCAAGCCAGAGTCTACACCAGCCCACCAGTGGAAGATGCACCACCTGTGCGAGAGGTAGTAAGGAAACTACTGCAAGGGGCGAGGAAGGTAAGAGATAAGAAAACGTGCATTCCACTCTGCACTGTGGTGTGTTGATTCTGTACACTGATATGACTCAATTACAGTAAATACAGTTATTTCACAGTTTTGCCATCTGATGTACTGACTTTTCCATCAATAGCAATAGATATGTTGACTATGATTTAATCACTTCAATTGTTTTGCAATCTGCAGGCAGCTTTTCAATACACTCTCCACATTCTTACACACATTCTGTCAATGCAATATTTTGCAAGCAAATTACTTCTAACATTATGTTGATTGGAAAATAAAGTACACCTAGAGCCCTGACACTGTGAATGGTCTTGTTTGTGGTCCTAGTTAGTCGCCATAGTGACAGACAGACTGTCAGACAGTGCAGTGATTGGTGATCTCCATTCCATCGCATCCCATGGTATTCCAGTCTACATCATCCTGAACCAGAGGTCTGTCCAGGAGAACTTCACTCCACACAGGCTACGGCATCCAGTGAGTCAGCGCTCTCCTTCTGAATATGACCACACACAGGGGTGTAGTGGACGTTGGATACAGGGGTAGAGAGTCCCCCTATTTTTTTTGGAACTGAGACCATTTCTCACATTTTAATATTAGGTATTCCATTTACAACATTCTATTGTGTGCCCCCACTAAAAAATCCACACTAGACAGACTACACTGACTCAGACCAACCGTTAATCCAGTCTAGAGACAAATGTTGGTGTCGATAGGCTACATACTGTAACTATGTCTCACTGAGAGCAGTGTAGTCACACAAGACTTTGTTGTTACTCAGTGACTGGGCCTCTCCTTGTTAAGTCAGTTTGTTTTGCTGCATTGTGGTGATTGTAAACAACACCAAAACCATAATCCAGAGAAAGATAACCGGATGAAAGTGTAATAACATAACCTTGAACTTTGAATAAACACAGTTAAGGCTGCATGACAGAACAATAGCAACACAAAGGCTGACATAAAATACTGTGCGACACTGAAAGCATATGCTTACAGTAGCCTAATTGGAATACAATGGCATGCGTGTGTAGTATTACTATAAGGTGTCTCAAATATGGCTGGAAAATGACAACAGGGCTTATGGGTGAACATATATTTCACCGTCATTCACTTGTCCCCTCAAGCAATCCATGTCTGGATTACATAATTCTTATTTTACCTTCAGTCTTAACCGTCAGAGTACTGAGGCATGTGGGAAATAACATGTACCTTAAAGCTTTATCACCTACATACTGTAATTCAGTTTAGTTCTGATCCTTGCAACCATTTCAAATTAGAATTTTGAATGCTAATGTGTGTTATACTGTACATGTGACTATACACATTATGTATTTGATGTTGGTGCTACAATATTACACATTATTTCAGGACATTTATATACCTAATTGCTAGTTCATTCTGACTTCTACATGAAATAGGCTAAAAATTACATAACTGACAGTAAAGAGATGTATGACCAAGTTATAACTAAGTGATAGGCCTACACAGGCTTTAACAGCTTCATGGAGAGGAATGTAATGAATGCAAGTAGCTGTGCACCATGCTTGGTTAAACAGGTTCTTCTGCATTCACTGGCTATGAGGTGATGAAAGGGTGCTGGTAAGATTAGCAGAGATAAGCAGATTGTAGTATTTCAAGTGTAGGCTTATACAATAAGTTAGTGATGAGATGCCTTAGTAAATGTCTTGGTAGATGTCTTCATAAGACCTCTACAGAGTTGTGGACTCAAGATCTACTGTCATATCTACTGTCACACTGTCAGAAGGCCTTAATTGGTAATTAGGGTATTAAATTATTAGTACTATTTATTCTCTTTTTTAATGTATGATTTATTTATAGAAATTGCCATACAAGACAAAAGTCCTCACAGATCAGTGAAATGACAAAAGATCAGACTGTCAAGTGACAACCCAACCTCAAACCCAAATAAAACAGACAAGTGGAATAAGAAAAAGAATACAGACTTACAAAAAACAAACAGACAACAACAACAACAACAACAACAACAACAACAACAATAACAACAACACACACACACACACACACACACACACACACACACACACACACACACACACACACACACACACACACACACAGTCTCTTGTAGAAGAATTACTGGCACTACTCGCATTTATTAAATGTAGCCTATAGGGACAACTGGTACATTCCCCTGTTCCTTGTACCCATGTAGCACCTGTATGTTTTTCCAAGTAAGACTTCAGCAGAATCACACACACACACGTTATTCAGATTATTGGTGAATTCCACAGTGATTCTTCAGAATACGGAAGAGTCCGTGACAAGAATGATCATGTGGAATTTGACATCTTGGCTCTTCATATTTCACATTGCCAGTTGTTTTTATCAGCATCAAAGCCAGACCATGAATATGATTAAAACCAACCCCCTAACTGTGTCTGTTTGATCTCTTTAGAACATGAGGGTGCGTATCTTGGGTGGCAAGACCTTCTGTTCTAGAGAAGGAAAAGTGGTTGTAGGGGAACTGAAGGACAATTTTATCCTTGTCGACCTTGAGAAGGTGATGGTGGGGAGTTACAGGTAGGATGGCAAAGCTTCATTTAGAATATCACTGAGACATTCATACACACACACACACACACACACACACACCATCTGAAGTCTGTTATTATTTTGTTTTCTGAAACCTTCTGTACCTTATCTTATACCCGCTGGCACTCCTCAGCCTCACATGGTCAGATGCCCACCTACACCGACAGCTGGTGATGGTCATGAGTGGCCCAGTGGTGGAATCCTTTGACCGGGAGTTTCGTATCCTCTATGGCAACTCGCTGCCCATCCCCGACACCTGGAAGGCAGGCCGGCCTATGGGAGGGCTCATAGCCGATGGTCCAGTTATCCTACACCATCCTGAAAGACTAGACCTGGACTCTATCAAGCCACTTATGATGGAGAACTCTGTTAGTCCTCCACCGTCCTTCACTGACCAGCCTATTGACTGGGAGGCGCTAGGGGTTATTCAAAGGGGACCCGAGTTTTCAGGTTTCCTGACTGGCCCTGTTCCTGGCCCTGGAGAGGAGCCAGTGCATGCGTATGGGCCTATATTTGATGAGCCATTGGTCATTGAGCAGAAGCCAATCCCACAGCAATTTGCTCCACAGCCAAACCTAGTCTTACCACAAGAAAACAAGTAGGAGACATTTTTTTTTTGTAATTATGTCGTCACATCCTTGTAATTGAAACACATCCAAACACATCCAAAAATATTTCTGAAGCAGATAGTGTTACCTTATTAACAAATTTGATGTACTATTGTATCTGTACACACCTTTGCTAAAGTAATACATGGTCACTTTTTTTCTGAATTCACTCAAGACAAATATCCTGACACATCCAAAAATATTTCTGAAGCAGATAGTGTGACTAATTAGATAGTCACACTGTGTGATAGATTAACTAATTCTATGTTTATTGTAACTGTACACTTTTGCAAGAGTAATAACCAACAAGACCTGAGACCTGAGATGTTGTATTAGCTAGGCTACTCAATGATTATCAGCTAAATTTTAATCATAATCATTTTTCTTACTCTTTTCAGGAGATGCACCAATTTCCCCCCCGGAAATGTGAGGATGGATAATCACATTGGTTTCAGGCGAGTACACAAATTACAGGATGTTAAAAGAACATTGATGATTACATAGATTTGGCATGTCACATAATGTGTCACCCTCATAACAAGGAGATTTTTTGTGAATAATGCCCATTTTGAGCAAAGCAAAAAAGACTAATTAAGAATGGTTGAAATGATTAAATCAGAATGATTTAAAGAATTATTAAATCATTAAATATTTAGTCATTCTTTAAAGATGGCTGCTTATGATCATAACTCTATGAGACGCTGCTTATGATCATAACTCTTTCTTGTGATCACTGTGTTTTGACAGAACTTGTTTCACCATTGCATAGTGATAAGCTAGTGTTACCTTACAAGTGCAGTCATGTGTGGGTGTGTGTGTATACATGTATGGTGTCTGAGGTCTTTGCTTGCAAATGTGTTGGCACCCAGTAAGTAAACTCCATCAACAAGTTTTTAGATGAGCCAAACAAAAAAAAAGCAGCCAAACATGCTTTTTGCAGTACAAGCCAAACACATCTCAAAACGCTTTTTCAAAAACAAATATTTAAAATAGTTCTGCTGTATATGCACAAGTAACCTGCATGCAGTTTGTAGATAAGGGCCACATGTGACAGGAGTGGCCATACAAAAAAAAACCTTTTAAATGGCAGTGTCTGTTAATTGTGGAGCACAAGTGTCTGGATGTAAAGTTAAGTGCACCCACTGTCTACCATTACAGACACATGAACATAAAGGCCATAACCCTAAAGGGACTTTCACATGACCACCGTTGAAAAGCTCAGCTCGTCCTTAACGCGACGCTTGATCCAAAATGTTAATTCTGCATTTGACTAATATACCAGAGGCTAGGAGAGCTGTAACATAGATGAGATAGCCTGCTAGTTTATTTATGCTAAAAACACTACTTCAACGCTGAAAGGTCAGCGTCAAAAGGGTCGAAGTTCAACCATGTTGAACTTTGAGCGCCGCGTTAAAAATGCCGACGCCGGCCACAACACGACGCCGAGACCCAAGCGGCAGCTTTTGACGCTTCTTCATAGAGAAATTGTTGCCCAACGCGTGTCACAATCTTTTTGAAGCTGTTCATGTGTAGGCACCTTAACCCCTAACCCTAGGTGACTCTTATTCCTTCCACAGGCCTCTACAGAGGTTTTCCAGTACAGACCAACTCAATGAACTGGAGGGTTTAAGTCCTCAGGGTGAGCCAACATTACCGTCCCCCGGGAGAAGACGACTGTCCAACACAGGTCTGGCCAAGGAACAGGAGTGGAGGAGAAGTCCTCGAGATGAGCCATCGGTACTCTTTCCAAACGGGAGAAGGTTGTCCATCACAGACAGGCTCAGTGAACTGGAGGGAGGAAGAAGTCCCCAAGGAGAACCAAGACTACCGTCCCCCAGCGGCAGAAGATTGTCCAACGCAGAAAAGCTCAATGAACAGGATGGAGTAAGAAGTCCCCGAGGTGAACCAACACCACTGTCCCCCAGCGGTAGAAGGTTGTCCAACACAGAAAAGCTCAGAGAACAGGAGGGCGTGAGAGGCGAGCCAACACCGCTGTCTCCCAACGGTAGAAGGGGGTCAGCAGGTAGACGTGGGTCCAACCCTGATGAGGTCAAACCAGAGGAAATCAGGACCAAAACCAGAACCAAACCAACAAAAACAAAGGTCAGAGTTTGTAAACTCACATAATTCTATAGATATGTAAAATGTGACATCACATCAGTATCTGAGTTGCACAATTTCTTGATTTCTTGATCTATACCATTACTGATTTCACTAATTAGCTTATCTCCTGCTAATTTCCTGTTAGCAAGTCATACTCTTTGTAATGTTTTAATTATGCTGTAGCTTAAATGTTTTTGTCCTCGGAATTAGCCTATAATCCTGCGAGTGCCACAGTCAGAGAACTTCAGCTCGCTCAGTGACATCCTGAAGAAACTCCATGGCCAGCAGAGTGCCAGCACACCGAGGCGAGGGCCTAAGACAGCCGTGTCTGACATCAGCCGTTCCATGATGGACCTGAGCACCAGCCACACTGAGTCAAACCACCGTCTGAAGGCCAACGTGAGTGCAGCACTGGGCAGCTACTGTAGCTACCCTCCATAATACACATAGTCTAGAGTGACATGTCAGCAAAGGAGGGATTTAGGACTCGATTGGATTTAGGTGCCCAGATCTCTGAGATGATTTTCTTTGGGAACCAGGGAGAGTCCTATTTCTAAGGTCAATAACATTTATATGTTTTACCTTCAAAAAATCTGGGATCCCCAAATCATGGGTCCTCAGAAATTGTGGATGCCTGGGCCCCCCTAGAGTGGAGGCCAGACTCACAGGTCAATTCAGTTCTATGTGTGATTAACACCCGACAGTTGAAGAGTCTGATAACACTTCACAGACTGAAAATAATTTTGGGCCCCCAAACACTGATAACACTATTAGAATTACCTCTGGGGCTCTCTCGTTTCAAACTTCTACAGTTCACACCTCAAGCGTGCAATCGTTTGTCCATGGATGCAGTGCCAGACCCTTGTGCGAAGCTAAAGCGTAGACCAAAGGGATGGCCAAAGCCAGGCTACTGGTGGGCTACTGACACAACCCTACTGCACAACCCTTATAGGACATTATTTGACATGTCAAATACTGGTCCACAGGCAGTTGACCACCAGTGGTCTGATATGGCAAAATACATTTAGCAAGAAAAAATGTACACATCTAGCAATGAGCCATAGGGAACCTCGGTGCTCAAACCCTCAGTAGTGGGGGACCAATGACAATGCTCTATGTGTGTTGAGAGTTGTTGGGCTGTCTTAATGTTTTTTTGAAACAGCATTATGTTATAACCTGAGTTGTCAGGCTAGCTGAAGCTGCATGTAGAGGTTAAATAACAATGCTTCAAGTTTGTATTTAATTTTTATTTTTTGTTAATCTGCAATGCTATGTTCTTGACTCCATCTTTTCTTGTCCAGGTTTATAACGGACTGTCCCCGACCCCTGCCCAGGCCCTGATGAGGCAGCGAACAGATGACAGTACCAACATTTTCAGATCCCCCAAGTCCTTCCTGCCTCCCATGCGGCCTCGGAGCTCCACCTTTGGCTTCATGAAGGATTGGCGGTCACCCTCAAAGGACTCAATCAATGAGGAGAAGTAGGCTAACTCCATGCGGGACCAAGACCATGAAGTCTATTTAATTACCTGTATACAGTATATACTCAATATACAGTACTGCTGTGACCCAGGCAGTTTCACGGCTGTGGTGCTAAGACTATATAATATACTCAATAAGTACTGAGGACACCCAACTGGGGAACGGTACCATCCAATCAGAGAGAAGGACCACTTGGAAATAAAGACCGTTGATGTTTTGGGTTTCTAACTGCAAGACCACAGACACATGAATATATTTGTTAACTTGTAGGTTGTAATGTTTGTCTTGTTGAAAAAGATTGTGAACTTAAAAGCAAAGAACGTTCCTTTGTACTTTTTTTTTTCAATTTCTATTTTTATTAATGATGTTGATGACACATATAATAGGAATGCTCTGAACTTTTCAGTAATGTTACTGGCAGAGACCTTTTAAGGCTAAATGCCTAAGCTGTTTTAGAAACCAGTCAGCTGATCTGAATTACAGGAGTGGCTCTAATTGTCACGGCAGCTGAATGATATTACGTCAGCAAGTAAGTTTCAGTCACTCAAGGAATAGGCCTACAATTACGCTTGTTATTAACATGTTAATAGCTGACACTTATTTACTTGCCTGCTGTGAATCCCTTACTACCAAAGGTGTACAGAAATAGGAAGCATAATGCCAATATACTGTATTAAAATGTATAAGTGTAACTTTTATAGAAACTTTTATAGGCATACTCTGGAAATATTAAATGTTCTGGTATTATGTTATGGTATTTATTGTTGGTCAGAGTGTTAATTCCGTATGAGCTAGAATCGGTAACACATTGCGTTTTTGACTTCTAAATACAACTGATAGCCTAACTAGTGTCTTTCAAAGACCCAAATTATTACAGCACATGGAGCTGTCCACCCAGTCAGAGTGTTTACCTAACGAGTGGGTGTTGTTGACAGGATAACACACTGCTGAAACCTTGTGATGAAATCTTCTCCGACTTGTTACCTTGGTGTGGCATACTATGCCTTTTTTCTCACCCTTGCTACATCTGTCAGGCACTGGCAGTCTGCTTTCATTGTCTGTTTGGTCAAGCAGGTGGCGTAACTCCTGCTAGTCCCGTTTTCATGATGAAGTCACATCCTTGAAGAATGCCGTCATAAATGTGAGAACATTCTATAACCTTCACAATGGTTTGTCTCCTTTCTCTCTCTCTCTCTCTTACTTCACTCCTCTCCCCTCTCACCACTCTCTTCCACAAAAGGATTACATAAGTCTTATCTTTTTGCCATCCCCTCAAAGAACTTTGGGGAGAGAATTCACATTTGCGTTTCTGTAAAAGTTTCAGGCTGGCATGTACCCTGTCTGGTCCACAAAAATAGCCTGACCTGCTGAAAGATTGCCTTCTCTTTCTGTGTTAGGTGTGGTGTGGGTTGCTGACAGCTTACTGACAATCAGTGATAAGAAATCAGCTCAACCTGCTAACATTAGTTTTTTAAAAAAACAGCTTTGATTTTTCATCTGCATGTCTATATAGTGATGAACAAACCTAGAATCCTTTAAATTACAGGATAATTCTAGCCATTTTGTTTTTAATTCAGCAATGGCAACCCTGCTACCAGTTTTTCTGAAACAAATGTTTAGTAGTAGTAGTTTGTAGCCCTGTGTAGTCTAGCAAGTCCAGTGTATTGCTTGGTCCAAGACAGTCACACATAGCAGGTTTTTTAGGGCCTAGTCAACATACTAGACACACATAGGTAAACTAAACAAAGCAATTCTACTGAAGGGGAGGTAATTTTGTATGCCTAGTTATGCAGCTGCAGTTGTTGTAAAAGAACAGTAGATGGAGCAGTCTCCCCATATCTATGTGTGTGTGAGTGTAAGAGAGAGAGAGAGAGAGAGAGAGAGAGAGGGGGGGGGGGGGGACCAATGTTGTCTGTGTCACAATAACAATTGAAAGGAATTTTAACTGCTGTGAGAATAATACTGCAGTCCATATTTTAGACTGCCAACATAAACATGTCAGTCAAAGAACAAGGACGCTTATGGAAATGACACTGCAGACGATGCTTTTGACATGACTATTTATTTAAAATGAGTACATGACAATAAACAGACATATGATGCGGTTTTGCAAAAAAAAAAGGAAAAAAAAGAAAAAAGATCTCTCCAATAAGAAGTGCTGAAAATAATCCCATGTAATTGTCAGCTAATCTCTCCATTGTCTTACATCAGAAAAATACATATGTGCCTCATCAGCAGTATTGCTTTACATGTTAGTCAGCGTGCTTGTGATTCCTGACCGTTTACACAGCAAACAGACGTACCAAATGTGCTCTCTCAAAATAGTTGATTATCCATCACAATGAGGTATCGGTCACCCATCCGGCTTACAAACATATTTAAGTGCCATATTACAATTAACTAAATAATACACGACATACAAAAACTGAGAGCTGAGATATAAGTTGACAAAGGCATATTCTTTTCTCTTATATGATGGTGATGACTGTTAGTTACGGCATTGAGTGTAACAGTAAAATGAGCAAAGATATTATAGACTTTCCACTAACCTGGTTAACTACAGTATGTTTCTGTGTATAAAGTAATTTCACGGATATAAGCCGCATTGTGTATAAGCCGCAGGACAGTGTTTTATGCAAGTTTAAAAAAACAAAACCATATTAACACCATATTAACTGCCCCCCTGTTTTAACCTCATAGCGGAAGAAATTTTGCAAAATCAATGTATAAGCCGCGGCTAATAGTCGGGAAACTACGGTAATAATTTTAGCAAGGCTTTACATCAAAACCTCTTTGGAATCCTCCACCCACCCAAAAAAGGCATCTCTTCAGTGCATGGTATATCCTAAGAAATGCAAAGAACAGCATTGATGAACACTCCAGTGATCAAGAAATCAAATGCTTATAGCTTAGGAAAGAGTATTTTTCACTACGGCGAAAAATGTTTTGTAAATCTGTGAAAACCTTTTTACTGACTCTAAGAAATTCATTCAGTATGTCCCTTTGAAAGGAGAGCAACAGGAGGACTCTCCAGAGATGCTGATAAGCACATTATCTGATGTCTTTTTTTTGTTGCTAAAAAGTGTGTGAAAGCCTTAAAAAGCCTCTCCTGAGCCTTTAAACAAGGAAGCTTTTCAGTTTATTTTAAAAATCCCCAAAACCTCGTAAAAGATTAGACTGTTCCCATCCACATTCAGTCCACACTTCATCATGGTTGTTTCCACACTGGCAGGTCCGTCACTGCAAAATCTTTCACTCATTGCTGCTTGCAGTTCTCCTTCTTCTCTTTGGCTTTGGAACGTCCTGATTTGTCACTTTGGCGCTTGGTGGGCGGGATGAAAGCGGGCTCTGGCAGGTAGTCATAGAACACAGAATGAGGAGTTCTATTGGCCAGACAAATACCTGTGGAGGGGATGGGAAAAAATGAGGATGAAGGGTAATTTTTGTTCTTGGGCTCAGCAATGTAGGAAAAATGTCAGGAAAAATGGAAATTGTGGAAGGTAAAATGGCGTGCAGTTCTGATTCTCACCTGAGGGGGCACTGTTGGCCATCTGCAAGCTCTCTCTTTTTCTGGCTTTAAATGTTGGGTCCAGCTCCTCAGCAATGTTGTGAATTGGCTGTGCTTGTCTATATGAATTAAGAGAAACAACAGACTGAATTTCACACCACTGACATTTGAGAGAAATCCTTCCCAGACTGGCCAAATTCAGTTCATTACTTAGATGCCACTGGGGGAGCAGATGTGTCAGTTACACATGGTTTAGAAAAGACAATTTTTGCTTAGGCCAGTGCATTCACTTGAGGCAATACAAAACCAACATCAACAACACTGGGAATTCTGTTCCCCTAAAAATTTTGTGCTTTGAAATACACATAAAACACACACACACACACACACACACACACACACACACACACACACACACACACACACACACACACACACACACACATACATAGGCAGATTGATTTGCTGTGTCTAGAAACAAACACTCCCAAAATATCATTGTAGAGAGTCACCAAGACTTCCTATTCTGTTTAGCAGTTTTTAAAAAACTTGAATTGAGCTCAGTCTATCCATCACAACCAGACCATAAAATTTTATGCTATTGTCTGGCTTGTCAGGCTATTTATATATGGAAATCAATATATTTGACAAAAATAATGTTTTTTTTTTGGTAATGCAATAGAGTGTCAAAGCTCCAGTTGTGTTGTTTTACAAAAATGCCCTAACTCTCACACTTTGGCGTATGTGTGTGTACAAGTATCTGCTCACTCACATCATAGTGTAGGTGGGGAGAGAAGGCCGGCGTTCAGGAGACCCCTCTTCTCCTGGCGAGTGCAGCCCCTCAGAGTTCAGTCGCTCCCGTGGAAGCTGCAGCGCCCCCACCTGGACAAAACATGACCATAATAATGTATCCAATTTTATATCACATTATGCAACGCTATAGAATGCGTTTTTCTACTATAGAAACACAGAGATGAGAGCAAAATTGTTGTGGAAACATCGAAACAACTATTTTATCCCCTTGTGTCATCAAAGAAGATAACACACAGTTTGTGGGCCCATATTACAGAGATGCAAACATACAATACATGCAGAAGCAACATTCTTCATGTGTGCTGACAGCACAGTACTGAAGAGTACTGACTGAGACTGTAGCCAAGGTCACTTCAAACGTTCATGGGTCTTGAAATCGCTACCTCGTCAAGTACAACAAACCCACAGCATGGGAGTCAAATGCTCTAACCCAGGGGTTCTCAAACTTTTTTGGGCCGGGGACCCCATATGGAGCCGAAATATTTTCGAGGACCCCTCTTGATCGCATAAAAATCTATAGCTATTTTTCTTTCTGAAGCAACAGATTTAAATAGGCATGTAATTGCATATGGCAAAATATGACAGTCCAAAAGTGGTTTTCTATAGGTCTACTGATGCCCAAGGGAGGTGTCCTAGTAGTACAGTATTTCTATCTCTATAAGACAAGTTTATTCTTGTCACACTTTTTCGGGGACCCCCTGGCAATGTGCTGTGGACGCCAGTTTGAGAACCAATGCTCTAACCACTAAGCAGAAAAGCCCAAGCTTCCAACTCAATTTTTAGCGGAGTTCTTAAGGCTAGGGATATGAGGATTTCTGCCAGTTAGCCCAGGCTAGTGGGCATCTGTTACAGAGGGTTAGGTTGGCTGAGGAGAAAAATACAAAAAGTACGCACATGTAAAGAGTGCTGGACAAAAAAACGAAGGTATGAATAAGGCAGAAAGTCCGCACACTAAGTTGCTCCCGAAAAAAATTATTAAGGCGATGTTTCGGGTCACCTGCCCTTCATCAGACGTCCGAAAAGTCATGTTAATAACTTTTTTCGGGGGCAACTTGGTGTGTGGACTTTCTGCTATTATCATAGTTTGTGTTGGCTGTGTACCTTTCTGAGAGGGGCCTCCCTCCTGGGGGTGTCCTGCTGCTCCAGACTCCTGGACTGTCTCTCAGGGTTCTCACTGGACCTCCTGTGGCCCCGCCGATCATGCCGCTGCATGTAGTGGGCGATCTCCTGCCACAGAAGAGGAAAGTCCATGAGGGATGTAGTTACAGACAGGCTCAACATACTGTATAGTACAAATAGCAATACAATAATTGTGCTCTGAAAATATTGAATTATAATATTGAAATTGTGAATTAGAGAGGCAATTATACTGTATATTTTGGTTGGTGTTTTAACATTACAGTAAATCATGTCATACGACTTCAAAATCTTTAGAGGTAGATTATAGCTGGAGTTACACATATGGTACAGAGGGTTTTCAGCAAGGGCAAGTATGTGGCATGGAGGGTTTAGGTTTTGGGCTTTGTTTGATCCCTTTAGTTCCAGTCAAACACTCCAACATAAAGCTGTTCACAGCACATTTTCTGGCAAAGTGAACCCGTCACCCTGCCAGAGAGAATACTGTATGCACTTCCACCTTTAATTAGCAAGTGAGTCAATTCTCAAGACAGCAACAGTCTGAGACCGAGACTTGGGAGAGAGTGGGAAGCCATGATGAAAGGTAGAAATGAAGGTAGTCTCCACCCCCAACACCCCCACATCCTCACCTCATCCTGGGCCACCTGTGCTGCCCTGAAGTCCACATCTGGTTCCTCTGCGGACGGGGACTTGGGCTGAGACTGGGGGTGTTGCTGAGACTGCGGCTGGGGCTGGGGCTGAGGAGACTCCATTGACTGCTATTCCAAAGAATAGAAGGGAGGAGTAAACTAATTGATGACGGCTTTGAGGCACACACACACACACACACACACACACACACACACACACACACACACACACACACACACACACACACACACACACACACACACACAATCATCATATGCAAGAATGTAAGTGGCACATATTTATTTGAAATAAAAAATCTAAAAATACAAAATCTAAATAATCTATAATCCCACATACAGACACTCTTCTTTGTGGCTGCATGTCCGCCTCTTCTTCCTCATCTTCCTCCTGCAGTCTGCGGGCGAGCTCCGCATCACGCTGCACCTGCTGCAGAACCTCTAGCTGCAGAGAGATCAGACCTGTGTGTGTGAGAGAGAGAGAGAAAAGGAGAGAGAGAGAGAGAGGAAGAAGTTTATAGGTACATGCCTGCTCGGTCTTAGCCTTTTCAGAACACTGAAAGAATGGGTCTTTGGTATTTTTTGCCCTCAACGGTGCCTTCAAGGGGGTATGCTTGGCTGTGATTGTGGCTGCCGTGTCACACACACACACACACACACACACACACACACACACACACACACACACACACACACACACACACACACACACACACACACACCTTCAAGAAAAGGGAGGAGGTCCAGAAGCAGTTTGTCCCTTTGATTTGGTATTTGGGGGGTATAGGAATCCTATATTAGGATATTAGGGTTAGGGTAGTGCCTTTTAGGCTGTGCTGCCTGGAGGGTACCTTTGGAGGCAGAAAACACCACTGAGCTCTTTAAACACACACAGATTTCTTTTAGAATCCTTTCCAGCATACTTTAAAGAGGTAGCCTAAGTGGGGAGAGCATATGAGACATTAACAAGGATTTGTAGCCTATAAAGATGAGTCTGTCTCAGATTACTTTAATCCAGATTTTATACCACGAATGTGCTACTTATCAACATGGCAGGAGGATTCTGAACCAAACTGACACTTAAGGCACTAATGCACAGTTTGTGTAAATGGCAGGTAAGGTTTCATGTAGTCATAGTTACCTTCACTGAGTGGAGTATCAGCACACCCGGCCTCAGCTCTCCGTCTTCTGATTTGTAACTCCTCCTCTTCCTGCAAACGCTTGGCCATTTCCTGTGAAAGGGAAAGATAAAAGGTTTCTTTGATTATCAATCATCTAGACACTGTTTCATAACTATTACTGGCCAGGGATCTAACGATCTAGCCACTCATTCACAATATATAGAGGACATATTTTATAAATAATTCAATCTGTTGAATGCAGAGGAGAAAGAGATGAGGTAAAGGGGAGAATGACAAGTATATCTGGGCTGGAACCTTTTTGACACCAAGGGGCAGCAGAGAAGCTCTAAATGCAAGCACACACACACACACACACACACACACACACACACACACACACACACACACACACACACACACACACACCTAGACACGCGCACACAGGCACGCACACACCTTATTAAAACCAACCATGTAATGTCTGGGCACTTGTGAATTGCATGGACTCATGGAAATCATCTTACATAATTAGCCTTACCAAACACGCTCAATAAAACTATTAGCTCAGTGACTCAATGGCACAATGAATGGCTTAATCCAGTCAGTGAGCTAAGCGCTAGGATTCCATGATGGACTTTGCTTGGCAGTGATTGTGGCTGCCGTGTCTCTCACACACACACACACACACACACACACACACACACACACACACACACACACACACACACACACACAGGAAGCTATTTCAACATGGACCGGAGGAGACTAAGGACCTGGAGACACAGACCTACCACTTGAATAAATAAACAAAAGGGAGGAAGTCCAGGAGCAGTTTAGCCCTTTGATTTGGTATTTGGCCAAGAGAACAACATTAAAGGGCCACCAAAAAAGTATACAACATTCAGCCCAAATTCACATCAAGGAGTTGCGCTTCATGTTTATAAAAAACGTATCTATACAAACACTTTCAGAGGATGGTACCCCTGCTTTGATCTCGTTAAGTGGCTATGATGGCACTGCTAATATTCTGTGTGTGTGTAACTCATCAGACTGGACATGGGAACTATTTCCTTATAATCATCACAGCGGTGGGATATTTCACGTTATCTGACCAAGAGCTTTGCCCTGAGGTGTAAGTGTACACCCTTCTCCTCAACCAGCTCCCTCATGGGGCAGCTGCTGCTTGCACTTGGGCGGCATGGCTTTTGTCACACCACCCGACATGTTTACTGAGGCCTAGCAGTCACGTGGCTGTAAAGGGGCTTTGCTAAGGGAAAATAGGAGGTTTGTCATCTGAGTTAAGGGGGTTGGGGGCATGCAAGAGGCCTGAGAGAGAGAGAGAGAGAGAGAGAGAGAGAGAGAGAGAGAGAGAGAGAGAGAGAGAGAGAGAGAGAGAGAGAGAGAGAGAGAGAGAGAGAGAGAGGATCTGTTTGGTTCTCATTTTCCAGACACAGAAAGGAACATGTGCGTGAATGAATGCAAACACAACCAAACATAACAAACACACTCACTTGAAAACACTCCATGCGCATTCACAGACACACACTCACACTTGAAATTACCCACACAACCACACACAACCACACACACACACACACACACACACACACACACACACACATACACCACAGAGAGAGAAAGAGAGAGCGAGAGAACAAGGCATTCTTTGTGTGCTGAAGCAGAGTGACTACTTGTTAAAATAGTTGACATAGTGACAGAGGTCGCCGAGAGCAACACCTAGATAAAGGCCGCATTCTAGAACACTGCTACTCGTTCTTCAAAGTCAGAGTCTGATAGGCCAGCCGAGGAGCTCTGCCGTGCAGACAGGCGTGAGAGTAAGGGGTAAATTTAGCACAGTCATCGTTCAAGGGACAGTTTTCAACTTGACACCAGCCAAAAGCATCCAGGGAGGCAGGCACTTGCAGGCGGTGTTTTCCCTCAGCTCTCTGACCTCTTATTTTTTTCTTCAGTGGCCATGGAAAAGGGGATAAAAAAAAAAAAAACAAAAACACATGACATCATTGTCAGAGTAGTGTGGCAGGAGAGAGAAAGAGAGAGAGAAAGAAAGAAAGAAAGAGAGAGAGAGAGAGAGAGAGAGAGAGAGAGAGAGAGAGGCAGTGAGAGAGACAGAAAGAGAAAGAGAAAAAGAGGGAGAGAGGCAGTGCAGAAAGATAGAGAGGGATAGAGAGAGGAGGAGAGACAGAGAGAGAAGGAGAGAAAGAGAGAGGGAGGGGAAGAGAGAGGCATAGAGAGGGAGAGAGAGAGAGAGGCTGAAAGAGAGAGGCATAGAGAGAAGGAGAGAAGGCAAGAGGCAGAGAGAATGGGAAGACAGAGAGAGAGAGAGAGAGAGAGAGAGAGAGAGAGAGAGAGAGAGAGAGAGAGAGAGAGAGAGAGAGCACTAACGACTAACAGACATGCCATGGGAAAGGCTTGTTGAGTGACACTGCAGCCTTCTCAAAACCCTCAAGCGGCAGCTGAAGTTCATTGTCTGGCTCTCAGTACCAGGTGCCTGTGCTGAACAAATCAGAACCAGATGGCGTACTGTCAACTGTATTTCTAGCTGGATGAATAAAAAAAAAAAGATTTAGAGCTGGGTTGTGTCGGATTCTGTTGAAAAGCACAAAAATGAGAACAAAACAGAGCAACACATGGCTCTCTGTGTTTGCGCTTGAGAAATTTCATGTAAACAACTTATCCTTGGCACACAGTCTAGTCACTCTTAGCATGCCAGTTGTCTTCTATAGATTTTTTTTAACTACATGTGACAGAGGGAGTACGAACTGTTTTGATAAAGAAAGCAGTGAAACTACCAGGGATCATCTGCCTTCCAACCTGTTCGAAAAAAACCTGTCTCTCTTAAGTGTCCCATGGACGGTCTTCGCTAAACTAATCCACTGGCCAACTGCAAGAGCAAGGCCAACTGAGAACACACAGAAGCTGGCTGAGGGCATGTCCTAGACACCATGGAGACGGTCCACTCATCACCTGGGCAACGCTCCAGGCATCGTCATGGACACAGCCTGCAGGCCAACCCTCCTTGCTCCTCTGGGCTGGCAATAACAAAGATGTCTTTTAGAAACGGAGAACCACGAAGAGAAATGAAAGAATGTGAAGACTGTGATGATGAGGAGCTTTCCATAATGAGGAGTATAGGGTGTTGCCTTGGGGTTGAGAGGTGATCAATAGCTTCCACTTGAGCTCAAGAGCTCTTTCTTTCTTTCTTTCTTTCCCTCTTTCTTTCTACTCCTTCCTCCACTTCTTCAGCGCTACTGTTTTCCTCTTCTGTCTATCTCTCTGTCTGTGGAAGGAGCTCTCTCTGCACAAGGGCCACTCTGTTAGAGGTACTCCAGCCACGCCAATCATGGAGATGGACACAGTGGGGGACACCACTCCACACTGGGGCTTTGTGTTACTGTGTCAGGGACCACACACACACTTATGTACACACACATACACACACACACACACACACACACACACACTGACGCAGACAGACACACAAACTGATGCAGACACACACACACACACACACACATACATACGCACACACAAACACAGACACACACACAGACCACACACACACACACATACAAATATGCTGGCACACACAAACCCAACCCAACTTCTTTACTTTACATCCTTAATGTTTCATACAATAGAAAGTTTGTGCAACAGACACCTGTTGAACCCATACAAAAAACACATTCTCACATACAGGAACACACAAGCACACAACACCGTATATGAAATAGCAATTGGTCACAAAACCATACAAGCACACACACTCCATCAAAGTTGTAAGAGCCCAACCCACCTCATCCTCTTCCTCTCTCCTCCGAGCCTCTTCAGCCTGTCTCTGCATCTCTTCCTGGATCCTCTGAGCGTATTCAAAGTCCTGCTCCTCACTGCATGAGACAACCAAACAGTGATGTCAACCTCCTCATACAAGCATCTTTGTCCAACTACCTTACTACTGTAATTACCAATTACCAATCACCTACTGTCATTTCCAATTAACTACTTCCTATCGACTAAGCCCTGAAGAAGACCCATTGTGGGGTGGAAACATGTTGCCATTTTTAAAGCTTGAATTAGCCAAGTTATAATAAAGACCTTCCTCCATGATACATTTTTGGAGTGCCTGGATTAACTTCCCTCCTGCTTCATTTGGATTTATCCCAAACTTCAAAGTGCACCAGATATACTGTGGAATATACTTTGACTAATAGAACCACCAGCCTACCTGTCTTAGATTACTGCAAAAGTATTATAATTTTATGTCATAGGTCAAAGGTGAGAGTTGAGAGGTCGCACTCACAGTCTGTGGCGGTTGTGACTGTGACTCAGATGCCCACTGTGCTCCTCCTCGTCCTGCATTCTCCTGGCGATGCGCACATCGTGCTGAACCAGCTGGTTCTTCTGCACGTTGGAGTTGTAGAAGTGCTCGACTGTGGAGAGAGCACGGGTACAATTAAGCCCACCATTACACACTGGGTTGGCACAGACGCTGCTTCACTTTCAAGAAGGGGAAAAAAGGTCCATAAAAGTGATTATACCGAGAGACTCTTTTCCCATTAAAAAAATAAAATGCTATAAGACTTTATGGTCTATAAGCTAAATGGTCTAGCTAGCTCATACTTGAATTGGTCAAATTATACTCTGCCAAAATGTTCCAGCCTTTTCCAGCCCTCTTGAAGACAAAACAATCAATCCACACTGCTTTCTAATTCTCTAGTCTACAAAACCTGGGAAAAAGTCCAGTAAGTGTTCTGTCATAAAAGCACTGAAATGTTTCAACACCAGCAAGAGTTACATCATTATGAACCCAGAAATACTTCAATAACCGAAGCTACTGAAGCTACTAAATGGCCAGGGACAGCATACAGATGCGTGAAGAGACAGATGAAGGGTGTACTGTAAATGAATGGTTATGAATGGTTATTTACTACTTACTCTCCTGTTCTTGCAGGTTATGAGCCAATGCACCATCCTCAAGCACAGCAAAACACTGGCATACTGGAATATACACAGAAAAATGTATGTGACAGGTGCATCTGTGTGCAGGTGTTCTATCTCTGTAAATGTATTGCATATGTTCATAATGAATAGAACTTGTACAAAAATTAAAACACGTTCCGTAACACTGTAATATGGGCCGAAGTAATCTCTTAATAGACTACACTTAATACACTCTCAATACTTTTCTTTCTTTCTCAGACTCTCGTCCTCACAGACACACCCACCCACCCACCCACCCACCCACCCACACACACACCCACACACACACACACACACACACACACACAATAGCTAGGTCAGAGGAAGGGCACCCAGAAACATTCTCCTCCCCACCCTCACACATTTTTGGGCTCCTGTCTCTCCCAGTCAGCCCCGTGCCCTGCGGCCATCGTGTCACACTAGCACCGGTCCCAAACAGGAAGCCGTGTCCTGTTCACAAACAAAGTGGGTCAGACTGGGAGGACCAGAACCCCATGAAGGAGGACCGCTGAGGGGGAGCGAGACTAATCAGAAAAGACTGCAGAGAGTAGGGGGCCTGTGCCTGAGTGTGTGCACATTTGTGTGGGTGTGTGTGTGTTTGAGTGTGTACGTGTGTGTGTGTATGTGTGTGTGTGTGTGTGTGTGTGTGTGTGTGTGTGAGAGAGAGAGAGTGAGAGTGAGAGAGAGAGTGAGAGTGTGTGAGTGTGAGTATGTGTGTTTGTGTAAGTGTGTGTATGTGTCTGTGTGTGTGTGTGTGTGTGTGTGTGTGTGTGTGTGTGTGTGTGTGTGTGTGTGAGTGAGTCAGAGAGAGAGAGAGAGAGAGAGAGAGAGAGAGAGAGAGAGAGAGAGAGAGAGAGAGAGAGAGAGAATGGGAAAAAGAAGGATAAGTAGGGGAGGAAGCCCTGGTACTTTCCCCTGTAGGCCTACTGGTATTCTGGGTCTTGTCAGAGATAATTACATCTACTAGGCTACATATTACCACAATGTGTTCCAATCACAGTTCTGAGCCTAAGCAGTAGAATGAGAATAATGAAATGTAAAAGTGTCTATGTGACAATGTGTGAAACATGGCCTTTATATTCAAAGTTTAAATAAGGGATTAAGCACTGTGCAGTATGTAAATGACCAGGTTGATGCAATCTTGTTCTGCTCCAGTTTCTTTACTGATAAGCATAATAAAAAAACTTCAACCTTTCCACCAATTGTCTGTAACGTAACTAATTTGGGATCAGGAAGGCCTGAGCAAACTAAAACTAGAGTGTGTGTGAGGGAGATACTGATGTGCAGACAAAGATGGACAGCCTGACAACTAGGTCAGGTCTGAAACAGGCTGCCCATGAGCTCAGCGGTAAGACAGCCATCACTGGTAATGTAACACTGAAAAAAATGAAAAAGCACAAACACAGCAAACAAACAAAAAGAAATGAGGTCAAACTGTATGTTGTCCAAATCGCTATCTAATTCAGCATGCAAACCAGCTGAGATACATAGGGCTAGCTCTTCAAAAGAAAAAATAATCACATCATGTGTACAGATGGTATTAAATACTTGGGTTAACTGCAAAACCCCCAAAACAACAGAATAATAATAAAAACAAAACACTACCACATCCATGTTAATCATATTTAACACCTTTAAATAACACAAATTCATCCTTTCATTTAGAACACTGTCAGTTGCTTGCCAGAGTGAGTGAGTCAGAAGTACATTTTGAAAAACACAATGAAGATGAATTGGCCCATGTGACTTTCACCTATCCATTAGAGAGAGTAGACAAAACAAAGTTGGTTCAGGATTTATCAACTACATGCACAGCAGGCCCCTATAAGAGCCCAGGAGTGAAAGGACTCCTGTGCAAACACAGACCCTCACAACCTCGCCAGTCTGCAAACTCCACACCAACACGTGCAAGACAGATGCGCTAAGGGCTGTTCTAGTCAACGCAAGTACGCAGCGGTCGCTATGGTTGCAAGCTCACGTGTATGCATACGGGCACGAGCAGCGCAGGCTGCTCCATTAACTCCCATGTTGCCACACATGTTGTTGCGTTTGTTGTAGTTTTTACAACAAACTTTGCAACACAAGTACGGAAACACGGTTTGTGTTCCTTGTCTTGACTATGAATCAGCCTTGAGTGTCACATGCAATCCTGTGCAGTATGTCGTAATGGAGAAACATGATGTTCTTGAGTACAAGGATACAGGGATTTTTATTTGTCACACATGCAATGCATATAGTACTGGTGTAAAGAAATAATGCAGGTGCAGTGAAATAATTGTCTTGTGTCAGCATATTTGTGCAATAAAAGTACAATGTGTAAAGTTTTTACTGTTCAATATCAAAATATGCTTTACCTGTTGGCAAGCCTGTCCTTTCTCATAAATATTAACCACCACTATTAATTCCGTATGTCTGTACTAGCTTGAAATTTCGCATTTGCACGCACATTAACTGGGGTAGACTCTCCATGTATTGCCGCCATCTTGGAATACGGAAGCTGAAAACGGTCATATATTTCCTTTCTGCTATCGACTGACAATAGACCTCCATTCGCGTGCAGGCTTCCGTAGCTGTAATATGTGATTTGCGTTGCGTTACGCTTAATTTCTCTCGAAGGCTACACATTGGGGCTTTAATGGAGGGGGGTGGGGAGGTGGGAGGGGTGGTGGTATAAAGAGTTATGGAGTAGGCTACAGATGTACTGTAGGAATAGTGCTACTGAAATGTGCTCAGGAGACACCTATGTCTCACTGTAAATTAATTACAAACCATTCCATGTGCTCTTATGTAAACTATGGAGAGGATGCAAGGTGATGTTGTTCCAGTTCTGTTATCCAGAAAGATTAAACAAAACAAAGAAATGAAGTCACTGAATGTAAAATAATTTTGGTCCGTCTAGAAGCAATGTAGAAGCAATGTAAGCAATGTAGAAGCAATGTAAGCCTGTTTCCACAGTCTATCCCTGCTAAATTTTGTCTGTGTGTGTGTGTGTGTGTATCTGTGTGTGTGTGTGTCTGCACACATGAATGTGTGTGTGTGATGGCCCATGTCATAAAGAACCCATTTAAAGAGTCAAGGCCTTGACAAAATTCCACATAAAGCTACACATGTCCTCATTTTGAAGCGAGAACTCGGTCACCCATTTCCTCCCCACCCGGTGATAATACACCCACCTCTCATCTCATATCCGCACCTCCTCTCAATTACTTTTGTCATAATTAAGATAACCTTCCTATATTCAGCTTTTCAAAGGGTCAAATGGAAACAAGTGGAAAAGTGTTGAGATGGTGTGTTTGGTCGGAAGACTGCAACTCCACCCATCCCTTCCTCCCTTCAAACATACACACTTTAGAGTGAGAGTGTATGTGTGTGTGTGTGTGTGTGTGTGTGTGTGTGTGTGTGTGTGTGTGTGTGTGTGTGTGTGTGTGTGTGTGTGTGTGTGTGTGTGTATGTGTGTGTAGAGAGCATGAGTGTGTATGTGTGTGTGTGTGTGTGTGTGTGTGTGTGTGTGTGTGTGTGTGTGTGTGTGTGTGTGTGAGGGCGTGAGTTGTGTGTGTTTCTGTAAAAGTGGAAACATTTACGAGGCAACACAGTGGACAGAGAGCTGCTTTGTAAACGGTTGGCAGGGTTGCAGCTATGAGCTAAAATATAGAGAGAAATGGTTACAGAGGTAATAATAACTCTTCAGCAGGAGTGTTTCTGCAAACACAATGTGTTGAGTGCTGGTGAGGACACTAACAGGACAACAAAAAGGACTTAATATAGGCTAAGATAAACACAAAGGCTAAAAATACAAGATTTAAACATAAACATAAAATTGTTTGTGTGTCACTGGTTTCAATTGGTTTCGTCTGTTTTGGTTGATAAGAATCTTCTGTACAAAGCCCAGTGACTGCACATCTTTTTGAGTGTAGCATGTGAGGAGAGAGAGAGATAGATAGTTTCTGTGAGGAGATAGATAGATAGATAGATAGAGAGAGAGAGAGAGAGAGAGAGAGAGCAGAAAGACCCTCTCTGCTCTATCCCCATACAAGAGGAAATGATGGGTGGGAGTGGGAGGGGTTGTTGTTTTGGTGAGTGTGTGTGTGTGTGTGTGCGTGCGTGCGTGCGTGTGTGTGTGTGTGTGTGTGTGTGTGTGTGTGTGTGTGTGTGTGTGTGTGTGTGTGTGCATGTGTGTGTGTGTGTGTACTCCAACTCAGTATAGCCCTGAGGCACACAGATGGCGTTGTTCACTATTCAGCAACAGATATACAAAGGACAGTGCAAACGCTGTGAACAGGCTGTGGGGTTGCGGGGTACAGGCAGTAAAAAGGGAGAGTTGGACACAGCACAGGCTGGGGGTGCACACTAAGAGAAAAGTGAGTGCCAAGCTGTGTGTGCAACAAGAAGTAATTCCACCTTGTCCACAGTCCTGCTTTTGCTCTCTATTCTTTCTCTTCTTCCTCTGCCTCTTGTTCTCACTTGATACCACTTTTTTTTGCTTCCCTCTCTCTCCTTCTTCTTCTTTCTTTCATTCTCTCTCTTCACCTCTCTTTCACACCTCCTCACTCACACTCCCTTTCTCTGCCTCTTCCACACTGTATTCGTTCATCTCTTGACCTTCCAAACTCTTTTCAGCTTTCACTACTTTCTCTCTCTCCCTCACTCCTTCTGCACATTCTCTTCCTCCCTCCTTCTTCCCCCTCTATCTCTATCTTTCTCTCCTTCTCTCACTCTCTTCCTCCCACTCTCTAACTACCTCCCAACCACTCTCATTCCTTCTCTCATTCTTTCATTCTCTCTCTCTCTCCCTCTCTCTCTTTTCTCCTTTGTGCCTTTGTCTAAATTTGGCTGGGGTCTCTCATACAGTTGAGGCTGATATAAATATCTCGCCTGGCTGGGCTGAGCTGTAGAGGAGGAGGAGGAGGAGGAGGAAGGGGGAGGAAGGGGAGGTAAAAGGCGCTGGGGAGGGGTGTCAGTGGCACGGGAGGAACGGGGTCAGTGCAGCCACTGGGTTATGTTTCACGGCACACATCCCACAGGCACGAGGCGCTCGATCCAAGGGTGCTTTCCAAGAGCCATTTCGATCATCGACTATCGGTGTGCCAGCTTACGCAATGCAGCCAAGATGTAATGAAGGAAGTGTAAATATCCTTACATCATATGTATGCTTGAACATGCAGTACGGTATTATTTCCTGTAAAGTATTCGGCCTAGTTCTGGGTTAAAGGAAAACGTCAATGCACAACTCCATTGAAAAGGCTTTAAGTCTTTAAACACACCTAATCTATGAGTGCCCTACAGAGGAAATTCAATAGATTTCAGTAATTAAGAATAAATTTAAAGTAAAGTCTGCAAACAATGTCATGTAGGCCTACACTGTAATTTAAATAGTGTAGTCGGTCATTGTTGCAAATCAAATAGATAGCAAAACATAAAACATAGACTGATATAATGACATGAGATGAGATTATATGAACATACTTTGAGGTTCACTCAATAGTCAAACTCCTACCAGTCTAACCCAACTGCCCCAATGGGACTAGTACTGTAGCCTACTATCTATGTCACTTCCCATATTTAACCAGGGTTGGGCCACTTTCTGAAGTCTATCATGGAACACGTGCACAAACATCTACAAGCAATCAGAGAAAAAGAGAGGGAAAGAAACACAGACAAAGAGACATGTGATCCCAATGTTGCATTCCACTTGTCTTATCAGCTAAAGTCACATCCTGCAAGTCTGTCCTTGTCCATGACAGCACCGCTGCCAGACAATGATGACATTTGGTAGATAGCACTTTTGTTTGGGTGTAGCGAAGTAAAATAGGTTTTTCCCCAAATTTCTTTTTCATATGATATGGTTAGAGACACTGTAATCTGTATGGGAAAAGTGAAGCTATACATTGTCCCCAAAGCTTGTCTTGAGTATTTCTCACTCTAGAAGCACCGAGCTCCAGTATGTCACGAAAAGGTGGCAAAGACGTTTTCTCTCAGGTGCAAAGGAGACGAGCGTGTGCTATAGTTCACCAACCCAAGGAGTAAATAAAGCAACATTTAACAACTACTTGGTCAGCTACAGTAAATCTACACCAAGCAGATATGGCCAATTGCTCATTTACTGACCAACATCATTAGTCATAGATCATGTTGCTTTCATAGGTCTATATTTTGCAGTTTTTTTTATGGATAAGGTAAAAGTCGGGTAACAAGGAAGAAAGACAAAGAGTCTCCAGAGCACAAATGTTATGCACATGCAGGATGAACAAAAAGTCTGCATTGGCATATTTGACAGGTGTCATCATGCATGTGTTTTATCCCATAAATCCTACCGTCAAGGACGCGAGGAAGGTGGGACTTATCGATCTCTAGCTCAGTCATGGCTCCTTTTGCAAGTGTTTGGATGTTCACAGGTTCATCTTATCCAAGTATCTTGGTACTGTGAGATACGATGTTCTTCCTCTAAATGACAAGAGGAAAAAATGTCAGCAATTCTTCAAAGGCTTTGATACATGCCAGGGCATCAAATTCATATATGATGAACTGATAATAGAACCATCAAATAAATAAATAAATACATACATTTTAAAAATCAGTTAAATGGATGGATAAATTAGATTAATGTAGAATGCAAGTAGGCTACTAACATCAACTATTTTATTCCTCATTTTCTTCACATTCTTCGTAGATCAATAGTAAAATAAATAATGTCTCTTCATAAAGCTCACAAAGGTCTATGTACCCTCATTGGCGAAAATGACACATCTTTACGTCTATAAATTTACTCATTATAGGCTAATTAACGGTTTGAATTTAGTTTAGTAAATTGATTCCCAACACGTTGTAGAACATAACTACTTTGCACAACACACAAAAGTGGGCTGCAGCCAAGAAATTAGCTTATGACCACAATAGTTACATGTCAAAAAAACAACAAAGAAAACAACAAAAACAATGTCAAGAATTTTAAAACTTACCCGAATGTATATCCTGTGATGGCAAAACTCTACCGTTTCTTTCCCTAGCGGATCCTGCCTTTGTTACCTCTGCTCATCGCATCTCTCAGCTGGCAAGTTTGCGTTGCATCCGACTCCTTAGCAGCAGCCGTGATTTCCACCGTCTGTGTGCAAATGCCAAGAGTTCATGAATGATTGAAAACAAGCCAGCTGGTGCTGGAACGGGAGCCCTCTAAGGACAAACTTCATGTCGCACTGAACAAAGGAGCCTGCTACTGGGCATGTATGCCAACTTCGAAACCGTGATGC
Source organism: Sardinella longiceps (assembly GCA_027497455.2). Taxonomy (NCBI): domain Eukaryota; kingdom Metazoa; phylum Chordata; class Actinopteri; order Clupeiformes; family Clupeidae; genus Sardinella; species Sardinella longiceps. The sequence goes on along the minus strand of JAODXP020000012.1, from coordinate 13,044,542 downwards.
GACTTTCTCCTACAAATCTATTTATTTTGGATAAGCTTATAAAGACGTTATTACGCTTCTACACGCTATCAGTTTGCCTGCTGGAAAAGCAAAATCAATACAGTAATTGCTAGGCCAGCCGAGTAGGCCTATAGCCTACGGTTTCATTGTGTGAATATTTCTTTAGGCTAGGCCACTCATATCAACAAATAAACAGAATATAGAAAGTTTCAGTTTGCCTTACTTTGACGAGCTCAGACTTCAGTGGATGCTGAACTCGGGGCAAGAGTAGCCTGGAGAATCGAGGGAGAACAGCGCACCCTGGTGGTCATGCTAGCCTAGGCTACTTCACTACACTTGGTCTACCGGCTCTGCACAATATCAAGCCTACAACTCTAGACGCCCCTACCGGCAGCAAAAGCGACAAGTGCCTCCTCATTTGAAGACATAGCATCTTGGCACGCCAAGCTTGTCAATGGATACCACGGATGTCAGACCAGTCACAAACATACTGTAAATATTGCTTCGTGGAGGTCTACTTAATGAGTAAGACCGTCACCACTGGGGTAAGTCTAGATTTCTGGGAAGTTGCTGTTTCACTTCACAACTTTGAACTCATGCGTGAGTCGCTCCACATGGCCTCGACAACACAGCAACTCGCACTGCTTTTGAAATCAAAATAAAGTCAATTCTAGGATGAGGGTCTTATATAAAATATAATTTTCAAGAAGTAGATACATCTGTGTTTTAGACTTTCCCTCAAATAACTGATACCTGCCAAAAAATTATAGTTTGTGATTTGTGTAAGTGTTTCTCTACGCTTCTATTGAATTTCAGTCTGATGGTTTAGGCCAGTAAACTGAGACTGTGCTTCAGTCTCTTTGTCAAAAATGGACAATGGAGGGTCCATGTCCAGGCTGTTCAAAGCAGGGAGCTATAGGCTAGCTTTATATAGGGCCAACTGTAGGACACAGTAGGCTAGACTAAAAATATGCATGTAGAGATTTAACGTCACAATCATTATAGAAAACATGTAATGTGGTTGCAACACAGCAATCTGCGGGTAGATGACCAGAATAGGACATACTGTACTGTACAAACAAACACTTCAGTACAAGAAAGAAAACCCAAATGATCTGAAACATGAATTGTCAAAGACAGAAATAGGGAATTCTGACTCTTAAATAATCTGGTTTCTAAAGGGAATAAAAAAATAATAAATAAATAAATAAACAAATAAATAAAAAATCTAACTGAAATCCCTGTGCTCATGTTTCCACTGGTGTGAGTTACAGCGTTTGAGAGTCTATCCTCATGTGGGTGCTACAGTCCTCAAAGAGACCTCCATTCATCTCAAACCTATTACACAGCTGACACACCTCCTGCTCGTCACATCCGTAAATAAGACTTTATTGTATTACATTCAGGGTAATTTAAGTCTACGACCACAAGAGAACATACAGTCAATCATAGGAGCATTAATCTGTCTGTGTTGAAGACTAAACCTTCACATCACCATTCACAATGAATAAGGACTGCATTCATGCTCAATAGTTATGCTACCCGGAGGCAGCTCAATTATTGTAGCCTATAATACATAAAGTTAACTATTTCAGATGCTTTGCTGCTACAAAATTATCACTTCAGACTGTGTCAGACAGACAGATATATCAATTTTGCTAATGAAAAAAGTAATTAAGTTGGCTAATTACTGTAAGAAGATAACATTGTGATATTGTAACATTGTGATTTACCTACAACAAACCCTATTTACTGTATTAGAGAAATCAGTTAAAAATAATAGCAAAACTGACCTCAGCGTTATACATAGTAGTCTACTTAAAAGGGTAGACATCCTAATTAGCACGAGCCTACCAAAGTGATATAGTGGCCTATTACTGTTATGAAATAAAGTAAAACAATTTAAACTCATTTCAAAATGGTTGTTTAACTCAGATAATAATGAAATTACATTATTAAGTCACTGTAACTCACTCAAAAGCACAGATTACAGATGGAAATTCAGGTAAATGTCAGACGCTAGCAAGGGTCACGTGGCTCATGAAATTATGAATGAAGTCAGACTTTCATTGACAACATTCACCTCTGACACACCCTCCGCGATGCTCTTAAAATCGTGTGTGTAACAGCTTGCGTGCGTGTGTGTGTGTGTATGTGTGTATGTGTGTGTGTGTGTGGAGCAAAGTGATGCTTTTTTGCTTTCACATCCCCAGGCGGTGTTGTCCATTAATCTCCGACACCTCTTAAACAAATGAATTAAACGGGCAATTTGCCTGGCCTGTCTCCTCCCCTAGCCGCTAATACGGAGTGCATCCACCGCACCTGCGCTCACTGGATTTACACACCGAGCTCAATTACTCCAGTCGATGGTAAAACCAGCCTAGGCCTATCCCTGACGCACAGAGCTACGCACGCGCCACACTTTTATTGATCAATTCACTCAAACCCCTTGTTTACTACTGTCGCGATTTACTGTCAGGGGGATATGTTAAAGTTGAGAGGAGTTGGCAAGGGGGGGCAGATGAGACTCAGGGGGTTTGAGGGTTTGGGGGTGGGGGGGGTTAGCGTGGCACTTTTCCGTGGAGGTTTGTGTGTGTGTGTGTGTGTGTGTGTGTATGAGTGTAAGGGGTCGGGGGGGTGGTGGTGAGGAGGGGTGTTTGGGCTTTAGAGATGAGACATGGCGATAAAAAGGCGGCGGTGCCCCAAAGCCGGGACACACACACCCGCACACACACTCACACCGGGTCAGAACCTTGAGCTGAGCAAGGGAAGACAGCGTCTTGAAGAAGAAAGCCATGCTGTGGAGAGCCATTGTGTACTGCCTTGTGATCCTCGCCACCGCAGGGTCTCTGTTGGCACATCCCACACACCTGGCAGAGATGTCCTACTCCGGACCAGGTGAGGTTCTTTCACACCTGCTCATGCACACACACACACACACACACACACACACACACACACACACACACACACACACACACTTTCTTTCTCTCTCATACTACTTGCGTATTTGTGTTGTACTGTTAACTCAATTAGTTTGTGATTTGAATTTCTACATTTTCTTTATAAGTTGTATACATTTTACTGGATTGGAAAAAAATATATACTAGAAACAACTGCCATTCTCCCACTTCCAACAGAGTCTGTAGAAGAAGATCGGTTGGGTAGCAGAGACGGACTGGACATTGACGATGGTGGATACCTCTCCCAAGAGACTCCTGGCTTTGGCTATCCCTCACTGCTCACTGGGGAGATCAACAGAGATGGTAACACTTCACTTCTTTCATACAGAGCAAAGGGACATTTTTGTACAGCCTGTTCCATTCATGGAGATATAACAATTTGAAAGACAAGTGAAAGTGTAATGCTATTGATACTACTTATGTCTTTTACGTAAAATGTAATCCTGTGTTATATCCTGAAAAGTATATCCTGAGGCAACAGGATATATACTTTCATCACTCTGTTATGAGGTAGGCTATTACAAGCACATGTATATAGGGTTAGGGTATTTGTTTACCGGTGATGCACAGTCTGCTACACTGTATTTCATGGTGTAGACACAGCACCAAGGCACTGTAATATAAATAGTCAACTATCTAACTGTAAGTCCATCTTGCTGTGATATATTGATGTGTTGTCATGATATGAAAATTTGTGTTATATGGCTACATTGTTCTATGGTATTTACATGTAAACTAATGTGTGCCATATAACATAAAAGTATGTAAAAATGTATAGATTACGTGTTCTTGCAACATATTTGCTTTAATAGACCTTAGTTTTGAATTTAACTAATTATACACTGAACGAGCACTATTTTCACAATATGGGTGAGTAACAGCTGTGAACACCTTTCTTCCTAACAGGTTCCCTTCAGACAGAGGGGTTTGTCCCAGACCAGGTTGTCAAAGAGGTTAGTTCTCTCCTTATCAACTCCTTCAAGTCCATTTAGACATTCATCTCTCTTTTCTATGTCTTCCTCTCCCTCTCTCTTATGGAGTATGTTTTGATTAGTGATGCATAAAATGACTTATCTCTCTCCCTCTGTGTCTCTCTTTTTATGGCTTTCAGTTGCTGCTGAAACGGCCTGTGGTGAATCCTCTGAGCCGCTTTCTGGGCAGCAGAAGACAGTATAGGAAACGGGGAAGCAACAATGAATGTTTCTGGAAGTACTGCGTCTGACCAAACTGGCACGGTTCACATTAGATAATTAATTCCATAGATAGATAGATTGATAGATAGATAGAAAGACAGACAGACAGATAGATAGAAAGATAGATAGATAGATAGATAGATAGATAGATAGATAGATTTAGGTGGAATAAATAGACAAAAACCTAATCCGTGCAATTTTATGGCACATTTCACTTAAATTACAGCAGAAACGACTTGAACACTCTGTGGAGCAAACCTTCTTTGTCCCCACAGGTTTTATGCAATGCGGAAAATGTCTGTTATGTGGTTAGTCTATCATTTTCCTCCAACAGTCTGCATTTATTTGATTCATGTCTTCTGCTGCCATTATGATAGCGCATAACACTGTGAATCTAGAGCAAATCTAGTGATGTGCTCTCAGTCTGTGCATTATTGAAATGAATAGCAATGAATTTATTTCTATTATTTAAAATCTCAGGTGTAAATATATTGAATATTTGAAGATGGTCAGTAAACCTGAAAAAAATATTTTAACCATAATGAGATAAATAAAATTCTATGTTTGAAAACGCACCCTGTATCTGTGTGATATATCGGAGCATGTGAGTGAGACTTGCCAAATGGGACACATGTTTGATGGCATTATTTGGTATTTCTGAACTGCTATATTCTCATACATATATACACATATTCTACAAAGCCAACTACATTTTAAATTTCCTACATGATTTGTTTTTCTTTAAGAGAGGCTCTATAAATCTGTATAGCCTATCTATAAATAAAACGTAATATTTAATTAATTGGTTATTATAGAATTATACCATAAAATAATAGCTAAATGCTTTTGAATTTGTCTCATGTAATGCTTTTGAATTTGTCTCATGTAATTCTTTTAAACTTCCTTGGTCGCTGCAACAAGTACACCTGTTCCACCACTAGATGGTGCAATGACAATGCGGCATATAAACAAGAACAACTACTGTGAGGATTGGCCTTTTCAGCAATAACTATGTGTGTGAGTGTTTAAGTATGTGCATAAGCTTGTGTGTGCATTCATTGCATGTTTATGTGTGTCTCTGTGTGTGTGTGTGTGTGTGTGTGTGTGTGTGTGTGTGTGTGTGTGTGTATGCTCGCATGTGCGGCATGCTTGTTAATATGAGTGTGTGTTAGTGTGTGTGTGTGTGTGTGTGTGTGTGTGTATTCCTAATGCATTGGAATCAATTTTCAGCTCCAGCGAAATACACAGAGTCTGAGCACCCCCTAAATTAGTTCCATTCCTATTTACTTCAAAATGCTTTGAAACACATCAAAGCACGGTGGCTCTGTGTCTTTTTAGATAGCTGCGCCTCCGTCAGAACTCAGTCAAAGTCTCTGAAGGAGTACAGAGAACGCCATTACACAGAACTCTCTCTGCTTTCACTCGAGGGAACCTTGATCAAACATAACCACATTAAAACAATTAACTTTAAAAATTAAGCATACACAACACAAAAGCTTCAATTATATTCAGAGCACTACAAAGAAGGATTATACAATATATAGCCAGGATACTATCTTTCACACAGAAATAATGCCAATCCCTCTCAGTGGTTATATTTTTAGGAAAAGAGAATTGTCTTGTATATTATTTATTTATTTGGTGGGTGTTGAAACCTTCAGTGTGGGATCAAGAGCCGTGCTGGCTTGTGGAGCCTGGGCCGTCTGAAGATGAAAGGAGAGAAATCAGCCGCATAAAAGGGTTCCAGTAGTGCAGGCTCCCAACACACACACACATGCACGACGCACACACACACACACACTCAGTACAGTCAGTACACTCAGTACAGACTCACACTCACGTACACACACACACACACACACACACACACACACACACACTAACTGAGAAAGGACAACCTGTGAGGCTACACACTTCACTCCCATGGTTTTGGATCCACTTGTCTGGACGAAAAAAAACAAAAAAAAAAACAGTCAAAATTATACCACTTTAGACAGGGGGGCAATTAATATTAATCACCACTCATTTGGTGGGGCAGTAGAGTTTAAATGGTGATATCACCTCTCTGCGACTGTGTCCACTAATCCCAATGAGGGGTCTCGGGCACTTTGATGTCAAGAGAGCGAGAGAGAGCTAGTTGAAATAGATGAGAGTGCTATGCCTTGTAGGCTATATGAGTGTGTGTGTGTGTGTGTGTGTGTGTGTGTGTGTGTGTGTCTGTGTGTGGGAATGGGAGTGAGTGAGCCTGTATGTGTGTGTGTTTGTGTGTGTGTGTGCATGTGTGTGTGAATATGTGTACGTATGTGAGTGTGGAGACTCTACAAGCGTTTGTGTGTGAGTGTGTGTGTGTGTGTGTGTGTGTTATCAGGTGGCGCATGTTAACCTCTTTCTCCTTCAGTCACCAAAAACAAACATCGGCTGATGAGGTGCACAGTGATTAATGGCTATGCAACACAAACCCTCCCCCATCAAAGACACATCATGACCTTTGACCCCGCCGAATCAGACCCGAGAATTCCAGCTCCTCAGACGTGAACCTGTGGCGTTCAAAGTGACTCACCTCTGGCCTTCTGCCCTGCCCTATTTACCTGTGCCCAAAGATCTGCTTAGAGCAGACTAGGGGTCAAGAGCCTTCCATCTGCCCTCGGAAAGGGTCCTGTTAGCTTGTTGAGTGATGTTTCAGCTCCCCCCACGGCTTGTCTGCTCATTAGCTGATTTGTTAGTTGTCTTAAGGAGTTCCTCTTGTCTTATCGAGAATGCCTGAGATTCTTAAGTGTGTGTGTGTGTGTGTGTGTGTGTGTGTGTGTGTGTGTGTGTGTGTGTATGTTTCTGTCAGGCAGGGAATGTGTGTGTGTGTGTGTGTGTGTGTGTGTGTGTGTGTGTGTGTGTGTGTGTGTGTGTGTGTGTGTTTCTCTATGTGTGGACCTCCGCTGAGATAGATAAATGTGGGGTTTTAAGCAAAGTTGATTGTATATATCTATGCAGACGTCTACTAACAGCTCATTTGCGTTTTTTTCCTTGTTGCAAAGACAATATGTTCTCCATTATGGTTCAGTGGAAACCATTAGTATTTTCCTAAGCAGAGAGGACATCAGTGAGGAGTAATCTTTGGTAAGACTTTTGGCCAACGTCAAACCACAAGTGCTGCCACATGTTACAATGTGTTTGTGAGAAAGTTCTCTAAGTCTACATCAGAATTTCATTTAAAGCTTCCTCTGGGAACGTACTCCATTTTGCCAAAGCACTTTACATTAAAGTGGTTCACTCAGATAAAGGCTATCAGATGAAAAACATATCTTGTTAGCTGCAGCACACTGATTTCGTTTAAAGTGATATGCCACCATCTGGGAAAATACCCTTACTTTCCACCTCTCCTCGAGTTTTACCTTTCTTCAGTTCATCCTGCTGTTCTCTTACTATGATGGTACAACTTTTAGCTCCAGCTTAGCATATATCCTTAAATCAATTTAGACTGTTAGCATCTCTCCCATTGGTCTTGTAAAAAGTGACCAATGGGAGATTGTCCCAAATTAAACCGACTCTTCTGTAGTTGCAACTTGTGCTAACACCAACACAAAATGAAAGTGGTTGATTTTCTGGGCTGATATGACATGAAAATAGTTCCTCCATACGTTGAATGAGAGTAGTTCCATGCCATAGCAGGCTGTAAGATCACATATTGTTGGTCTTAGTAGACTTTGTGAGTACAGAGGAGTCAGTAGAACTATCAGAATTCATAGTCACTTTAAAACAAGACAGTAGAAGAGCTGTAGGAGAGACGATATTAGAGAAGCTAACGGTCTAATCTGATTTAATGATCTATGCTAAGCTACAGCTAAAAGTCCTACTGCCAGATGCAGAGAACGGCTGGATGGACTTGAGAAAGATACAATTCAAGTGTTTAACTTGAGGGGAGGTGGAAAATAAGCATATTTCCCAAAATGGTGGAGTATCAGTTTAAATGAGTTATGTGTAATAGGCTTGGATTACTGTAAATCATCCCGGAGATACCCATCAAGAGCAACAGAATATGATGAAACAGCTAACAGCAGCTTACGCTCACTGATAGGGGCACAGGAAAATAAAGCATAAGCAGCTCTTTGCATACACATCAGTTAGTTTTTAGCTGCTGTTTAACAAACTAATCTATGTTGCACCAAATTCTCTCATTCACAGATCTACTCACAACTCTCAGCAATGTTAAAAAAGACCAATTTATATATTAGTATTATAAAAATCTAGGGTGCCCCAGTGGAGAGAGTGAGCAACTTCAAATATCTTGCCGTTCAGATTTTTGAGGATCTGTCATGGACTTCACGTTTCCACTCTGGTGAAGAAGGCCAGACAGAGACTATACCACCTCAGGTCGCTAAGGAAGTTCAAAATAGCACCTGGTTTACAAAAGGCTTTCTATTCTGCTACCATATAACATATCTAGCTGGTACGGACATTGCAGCTCCCTGGACAAGTCTGCCAAGGAAGGACATACAGTATACATGTACCTAAGGCATTGTAGGACTAGGACCAGAGCAAACTGGTTCTGGTTCAGTTGTGTGAAGGCCAGAACTGAGAGGCTGAGAAAGAGCTTCTTCCCCCAAGCCATTCGGGCCTTAAATACATAATTTATTTATTTATTTACTTATTTACTTACTTCTATCATAATTCTATCCAGCACAGTGGGAGATGCAGTTCCAAAGACACATTTCACTGCTTTTTGTATAACTATACATTTATGCATGTGACAAATAAAAATTCTTGATTCTTGATTCTTAAAACACCACAGAGGTATTATTAAAGTATGCTACATACTATGAAGATTTTATAAGATTCCTATAAGATCTTTTTTTGTTATAGGGTGATTGATTTGAATTAGATTTCTCCTTTCAGGCATAGTGTTAAATGAGTTTGTTGAGCTTGTCTGTGCTTGTTACCAGTTTCCAGTCTATACTAGAGCTGTAGGCCTACTTTAAAGGCATAACAGGTAAGTCTGTCTCTTGAGCTCCCCCTAGAGTTGCATATTATATTATTTTTCTCACCAATCAATGTACATTTGCTTGCCAACCAAAGAATAGACGAATCCGACGAGAGTTTTGTGTAGGCTGCCATCTTGTGACGACGCCATTGTTGGACTGTCAACAAACTTTTTTGACAATGCATAGTCAATGACAGCTTACAGCAAAGACCATGGAATACTCTGACATTATACAAGTAGTAGTGAATCTCGTTAATCAGGGTATTTTATGGTGTGCCATCACGTTATCCCTATGGACAGATTGGTGATCTAGGCAGCTCAAAAATGGCGCCTGTTTACTTACGGTAGTTTCGGCGGATTCGTGTATAGGAAGCAGGGATGATCATTTTCATGCATATTGTTGACTGAAAAGCCAGTAATAAATGAATAATATCAGTTTAGTTACTACTGAGTAACTACAAAATTCATCCATGCTAGAGCATTCACCACATAATGAGTCATTTAATCTAATTAGTTAATTACTCTAAAAAGACTTTAACTTTAACTTTCCCTAAAATGCCTTTAACTTCCAACGTAGTTCAGTATGTTGAATTTTCTAGGGTGCCGCTGATCTTCACGGGTACATGGCACAGCAATGTGGAAAAGAAGAGATGATATCATTTTTTTCCTGATTATTATACAGTTTAGTGTTTAATAAATAACAACAAAAATAATCATCAGCAACAACCATAACAATAACACAAAAAACAGTTTATACACTTGTCGTCCACATAATTTAACCGTATTGAATCATGTAAAAGACACTCTAGCTGGAGTGAGTGGTATGACTTAAAAACAAATGCCTTCCACTGTGAGGAGACCACAGTTTTAGAGTGAGAGGTGTGTGACCAGTCAATGCGTGTGTGTGTATGTTTGTGCGTGTGTACAGTATGTTATTGTCGCCACGACTTGCGGCTGAGTACACACACACATGCAACGTTAATGCGGATGAGCCGCCAGGCCACCAGGTTTTTGAAGGAAGTCAGTGCCCGCACAAACGTGTGTGAGTTAGTGCAGTAGGAGTTCCAGTGGCGGCCATCGATGCCCAGGCAGCCCGAACCGGCGGCACGAGCATTACTGCAGGTGGTCTCAAAGAAGTACTGCCTCTTGTTGACATTGTTGATTTTGACGTCCGGCAGCACGATCACCTCATTGTTCGAGATGTCCGTGGCCTTGGTCTTGTTTCCCACCCAGATGCTGACGCTCTCGCACACCGAGTAGACGCCGCGATGCTGGGGGGGATCCACCACCCGCCGCCTCGTCCGGCCCCCTCGGCCCCCGCCCTGGTGCTCCTCGGGGGGCTCTGCGTCGGGCGGCCGCTCGCTGAAGAGCACGCGGGGTGAGCGGTGGCGCCTCTTGCTGAAAAGCTTGGGGTCCACAGTGGGGATAGTGGTGGTGGCTGGGGTGCTTCTAGGCTGCGGGTGCTGGAGGGGGCTCTGGGGGATCGGATGGACCTCTATGGTTGATGCAGCCTGGACACTGACGAGGTGGAGGAAGAGAAGGACGAGCATGGACGACCTCATGGGCTCTCGTCCTGAAGGAGACAAACATCAAGGTCACAAGAGAGAAGCAGGTACAAAAAGGGATGCAGATGAAGAGGGAGACAGAACCAAAGTATAAGGCCCATGATTATCAGGTTAAAGGAGAAATCTAGTGTGAATCAGTGTGTGAATCTAGTGTGTTGTTCCAGATACCTCAATACTGTCTGTAAGAAAAAAGTATCAGAAAATTTGATGCTACATAGATCAAATAACAACCCGATTACTAATGCAGACTGAATCGGGCATAATGAAATGAAACTGAAAGTAAGTTGTTATGCCCCTTTCACTTTCTGTTAGTTGCCGATTCACTATCTTGTATCAAATTTTCTTATTCTTTTTCCTATCTTGGTGAGTCTGACAAGGCTATGGATTGCACTGGATTTTTCCTTTAAGAATGGGAATGGGAAACTAACACAGGAATGAATCTGTTGAAAGGGTTTTACTCTAGAGACAGACACGTGTCTCCCTGTATCCATTTTCAATACAATCTTATATATAATGTTGATGCTGCTGTATGTTAATTCACCATATTAGCAATTTCTACATTATTTGCATATTTTTTCTACTATCCTGATGGTATAATGTTTTTTTATTATTATTATTTCATCTTTAATAGACGGAGGCTTTGTTCGATGATGATGACACCTACATGTAACTGATCCTCATTTTAAAAAGATCATGTGGAATTGTATGATCATAGATATACGAACACACCAATATGGTCTAGATATAAACACCACAGACCAGACATCTGGTTCATTTTTAAGTGAGAATATTTCACCTTTACTACAGAACTGAGCACATTGCTACAAGCTTGCATCCAATTCACTAAATTGCAACTTGATAGTTTGACCGGACAATCCTCAAGCAAGAAGACGTGTCACACACATGTAGTGCTGGCAAAATTAACTGATTAATCAAGTGATTAATCCAAAAAAATGAACTCCGACTTTCATGGCATGTATTATGTTCAATTTCAGATAGAAAATGGCTCGGCTATCAAGTCAAACTAGACAAGCATTATGGCCTATAGTTCCTGAATGTCCAACAACATGTTTGAGGAATCCTTGGGGGTAGGGGACAGGTGTGAATTGCCCCATTTGAGAAGAGCAAAGCCAGCTATTTAGTATCAGGGTCTACATACCCTGGCATCCAAATTGTTACTGGAGGAAATGATTTGCGATTAAAAGTGATTAATCACGTTTATTCATTTCAAAATTTTGTGATTAATCAGATTATTTTTTTAATCGTTTGACAGCACTACACACATGAGCTAATTTGTGCTTAAATTGTGTGATTAAATGATAAATCCAAAGTGAATCAACACATAGCCCTGTTGATTCAGCCCTGAGTGGTGTCAGTAAAAAAAAAGAGAATATTGGGAAGAATAGCACACTGGCACCTAACACAAACGGAATAGAGCACAGAAACTCACTTTCAATTTAACTATGCTATGCCCCATTCAGTTAATAATTATTTTGTATCATTCTTGTTATTTTTCCATTGACTTCAGACATAAATTAATAAGGCTTCATATTGCTTGTAAAGCCAAAGGCTGGAATTAGCAAGAATTTGCAATCTATTGTCAAAGCTGACGAAATGACCTGTTAAAAAGTAAGAATTTCCCCTCTAAGACAATCAAAGTCAGTTTACAGCTTGTTGGGGTTAGGGTGAAAATTTTAGTATTCTATTTTAGTGTCTCTATTAAGACTCTTGCACATGGGTGACACAGACTCAAACTTAGTCTCTAACTACCCAAAAATCAGCCTAAATTGCAGCAATATAACAATTCAGAAGCTTCACACCAAAGTGTCAAGTGGAACGTGATTTTAGACAAAGCAATTCCCTTGTGTTGACTGACACTATTTTCTGCCTTTCTTCATTGGCCAAAGGTTTGTTTATTAACCAAATAGCGGCAGCTAATTGACTGTTCATAAACACACGTTACAAATACGTGCCAGGTCGCGTCCGGACGGCTACCTGTTAAATGTCTCCTTGTGAAGAGTGAGCCTCGTCTGCTGCGGCGTCTAGAGTGAGTGTCGGGAGAACACTTGCGTCCAGACACCTGCCATGAGGCCTGTCTTTGGCCCCCTGCTCACCCCTGCAAAACCACAGACAAAGAGCCTGTCAACCAGCCTGTAAAACAGTCATGGGTGAACCATAAACACAGCCAGAGAGAAAGAGAGAGAGAAGCATCCAGACACAGATAAAAAAAAGGACGCTGTCTTTTTCTCTTCTTTGGAATTGTTTTGTTGCTGAGAGTTGTCAGTGAAGTTAGCCAGGTGATTCTTCCGCACACTGGCTCACAGATATGCAGGTGTGTGCGCAGTGCACGTACACACACACACACACAGCTATGCAAAAGTAGACACAAACACAGTGAGACACATGGAACTACCCTGTAGCCTGTATGTATGCAACAAATAGAAGCTTAAAGAAAGATACTTAACTGTAACATTGCACAAAGGGTGTTACTATGCAGCTATATCATCTGTCTACACAGTGGGCCTATGCAGAAGCAGCATACATTATCAAAGGGTGCAAAATGATGCACCTTTATTGTTATGGCTTCTCTGAATGCACAAGCCTCTTTTTTTATTATTGTTTTCGCCGGAATTCGTTTGTTTGTCTGTTAGGAACTCATGAAATTTTCACTAGAGGTGTGTCTTTGCTCAAGGAAGAACTCATTAAATTTTAGTGATCTGGATCAGGATTTGGACACAGGATTTTTTTTTAAAGAATTTCTCACTACTGAGTTATCCCGTCCATCTGTAAACACCAGAAATCTAGAGGGTGTCAGTGACCATATTGCCATGGCGCAGGTCTGCACTTTCCAAGTGCATTTCTACTGCAGTTTCAATCTTGTATTTGGTGATGCTGGGTTAGTGATTTGTGAAGGAGCCCTGATGCTTGTTACGACACGGGCATAACATGCATTCATACTGGTGCCCGCGACCCAAATGACACTTAACCCTCGAAAAATGTAACTGCCCTCTAACCGCAAATAACTAACCCCATATGCGGGCCGACCACAAAGGCCCTTGAGACCTCCATCTATAGGACCGTCTGATTGTCTTGGAATGCTTTTGAGAAATACTTTCCATGGAGATTGTTTATGCCTTCCTGTGTGAGCAATCTCTCTTTTACTAGCAGACAAGGGGGCTGCAGCCGTACCAAATAGGCCGCTTTCTGATAGATGCACTTGGACGGGTTAAATACTGGCTCAGGGTATGTATATGGAGGGGAGACCAAACAATATATATTCAAATAATAATAAGTAAATGACAAGAGTATCAATGTAAAGGATAAAAAATTTAGACAGGTAGTCAAGAATCTCAAAGCAGTTCAATGTACTGTAGAACAAATAAAAATGTGGTGCCAAGGGGACAAACGACAAAATAACGTCTAAGCAAAAGTCCAAGACTGGGGGAAGGATTATAGCCCCAAACAAAGAATCAGGAGACCCTTTTATACCACTCCCAATTAGGCACACCTGGACAGACACAAAACAGATAGCAAACACTCCACTCCAGCATATCTTTGCCAGTGGGTGGAGTTAGTGAACCTCCCAAAACTAGAGTGGCAGGTCCATAACAAAGGGGAACAAGGAGGCTGGACTCAGCTGATGTTGGTGTTAATGGACTGAATAAAGCTAGGCATAAACTCTATGACATGATCAATTGTTTTATACAGACCCAACTCAAACAGTATGATGAATTTGCTGGGGTTGAGAGTTCACACAATGTCTCACACAGTACAGTCTGATAAGCTACAAGACAAGTGTAATAAACACATTCAGAACTCAAAACCCAGAATTCTGCCTATAGAAAATGGAATTGTAAGTGCATTCAGGTGAATTGGCAAAATAACTACTGAGTGACAATGGTAACCATCCTGAGAAAATGTGCATTTGTTAGCTGTATTTCTGGGTTCCCAGGCAAACTGAATGGGGCTATTTTTTTTATCACTCTCTGCAAGATACATCATGAATGCCTTGAGATCATACAAGTGCATGATAGATTTAGTATCAGAGTCAATTCTATTTCATATAGTAAATTGATTAGATAAAAACGTGTTTCATATTGACAGACATTGTTTTTCAGATAATAACTTAATAGCTGTTTTGGCACATTCTGGGCCAAAGTTGCCTGACAAATTAAATAAAGTGCGCGTCTTGCAGGCATCTATATTTCACGCCCTCACTTGTTATAAACATTACCTCACTCCAATCAACCACAACTTACTGAATCACCTGCGCTGACAGACATAGGATCATATCTTTTTCCAAAGTTTAGTCCTCACCAAATACCTTTCTTAAGTTTGACTGACAAAATTTGCCTGAGGCAGGCTGAACTTGGGAGAATACTGTGAAATTACAGCTTAAATGGTTTAAAAAAACGACCGCTCTGGATCGGTCTACACATGATTCTTCAGGGTAGGTTTAAATGCTGCCTCTGAAGCAATCACAGTGTGATTTGTTGGTGTTTGGCACATATTTGGAAAAAGAAATAGTTTCTCTTTTCCAAAACTTACTGTAGCAAGACGAGCCAATGAGGATCTGAAGATGTGACTGTGCCTTCCTTTGATGGACTGCCAGTAGTCCTGGTCTAGAGGTCACGAGCCTTGGCAGTCTTTCAGGGAGTGCCAGTCCTGTCAAGAAAACATCACAAAGAAACAGTTTAACTTCATCCATTAACTACACTACTGTTAGTGTTAGCTGGCAATTTGAAAAAGAAGAACAGGGACATGGGCTGACTGCTCCAAATCACACCTTAAAAACTGCAACATCATCAGACACCTTTTAACACAGCACTGTAGCATGTAGGACTCCAAATGAATAAAATGCAAGCATCCACAAAGCGGTTTGTTTATAGCCCTGGCTTTCAGTAATCCAAACAAGTCGATTTTTCAAAATTAGATTGCCTAGGCCTACGCCGTTCACCCCCCTCTCAGATCCATTGTACCACGATTCTATCATGTGCTAAAGGTTTTGAAATACAACTGATTACACCCCCACCCCCACCCCTACCACCAGGGGCGGTCCTATCCTCTTTGGTGCCCTGGGCGAACACCTTATAAAAACCCTAATAACACCTTAAAAAAAACATAATAATAATGACACAGCACAGCACACCTCATCATATTATCATGGCTTAGAACAAGAGGATAAAAATAACAAAACAAAGTTATATAGCTATTGCTGCTAATTTTCTTTTTCTCTCTCTACTTTTTGCAAATCTCTTATGGAGCTTATGGTGGCTATTAGTTACTTTACTATTTTGTCTAGCTTCTACAGCAAAGGAGAAGATCTGAACCCCAAAACCCTGCCCTTTCTTGTGTGTGAGACTTCAGCACTGAAGTCTGAAAGCAAGCAAACCTTAAGGGATTTGGGGTGTTCATTTTCTGCAAATGTGTGATAGAAAGCTCTCTTCTTCAAATTATAGGTCTATATCATAATGTGTAGTGATTGTTTTGGTTTAGTTTTATTTTTTGAGCTCTTGGTTATTAGATGGAACTCCAGCAGCCAAGTTTTATAACACCAGATAAAGATATTTCAAAATGGGGGGGGGGCATCTTTAAACTGAAATTGAACGCCCTCATTCTCAAGCAGGTACAAGTGGCACCAATGCATGCGTCTGGATGTCTACTTTAATTTGATACCAAATACTTCTATTGTAGGCGCAGATATATCCGTACCAAAGCTTCTGAAAGACAATGAAGCAAAACCGGATCACCCGCGATTGTAATTTTCGGCGCTCGTGTGCGCAATAATAATTAAAAAAAAAACTTCGGAGTGCACGTGATGCCGCCCTCCCGACGATGCCGCCCTGGGCGACCGCCCATATCGCCCATGCCAGAAACCGCTCCTGCCTACCACCATTGGAGCTTGTCAAAACCCTACATCTTGATGTGGGTTTGTGCAGGTTCTACAGAGAAACTTCAGGGATCAACATCAATAGATCTTCATGTAAACACACTGAGGAACATCGGTTTTGAAGTCAGACTTTTTTTTATTCATATTTGGGGCATATTTGAACTTAAGCCACATAATTCAAGCATAAAATACGGATGTCCTACCAAAAAACAGGGTAGAAGAAACAATGTTGTGCATCAACAAAGAAAGACATGTTTTCAGCCTCAAATGATTTATCAGCTGTAAATTACATCACAAGCCATTACCCTTAATTGAACCAATTTAACAAATCCTGCTAGGGGTGAATGGAAAATCCTACAGTGACTCGCTGGAATTCACAGTTGCTTCCGCTATGGACATTGGGGCCTGGGTGAACTTTTACGTCTGTCTTTCAGATGGCAGTCCACCCACAATGGGCCAGGACTCTTTGGGTAATGGGATACGCTCATTTAGAACATGGCCATGGCCAACACTGGCCTTCTGTCAGGGGCCAGTGCGGACCTTTTGAATGGTGACGGAGCTTGGCGGAGCACTCGGGCCAGTCAGACGAGCCTGCGGCACACATGAAGCATGGCTTTGTGTTGGCTACAGACTAGAGGTCTTTCAGCAAGAGGACAGGGAGAAAGTAACGGGAAGAAACGAGCAAAGTTTACAGCTGAATTCATTTACAGCTGAATTCTACCTCCAGCTGCAGTTATGCCTTTATTGAAGTTTTGTAATTGAGCTGAATATGCCAGAGAAGTAAAATCTCTCTCTCTCTCTCTCTCTCTCTCTTGCTCACGGAGTGTGTCTATACACAATATATGTTTGAGTGTGTGGTGTGTGTTGGGGACTAATGATTTAAAGTAGTTGCATGTGTGTGATGATGTCAAACCAGCACACAATACTGTGTTTTGAGTTAAAGCATGCCTGTGGTCAGGCATATTTACAGTTTTTCTTTCAGAGGAAATAGCTGAGAGTGTTTATGGTACCTCACACTCACTGATTTAGCTTTAGCATTATCACTCCACAACTGGCCATCTGTAGGCTACCACAGCAGAGTTAGCATTACCTGACATTAGCATACCAGGAGGGGCAAGTGAACTTAGTGGTGAGACTAACACATGTGCTTAGAAAAACCCATAATTAGCATGGCTGCTACTACAGAAGGCAACAGGATATGGCTGATTTAATGAATTCAGAGTTCTCACGTACTGTAGTCTGCTGTTTCCTGAGAAAAATTCCTCAAAAATAATTAAGCACTGCTGCACAAGTTTGCACACAGTTTAGGCCTACTATAGCCAATGTGTGGCTTGAAAGGTAATTAGTGAATTGGGTAAGATTTATCTCTTCTTTGATGAATTGACTGAAAATGAAATAAATCAATCCATGCCCTTATTTTTTAGACTAAATGTTCATCTAGTACATCTCAAGCCTTACATGGACAAGAATGTTAAATTTACAGCCTTCACATCTTGACCCCAGGCTACAATGATTTGGGAGGGAGAAATAACAGACACATACCATATTTTACACAGACAGTGATAGCTGATACTAACTCAACCAGCACTTGTTTGACTTGTGATATTGAAAACACTCAGCGGTTGTGTGGTCAGCGCAGACAATGACGGCTATTAATTTCTCTCACTCTCTCTTTTGATAATGCTAACAAGCTAAAGGACTAAAGAACTAAGCTAACTATGCTAACTAAAGCTAATCCTAACTATTTTCACTGATTGAGAGATTGAGATGATAGGCTATAGGCTACAGTATAAGCAGACTTACAATGTTGTCAGGATTAAAAACTGCAAGACAATAAGAGAGTTTTCATTCCAAATCATATCTGACTGGTCCTTGGAACATTAGTGATATCTTGTTTTATTCTTGTGGTAATGTATCTATGCATGTGTAATTTTTCATAATGTCTGAAGGCTGTGTTCATGTTGGATGTCTTAATGCTACTGACTATACCTAAATTCCCTTCAGGGTGAAATAGGCCTAAAGTATAAAGTAGAGTCTACGTCTATTCATCTGCATCAGGAGAGTTTGTGATGAACTTGATCAGAAACATGCATACAGAATAAGCAGACAGATATGCTTGGACTTGTGCAGTAATATTGTGGGGGAAATAGTGATGCTTCTGACAAGAACATAGTATAACCCCTTGGAGGCAAGTTCTGAGGTAACAGACATTTACTCTGAGTGAAGGATTGCAAGAAAATCATAACACAAAATATTCCGGAAGATTAATCATTTCCAATGAACACATACTTCACCTCCCATTTAAATAAAAATGTAGCACTAACTTGATGCGGCACTGCACTCCAACAGCACCACTTTGGTTCACATTATTCAAGTTCATAAGAAATCCCAGTAGAGGGATTGTTCTGCAGATTAACAGACCTTCAATAAATCTTATTCAACCCGCACAATACAAGCGCAAATTAGATTATTTCATTGTGGTGAACCCCATAACACCACAGCTTCATGCCTCTTGAAAGGGAAAAGTATGACATGGGCCAGGCAGCTGGTTATTACAAAATATACTCCAACGGAGGGGCCATGTAGCCTACTTTTAGGGGGGAGATTTATATTGCTCTGAAGGGCTTTACATTGAAATCTTGCGCTCTTACGATGTATTCCTCTCATGGCATAGATTCTTACCAAAGTAATCACTGACACGGCAGAGAGTATTGTCTTTTACATCTCATAATGTTAGTCCAATATGATTGTGAAAAGGAGACCTCTCCTTTCCACTTGTCAGCACTCAATGAACTCTAAACTTGTCTTCATTGCCATGTGTTTGTCTTTTTGTGTTAATTTTCATGTAATAGGTGTGAATTGTTATTTGTATGGGTATATGTGTTTCTTATGGTAATTGAAGAGAAGCTATGCTTAAAGTGGACTTGTATGTAGAGTTCTAGCTGTGGGATTTTGGTTTAGGGTCACCTCTGTTGAATGGTTTAGTCCACCTGCACTTTGCTAATTAGATAATTGGCCAGCCCATTTAGGAGCTGGGGTTTTCACTAGAGTTTTTGGAGCTTGGATGCGACACAACAGAGAACTGAAGGAGTAACAAGGAGCTGCAGAATCAGGGAATCAGTGTTAGTAAATGTTTAAAGTAGTGCTGTCAAACGATTAAAAAAAATAATCTGATTAATCACAAAATTTTGCAATGATTAATCATGATTAATCACTTTTAATCGCAACTCATTTCCTCCAGTAAGAATTTGGATGCTAGGGTATGTTGGATCCTTATTTTGCCCTATAAAGGCCCTGATGCTAAATAGTTGGCTTTGTTCTTCTCAAATGGGGCAATTCACACCTGTCCAATACCCCCAAGGATTCCCCAAACATGTTGTTGGACAGTCAGGAGCTAGGCCATAATTTTTGTACAGTTTGACTTGATTGCCGAGCCATTTTCTATCTGCAATTCGAACACAATACATGCCTTGAAAGTGGACTTGTATGTAGAGTTCTAGCTGTGGGATTTTGGTTTAGGGTCACCTCTGTTGAATGGTTTAGTCCACCTGCACTTTGCTAATTAGATAATTGGCCAGCCCATTTAGGAGCTGGGGTTTTCACTAGAGTTTTTGGAGCTTGGATGCGACACAACAGAGAACTGAAGGAGTAACAAGGAGCTGCAGAATCAGGGAATCAGTGTTAGTAAATGTTTAAAGTAAACTTAAGTTTGAAGTAAAAGGACTGTTTAAAGTCAAGTGAGTTGAAGTCTAAAGTGTATCAAAGTTTAATGATCTTGCTTGACATGGGGCAAGGTTGGTCCAGTAGTGCAGGGATTGCCATAAGACCAGGTGTCTAGTTGTGTGGACACAGTTTGGCTGGTTGAAGCTGTTGAGAACTGATTGCCCTGGGATTATGAACTCTTGTTAACGCCTTCTGATCTGTGTGGAAAATAAAGCCAGCATCTATTTCGTACTGCCATCTCCTGCCATCTTCTTCCCTCAACACCAACTCCGCCAGTGGCGCACGGCTATTCTCACAATGATAAAGAGCTTAAGCTGTAGACAAGCATGGATCTGTATCCTAAGGTCATCTACATGTAATGTCTGATCTATAGACAATAGACGTAATATAGAGGAATTATTGTATATGACATAATAGCTGTGGTGTAGTCATGAGAACATCAAATTCACCCCTCTGCTGGTGATATATCACCAATCTGCTGCATGACTGAAAAAATACACTTGAATGTGAATTCCTTGGCCAAATTGAAAGAGCAGGTGTTCTCAGCTCTAGAATTTAACACACCTCATTAGGTGTGAGCCTGTGTCAATTAAAAATGTACGTCTCCATATTGGCAGATATAAACGTTATTATTAACGTCTGTCTGTCTGTCTGTCTCGAAAAGTACTTATTTGGATGAAATTTTCGGACAATGTGTCTATTGGGACAAGTAACGATGATTTTGGTGGTGATCTGTGATCCACAACACCATCTGGGATTTATACTGTGTTTGTGACCACATTGCCTTGGAGGAGGTCTGCGCTCTCTGAGTGCTTTTCTTGTTATTACCTCTGCCAAGGAGGTTATGATATTGATTGCGTTGGTTTGTCTGTCTGTTTGTCTGTCAGTCAGCAGGATAACTCCAAAAGTACTGCACGGATTTGGATGAAAGTTTCGGATAATGTGTATATTGGGACAAGCAAGAACTGATTAGATTTTGGTGGCGATCGGTGATCCAGAACATGACTCGGAATTTATATTGTGTCTACCTCTGCTCAGTATAGCATTTGACTAACAGCCTTGCTCTGCACTGACCAACATTGGGTCTTGGGAAACGGTTGTCTTAGTTTTTCAAGTCCCACTACACGCAACAAGACAGCACCACCACCGATCAGAGAACAGAGTAGAATTCTCTTCATGGTGTGATTGCCACAGACAGTTTTAGGTTATCAAGCCAACAGAACAGAGAGTCATTTGCCGTCACTAGGGGCATTAGTCCATGAGTCCATTACATTTGTCCATCACAATGCTGGACTTGAGACAGCAGGGTGAGACTCTCTGCACAAGTGAGTCTTACAGTTATCTATTAAAATATTTACTGTTATTTTTTAAAAATATTAAAAAATCCTGATCTAAAAAAACAACTCCAGAAACACTGATACCAGAATTTAAGACTAAGGGCTGCACTTGCACTTACAAGAAATAGGAAAAATAAATAAATAAATTGATTACATATATAAATAAATAAAGATAAGGGGAAACCAATGAATCATCATCATTAACTTCTGAAAAGGAGAGGCCTCTTAATCATCCTATGACCCTGGCATGCCTGTTAGGCCATGTTTGACAGATAGATATCTGCAGGTAAACACAGCCCACGATATAAAGCACACACACACTCACACAACTCCATGCCAAACTACACTTAGAAAAAAGGCATTATGAGGCTGTGCGAATGATTGATTAGCTATCTTATCAGCAACTGTAACATATATTTCAAGGATATCTCGAATTACTGTCACAACCAGCCTTGCGGAGCGATTCAGCTAGAAAGCTGGTTTTAATTGTAGGCCGATGTGGATCGTTTTTGTCAGTTTACAGTGTGTTTTGATGGTTTAGCTATTTTGACCAGATGGTTTTGCTGTTCCTATTCCAGTTTAAAGGGCCTTTAGATGTTTTTTAATGGTTTAGCTGGTTTGACCATCTTATAGCCTAAACAAACTACCAGCATAACAGAAGGGGCCGTTTCTATATGGATGAACATGATTGGCTAATAATGTTAGCATGTGTAGGTCCAAAGCCGTTCAGGGACTTTGAGGCAGACCGCTGATATTTAGAAATGTTATGCAGTTTCACTACCAATAGTAAAAACTAAATTTGTTTTGTCCACACCAGCATCCTTTCAGGTCAATAGGGACCTCAGATGTGTGGTTCACACCACAAATTTCCTTCTTTTCTCTTCATCTATATTTTATTCTCTTATCTATATTTAATTCTCTTTACAAAGAGCCATTTATTTTATACAACTTTATGTGCTTGAAAACTAAAATATTCAAGATTTCTTGTAGTAACGTTTATGTTTCAAAGACAAATCCGTGCAGAACTTCAGATGTGTGTTTAGAACAAACCTCAATACCCCCCTCCCTATAGCCCGGAGGAACACCGCATCCCTATGGGCTCCCATCAACATGAGCATCGCCACTACCACCTGTAGTGCAGACAGATATAAATGCACAGCCCGGACATTGCTGCCATTCTTTAAGCATACGGTTTGATGCATTGTTTTTGGGTGTGTATAGATGACACAGGATGAGGGTTTTTTTAAGCAGTACAGTTGATATCAGATCTTTTATGTTTTGACACTAGACCCAAAACATTAAAAACAAAATGGATCAGCACACAGTTCCCTCTCTGATGGGTAAGAATTAAGAAAGATGTTAACCACAAGGAATAATTTTCTACACAAACAAGCAGATGTACTTGTGGACCACATGGGAAGAAATAGTCTTGTAAAATCTTCATGACAAGTTGCTCTGGAGGGAGTGTTTGTGGTTTTTTGAAACACTTTGGAACACTTGGAATTACTTTTGACATGCATGTCCAAAACAAAGACATTAAAAGGAAAGAGCACATGATGAAGGAAATAAAATATGACTGACATATGTAAGGATCCCATGCCAGTATACCAGATTTAAAACTAACACTCACTTCTGTTCTGAGTACATTGACTCGACAGTTATAAGGCCTGTAAAACCTCTACCTCATATCAAACCAGTGTATTTTCATTTAGAGATGGAATCTGAATTTCCAAGTTATAGATTTGTCAATCTTAATGTTTGTCTTTTCAAAATGTTCCCAGTTGAGCTCCTCATGTGTGGACATGACACAATTTGCATTATACGCTGAGGAATCTTTTCAGTTGCACCCAAGCCAAGCCATACCATGAACTCAAGAGTAAACATGACACATGAGTGAGCATTATGGGGTGACTGACTGGCGAAATAACCACTGAGGTTATTTCATAAGGTATTGAAGCGACAAACAAATTGCTATAAATGTGTACAGTACTCGGCATTACAACTCCCCATGATCCAGCCCCAACTTGTTAGCGTCATGTTATCGAGCTGTTGTACATTCTCATACCCTCTGGCCATTATAGGAGACTGGTTTGGGAACAGGTATAGGATATAAGCTCTGATGCAGCCGGCAACACTCTTTGAGCTCATCGGAGCACTCAAAACTGTGCCTGTTTCTTCTCAAGTAGTGGTCAAATGCTGATAATTATCTAGGATTTCCTTTTTACTGCATGTTTTGGTTCTCCATAAATGAAATGATATGGTCAATTGTCACCGCTTCCTGTGCTGTGTCTGGGCAGGTATGCAAGCGCTCTTGGCCAAATCCTTCCCATTAGTGTCGAGGGGTAAATCAAAAGCAGTCTTATCCACACTTTCCAGGATTCTTAAACTGTGTTGTGGAAGTGGGAACAACTCCAGAGTATCTGGTGATTTCAGAGATTTCAGGATCTCCTTAACTGAGTTGACCTCTATAGCAAAGCACAAACATGGTGACTGTGAATGGCTAAATTGCTAAGACGTGACACCGAGATGTCACATCAGGTTTTGAAACTATTAAAATATTCAACATTCTTCCTCAGAGCACAATATACACAACTCAGAAACACAAACATGCATTTATATGGTGTACTTCTGGCAGGTAAGGCTGCTATTTTTACAAGGCCAATTGAGAAGCTTCAGAGATCTATAAAATGAGGGGAATGTCTTGAGAAACTAGCTGGACTGAATGTCTCCTTTCAATGGAATAAACACTATACTTATTAGCCTCCAAATCATTATTTTTACGATGACAGGAAGTCAACGAGCAAGTTCAACAGAGGACAGTAGTGTAAACTGCTTTAAAGTTGTGCTGAATAGTTTCAGCATTCACTGTTAACGACTTGTGGAAGTCCAAAGGACAAACATCCACACATGGCTTCACTTCAAACATACAGAACAAGCATTGCTGCAATGATGCGACAGTTGAAACGCAGAGCAAAATGTACTATTTATAATACAGTGTGTCTGTATATTTCATTTAATGGTTGAATGCAGCATTGACAACCATTACAAGGAGCCATTGGTGTACCTACAAATTTACTTTTCATTAAAGAAAATGATTTGGATGATTTGAATGAATATGCACCATAAATGTTCCTCTGGTCATTTACTGTACTTGCTATGTTATCACGGACACATGATATTAAAAGTCTGAAGGATCTTGAGAACGAGAACCTTTGTTTGTGTAGTGGCCTCATTTCTGATTCTCAAAAAAAAAAAAAAAAAAAGATGCTTGCTGATAACCCTTTCTCAAGTTATGAAGGTTGGTAAGGTAAAAATATGCATCCCACATATCATATGCAATCAAAAAGCTTTCCTCCACTGCTGCTAACAAAGACTTTGTATAAAAGGCCCAAGATATTAAAGGCCATGTGGCCCTTTGTTTTTTTTCTTTTCTTTTTTTGTCACATAGCCCTACGCAGATGTCCAGATTTACATTATATCTTGTGACACTGTATACAACTGTCTTCCCTTCCCCTAAATATTGAAATTAGAACCGAAGTTTAGATCGCTTGCATAAATCTGTTCATGTGGAACATGTGAGATGATTGCTCTTCAGAAAGTAAAATAAACTGATTCTTTAGAGGGAGGTGAAATACGGTATGTGTATTCTGTATGTTATACCAATTCACTGCCACTGATGTCTGTCCTGTGCTATGTGTTCTTATGTTTTGTGTGTGAGAGGCCTCCTCTTATGCTGGGGAGATGTGTTTACCCTCACATAACGCACGACACTTCGATGCCTGAGTGAATATCTGAGGCCTGGCACTTCACAAGTGTAGTAAAAAAACGACACTTTAACAAGAGACACAAACTAAACCCTGGCTTGAGAAAACATCTGTTTCATCCGTCAAGACAACCACTTCAGTAGAACCTGCTAAGTCTATTACACTCCACAGTTTCTTTTTTAGTGCAGGCTAGGGTAAAGATGTTTACTTTAGCTCTTGTTTACAAGGCAGAGAGGTCACAGCACAGCACCAAGTGGAGCACAGTGGTCGGTCACCTCATAGACCACAGTTTAGTGAAATGTTTATCGCATCAGATAACCACACAGGTTTAAACATTTTTCTTACAGTTTTTCTTACAGTTTAACAAACGTGAGATATCCTCAGATGTTTGTAAATGGCACTCGTTTGCATGAAGGTGCAACCTCAGATATTATGCACAGGGAGTGGTTAGCCTAAATGGTTTCACTTCACTTGCACAAAGAGAAGCCTTGTCAAGAATCAAAAGTGTGCTATTAAACTCTCGCCCTTCAGATGTTTCAGGGTTTAAAAAACTTGGACTGTGTCATGAATGGATGTTTTGGAGATCAGGTTGTTTACTCAACATCCCCCAGGGGAAAGAAATACTATTTGGTTTGCTGTCACACCTACAAAATAAATTGTAATTACACATGAATTCTCCTTTGAATGGTGGCAATAGTAAACATAAAAAAGTAAATAGTAAACAGCATACTATGGCTCTGGTAAACAGTAGGTGTTTATGGCAACGATTGTAGAGCATGCAAGCACTCCACTCTAGAATCTTTGGTTTGAAGGTTTGACATGAATGTTTTCTAAAGAGAAAGGTACAGGCCTCGCACATGTTGCATGTTACTCTCCCTGTCACAACAGAGACTTTGAAAACAGGTTTACCGACAACAAAAGCCAACATGTTTTTACGTACATGGATGTTACCCATGAGATCCTTAATTGAATCTTTATGATGTCATATCCTGCACAATTGCAGAACTGGAACAGGGTTACTGGCTGGTCCACAATATCAACACATCATTACACACCATTGTTTTGATAAAGTGCAGGAAATTTCCCAGTATTGATGACTAAAGGTACATACCCGAAATCTCTATCTTAATATCTCTACGGAAGAAACACTATGTTACGCAAGTTTTTCATGATGATCTGGACAAGAGTATGTTTGAGGCCAAAACTGCAATGTTGCCTTGATAAAGCTATTTTGAAGCTAGCTGTAGTCTCAACCTTATCCTGACCACTCATTCTTTTCCAGAAAACCTAACCCTGATGATCTGATTTTATATAGACATCACTCAAGCTGCTGTTGGGGTTTGAATACTGTCCTCTCGTGCTCTCTCTTACTGTCCTCAACTTGGACTGTGAGGATTTTAGGCGGGATATATAATAGTACATGTGTCTATAGTATTGTAGTCCAAGTGCTTGACAAAACTTCCATTGGATATCAACCCAGTGTTCTGTTGCCGTTCAAATTCTGTTGTGTGTTACTCACAGTCCACCTGTTTATTGTCATTCCTGGTGAGATAAAACATCTGAAAAAAACATCAAACTCGCTGCATGTTGGCATTCAATCTGTAATGTAACAGAGGCTGTTCTGATACCTACCGATGGCACTCAGTAGCCTCAAAAAACAGGGATATGAACTGATTGACTGTTTTTTTTCTGTAAAATATGTAATCTAAATAAATGGTTTAAAGATTTTTTAAATAGCATTTAATAGAGCAGGCCGGTTCAGTTCCCTCGACAAATAGTTTCAGATACACAGAAGTATATCTCCCATTCATATTCTCCATTGACATTTTGAAAATTCAGATTTAGGGCTAATGATGACTAACTGCACTCAGAGAGCACAGACCTCCGCCAAGTCAATGTGGTCACAGGCAATATAAATTCCAGATGATGTTCTGGATCACCGATCACCACCAAAATTTAATCAGTCATTTCTTGTCCCAATGCACACATTGTATTAAAATTTCATCCAAATTCATGAAGTACAGAGTTATTTTGTACACAGACACACATACGCCAGCAAAAACATCACCTCCTGGGCGGAGGTAAAAAGAGAAAAGATTGTGTTCAGTACTTTTTTGTGGTTCAGATAGTGTGAGTTATAAGTATAATTGAATTCTCAGTGATTTCACTTCCTAAAGCCTGCTGGTCTGGTCTATTCATAGCTCCTTGTTAACAAAAGCGGGGGCTAAGTTTGGAGGCTTCCAAACAATAACAAAACATTGCGTAGAGTTCTGAACAGAAGTGAGCTACCTCTCTTGTGTGTTTAGGTTGGTCAAAGGTTAGAGAAAAACATTTTTGAAGAAATATTAACAACTAGAAAAGCGCTCAGAGGTCGCAGACCTCCGCCAAGGCAATGTGGTCACAGACACAATATACATTCCAGATCATGTTCTGGATCACCAATCGCCACCAAAATCGGAACAGTTCTTGCTTGTCCCAATATACACATTTTCCGGAAATTTCATCCAAATCCGTGCAGTACTTTTGGAGTTATCCTGCTGACAGACAGACAAACAGACAAACCAAAGCGACCGAAAACATAACCTCCTTGGCGGAGGTAATTAAAAGATAAACACCCTTAAGCACAATACAAGAATTACCTTGACCCATCACTGACACCACCTTTGGATGTATATTTGATTATAATCTAATGCTGTTTATGTCAAATAATGCAAGCTGGTCTTCACTATGCTCTAAGTGTCAATGTTGCAAAAGTAAAATGGAAAAAAAATTATGAAGTAATGATTTACAGTTTGAGTCAATCGATGCATTTCTTTATCAAAGGCACATAAAGTAGGAATAATGAGGACTCAATCCTTCTAACTTTTACGGTCTGTATGAAGAAAGGAAAATCGTGAAAATTGATCAGATTTCGTTTGCATGTACAGTACATACTATACTACTGTACATAAGAATGAACCTTAAATGGCCTGTTGTAGAGCTAATCAGTCCAGTACTAGTCATTCACAGTCTTACTAAAAGTGACTTCAGAAGACTGTCAGCTGAGCCAAAAATCCCAGAAGTTTAGAGAGTATCCAATCCATATCCAATACAAGGTTGAAAGCAAGACTATTATGTCGTTCCACAAAATACTTTTACTTGTGGCCATCTTTTAGATCATCTAGGAAATGAGCATGATTATTTTCATTCTTAGCCAATAACATAGGTCATCAAATCACCTCAGATTATTTACACAGAACTCTATGATGTCAGAAGTGTCGTAGACAGTTCAGACTTTTCCACTTTACGGAAACCACAAGAATACATTAACAGGATGAGTCACAAGAATGTGAAGAATGTTGGTTTACATTCCTTTTACCACATGTCCTCATTTTTATAGCAATCTTTGCCTGCTGATGGCACACACTGTACTGTACTCTAGTCCCTACTAAACTGAGTCTCTTATAGAGAGAAACGTTGGCACTTCAATAAATCAATTGTAAGTCTGTTTAGTTGGCCGAAATTGAATCATTGCATTTCGATACAATCTTGAAAGTGAGGAAACTGTTTTTTTTTTTGTCCTTTAAAATTTGCTCTGTATATTGTTTGGAAAAGGATGACACAAATATCTCCTAAAGAAACAGATGTGAGAAATTTGGTGAAATTTATATAGCAACAAACAAATAAGTCATGTCAGGTTTTATTGGTGGTGGTCTTGAAACAGTTTCTTTGCCTGTCTTCAGAAAAAAACTTCTTGAAACCATTAAAGAATCACAAATTCAGCTGTTCATTTCTATTTGGTCTGGCATTAAGGACAATCGACTCTCAGTTTCCTAGGCAGGTATTTATTTTTGTATGGCTGCTGTGAGGCCACAGTTTTCTTTTAGCGGGTCTGTGAGGTCCTGAAGATAATCCCGGGGGATCAATGAGAGGAAACCTCGGGGGCTTTGACCACACCGCAGGGCCCTAACATATAGGGAACCAGATTTGTTTTCTCTGGGGACTTCATCTTGGTCGCCCTCTACAACAGATGTTTCAGGTGAGGAGAACTTTGAGACAGAGAAATAGACGGTGTATGTGAGTGTTAGTGTGTGTGTGTGTGTGTGTGTGTGTGTGTGGGGGGGGATGGGAGGGGTGCAAAAACATCCTTGACAAGCTAGTGTGAACTAACAAAAACACACAGCCTGTAATGGATGACTGACATCTCCAGACTGATGAGTCTTGCAATTGGCACAGCTTGTGTTGTGTGAGCATGCGGGATTCTTCCTTTGGCTTGTTCCTCAGAGTGAAAATAAGGCAGGGGTGGAAATGTGAACACTGATCAAACACAGAATTCAAAACATTAAACATGAACTGAAATAAATCAAATCAATCATATACCCGATCATACGTCTTAGGGAAAATGTGCGTTCCTTCCACATTTGAGCTGTCTTTAATGAAGTTCTTGCACAAATGTTTAGAATGATCTCATCTTAGAGATATGCACACCTCTGAGTGTTGATTGAAATATTGGCTAAAAGAGGTGCCACTAGTCTGGAAATACCGGTGTGATTAATTGATCAAATGACGTGGGTTTTGCTTACTTTTCTAACTCTAACTCTAATCAGGCCGGCTTCCCCAGAGGATGGCAGGTGCTAATGTGTCAACTGGAGTTCAGCTACGATAAGCTCTACACATATGACTGCCCAGACACACACACACACACACACACACACACACGCCACACACACACACACACACACACGCACACACACACACACACACACACACACACACACACACACACACACACACACCACACACACACACACACACACACACACACACACACACACACACACACACATAAACACAGAGATAGAAAGGCAGTAACATGAGGAGTGTAGGAGTTAGAGTAAGAGCTAGGACTGAGGACTAGTGAAATCTGATGAGCCTGAGGCGCACTGTTGGAGGGTGAGAGTGAGTTTGTGAAGGGGGGCGGACAGGAGCGTAGGTAAGGGGGAGTGTGTGGTTGTGTGTGTGTGTGTGTGTGTGTGTGTGTGTGGGGTGGGGGGGGGTATGTCTGTTCCCTGGGGGAGCAAATGAGATGCCTGTGTTACCACCGGAGGTTTGTGGTCCCACCGACCTCTTTTGCGACCCTCATTATGTCCCAAGGCAAAGAATTACCATTAGCCATTCACTTGCTTAGGCAAAAAGGATGAGCCTTATAAATGGATTAAGAAGACATAACCAAGACGAGTGCATGAGCCTAACTAGATTTCATTTACTATGAAGATTTAATTTACTATTTTATGGAGCATCTTATCCGGTAGCCAACTTTTTTTATGGAGCCAGGGGGAACTGCTATAGTGGGTCTCTGACCCTACAGGTAATCACCCAGAACATTATAGCTTCCGCTCACTCATTTCCCTCTCTTTCCTTCAGTGGAAAAAAGACAATGTGGCTCCTTTATGAATGATGAACTACAGATGCCTGACACATACAGTAGGCTACAACTAAAGTTTTTAGTGGAAAGATGATGCACATCATCTATTTCTTCCCACCTACAAAAAAAAACTGTTTTGAGTCCTTGACCTGAGATAAAAACCCAGAGCAGTGGACTAATCTCGAGTGAGAACATGATTGTTCATTTATTGACATTTAATGAGGGGTGTTAAAGCTGCCCATACGTTTAATAACTGACAGTTGTAAGAATCAATGACATACCTCTGAAAACAGAACAGATTTAGTGACAAAAAAGTAAAGCACAGCTCACCTCAGCTCTGAGTCTCTGTTTTGCTCCTGTTATCAAGTTTGGATCCAAAAGTGAAATAAACTCCAATAAATCCACAAGATTCAAGCGACAAAGCCCAGAAAGTCCAGGTAAAGAGCTGGTATAGAGTTTTCCCCTTTCATCCACTTCAGCCTGACTCCTGCACTTGTTGAGAAATTGATTGTTCTGAAAGTTAGTCAGAATCCTCCTCCTCTGCCCTGCACTGCTGCTACAGCACAAGAGGAGCCACAGGTCCTAGTGCCTGCCAGATCAACCCCCCTGAAATGCACACACTGAACTGTGCATCACTGCCTGTTGTGTTCTCATACTTTCAAGAATCTTGGAGAATGGTTTTCAAAAACAATGGCTTGGTGAAAGTAGGCTGTAGACTGTAGGAGCCAGCCAGCGAATCATAAATATGCACAGCCGACATTAACCATAGATCTCATGAATTCTATGTACTTATTCTATTTACCATGACTGCACAAGTCAGGTACCAACTGTATTCTGCATAATATGTATGTCCATGTCATTCCTCTGTAAAACCCCTGTGTAAAATCACCCATAGGTCTCTGGGGTTGGCTGGCTGTGGTCAGCGGTCATTGTGTTGTGGATGTGTACCAACCAAAGCTGGAGTCATAAAGGGTGCAGATGTTAGCCTCTTAAAATAGTGTCCGGAGCCAGAATGGCAGAGACGTGGAGACAACAGCAATTATTGGCATTCCTTGCATGACTTCTTGCAGTCACAAATCCCTCTGCAGTAGAGCAGAGGGTCCATACCAGCCGTATGAGGTAAACCACCCATTTGTAGCCAACACAAAGCACTGCAGCAAGGCACTTACTGTATGTATCCAAATGATAAATGGCTTTCAAATACGAGGGAAAGTCACTTATTGTCCTTGATGTGGTGTTAAAATAGCCTGAGAAAAAAGTGTTCTGACTTGCTTATTTTATGATCTGATTCTTAAACAGTTAATGAAGGAAGAACAGGATTATTTTCTCCCTAAAACTATGTATACACAAATATAGGTACACAGCAAAAAGATTTTTGATTTGAAAAAGAAAGAAAAGACTAAGATCGGAGTTCTCTGAAGCTCTCTGGAAAAAATTTGCTGGGTTGTGCCACTTCCAGATAATCCAGCTGAAATCCCTTAAGTACTGTCAAATATGTGGAATCACACCCAGCAATTTCAACCTGTCTTTGAAATCTGGTGTGTGTGAGGATCATGTGTCCTCCACAACCACACGCTAATTCATAGTTTAGGGCTATGACAGATTACGTCTGACTGACGGCGCAAGTTGTGTCCATAGGCAACAGTGCAACAGTATCCAAGAGATTACCAGCAGGTGGGAAAAAGGAGACAACATAACTATTAACATAATTAAAACTTGCTGTTTTAGTTATTAGTTTTCCATATGGTTATTCAGTGTAAGAGGAGTGCTCTTTGCCATTGTGTAATGCCAGTACAAAGTGAAATAAAATGTACGGAATATCTAAATTGCTCTCTTTCTTTGGGACTGTCATTTAAGTTAACATTCCACCTGCCATTCAACATAACACAAGATTAGTTCATGAGGATCACTGTCCAACTAACACTGGATTTCACCAAGAACATGTCTCATTTTAGAGAATGTAGAGTTTGGAATTCATCAACTTGTCTTTCATGTTAATCAGTCGGTCATGAAATTTAATTCAGAACAGCACTGTGCTTCTCTGGACATGTTCCTCTCCCTCAGTTCCCTTTACAGCTGACTTTATTCAAAAATAGAGAGAAAAAAAAAGCTGTGCCTGGACGTTGTTGCTCAATTGTCTCGGACAGCCCCACAGGTGCTGTTATTTTCCATGTAATAACTCTCTCTCTCTCTCTCTGTCTGCACTCCTTCTCCACACCCTGCAGAAACCTCTCCGCAGAGGGACCAGTGGGAGGGAGGACCAGCCGTATGCTCAACGTAAACTGAGCACATGTGAGCCAGAGACCAGCGAGAGAGAGAGAGAGAGAGAGAGAGAGAGAGAGAGAGAGAGAGAGAGAGAGAGAGAGAGAGAGAGCGAGACAGAGAGAGAGAGTTAATAGATGTCAAATGTGGTTTGAGAGTTCAGACTAAGATAGGCAGGTTTTAAGTAGATACAGGTGTTGTTGCTTCATATCTTTCATGTCTTAAATGACTCCCGTAGACGTCAAATGTATTACTGGATGAAGGAATGTGTCTGTGAAAAACTAGGGGTCAGCCACCAGTAGCTCACTGTAAGTCATCTGTAAGACATAATACTCAAAAACGATCTCGTCTGCGGTAGGAATGAAAGCAAGAGGTAATTTCCACTTTTTGAAATTTCATTCATGGGTGCAAGTTTGAGAAAAGAAAGGCGTCACTGTGTTTCCTGATAAGCGACGGTAATGTTTGTGTGCAGTATTCAAGACATATCCATTGAACTCTCTCTCTCTCTCTCTCTCTCTCTCTCTCTCTCTCTCTCTCTTTCAGGGTGTCTTCAGGGTGGCTTGCTCTTGGCAGCTCTAGATGCTGTGAATTGCCAGGAAACTCTGCAATCAGCCAGGGGGCCTTTCAGCAGTGCAGAGTGCATCACATGCCACCTGGAGATTCTCAGTAGCCCAATCAGAGCGTGTGTGTGTGTGTGTGTGTGTGTTGGTGTGTGTTGGTGTGTGTGTGTGTTTGTGTGTCTGCATCTCATGCGAGTGTGTGCATTTGAAGTACTACAGTATGTACATACCTGGAAGATAAGTATATCTGAATTACACAACACTGTTGTATCAATTCCAACTAGGGGTAAATAGGTTTCTATCTTTGTGAGCCAAGCTGTCATATTTACCTGTATACACATATCTGGAAGTTAAGTAAATCTGTATTACACAACATTGTTGTATCACTTCCAACCATATTTCGCAACTTAGGGATATCTATGTTTAGGTTTTCTTTTCTTCCTTTATAAAATCTAACTGACATTACCCATTACAAATGAATATTTATGGAGTAGTACATAGGTGTACTGTAAGTGCAAACATGTGTTCTGACAGTAAAATATTTACAATCACTCAAGTTGAAACATTCAATTTTTTTTTTTTAATATGGCATGCATGACTATGATCTTTTCAATGAAGAGCGATCTCTTCAATAAAGGGAAGAAAAACGCAGTGCTGGAAGTCATATAATACAGGTTTGCTTCTTTACCACTGAAAGAATGACTAGATAGAACAATATAGAACAAAATCACGTACAGTAAACGTATTTATTATTTAGCTTAATAATGTAGGCCTACTAATTCTCCCTTTGATGCCAGGGAAACATGTTTTCAGCGATATCATACAGTAATGTTTGTTATGACTTGAAACTGTACTCTTTATAATGAGTTTGTCATTCATTCATATAGTTTCATCCATCTATCCACCAAGCTTTAAAGTCTTATCATGGTTGGGAGACGAATGCGGTGCTTTGTGTTTATCACGCCCATTATCTAAGCAAGAGAAAGTCCCCACCTCCACTGAGTCCACCACTAAGAACATGGACAAGCATGCATTGTTGATAAGTTCAAATGGCCATGTTTGATTAGAGGGGTGTGCATGCGTGTCAGGCTTCTCAGTGACCACACACGTCGAAACTGACACCACAGTGCACTATGGTTCCAAACTAACAGAGTACTCCCACACTACATTTGTGCCAGGCTTGGGCCTGGTCAGGGCCAGTACTGAACCTGAGTCAGCTGCCGGCTGTTGACAGACACAAGGGCCTTTAATGAAGAGCAGATGACAGACAGCCTCTTCCCCTCACAGGCAGACCCTCCTGTGCGGACGCTGTCATCGTTTCCCTCTGACTCACTCACTGCGTGGCCCACCGCACTCGGTGATGGCCAGTTTGTGCCTCAGTGACTGACATTCACTGTGTGGCTGGCTAAGTGAGCCGCAAGGCCTGGATGGGGTTAATTGCTGTGGCCTACAGTTTGTATCTTTGGCTCTTTTCCCTGCTTGCTTAGCTTACTGTAATATGCAGTGATGTGTGGGTTTGAACCATTCTGTTTGCCACGATGTCTTGCAACACAAGAGGCAGGCAACAAAGGTTTATAATGCAATCTAAACCCCCATTTAAAAAATACATTATAAATATTGAATATTTCAACCAATAGGATACACAAAAAATATAAGACTATTTTATGTAAGACTATTTTATATAAGAATATAAAATAAAATAATAAAGTGGAATATTTTTACTATGAATATAAGACCATTTTATATAAGAATATAAGATAAAATAATAAAGTGGAATTGTATTTTACATAAATGATGTGCTTTTTGTCATAAATATCTATAGTGTAAATTTTATTCAATTTAGTGTCTTGAATGTTTGGAGTTCTCGAGCACTTTGCATACCATCTACCCTCTCTCAATTAATACAACATGTCACTAAGATGGTGGACCATCAAATCCAGTGGGCTTTTCTCTGTTCCAAGTTAAGTCTTGCTTTGTTTTTTTTTTTTGTTTTTTTTCTCCTGATTCTTTCATTCTTTGCCAGATGGGAGCCTGTGATGTACAGGGTAACCACTCTGTGTGTGTTTGTGTGGAAATAATTCAGTTTTTTTTTTGTAAAACCACAATAACAAAGACCAGTGGTAAACAACAACAAACAGCGACACCAGTTAGAGCTTCCAAAAGGGAATAAAAGACAGCAGATGTGGTCGAAAAAGAGTGCTTTGCTGAGAATCACGTTTTTCACACATTTTTATATGCCATTTTATTTTATAAACCATTGGATCTTCCTGTAGGCCTGTGACTCCTGAACATCTTGTACCATCATCTGAGAAACTCTTTGATCATTGTTGTGCCATTACAATTCAAAATGCTTCATTTTTAAAGCATTCACAAATCTTTCAGCACATTGCTACAGTGCATATTTGTCATATTTCACACTATGAGACGTCACAGCAGTACCAACAGGACTCAAGGACAGAAATTTTAAAGGAGCAAAATTGTAAAGGAGTTTCACAACTACATTTTGACCTTGCATAAGACCATTTGAATGTTTTCTAATTAGTCCTGGTGCCAGGGGCCCCAAAATAGGGTTTTCAAAGTTTTTTATGAACACAGTGTGATCTCTGGATACAATACTCCAAACCAGAATTCATTCACAGCCACTTGCAAATGTTTTCCCTGATTTGTTGTTCAGCAGCAAAGGGCAGATGCACACAGTGGAATGGGTCCTCCACCCAGTCAAGCTTTGACATTGGTCCAGTCAAGGAATACAGTATCTTCTTTGAGAGGGGACTCGAAATTAAGTGCTAGCATTCAGAGAGGAGAAATGGGACTGGGCCTTAATCGCTAATAAGGCCAGATGGGTTCACGGTCATGAGGTCAAAGGTCAAGTTCATGTCTTACAGTAGTACTGTATACCAAGTGACAATTAGTCCCCTCAACTGTTTTGGTTACCCTCTTTGGCTCATGGGCTAAACCCGCAAAAAATTTAAACCCAGTGTGTTCACCTCCCTCCAGGCTCAAAGTTTGAGCCGTTTATCAGTCTTGTAGGCCTACTAACATGATGTGACACATGCACATGTTACGATATGGAAGCTACACGATACCAACATTTACAGCCTACAGTACCAACATTTTTGAGAGCACACGAGAAATCACACAAAACAACATCTTTTGTCATGGTCATCAAAGTTGGGAGTCGATAAGATTAGGGGTGTTTTAGGGAACGTCAGTGATCAAAGCATTATGTTGACTTGCTGTCTAAAACCCCAAGCCAGGAGATCAGAAGAGTATCTCATTGGCGTTGGCAACGTCGACTCCATAGAATCCCTTGAGCCTTGACAGCCCAGATAACATGTCGTTCCAGACAGGTCGCTCGGAAAGGAGACCCGTTCCGCTTAAACACGCACGAGGCTGGGGAGATCTGAGTTTGAGCTTCCCGCTGAGCTCTCGTAAATCACATGAGCACATGTGGCTCATCAGCAGGCCGGCCTCGGCCACTGCTAGCTCAACGCGTGCTAAATCAGATGGCCATCTGTGTATTGTGGCATGCAGTGGAGTCTTTCGGCACTTTCAGGGCAGGGGACAACCACTAACCAGAGAGGGGACATAACTCACACCAAAGCATTTTGAGGGGCAACAAGGTTCTTTGTAATTGTGAACTTCTATTGGCTCACCTCTGAACAACAACAAAACTTCGTCCATTGCCCAACCTCTGAACAACAACACAAAATGTCCCAAATGACTTTCTGGCCATCCAGGCTAAAGGTATTTCTAGGCATGTTTTACCCCTACCCCTAGTGTTTATATTTCACAAGAGGGAGTAAAAAGCTTGAGAGTGAATGGTGAATGTCAGATTTGCGCTGTTGAGCCTCTCCTTGTGCTGGGCACATTATTTTTCCTGATGAGTAGCCTGATTAGCCAGGCTAGCAGGAGTAACTGAAACCAGACAGCCAGAATGAAAACAATCTGCTAGCTCTCATCTGCTAGCTCTTATCTAATTTTCTGACCAAAAGTAACGAAATGTGTGGCCATTCCTGGGGAAACTTTCCCAAGGTCTCAAATTTTCAATTGACATGTGATACAGTATGTGACGTGTTTTAATCAGCTAACATTTACCTTGGCATTTATGGAGTCTTTTACACAGTAGTGCTCTTCCGCAATTGTTTTACTTCACAGTCAACGTGTCATCTGTATTGTATCCCTGTTTGCACTTAGCGAGAGCGACAAGTGCCCAATGGAGAGTGGTATACAGCTCGAGACTTCAAAGACCATACAGTAGCGTAGAGTGCAGGAAGAGAGGGGAAGTGATCAATCTTCGAGTGTAGACAGAAATGTACTGTAGGCAGAGGTGCGAGTAGGGGGAGTAGTAGATCGTGGCCAAGGACCGAGGATTATATCCAATAAATCTCTCTCAGATGTGACTGAGAACACAGCACCATGCTGTGGTGTGGGTGTTAGAGGTAGGAGATATGGAACGGATAGGAATCGATCTGGGACAGGCCCGTTCCCGTTCACGAGTCTCATGAGACACCTTCAAGGAGATGCTGAAATTTCACCACACCATTCAACTCAAATAAAAGTGTGTAACACAAATTTAACTCAGTGGATTAGGCCTGTATTATATACTGAATTGATAAATTTAAGAGTATGAGAGTGATTGAAGTGAGGTTATCATATAAAGACAACAGATCCCGACAAAGACCACTAATCTCTGATCTGCAGCCCCTCTGTGTAATGCAACTCCACGGTGCAGATGAGTTGGAATGCTATGAGGAATAACACTTCACATTTTTCTCTCTCTGAATTTTTGGTCTTAAATTACCCCGACACTGACCAGAAACGCTGCACAGCAGATGGAGCGTTGAGCCCTTCATCTCTTTGCTATGGAGGAGCTGTGACTCTTGAGCTGTTTGACAGTGGCTCTTGGGCCGCAGGCTGTTGATAGAGTACGTGACTGGCGCACACCACAGTGATCGTAACCCCAAGCCCCCCCGGCCTTATGTAAACAGACCCAGCAGCACTGCGGGGAGAGACAGGGATGGAGAGAGACAGAGAGAGGTCCAACATTCGATGAGAACTCATTTTATGTCCAAGAAATAGTGAGCATTATAGCCAAATTACATCATGGATTTATATTGTTTTCATCGGAACATGTTCATTTATTTTCATGGTTTTTTTTTTTCTTTTTCACATTGCATAACTGGCATTCCAAATTCCACTCCAGAATCTGATAGGGAATAATTATTGACTATGAAAACCTTTACAATTCTTCCATCTGTGCATGTTTTTGGAGTGACAGAGTGCTGTGGCTGATTGCAAGTAGATAAGATGGACAAAGGCCAAAGAGACAGACAGTGTAAAATTCTGAAAAGCCTTTGGGTTCAAAACTGCCATGAACCTCTTCACCTTAAGCAGTCTGTAGCTACAGGCTAGATAGCCTTTCACAAAACCAGCCTGGGGGACAATGTCTGTGTTGTGTCCGACAAAAAGGCCCATTTTTCACACTGGATTATATTTCCCTCTCTTTTTTCCCCCTCCTCAATGTCCAGAAATGTCTGCCAGAGAGAATTCCAAAAATCTAACATCTCTAAGCATTTTTGCAGTAGGCAGCCTCCTCCTTGGTAATATTGACTTTTAGCCCTTTTGTTTTATAGCAACTGGAAAAAAAAATCTGGCAGTCACTGTGGGTGTGAAAGACAGACCAATGACATTAAGAAAGATGTAGAAATAATGGAGATGTAGATTCAGAGCTTTGAATACTGAATGTACTGAATATTTATATTTATAAAAAAAACTGCAAACGTGACCTCTCTTCTCCCATCCATCCCTCACGTGCACAAGGCATTCGCTCTTCCCCAAAACAGAATTTGCAGCTGAGAAACGGAAGCCATTTCATATTAGTCTTCATCTGTAAGGGAATGCCCCCGGGAGGTAAACACAGGATTTGCATTTAGGCGTGAAGCCAGACAACTAAATAGAATCATTCACTTTGCTCTCCGGCGTATGACAGAGGGAGGATACACTGTGGCTGAGCGATTTCTTTGCTCTGAGTAAAGTTGGGAACGACTCTCAGAATTACACTAATTTGTAACCAAATCTTTACCTACAGTTTTAGCATTTGCATTTGGGAGTACTTTTTCTATATCCAGTAAGTATGACTCTGTGGCAGCATTGTATGAAAAGGCTGTTCACCCAACACCTTGTGTCATTTGGTACACATTTACTGTAAAAGTTGCAGGTACTTGTGTGCGGTGTGCCTTGAGAGTGAGTGACCTGCAGGCTAAATTACTAAAAATTTCTATCACGTTTACCTGGCTTTAGGTAATAGACAAAAAAACTTTTCAGCACTTGCTGACGTTTTCAGATCACATGGAGACACTGTTACAGCCTTGAATCTGTATAGCATTCGTAGTTTTATTTTATCACGGTGTTGGCTAACTCCACTTCCTCTGTCTACACGATCATTTTACACAGTTATTTGTCTCCAAAGAAACATTAGGTGCAGAAAATTGCAATTAAACAATCATTCTACTATCAAAGCAAACATTTCACTGACTGTTATGAGTAAGTGTCAACAGTAGAGTTTATTTTGGCAAAGACCTCTACTATCTCCCCCCACATTCACCACGCAAATCATGTGGTTTGCTGTCAGTCTTGTCTCATTGGCAGCACTGACAGACGCTTTCAAGCTGAGTGCTTTCCTGTCACTATGCAAGTCTCAATACATCTGTTGTGCAAGAAGGATGTGTTCAAGTAACAAATGAACACATGGTGTTGTAAACCCAGTACATAGACGTTTACTTGGACATGGACAAGAGAGGTTCCAGATTGGTCACAAAAAGATGAGCTTTTTTTTGGGAGGGATAAATGTTTTGTCTTTGAAAATGAAACATGATTTGTTTTTGTTTCGTCAAAGGCTGTTTACTGTAAAACAAGTTATGTAACATTTCATCTGTATGCAAATTACAAAGCCAAATATTGGTATGTTGTATTTGTGAGACAGACAAACACATAAATAGATATCACATATTACTGCAGACAGACAGACAGATAGACAGACAGACAGACAGACAGACATAGATAGATAGATAGATAGATAGATAGATAGATAGATAGACAGACAGACAGACAGACAGGATGGGAGGGAGTCGGTAGTGGGTGGTAGGCAGCTGATGTCTCCAGATGAGCTTGCTGTATGTTTCCGGGCTTCCCTCCGAGGGTGGCCCAGTTGGGGCATCTGCTCTCCCACGTCAAAGAGTTCCGCTGGCGCGTTAAGCGTGAAAGCTTGTTCCATTTCATCAGTTTTCAATGCGCAGCATACAGCGCTGTCAGCACTGCCCGATCAACAACAGGTGATGGAGAAGCTCGTAGCTAATCGCTTTTGGATGGTGAAAACGGATCTAGTTTGTGTTGGCGGGGACTGTCATGATACACTATCAGACACACAGTCTGCTATGATACAGACTGCATGATGGTGTATTGTGTTTCCAAACTCAAAGTCATGTAATGGCCTTCTCTGACCACTAATCTGCATCTAAGCCTACTACGGCATTTACATGGAAGATTCTTTACATATTAATGTCTGCTCACAAGACATCTTATACTTCATTTATACACTTGGACTCCAAATTCCAACTGGCAGACATCCTCAGGGGGAGCCCAGGTGAGAGATGTAAGAGAGAGAGAGAGAGAGAGAGAGAGAGAGAGAGAGAGAGAGAGAGAGAGAGAGAGAGAGCAGCAGAGTCTGTGTTTATGTGTCTGTGTGTATAAACTCCACAAAAGTGGAGGGTCTGGGGATTGATTAAGATTGATTCCTTATTTGGTAAATGCCTCTAACGAGCTGGGCCGCTCTAAAGCCTGTACAGTATTTATGGCATGTACAGTATCTGAAGAATGGAAATTTCCAGTTAGCATCTTCTCTTATCTGTATGTTAATCTAAAGAATTTTTTTTCTATTGGGCATACACATCTGGAAAACACTGATTGTGAGATTTAGTGATGAAAAATGCAAGAAAGAGAGAGAGAGTGAGAGAGAGAGAGAGAGAGAGAGAGAGAGAGAGAAATGCAGTTAAAGCGAGACGATTCAGAGCACTTAAAGAGCAAGGCTGTCTCCACAAGCTTACCCCACAGACATCAGACAAGGCAGGCTTGACTCCATTAGACGGAAATTAATCAGGGAGGTCATGTAGAGACAAAGGACAAATCCATAATGACCAAAGCCTGGTCTGACTAGAAATGACCCCTTACTCAAAGAGAACAAGGCCAAAATTGCTCTCAATATATTAGGCAAATATACCTATAATAACAACACCTTATATAATATGATTTGGATGAGGATAAGATTTTCCCATTGAAGCCTTATAAAAGCGTGGGAAGAGGAAATGGTGACATCCAAAACAAATGCACCAGTAATAATGTCTCTTTGAAAAACATGATGATTTTTTTTTAAAAGGTCCCTGGCGTTTCCGTTACCAATTACTTGGATATTTTGTCTAAAACTATTGGTGTTGGAAATATAGCACGTCTTATGTGATTTTGTGTTGGCAAAAGACTCAGACATGGAAGTTTTGATTAGAAACAAAGACCAAACAAAAACAAAAAAAATATCTTAACTTGAACAACTTGATCAGAATGTCTGGTTTCCGGCCTAAATAAATTCAAAGTATTACCATGCCAAAGATTTAGTTATCCATCCAGATAGGCACTTAGAATCCCTTTTCTATGAAGAATGATTTAAACCTCAAGAGTCTGTTCAAAAGTGTAAACATCAAACTTTCACAATACACTTCTCTCCCATCAGAAACAGTGCTACAGCTCTAGACGTCTATTATACTTGTATAACAGAACAGTTTTATAATGCCAAGTGTTTCATGTCAAGCACAGCGCACAATTAAAGCCTATGGCCTGTTCAAACACACGTCTCTAGAGCTATTAAGATGTGGCATCTCCTAGATAGGCTTGGCAGGTCCAATTTGTCTAAAGCACACATTGTACTGCACACAGACCATAATGTCATGTTTCAAACACTCCAAAAAATTATCTGACATTCTTTTGTGATAAAGTCATGAAACTGGCAAATATTCTCAGACCCTGAGGGGGAGCCCAGGTGATAGATGAAAGAAAAGCAGAAAGAAAATTGAGAGGAAGAAAAAGTCTTCTTAACTTTACTCTTATTTTTGTCCAGCATTTTGAAATGTGCGTAGTTTTGCCTCGTCTTAAGAGTGAATATAGACCTTAAAGACACACCATTGTATATTTTCACCAGTCATCGCCTAACCCTAGA
Organism: Sardinella longiceps; assembly: GCA_027497455.2. NCBI lineage: Eukaryota > Metazoa > Chordata > Actinopteri > Clupeiformes > Clupeidae > Sardinella > Sardinella longiceps. The sequence goes on along the minus strand of JAODXP020000012.1, from coordinate 13,001,644 downwards.
GATATCTATTGAATTAGTATTAAGTGAATATTTTCCCCTTGAAATAATCTAACAAGAATGGGGTTAGGATGCAGACAGTTGGGTTGCTGAGGGGTCATTGGGCCTTATTATAGGGTCTAAGGACTTAGGCTTCGTTCTCTCTGTGTGTAACATCCCCCCCACTAACCTCTACTGCTGACACCAGGAGAGGAGATAACCCCCTGCCTCCCTGTCCACTTCTCCTTTCCACACACACACACACACACACACACACACACACACACACACACACACACACACACTTGCTGTGAAGGATCAGGTGACCTCTCTTACCTTTGAAATTTGGGATGTGATCAAATAGCCCGCCATCAGTTAAAGCTCAGAAAGTTTGGCACAATGACCCCTTTCTCCCCTCAATAGAAACCAGGACCCCTGCTGTCCACAAAGGCTCTGAGGAGACACACTCTTATGCAATTGGTATGTGACTAAGCTCATGGATTAGTCTGCTAATGATGTTCTGATAGTCCAGACCACTTTTTGCCTGATGGCATGGAAGTTGAAAATTAACACAGAAAAAAGGAGGGAAAAAGATGCATACTTTCAGTCCCACAACACTAGTAGGGCTGATCACTGAAGAAATGAATGTTTTTTTAGGCAAACATACTAGTATTTTGTACAAAATACACATTCACGATGACATAGGCTACAGTATGTCATTAAATAAATCACATGGAAAAAAAAAACATTTTAACATCAAATATGTTTTGCAATACAATGGTGGTAAACATTGAGAAAGATGTTAAAACAGCACCCTCTGGAGTCTAAAAAGGGTACTGTAACAATCAATTTTCTGGTGGCTCGCTGGGTCTAAATTGTCAATAAGTTACATACTTCATAAATCTAAGACTTTATTGATGGCTTAGTGAAAGATACCTCTGATATTTGAAAAGAAGATGGATGTTTACCACCAGTGCATCAGTGTTGTAATCAGATTTGTCATTATCTCTTCCTAATGTGATGTATAATTATCTTTTCCTAATCCGGTGCCTTAACTTAATGAGTGCATTAAGGCATCTAATGATTATCTTGGCTATACATAATATCTAAAAATGCATATTCACACGTCTGATGAAATAATTATTTGCATATCGCACACATAAAAACATTAAGACAAGATGGTATAATAGTGCTTTCCAAAACACTATAGGGAAATTGGACACATGCCATGCCCATAGTCATTAAAGGCACATCTGTTTACAGAACTGCATCAAAGTTCACAGTTCATTCTTCATATGTCAGCATTATAGTAATGAACAGAAGGAGGCGAAACACTTCAATGAACCAAAGAGGATTGTTGTTTTGGGCTTTTAAAAGTTCCATTTCGTCGGTGGTGGCGGTGGCAACAGGAGCATAATGGTGCCCTCTGTTTCACAGTGTGTCCTTGTCCGTTTCCATCATCAGCATTTTAATTAGAGTGTTTGTAATTTAAAAAGCTTTGATGGGGTCATTCCCTTCTGATTACGTTTAACATCTCAATATGCCGGGGCATCTTTTATTGACAGCAATTTGGAGTAATCACTCATAAATATTGTTTGTAATGATTATGTAGATCCATCACTCTGGCTGGAGTCTCTTAGTGTGCAAAGCACGTATACAGGGCTCACAAAGCCTTCTTTCCATTTAAAATCCAAGGAACTCTCTCACCAATTGCCAGTTGCTTTAAATTGTCAAATTATTAAAGCAATCAAAGCAGGATGGTGGGCGCACCCAAATACATCCATGTATAATGTTTAAAATAGTTTAAAATCAGCAATAGTTTCATCCAATTCAGATCTTCACCAGGCCTTATAAATTATTACAGTAAAGCTGTCAAAGCAGGATGGTGAGCGAATCCAAATACATGTATGTTTAAAATGGTTTAAAATCAGCAACATTTTGATCCAATTCAGATCTTCATCAGGCCTTACAAATTATTAAAGTAAAGCAGTACTATGTATTTTTTGTTGTAAAACTAGTAAACTAGCTATCTAAAAGGCACACAAATATTCCAAACAAATAGAACATGCTAATGATTGATGTTTGATGGCAATATAATTAGTATTATCATGCTCTTAATGGGTTTTTGTCTTCTATTTCATGGTGGCCGTCCACCTTTCTGCATTTTCTGGATGGCTAGTGGGAATAAAACGTCTGAGAAAAAGGATGATGGTGATGAACAGTTGCACAGTGTTTTCCTTTAATTAATTTATTTGTACCAAACAAAAGGAATAAAATTATAAAGGCCAAATATTATTAGGGAGGGTACATTGATAAACTATCCTCATGGTTTCAGATGCTATTTCTGGCTTACAAAGCTGTCTGTGTTTCTGTGTGTTGCTACTGTACCTGTGGTAAGTTTTTAATCAGCAAGCATGGCCATGAGGGGAACTTTGTTATCAATGCCTTTTATCCCCACACAATACGGCTGCTAATAGCACATCTGCTGTCTCGTTAAGAGTCTCACTGAAACACAGAGGAAATTGGGTAAGTTATGTAAGGGTCATAGAATTTAAACAAGTAAATGAGGATGGACTGTCCTTGGTTTGATCCCCGCACCAATTTACCCCACCATATGGCTCCATTAGCTGCGTAGGTATGTGGGGGTTATACACTCAAACGTGTGACAGCATCCGGATAGAAGGACGGTCCCATCTGCTTAAAGTTCCCAGCGACACCTTGGAAGAACTAAACTGCACACTCTGGCATTTTATCGTTTTTCTCTGAACAAAAGAAAAAAGAATTTGTGATAAAAAAGAAGAAAGAGAGAAAGCATGCTACCAGAAGAGGGCATGTTTGAAGAGTAATCCCGTGCTCTTGCCCACAGCTGCCCGATTGTTTTTCTCTGACAGTTTGTGAATGGATGGAGTTTTCTCTCAGATAACTCTGTAATGGAAATAGTGACAACTGCCCTTCTTTGTGGATACAGTCCACTTAAAGACACGCGGTATGGCACCATATGCATCAATCATAATCAAAGCATGTCTTCTCTGGGACGATTCCTGCTGTAACCATGGAGTTTGAAGTACAGTAGATACTAGTGAAGTATTGCTTTTTTGTAGTATGTGGGTCAGTTGTCTTTGGAAAGAAGGAGTATCGTATCGTACCGAACCCCCCACCCCCCATCTTCTTTCCTCCACAAGCTCTTGTGAGAGGGCGCTCATTACATGTGGACTGTTTTTCCCCTGAGCTCAATTATAAACTGATACCGAGCATCTGATACAACATCCTTTTCATGAGTGGCACAGTCTAGTCAAGATGATGAGCAGGATTTTCTTTTTTTTTTGCCATGTAGACTGTACTACATCACTGTACAATCATAGCATGCTTGTACTGCTGACTACTTTGGAAAAGGGAGTTTTTAGGGTTCAGTTAATCCTTCTTACAGCACAATCCAACTGTATTATGTTTTCATATTTCACATAAGGAAGAATATTCATGTAGCTAAGCCCTCATTAACATACTGGATTGAAAATGCTAATTTAGAAAAGCAGGATTAAGAGTTTCATATACTGTAAATGAGCCAATTTTACTACTATAAGACCTTATGTCACTTATGTAATACCCATAGTAGCTGTAAGGTACATATGATTTGTGAAATCCATAAAGAGAGAAACTACTTTTTGTCAGTGCAGATACCAGTTACAAGTGGTACAATTTCAGTTGAGGAAAGAATGATACGGATCTTGGAGTAGATTTTTAAAACTTTATCAGACATGTCACAGGACAAAAGTCATAAGGAAGAAACAACATCTGACAGAATACACACAAAAGACAGACATAAACAGGAAGTATGAAAACAACCAAAACAAGAGGACATCAGAAATAACAGGAGGCTTTTCTTAAAGGGTGCAAGGAGAAATACTGCAAAGAGATTTTTTCTTTTTTTTTTTTCATTTCATTTCTTTTTTTTTTTTTTTTTTGGCAAGCATTAGGAACAAGCTTTGCGAACCAGTGCCATTTTCACTGCCCAACATTTCAGTCATAACTGTAGACACATACCGCATCTTTACACATATTCTACCGCTCATAGGCTCAACAAAGATCTAGGCAAAATGGAGAATGCATGTGGTGAGGAATGCAAGAACTGAAAATTGAGCATACCAAATTTGAAAACAACTGTACCCAAAAACAACACATTTGTGTTGAAATAATTATAATGAACTGAAACAATGAAACAAAGGAATGTGAAAATATATATTTACTCAATTTCACTATAATAGCAACTGCTTCACATTGCATTCTTTGACTTCAACCAACACCTATACCTTTTATTTTTGGAAAAGGGCAGCATGGTGACATATGCCTTGGTATGTCAACAAGGTAATTTGTAAATATATTTAGGGCTACAGAAGGTCATCATTTAAAATCACTGCAAAATTCAACAAACAAACCCATTCAAAACCTTGAAGAAATGCACCAGGAATGCACAAATCATAGTGTAACAAACATTTTATCTTGTGGAAACTACACACACATACCTGTAAAAGTGTCCATGGCACATCCATCACTGCTAAACACACACTTTTTTCACATTTGAGAGGGCTAAAGATATACACTGTAAATCTTTATGGTTTAACTGCAGCCATGGCACCAAAACACTGAACTGCTGAAACATATACAGTGCAGGAGAATGAGACTCACCGTTTTATAAAGAATACCAGTGAACAAACCAGAAAACTGTTGCGAGTTAATGTATGGCTAACTAAAATATTCCACTGGAAACAATCCTTAATAAAAAAAAAATATGAGAGAATGTGAAGGACAATGATTTTACGAAAAGAAAGAGGCGGGGTGGGAGAAAAAGAAATAAATCGGAAAAACTTCAGCATCTAAAACACTATGTTCTGATTCCGACAGGCAGTATCTATGTTGATAACTTGAAACAAAAGGCAAAAAAAGTACACAATCCCATGTTCATCTGATATGCCGCTCTCACACTGACTGCATATGGACTGATACTCACTTTTCAAAACACACACAGAGTTAAAATAGCAGGATACCGGTGGTAGCGCACAGTAAGTCTTGCTTGGTGATGTCTAATGATAAGGAGACACAAACAATAACAATCAAACTTGCTTTAAAACTCTTTCCCCCCAGTCTCTGCTACTCACAGCTACCTGATCAGCACATAACCTCCCTCCCCCCCAGTCGGCACTGTCGTCGGGAACACAAAGTCACTTTGCAAAGAGAGAGAGGGAGGGTCGATATGCAAAGTGAGACCAATGTCATGGGAACTCCCCTACAGTTTGTGCCCACTCGCTCCATCCCTTCTTGGCTTTGCCCTAACAACACGCTGTCCATCAAGAGAGTGGCTCTTATAGTGTCAATGTGCCATGGTGTGGAAGGGGACAAGGTTGCCTGCGTGTAGGCTTGCAATCCCACAGTCCTTTGTGCTGTTTGCTCGTACGTCGTGCTGGTGATTGCACTCAAAGGGCCGACACCTTGACGACGTTCGAGCTGGTCGTGGTCACCACGCTGGCTCCGGTGTTGGAGAGGCCGTGGCCGTCGTCCTCTGCCGAGCTCCCCAGGCTGGGGGTCTGGATGCTGATGATCGCCGTGGTGACCTGCTGCTGCTGTCTGAGGTTGCCGCGGTCCAGCTCGTTTGTCTGCATGTTGAGATTAGAGCGACTGGAGGGAGGACAGGACACACAGAGGAGTTTAAAACCCATCTAAGATAATAAAGGCTTTAACAAAGAAACAAAAATGAAGTGTCTGTAAACAATGGCAATAAGAGAACAGGAATGGAGAGCTGAGAAAAAAAAAAGCATCTGAGAAAACAAAAATCACTGAGCCAGAACTCCTGTTTGAGTGAATGCCTTTTGTTTCATCAGCACAGCCACTCTATCAGTCTTCCTACACAATGGTGGCGGAAACAAAGATGTTTATTATTGAGTGATTTCAGGGTTATAAAAGAAACAACAGTTTTTGATTGGTAATAAAGAAGCACAACAGGGAGCCATAGCTATAAGAAAATGTTATTTAAGAGAGACGGCATTTAATCATCATACTGTTTTGAAGGTTTTCTAGCCAAAAAGGTTTGAATTTGTGGTGCAGCCCCAAACACAATGCATAGTGTATTTTATTTCAGTGTATATGAGTGTATCCACTGCCTTATTATTCTGTAGTGAATACTGACTCATTTAGCAGTACACTGCCCTCTAGTGTTCAGTTCCAAAGTTGTCCATGATTTCACCTCTGACCTTTTGCATAGAGCCTGCTACAATGCCGTCAAGATGCCTGGATTGCTGTAAATGCACCCAGTGAACTACATGCAATCGCAATGCATGCAATCTGTTAGAATAGAATAATGTACAGCCCATCGAAATCCCCATAACTTGAATCCCCCTAATTGGTCTGAACTGCTCTGTGGCTAGGGTGTATTTTGCTGCCGAGTGAACAATAGAGTTAAAGTTAAACTGATATTTAGCAGATGCTTTCATCCAAAAGCGTTGCAGACTCGCAACATGTGATTGGGGAGCTGAATACGGATGACCTCCACCACACCCACCACCAGCAGGATAATAGTAGGTTTGCTCTAAAAGCACAGTGAGATTGTTCAGATAATGACTTACTTTGTATACTCTAGGTTAGCAATGCCTGCAGGAAATGTATGACAATACAACAGAGGCCTGTTTCTGCTACTGCACCTGCTCAATATGCAAAGCCTAGACGAAGCTAATCAAATGTACTATGACTACAAACAAATTAAAATGGCACAACAAAAACAGAATTTACTGTATGCCTTCAAACTAATTAGGATGACAAAAGCCAAAAAAGGCAGAATGACAGCATGATGTATCCCACACAAAAAAAATCAGGGATTTTTAAGGAGATTTCTCTGGTTCTTACATTGTTCTAGTAGAGCAGATTTGAGTCATACTGTACACTATTGTCTTCTTACTTTTTTTCAATATGGCATCCCAAATGCCTGAACCAAGAATTACCAGTTTTTTCTATAAACACTTAAGTACACAATGGATGCTTTTCTGATGGCACGATGGCACAAGTTGCTCAAAGTCACCCCTGCCACCGAGACACAGTTCGGTGTAGATACAGCACTGTAGGTCAGTGGTGGGTGTCTGTCCTTGTGCGTGTCCTCTGCCTTGTGCCTGCTGCTCTGTGCCACCTGACACCATGTTGTCGTTTGTGGGAGTGATGGATGAATCAGTGCTTTTGCCTGTGCTTCTTTTGTGACCCTGCTGACCTTCCCGCTCGACCCCTTCCCTTATTCAGCGACCCTTTCAGCAGATGAAAGTCCCTCCTGGCTCAACTTTGCCAAAGTCCGGGTTTATACGGAACATAAGGGCGACCATGGACTGTTACATAAGGGCCATAGAGGTTGAAAGAACCTTTCCTCTGCCCCTACTGTCTAGTAGAGGTGGACGAGTAAAACTCCTCCACTCTTACATTGTATGAATTTCTTCCAACACACATTCAGGGGACTCAGATGATTTCACTAATTAGCTCACCTGCATGGCTGAAGAACTGAGCTGTGCTAAACAGCTGGTTTAGTGAATGGTTGGAATAATTACATGCTAAGACTTCAACTGCACCAAACCAAGGTGTTCCAACTCAGCTGTCTGCACAAACATTCTATTTGTCTCTGCTTACCAATCTCTGGTTACAACTGCAAGTCCCCACAACTCTCCAATCCTATTTTGTAATATGTATTTATTTGGTTTTGTAATGTGCTAATGTATTATTACTTGACTATAAACTTGAGTTTGTCCAATATGACCAGGTGGGGACAGGGGCTGCCAGTGGTACCTCACCGCTCATCACTTTCCAATTTATATCACTCAGATTTATACGCGCAGTATAAAGACAGACAGACCGCCTTTACAGTTATTCCAAGAGGCAAGCTGGGAATCCTATCTCCTCTGGTGTTTAAATATTTAGGAAACCTGTAGAAAGAGATGGATCGGGCGATTTAAAGAAATGTAATTATGGAAGTTAGGACAGTCCCAGAATGTACTGTATGCCTTGGCAGCTCGAGTAATAAATAACATTACTGTTTGAGTATTAAATTACCCAGAGATTAAGACTTTTATCACCGTGTGAATGTAAATGCTGGAGGTTTAACTCCAATTGGGACCACACACACACACACACACACACACACACACACACACACACACACACTGTGAGTCTACGCGTCAGTTTGATCAATGCATCGGCCTAAGCGTCTACCACGGGTCTGACCTGCTGCTGTGGATCTGCTGTCCGGCGCATTGGATGTTGATGGCGCTGAGCTCCTGCAGGCCTGGTGAATGGGGCAGCGTGTGTGTGAGCATGTGCGGCTGCGTGTGTGAGCTCACGGCCGGCACGCTGGCGTTGGGGACCGGGAGGCTTCGCTTGTTCCGGCGGGTGCAGCAGGTGCCAGTCAGGCCGTCGCCGCTGGAGACGGAGGGCGTGCGGGAGCGGTATGGCTGCAGGGCACCTTCCAGACAGTTCTGCTCAAACAGTTGCTCATCCACAAACTCATGGCCCTGAGGAGAGAAAGGAAGAGAGAAACAGAGAGAGAGAGAGAGAGACAGAGAGAGAGAGAGAGAGAGAGAGAGAGAGAGAGAGAGAGAGAGAGAGAGAGAGGGAGGGGGGGGGGAGAAAGGAGAGGGAGGGGAAGAGTAGTGGAGGACCACATGGGGAAAGAAAAAAAAGGCAAAAGCAAAGAAAATGAAAGAGGCAGAAGGAATTGAAAGAAACAGGGAGGGCATAAAGAAAGAGAGCGACTAACAGTGATGAGTCAAACAAAAGAGAACGCCCATTTTACACTGAACTTCTGCTTATTTTGCAAAACATCCTGACGCAATGTATTTTTCTCCTTCCAACAATACAGTAAGCCCTAAAGGGCCTAACAGAGGGATACAGTACGTAAAATCTGTTTAAAAGGGTTTTGAGAAACTCTATAGTCCCCCATTATCTGATTCTGTTTTGCCTCTCGAGCATTTCTACAGTACTCAGGTGGATAACTATGTAGACGCAGACTTTATAAACTGCTCGGTGATTCAGCAATTTTGAAGAACAAATAAGTTAAGAGAATTGGAGAGCAAAAGACTAGACGTATCTGGATTGTATGTCTGCAGGTTGTGCACGGAATGACTCACTGTAGTTTTCTCTAAACATTGCAATAGGTGGTGATGTTGGGTCTCTAGCAGGGAGGTTGTCTTGTTCAAATGCTGCTGTTCTTCCTCTGAGGCCTACACACACACACACACACACACACACACACACACACACACACACACACACACACATTATTTAACATATACATGGTTGTTCTTTCACATTCATACACTATTTCAATAGAAAATGGAGAAGAAACTGTGCTACATAACAGCAGTTTGAACACTATACATGAGGTTTGTCATGAAGACATCAGATGCCAAGTCACTTTTTAGAAATATTCAAAAGTTAAAGGTCCCATATTACGCTTTTTCCAAGCTAACTTTTTTAGCTCTAATGTTCAGAACAGGTTGTTTCTCATGGGGGGTGCACCAGGTAACTAGACAGCTGCAGACAACACATTGAGTATTTCCCCTGTGGCCTATGACAGACCACCCCTAATTAGTCAATTGATAATTTTCATTGTTCTCAGCTGCAAAGTGCCTGCCAACTTCTCTTTTTTTTTGCAATTATCCATTCTCATTGCCCTCAGCTGCTTACGTGGCTGCCAATGTTGTGGGACCCCACCCAACTTACCCTGTGACATACATAGTTAGGACGATTCTATGCAGGTGGTTTAAGCACACAGCAGCTGAACAGTTACTAACAGGGTAAATTGTCTATTTTAACAATTGAGGCTTTTTATCCAACTTAAAATGTGTGTAGAGGCAGTATAGAGCCAAGAAACACATAAAAAGCCATAAAAAGTGATTTTTTATAATATGGGACCTTTAAGTTGTTTTTGAAATGATTTACAAGTAATCTGTTTCAAACTGCAATTTTATCTTCATGTAAAAACAAATCTAAAACCCCAAAATATTCCAACTGTAGTTGGACTGATAATATTTAACAAACTTACATGAATAAATCACATTTCTGTGAACTCATCTCAAACGGATACAGAGGGTTTTTGCATCTGAACATATCTCTGATCATATAGAGCACAGAGGCACCAGTGGACTGAAGCCAGACTATTTGCCCATTGTGCCATCGTCCCATAATATGAGTCTGTCTGTCGTCTTGGACTGGTCTTAGATTGATGAATTGGAGGTCAGTACGGTACTTTCACTTTCATACACAGATTACAAAATTGGATTCACAGTGGTCTATCAATATTGACAGACTACCCTCCGACTCAGAGACTTGAGCTGGCGCTTGTGCTGGCGTTGGCTCGCGCCACGCTCTGAATATCTGGCTCATACGGCTCGTCTCTCTCATCCGGAGGAGTCTCGGTCCAGTGAATGCATTATTGAGCCCCTGCGTCACTAACCTAAGGAGGAAGGCCTCTGGCTGGACGTCTGTGTAGGAGTGTAACAAACGATGGAGATAAAAGTCCTCGGAGGTTGTGCCGTGTGATGATATTTTGGAAGCCTTTTGAGAGGGAAACGGGTTGGAAAAAGACAGCTCTTGCCGAGGCCATTCAGTGTGTTGACAAATGGGGCCTTTTTAAGGTCCTGTGTGTTATTCCTGCGTCACCTCGCTCTGCTCAACATGGAACTGCCCACAATGGCACTGCCATGGCAAACTTGTGTCTCAAAAGATGATGCAACTGACAGCTCCATCCAAAAAGCTGAGTATGAAGCCAAACACCTCATATTGCTTAGATTTATATCAGAACTTTCTGCCTTCCTCGTTTGACTATGAAAGGGGGAGATAGTGGCTTGATAACATGAGCACAACGACTTCTGTGGAAGTCTACCACTGCAGATGAAGAGGCACACCAAGCCTTTGTGGGGCGCCCAACAAAGGAAACATTATGATTGTGGCAGAAAGACCAGTGTTCGCTCCTCTCATCCCTGCCTGTGTTAGGCAGCTCTAATCAAATGCTAATTAAAGCTAATTGGCTGTATCATATCCTGATTGGAGCCCGTATTCCTTTCATCTGGTGTGACATTCACTGGGAAGGGAGTCAGAGCACAGGGTGAAACAGAGACAGCGAAGAGAGGGGGAAGAGAAGAGAAAGAGAGAGAGAGAGTGAGAAAAAAGAGAGAGACGTACAGTAGAGAGAGTTAGGCATGGGGGTGGGGACGCTGGTACTTTTCCATGAGATAACCAGGGACTTTTTAATTTCTCATAACTCCTAATTAAAACATAGAGCGAGCGAGCAAGTCCTGTGGCCTGATTTTTATTATCTTTACCTCACACTGCACCCTGCACGAGCACTGAGTAGTAGAGATCCAAACATCATGGAGCCAATGTAACCGAAATGTAGCACATGAAATGGACATTAGTAATTAAGTATTAAGACCTCCTAACCAACCACACTCATTCAAATGTTTTCAGTTAGCTAATATTGTGCTGCTCTGTCTTTAAATAGTATTTGGATGGGATGTACAAGCATAATTCTGCAGCAGAATTACATGGTGTACCCTACATTTTGTATGATCAGGAAGTTATCAGAGTAGATATTACCAAGGCATTAACATTAATTTCATATTTTGTCCATGCTTTCCTTAACTCTTTAACATGCAAAAAACCCTAACCCTAACCTTAAACCTAACCCTAACCATGACAAATACCGGATGACACTTAATGACAGCAGGTGTATAAAGTTTATGACAGATTCATGACAATGTCATGTCATAGCTAATGACAATGTCATGTCAGTCTTATGATAGTACCTTCAAATAAAGTGTAACCGTTTAATGTGTCTCCACAGTGCCATAATGTAGTATTTAAAGGAAATCAACCTTATCATACAGTACATGTGCATGTACAGACATCCCAACCTGCGGGAACTAAATTCAGGGAGTTGTCAACCCCCGACCCTATGTGAGACTCCCAGAGGTTCTAACAAACTCTGGATGTCTGTAATACCCTCACACAACAACTGCTACAGTACAGATGTTGGCGGGAGACAGTAGGGTCAATGCCCAATGCCTTTCTTTCAATTATTTTAATTCTCAACTTGATTGGTATCACAAGTATGAATGATTATAATTACACACCTTTACAGAGGACTCAGGATTTTAACAGGTGAAGTTGATAAGACTGAGTACAGTAGGTGAAAGCAGACAGATAGATGCACACACGCGCGCACACACACACACACACACACACACACACACACACACACACACACAAACACTCACACACACACAAACACACACACACACACACACACACGCACACACACACACACACACACACACACACACACACACACACACACACACACACACGCACACACACACACGCACACACACACAGCAACAACAACAACAACAGAGAAATGGAAGGCCAGTCACAGATAACAGGCTCCATGCATCTGTTTCCAGTCTAGGCAGTGTCATTGCTCTTTTCACCCGGGTGGAGACAGACAACACCCCTCCCCTCCTCTCCTCCAACCTCCGTCCTTCCCCTCTGAGACTCTCCCCTCCTCACCGTGAGATCCAGAAGCTCGTTCAGCAGCCCGTTGCGTTTAGTCTGCAGGTAGGCGTTGGAGCTCCCCTTCTTGGCTATTCTTATCCGGGCGAGTCGGGCTTTCTGTGTGTGGGCAGAGAGGGGGTTTAAAGGTGTTAGACAGGGAGTGGGAAGAGCAATGCATTTCCTAATGCTCACGGAGAGCTGCTGCTGCTGCGGCTGCTGCTGTTGCTGCTGCATGATCCGCTACCCACCCAGACCCAACCCCAGCCCAGCCCGGGGCCATGATCAAATTATGAGCTGGATCTGACAAATGGCTTTTATATGTATTGGGATTTTGACAATTATGCTTAAGGCTTGTGGAGAGGCGTTGAATAAAACATTGGGGGGGGAGTGTAGCACTAAGTAACTTTACCACAGAACATGGACATTTCTGAATATAAAACCATCGGGCAGATTTCAGGAGCAGAAAGGCAGCCAACTATACTGCAGAATTGCCTAATGATAGACTGGAACCACTTTGCAGAATAATAACCCTATGGGGTGGCAGGGTGCAATAAATGGTGAGGAATGGGAACCCATCATCCATGCAAGTCCCAAACAAGAGAGAGAGAGAGAGAGAGAGAGAGAGAGAGAGAGAGAGAGAGAGAGAGAGAGAGAGAGAGAGAGAGAGAGAGAGAGAGAGAGAGAGAGAGAGAGAGAGAGAGAGAGAGAGAGAGAGAGAGAAAAGATCAAAAATCAAAACAGTTCTCCCACTCTCTCTCCTACAGAGGAATTGCCTAATGATATACTAGAGTTGAAGCCTTTAGCAGTAGAGAAAATGCGAGAGAATAGCATCAAGCTTCAGACATTGGGTCACACCATGCGTGCAAAACACCAAAAACTCAAATGAAAACAACATCAAAAAAACAAAAACAAAAACAAAAAAAAAATAAACAACAAATCCTCAGTTCTTGACTTTGATTGGGCTATCAGAGACCTCATCCGTTAGTATATTCCTGATGAAAGGCATCTATTAAATCAATGGTCAATGGGCCCAAAAATGTAATGTTTAAAGACACATCCAGAAAAACAGCCAACATGTTCTTTACAAACTCTATCACAGAGCAATTTAGAAAGTATAGGGTTGAAATAGAGCCGGGGAAATTGTTTTACAATGTCTTTGACTGCACAAGTTAAGACTAAAATATTGACTGAAATATAGATATTTCTAGCTGTAGACAGCAGAAGACGAATCCTCAGTGCGCAATGGGCACTATATAAGGCCATTATACCATATAATTTGCTCAGAGACTTACTGCCAGGGCTCCTCAGAAACCCACTGAGGTTGTATAAAGAGAAAAGTAATAGGGGCCATTTGTGGGTTGTGAAGTGGATTGTTTCAAAGAAATAGTGGGGCCATTTGTGCCTGCATGTTCAAAAGGCCAATACAAAGAAAATTGTCGAAATATTTCACTGAGACGGTTGTAAGTATCATTCTCAAAGACACATCTAATGGTATCATTTAAGGCGAATGCAACAGCAACAAACACATGATTCAACCTGTTCTGATTTGGTGTGATTGTTCTTACTGTTAAGAAATAATGGATTGTGTCTAAATCTGTCTTTTATTGAATACTAAATCAAGGTACAGTACACATTAAGATTTCACCTGGTGACCATTTTGGCGAGGCAAGGCAGTTCACTGTGCATGTTCCCTTCCAAGTATGTGAAATTGTGCTCGTAATCATCTCGTAATCTGGTGACTAGGCATTTCTACCAATCTAATTACGGTACACCACTGAGCAGAGGCTCTATGAGAGAGCTCTATGAGGTGAATGCAATTCTGCAGATGATTCCCAGTTATCTCACATCTAATGATGCCTGCTGGCAAACGCACAGCTACTAGGTCCCAGCAGGATCATCACATTCTCTTTTACTGTGAAAACAAATATGAGTACACAGAGCTGTTGTTATATTCACTATTTCTTTTACTATAATTCTGCATGAAATATTATGCCAAGTTTTTGTTATTTATTCTATTTCATCCTTGATAGTGATTGGTTTGGCACAGCTCAAATAAATTGACCATAAGATGGTGTCAGGTGCCAGTTTTTATTTTACAAATAAGGCAGCCATTATCAAATCACCTCCACTGTTCAATTATTTATCTGTGTCCCCCATGTATAGTAATTCTGCTATTGCTAAGAATAGACAGAGAGCTGTGTTTGTATTTGGGTGTGAGGCTGGCCGTGCCTTTAAGGGAAGTACTTTGGCCCAGTGGGCTACATCTCTGGAGGTCCACTCTAATGGAAGTGGGCCTTGCAACTCCTTGCTGACCTTTCCTGCTCCTTGTGTTTCTCGCTTGACAGGTTTTCTCCTCCCTGGACTCGCGCCCCGACAGAGCTTTGTCTGGTCGAGGCTCTGCATGACTCTGTGCCGTCATTACCGGCCGTGACCCCGAACCATTTAGAGACGTGCTGTGCTTGGAGGGCAGGCATTGAGCATGCCCACAAAAAAAAAAAAAAAAAAAACAACCCACAAAACACTAGTCCACTAAATTGACTCCGTCAACTGCGCTATTCTAGATTGGAAAGGAAAGAAACAAGAAGAGTTTTGGTGAAGAAAAAAACATGAGGTTGATGTGTTACAAACCTCGATCACATGTGGGCCTTGACACGCCACAGGAGCAATGACAGCAGGAGCTGTGAAGAGCTGTGAATACTCACTGTTGATCTGATTGTTCATAAGCGACTCTATTTTAGATTTCTCAGGCTGCTACAGTAAGGTCACCCTGAGTAGAGGGAAGATGTAATGTAATGGGCAAGTAACATAGGGTGACTGAGAACGGTCAAGGCTTTTTAAATTATTTCTGCTTTATAGCTTAATAAATTGTGGTTGTATGTGTGTTGAGGACACGAGGAGGCATTATATATATGATTTTCTTTGGGTGTTAAGTTCAAGGGCAGGCTTCATATTGGAAGATATTAGACAGGAAACTCTCCATCTCTTCTGTATTCTCTCAATTGTTGAGTATTTCCTGAGCTCTGTACGTGCTGCGTGTGTGTAAGCATATGGCCTCCAGTGGAAGTGAATGATTAGCCAGATTATTCGTTTGACATTTCGACTTCCCCACAATAAACAAGGTTGCCTGAGCCACAGTTGCTTGCAAACCTGGCAATTAACACACCCCTAAGGAAGGTGTACTACAAAGTCAAACGCCTCCGTTTCATTTGGCTCAATTAATCGTTTCGTCACAGAAATACACACTTGTGTAGCCTGTGCTTGTCTCTCAGCACTTAACCCCCCAGTGCTTTATTGCATCTCATGTGGATTGGATTGGATGCGGATCCACCAGCGTCTGTCTGCTGGGTTTTGGAAGGTGACCGTAGACGACTTTTCTACCCGGTGTCCCACTGCAGGAGCTGTTGCATGGAGGCTGTTTGCAGGGGTGGATGCTATTAACAGGTGGCACAATTTTGCTCTTTCCTCCCCATTTGATTCTATTATTTAACCGTTTCCTCTATTACTCTCACTATCTCCAGCTATCTAGGCAATACGTTCCTCCCATCTCTCTCTCTTTCTCTCTCTCTCTCTCTCTGACTCTGTCGCTCTCAATTTTCTGTCCTCTTTCGTTCTGTCAGTATCTTTACCGCTATGGTTCCCTTCCATCCATCTTTCTATCCTTTTTCGTTTTCCATCAGTGCTGTGCCCTCTACTCCATCCTTATCTGTCACACAAGAAAGGTCAGCTCCACCCAATTTAAGGAAACAGTATGAGTCAAGTGTTGTTTATTTACTCAGGAGCTTTCACAGTTAGAGGGGGAGTGGGGTCGTTTTCTCAGCCAGAGTGGCTTCCTCACAAAATATAGAAACTTCAACTTGAATGGAAAAAAAAAAAAAGTTTATATGAAAAAGGGAGATGAGATTTTTCTCATCTCAAAAGCTCTCTGCTGACACCTGGGACTGGTAAATGCGAGTGTATGGGGTGTTTTATTATTCAAATAGAATCAATTTAATTAATTGCATTCGAGCCTAGCAAAACGGGCAGTAAACAAATAATGGAATCTCAAGCTGTTGCCATTCTAACACTTTTATTATTAAAGTCTGTTGTGAGGCAATGGGAATTGGCTGTTAGGAGAATATTAATTGTCTTGAAAAAAAAGCTTGTGTGGTGTAAAATATTATACATCCGTATGGTGTTTAACACCACAACACATAATTTAGACTCTTGTCTAACTAGGCCTGCGTGTGTTTGTGAATTTAGTCACTGGGGAATAAAGTTCCCTCTGCAAAAGCCAACAATTGTGAAGAAGAGGGCAGATTGTCAGTCATGGAATTACTGCATCTCAAGAGTATATTTTTAGCTTTAGGTTTTTGGTTCCAGCTCTTATTGGCTAACATTAGTGGAATTAGCAAAAACAGAAATTATTTGTTGACATTTCCGTCTAAATGTGTTATGCTGCACTGCTAAAATGTACTTTAATGTTCTTTAAATGACTTCTTATTG
>JAODXP020000012.1:12857113-12979613 GCA_027497455.2 Sardinella longiceps | reverse complement strand
ATGATGGCAACCCTTCGGCCTCTATCCCTCCGACGGGCGCCACCGTGCCAAGGCAAGACGAGGCGGGGACATGAACGATGGCATTCAGTGCGCTGGGCTTTCCTTTTCTCTTCCACTGTTTCGCCCTGCGGTTTTTCTGATAGTAATACTTTAAGAAGTGTGTCTGGCAGTGCATAGTCTCTGGTGATGCTCCAAGAATAAAAAAATGGTAAAAAAAAAAGGTTGTACCACGGTCCCCACACAAAACAGAAAGACTGTCACTTAGGAGAGGATGTACCTGCAGGGCAGGATATGAGGGTACTCTGACAAATGTACTCCTGCATAAAAACAAGTCTGGATGTGGCCCAGGTAAGGCTCAGGCTTGTCTTTGATCTGGCTCAGAGACAGCTGGTATTTAGGCACCAGTTGGACATAGTGTTCAGCTCCATGGTGTAATATTAATGTGATGGAATGTAATTAAATGACTTGTGGCTACCAAAATAAAGTCACTGAAAGCTTTAATTCGTCAATGAGACTTTCAGCAGAAACTCAGACATCCATATTAACTTGTTGCAAGCTGCAGGGACAGCAAAATCCAATAGAGTTTTATGTATGAAGTTACCCACAGTCAAGATTTCAACTTTCAACTTTTTGGTCGAACTATTTGGTCGAACATAGTCTAACTAGCAAAATGACAGCTAACAGTAACTCATAGGGGAAATTGGAAACTCTGTTTCCCTTGCCCTAATGAATAAGTGTTAGCTGCTGTTTTGCAAATTTGGTCTATGCTATACCAAATTTTCTTGTTTTCTTTCTTACCAACAGCAGTCTGTGATCTTGAACAACAGGGAGATGAGTTGTTTGCATTTGGCAGATCTTTTCTTTTAAAGGAAATGGATTTCTGTCCAATTAAAAAGCCTTCTTGGGGTTCTACGTAGAGAAACTAGTTAGTTCACTGAATATTCTTTAATATTTTGCTTTCCAAGATAAACGTTTTTTTGTTAAAGCCACCACACTTACATATTACATTAGGCAAAGTAGGAAAAGTGTATGGCCCAATAGACATTCAATCAATATCACTTTTCAATTGACTTCTCCACCAATTCATGCTGCATCTAAAGTGCATCTGGCTAAAAAACTTGTACACACTAGTTGATACATGAGATTTGAGCATAGATACCTATCAGATCAGCAAACGCCAAGCTTTGCATCCTATGCCTGAATTATGTCGTCTGTATGTTTCGCAATTCAGGGTGCTTCTGTTTTTTTTTTTTTTTTTTTTTGTATGACTGGAATATTCAAGAAAAGTCTCTGTGACCTGAATGTCACCAGCCTCATAAAAGCAAGCCAATTAGAATCAATCAGGAAGCCACCAAATCACTCATAACAAAAAAGGGGCCAATTAGAGTTGTGAATATTCATGATGCAGACGCACACTTAGACATGCAGTGGTGTGATGAAGGGCCATCTCAGCTAAAGGAGTGCTGATTGCTTAAAGGGTGTAGTTCAGATGTCAAAGTTGTAAATTTGTACTCTGGAACACTTTTTTCCATGTCCTGTTCTTGCGCCGTTCACAAAGATGGCTATTTCGTCTAATTTACATTTCAAGCACAAAAGGTCATAAACAGTCAGAGGCAAATGCTTTATGGCTAGATAGACGGTGAATTTTCTATATTGCCAGGCAGACAAAACTCACAGCTACAGTAGATGGACAGAGAACTTTTCTATATGGCCAGTTGGATTAAAAGTAACAGCTTTCTCTGCTCATATATAGACCACACAAAAGCACTTTAAACCAACCCAGACTCAGATTGAACTCTTTATCCCACCGAAGGGTTTCCTGATCTATGATTACTGTAGGCTATCATCTATCCTTAATTTGTTCATCTAACTCTTTTTTTATGGACAGAGGCAGGGAGATGGCCGAGAGATGTGGAAAATCAATGCTGAGAGAATTTGTTCTGTCTGGTCAATCTCTCCAATTCTGGGCCCATTAAATATTTCATTAGAGAAACCTTGGTGATTGTTTCCACAACACGCCTGTAATCCTTTCAGACAGCCTCTTACTAATTGCTCTCTCAGAGATCGCTAGTAGAAACAAAACAAAACTGGTCACAATATGGAAGCAAAAGAACTTTTATCTGATATGATATGACCTTAACAAAGAGCAGTGTAGACTACAGATGTGTATGAGATCCAGTACATGCTCTCCAAGGCACAGATAAGTATCAGAGTACATACTACTTTAGTCTGATACACAAAGTTGTCCAAAAAACTAAATAATAAGCAGGTCTATATTATAGGTCTATATTAGTTGCAGTATTTTATGTAATGAATGACACAAACTAAGATTAATTTGTGGAGTACAATAAACCGGGATATGTCCAAAGATTTCTGGTCAGTGTGAGTGTCTATTACTGTCGTTAACTGAACAAAACTGCCTAGTTAAGGTTGAGCTGCAGTAGCGGAAGTATGTTGTTTGACAAAGGACTCCAATGTGAATCTAGACAGTTAGAAAAAAGTATCTGTGATCGCTGTATTGCGCACTATTGAGCAGAAAATGCTTACGCCACTGTCTCCCTTGGGAATATTGGTAACATATGTAGTTTATAACCAATAGGTTTCAAAATGTGTTACTGTGTTATACACAATTCTCACCAAAAAGCTAATAAAGATACAGTTCTTAGACTTTTTAGAGCAACAAAATAATACTGATGCCAATGGGCAAAATACCAACCCTCCCAGTCAGTAATAACCATTAATTCCTCCAAAACAGCCAATAACTATTTGTTTATTTAGCAGTTAGCGAGATGATGATCATGCACTTGCCAAAGATATGTGGCATTCCCCTTTAAGCGCGGGCTCCTTTTTTGTCAGCCAAAAAGAAGCAATCTTGCTGTGCTGCACAGCGCACAGAGGCAAGGCTAATGAGAGAGGTGAAATCAAAGTGGATCTATTCATGGAGCGCACTGGAATCAAGGGAGAAGTCTAATTTCTGTCTGTAGCCTCAGGGACTCAGGCAGACCTTGTCTTTCTTTTCGAGAATGAGAGAGAGAGAGAGAGAGAGAGAGAAAAGGATAGATAGATAGATAGAGAGAGAGAGAGAGAGAGAGAGAGAGAGAGAGAGAGAGAGAGAGAGAGAGAGAGAGAGAGAGAGAGAGAGAGAGAGAGGCTGCAGAGTGGGAGGTGGTGGTGGAGAGAGAAAGGGAGAGGACATCCACAGTTAAGTACAGTCCATTAAAGCAATGGCCTTTCAAGTAACACAGGACCTACATAATACCATAGAGTGGTGAAGTGGAGAGTTGACCTTCCCACCCAACTTCTACACTGTTTGGCTGTTTGGCCATCTTTGAAGAATGAAACCGCCTCACCTCGCTCCACTCTTTCCATTTGCTGCAAGTGTGTGCCATTTGTCACACACCTCAGGAGGGGAAATCAACATTTAAGTTGTATTATATGCTTTTTAGTGACAACAAAGGTTTTAGAACCTTCCATAATGCTTTAGAGACCCAGTGAAAAGACAATGTTTACCTCCGCCAAGGAGGTTCTGTTTTTGCCGGCATTTGTCTGTTTGTCTGTCTACAAAATAACTTGAAAAGTAATGCACAGATTTGGATGAAATGTTTAGACAATGTATGTATTGGGACAAGTTGTTTACAAGTTTTGGTGCTGATTGGTTATCCGAAACGCCATCTGGACTAACGCGGTTTTAGACGGGGGCATACAGGGGGCAGTGCCCCTGCAGAACTGACCCTGGCCCCTGCTGTGGCCCCTGTGCTGACCAGATAATAAATTGATTAATTTCTTATGGTCATAAGCGCTGATACGAATATCAGAGCTGACATGATGCAGTGTTCTACACGGACTCTTTAAGGCGCGACACACACACACACACACACACACACACACACACACACACACACACACACACACACACACACACTTCTGTCTGCTGCGGAGCTGCTGTCAGCTGTGACAGGCAGCGAGTTATAAAGTTTCTTGAGTGTCGGAAAACTGCACCCTACGCAAAAACACAAAAAGGTACCAAAATTATTCAATTTTATAATGTTAATTTTGCCATATATTTGCATGTTACCATTACAGTTCTAAACAATAATGAAAGCCGGTTTCATTTAGGTGATTTAACATGCCTTTAATCACGCCCTCGTCTTTTGATTGAGGTTCAAATAACATAGTTAAGGTGCACACATAATAAATGTTGTTGTGTAAAATCATAGGCTATTTGTAAGTAATTTGTTGATTAGGCTAGGGTAGACCTACTCAATTTGGGCATCTTTTTGTTTGTGCTCCAAAATTGAGCTAAAAGTCAGAATGCTTAAATGGCCTTGGTAATAGGCTATAGGTTAGGTAGGTAGAGTAGGTAACCTATACGTGCCTCCGTGAAAAAACTCTGGCCCCACTTTGGCCCCCTTGTCAATGTGGTCTAGAACCAAACCAGCAGCAAAACCAACATTGTACCTTTAAATATCTAAAGGCGCACCTACGAGGCCCATCACTCACACATTCAGTCAGAGAAGTGTTTTTTTTTTTTTTTTAATGATTCCAAATAGTTCAGTAGGTGTTTTGTTGAATTATTCCAAATAGGTTTGAGGTGATTTTTTGAATTATTCCAAATAGGTTTTAGACTTATCCCATCACACAAATCCTACACAAAAGGATTAAGCACAGCTCTATCATGATTATTTTTTTTATTTTAAATCCTGTGTGATAAGTGTAACCCTCTGACATTTCACAGGTCCCTCTAATCTGTATGGGTGTGTGTGTCTGTGTGTGTGTGCGCGTGTGTGTGTGATTTTGTGTATTTGTTTGCTATCAAGGTTCAACACCATAGGCGTGCTGACATTGCTTGCCTCACAACTGATTTCCTGATTCTGTCTAAACTACTAGGATTACATCAGATTTATGGATCTCTATGCATATAGCATCTCATGCACTGAAGGGTTACGGAGCAAAAGCGAAGAAAACCACACCTCTCTTAAAAGAACATGCATGGGGAAAGATAGACGAGGAGGGGAGAAGGGCACCATTTTCCAAGCCACAGTTTTATTTGCCATCAAGTTCACCTTGCAGAGGCTGAATGACTTATCACTGCCCCCAAAACTCTTTGGGCAGTGTTGGCTGTAATTAAATTCCCCAGCACACACCAAGATGTAACCACCACTACAAGCTACTTTTATAGTTCAGGCCTACGTAGATGTGTGCTTTCCAAACCCAAGATGTGTTGACATTTCCGTGGTATTTCTGTGAAGTATCAATGAGGTAGTATGATATGTCAAACAGGAACAGTCTGATTATCTCTAATATTGCATGAGTCTCAGTTGCATGATTACAAATCGCTGTTCTTTGAATAAAAAATGTCATCCCTTCAAATCCTTTGAATGTGAGTTAAAAGCTTAAAGTCTAGCTTAATTAAAGGGCACTCTAAAAGGATAAATACATTCAGATACCAGTCTAGGGGAAAAGGCTCTTATCTTTAGATGGGCCGAGGTTCCATTAAGCCAGGTCTTTCATGTGAGTACATCAATTTAGCTACTTGTAAGTTATTTAAAATATATTAGCATGTCATAAACTTTCACATTAGAAATCATATCTTGATATGTCCAGTTTTCACAATGAATTTCACAATTATGGTATATAAGTCTTGGTATATTATGGCATATTATGGTATATAAGTCATAGTATATAAGTCTTGGCTATGGTAACACGGCACACGACAGAACACTCTCACAGTACCAACTGGCCTTTATAACACTTGGTTTTCACAATGAATTTCACAATTATGGTATAGAAGTCTTGGTATATTATGGGATATTATGGTATAAGTCTTGGTATATAAGTATTGGCTATGGTAACATTGCACACGACAGAACACTCTCACAGTCAACACACACAGTCTCACAGTTTATAACACTTGGTAGTGACATTATGTCAGATCTATGTGTATACTGTATGAGGCATACAATAGCATATGGCATCCTCACACTAATGTTTTGTAAAATAAAAACAAATACACAGCATTTTCAACCATGTGTAACTTAATCACCTTATTGTTGTTGAAATCTGCTCTGCTCTGATGACAAATCTATGCCCTGCAGGAAAAGCTGATTCCTTCTAATCATTCATTGGAGTTATGGAAAAGCCATTCGTGCCTCTCATGTATTTATCATTTCCTCCATTCGTCGCTCTTATTGTGCCAATCCAGGGTAGATTATTACTCATTTTCCTCATCTGCCTTCTTCAATGTGGCTCTAAATCCATGACTGGCTCTACCAGCCAGGCTGAATTGGCAAACATACTGCAACTCCAAAATTCACTGACATTAGCAGTGCAATCAGTCGGGGTAATGAAGCATGGCGCACAGAGAATGCAATGAAACATTTTTACACTCTCTCTCTCTCTCTCTCTCTCTCTCTCTGTCTCTTTCCAACCCTCTGTGACAATGCCTCAGATGCGCTGTCACAGCAGTTCACTTCGAGACAAAACAGGTAATTATAAAATCTATGCAATGAAGTTCTACACAGGATCTTGTTATTCCAGCGCACTCAAATAAAAACAAACTTAAAAGCCTCCTCATTAGTTTGGGCCATGCGCTTGAACCATAAAACCAAAAAGAACTTGGAAATAAGCATTTGTGTTACTATACCCTAGGATTGACAGTCAGCTCATCGCAACAATACTGTTTATTTATTGAGGGGGATAATTAAACTGATGTTAACCTACTTGGGTCAATTTATTTCATTGGACTGAGCAACTTAAAGGAATATACCGGAGTAAGTTTAAGCATTGTCCTGCTGCACGAGCCTTCTAACAGCAATATATTTCGCACGAAATGAAAGAATTTTGAACAGCATAGACCTAACGCGAACGCGAAATACTTAACATTGAGTCAATGTAACCTCAGATCTTAATTTCGGTTTTCAACAGTCAGGTCCCATTGATTCAGTGTAAACTGCCTGTTCGCTTCTGCGTTCGCGTTCGGTCTGTTATATACCAAATTATTTTGTTCCACTCGCTAACTAGCACAATCAGCAAGCTCTTTCAACAGAGCTATGCATGAATTCACTCCGGTATTTTCCCTTAAGATATTGGTCGTTTCAGACTGCTCATCTGCGGACCTCATGGTCACAAAAAAGTGCTGAAATCAAATACTGAGGTCTTCTTTCTAACCTGTTGCTACAGTAGCTTGACTCAGTACAGCAACAACTGTGACAACCATCACCGTAAAGGCAGCAAAGGTGTGGCCAGGATGTTACCTCTTAGCTGCTCAGTATGTCTCTGCCTTGAAGGCATCAAGTGTGCTCAGGGTTGGCAGGAATTATCCAACATTCACAATCACTTCTTAAATTCCCCAAAACGAATTGAAACCGAAAAAAAAGATTACAGTTATAAAATAATATTAGCTCTGATTTCATGGCTATGAGACTCATTGTGCGCATGAAAAAGATCCAACAAGTTGATCATGCTAGTGAAGTCTCGGAAGGTTTCCTGGCTTAGGCTTTGGAGAGCCATTGGGGACCATCTATTACCATAATGCACTGGCCTTCCCCCACTGGTGTATGCAGAGAGCCTGGAATAAAGGCCCTGCTTTCATTTCCATTTCATGTCTTTTCGTTTCTTGAGTGCTGACGCAAATGAATGGCGGGGTTTTCACCCAGTGAAGTTCACCTCAGCACAAGAGAAGCTTAAGATGTGAGCTCTGCCTGCTTGAGCCTCTCAACGCTTCGTTTCACACACATACACAAAATGAGTAACTCACCACTTAGTCTCACACACATACACAATATGGGTAACTCACTACTTAGTCTCACACACATACACAAAATGACAAGAGGGAGCATGGGAGCAAGGAAATGAAATGAAAAAGACAAGTCTTGTTGGTGGTGCTTTTGTTCCAAGGAGAAGATCTCACAGTAGCTGTCAGGCGAGACCATTAAGCTCCATCCGACATATCGACAAGCATCCAGAAGAGTTCAATACATTATCTTGAGACGTGGTTAATGTCACATCGACCAAATACAAGACCACACAGGCCTGCACTACAAATGGTGACAAAAAAATATGGCTCGGACACACTAGGTGTAAAGAACTGTTAACTGTTGTTTGTGAATCTCCCATGGCTCTGTAGGGCATTTATACATCTGCCAGGATAGTACAGAATATTCATTACCATTCTCTGATTCCCGCTTACGTTGTCTCTCGTGGCTTTCCATGGGAATTACTGCTACGTCTATGGGGACTAATTCAGGACAAGATGGGATGTAATTGCTCTATATGATTGAACTTTGGGCCAATTAGTCTCCTTCCTTGTGGTAACATGTTGGCTGTAATCTCCATTGGCCAGATTTTCATTGCCGCACGATCGATGGTGTCTAAATTTTTTCGTGGCGACATGATGGAACGCTGAACTATTAGTAATTATACTGGAGCCGTGCCCCAGAGTTCTGTAGGGGAGAAATGCGGGGGTATGAAAAGGCAATTAAGCGAGTGCATTTTGCTACCGTTCCTTGAATGGGGCCAATCTCTTGGCTTTGATCGATCACGACTGGTAGTTCCTAGTTAGTAATGCCCATCGCACACACACATATACATACACACACACACACACACAAACACAGCTGATTGTTCTTTTGATGTCTAACAGCTTTTCCAATCTATTACATTGGATCAGAATGTGTGTAGTATAAAGGAGGTGTTTTATGCCAGAACATACAAATAATGTGCTGAAAGCTACCGGTAGACTTTTCACAAAAGTTGGTTTTAGAAAATGAATACAAACACACAAACACTAAAGTCACTGAACGTCATCACAACCTCTATCATGCACTCAATTTTAAAAGTCCTAAATGTCCTTTTTCTGAACCGATAATGGCTGTATCTTAAGGGGCAGTACTGGAATGCACAATCATTTAGTTGATGACTCTGCCAGGTACTGTTCTGAATATTTATAAAGCACCTGACTAACTGCGATAGGGAAATGGCTGAGTCACTCACAAAGATAGAAATGGACGGTGGCCCACATTTAGGGTCCATACCCTTCCTGGAGTCAGCCTCCATCCTGAGTTGCAAAAAGACAACTCATTTACATGCACTTAACAAAAACAGACTAACTTGTTTAGGCTAGAAAACAGAGGCTGACGGCAATTTAGATTTAGAGTGCGGCCGTACGAGCATCACAGGATCTGCAAGGTGTTTTTTTTTTTTTCTTTTTAGGATGCAAATCACACGGACAGGGAAAACATTTAGCCTGCTACAGTAATTATGTTTTTGCAAAATGAGGCCTCAGTGAAGCTTTTGTTTTTGCTGCTGAAGGGAAAACAGATTCACAGAATCATTCACTTCATGATATGCCGTATTAGGAATATGTAACTGAATGAGAAAGAACTATACCTGTAGAGCGTACGTGGGCTTCTAGAATAATGTCATGCTCAATCACGTTGTTATAGTTGCACTACAGTGAAATGTGGTTTTGTACAGCCCAAATGTACAGAACTGTACGGTGTCTTCTGTCTCCTTCTCGACACCCAAAGAGAAATCCTTGATGGGTAACATCCTGCATGCCTATCCCTCTCTCGAGGCATAAAATGCAATATTTAGCAGCATTTATGGGGGACTTTACCAATTTTGAATTCTTCCCCCACAGCTGTGCAGCGAATGAGAGTGAGTCTGAGGGTGAGCAGCTATGAGAAGCCTGAGTAGCTTTTTTTTTTTTAACACCAAAAAAGCCTCTAAGTAGGTTACAGGCATAGAAGTAGGCTAGCTGTGGGACTCGAGAGAGAGAGAGAGAGAGAGAGAGAGAGAGAGAGAGAGAGAGAGAGAGAGAGAGAGAGAGAGAGAGAGAGAGAGAGAGAGAGTGTTGGCGAGCAGTGCTCTTTCAGCAGGGAAATGGCCAAAGGCATTGAAGGCTGATTGTGTGGAGTGATGCCGGATGTTGGGCGTTGCACAAGCAAGAAGAACTGATAAATGTGAGGTGTAATATGAGGTTTGCTAGGGGTAGTTGGTAGTGGGTAGGTGTAGGTGGGTAAATAAATACAAAGCCCTTCTCCAGGGCTTCTCAATTACATTCTGCTGTGGTGGAAGGAATAATTGGCCGCCAAGGCCAGTGGTACTGTTCCATGCAAATAGCGTGCACACTCTGTGCACACCAAGAGAAGCGATGAGAACAGCGTCATTCTAGATTTGTTTGCTCACATATTTTGTCACTTACAGAACACTTACTCCCTTAAGCAGGTAATGAAAGCTTTAGCAAAAGTTCTCCTAGGAAGACTCAGATGTTTAGTCATTCATTATCGTTCCAACCATTTGCACTCACCCGCTTTATAATGACCTGTCTAACAACTGTCTATAGGCGCCACTAAGCCAAAATCCCCACCTCCCTCCCACCACCACCAGTTGGGTCCCTGTCCTTCAGTCTAGGGGGTAGGTTCCGCCCCTGCCAGCACACTTCAGGCAGGATCATTTGCAGATCCCTGTACTACCACTGAAGCAAATTGTGTCTAGTAATCTACAGTATATATTGATCAATGTAGTGAACAATTTTATCCCAAACATAAATTAATACAATTCATGGTAAAGTATACAGTCCCTGTCAGGCTATTTACATATGCATGTCAGCAACACTTCTTACAGTACAATAGTTGGAATCTTTACATTTACATTTGTCCTATGTCTTTGGAACTGTGGTTATGCATGCCATAGTCCTCAGTAGAATGTGTTCTTCATCTGTACCCTAATTTCCATTGCACCAATTTCTTAATCTCTCATAATGAAGTACACAGGAGCCTGTTACCTTCCTCAAAGCACGTACCATGGCCTTTTTCCAAGCCTCTTTGATACCTGGCACAGAGCTAGCAGACAAACAGTGAGTCCAGGAGACAAATAATGTGGTTTTGTCTCATGCATATAATAGCAACGCTCCCTCATCCACACAAAAACATTCACGTCAATATTGTATTTGATGTCTTATGCGCACCGCGGTCAGCACAACACAAAGGGTATTTTTTATATATATATATATATTAAATTAAGATGGAGGGAAATACAAAGCTCCTACCATCAGTCTCCTACTTCTCTGTTGTCTGAGAGGAGGGGGGAAGATTAGATGAATGCACCAGCTGCCTCTGGAAATGAATACACCTTTTCACAAAATCCCTCTTAGCGCCAGCTAACACTGACTAATGCAGTGTGCGTTTGCAGCATGACAACAAGAAACCCATCTCGGAGGTGTTCCGAAGAACCATGGACCAAATCATAGGAGAGACGGTTTTCGTCGTTGGTTATTCAAAAGGCTGTTAAACAAAAAGGATGACACCTAATGCACAATCTATGACCTTGTTTAGCTGGATGGGACAGATCATTGTTAATTAGAATAATTGTGTTAATGAGGGACTGTGTGAGGTGCATTGACAAGTGTACGATTGCCCAAAGCAGCCAGCGCAAGCTGAAATGGATAATTACTAAATCCCGTGTCCACAGAAAACTATTCAAGAGCATCCAATGCACTTCACTGTGGCTGTTTTCCACTTTTACTCTTGAGTGGGATACCTTTAAATGTAACAACAAAACATATTTCTTCCCTCTGGTAGGTCCCAACTGACAAGATTTTTTGGAGCCCACCTTTCCGCAGCACCAAAGCATCATAAATTATGGATGCCTTTTGACAAAACATATGAGGACATGATCTAGTTTTTTTTTAATCATACCTGCATAAACCAAGCTGTTCATTGCCAGATAATCACCTAAGACAGAGCCTATTCAAACTCAAGCATGGCATTTACCCTTATTAGGAAAAAAGAGTTGGATGAGATAAAGGTACAGTAAAGGGAAGGTGAGATTGAATACAATTATTAATAGGTTCTCATTAAAAAAAAAAAAAAAAAAAAAAAAAACTGCATGTCAATGAAAGCAGTCAAAGAAAGTTTAGAATGACAAGGAACTCCAAGGTCATTCTGAAGTGAAGCAACGTGCAGGTCTTCTGATGGACAGATGGAACTGGAAATTCAGCAGTTTCCTTCAGAAAAAAAGCGACAGTGTCCATGCCAAATGGAAGGGGACACGTTTCAATGACATCCTTTTTTTTGGCATCCTTATCTAGCGAAGGAGCACTTAACAGGGGGTATGATTCTTTCACCCTCATAGCAAAACTCAGTGCTGAGAAATCATTTACATCAACATTACGCTTACACACTAAGTTTCTTTAAACACCAAGCGTCCACTTTCCTCCCAGCTGTTGTGTCCACTTAACTTGTCAAGAATGTTTAGAGGACGGATATAAATAGACTTCCCTATTAATTCATGTTTAGCCCAGTGACATGCGCCAGATGCTGTCAAACTTTACTGTATATGAGGGCATCCTTTACTCTCTCTCATGCTCATCTGTAGTCAACCTATAAAGCAGCTAATTACACACCCACAGTTCACACACTCCAGCCTCTAGGGGACTGTGGGTTGGCACGGGCACCACTAGGCAGTGGGCTCAGGTGCCAAAAGGGCCAGTGAGTCATTTTGTAGCGCGGTTGCGTACACACTCTATCTTTACCTCCGCCAGCGCCCGCCTGCCTGCCTGCCTGCCTGCCGTGCGCGTGTGCTCAGCCTGTAGTCGCTTGTCCCTTTCCCCCACATCCACAGAATCACAGTGAAAAAACGGCAGCCAGAACTCCAGCAGCACTGAGCCTCGTCTGGGCCAGACTCGTGCCAAACACGTGCCAGCCATCTGTCCTATCCATCCATCCATCCATCCAAAGACTCAAACCCTCCCTCAACACTCAACCTTAACACCCGCACAGCTGTGTGTGCTTCCATCACTGTGTTTGTGCAATGGGCAGGGGCACCCCACTGTAAGTCAGAGTGGAGGGAGAGAGAAAGAGATGGATGGATGGATGGATGGATGGATAGATAGATAGATAGATAGATAGATAGATAGATAGATAGATAGATAGATAGATAGATAGATAAGGAAGAGAGCTGTCTGCTTACATTGTGTTTGTGTAATGGGCAAGGTTTCCCTACTGTAAGTCAGAGTGGAAGGAGAGAGAAAGATAGATAGATAGATAGATAGATAGATAGATTAGTGAGAGAGAGAGAGAGAGAGAGAGAGAGAGCTGGGTCTGCTTTCATGACTGTCTGCACTGTGATAGATAGATAGATAGATAGATAGATAGATAGATAGATAGAGAGAGAGAGAGAGAGAGAGAGAGAGAGAGAGAGAGAGAGAGAGAGAGAGAGAGAGAGAGAGAGAGAGAGAGAGAAAGAGAGAGAGGAGTGGCTGAGACAGCTGGTCCTTGAGCTGTGGGACTCCACAGCATGAAGTGGAGAGGGGTTCCTGGCATGCCGTCGGATTCCGCTGGGTGCCCTGCCAAACAGGATGATACTCTGCATTCTGGCTGGATTCTGAGTACCGGGATCCAAATCTGGATCCTTCCTGATGCCCAGTTAGGCCCACCTCACCACACCTGCTGCCTGGCTTTCTAGGCACGAGCCCTGGTCTAAAGGCAAGGGAGATTTGGAATGGTCAACACAACAGGTTGCATTACCCAGGAAACACAATGTCCACATCAGACAATGTTTTGTGCGTTGCCAACCTCTGCGTGACAAACTGGTCCGAATGCCATCAGCCTCTGCTCTGCAGCAGTCTAGTGGAAGAGCTTCTAACAGGGTTTGTGATTTTTGGCTACTTGTCTTCACTGCAATGCGGTGCCACCATTTAAGTCTAAGATAGAAGAGAATTCAGTCATGAGGAAAATACAATGCTGTCTGATTTTTTTAAAAAAAAAAGAAAAAAGAAAGAAAGCTGACCTACTTCATCTGATTCAATGACAATTGTCACTGAAAGCAAATGCAACAAATGTCATCAGTGTGCTACAACCGTAGACAAAATAGAAAAGTAAATCTAAAGGAACATTGGGGGAAAACAATGCAGTGTGCATAAACAATTTTTATTCACACTGCATAAAAATCATAAGAACATAGAAGTTTCCAAATTAAGACCCTCTTGAGTACTGTGTCATTTTGGTGGAAATTTAGACGACTAATAAGTACATTTTAAAGAGACTGATAATTAAGAAAACATTATGTTTCACAGCAGTGGGTTTTAATCTTTTTCTAAAAAAAAAAAAAAACATCCAATCAACAGCCAGGCTGAACAACTGTGTCCTCAAGTCATTTCCCCCACTGCAATATGAAACACACACACACACACACACACACACACACACACACACACACACACACACACACACACACACACACACACACTCTCTCTCGTTGAAGGGTTACCTGGGTAGAGCTAAAAAACGAAGTAAACAGTAGAGAGAGGAGAGAAGAAGAAGAAGAAGAAGAAGAAGAAGAAGAAGAAACAGAGGAACTCAAAATGCTGTCTTTAAGGAATAGAAAAAGATAGAGAGAATGAAACATAAAATGGCAATATCACAAAATAACTCAAGGGCAGTTTGGTCAAAAGTTGAATAGCCTGCCCGTGATTGTCTTTTGCAATTGCCCACATATTTGTTTATTTATTTGCGTAGATGGTCTCTTGTGCACATAGCTATTTGGAAATGGCTCTGTGACCAGACTCATGATTTTTATTTCAAGGGCACTTTGTCTTCATGCTCATGGAAAAATTATGAAGTTACTTCCTCCCTGAGAGAAGGGAGGAGAGACAAAAAATAAAATATTGAAAGACAACATGATAAATTACCACTAATATTTCCTCCAAACGTGAATGACACTAATTGAATGGTGAGTGCCACTATTTCATAATGCTGCACAAATAAAATAATTCACAACGTTGAATAATATACATTGCGCTGACAAACAATATCTATAATTAATCTGTTAGTATGGTATAACTGTCCACTCTTTTGCTACTGAGCTTGCCATACAGTTGCATATTATTTTTTATCTTGCACCACGGCCAAAAAAATGCACTTCCAATTGGTCACGGATAAATATGGATTTATTCACAAGCCAAAAGATCATGTTAAAGGACAAGGTGATACACACAATTGTATAAACAATACATATTAGGCTATTGTGTGATTGTGGCGTTCGGCAATTCATGATTCTATGAGCCAGTGAAAGTAAAATTGCAGTGCTAGTTTTCTGCATAGAAGGGTCCTGCGGTGAGGGCAGCTCTCTCCCTAGTTTACCATCAAAATAACTTTAAAGTTGTTATGTTAAGGGGGAAAAAACTGCATAAGAAAGAAGGTTGCTGCAGCACGCAGCCAAAGGGTGAGTTTCTAAAGACTGTCGTTGCAACTAAAGACTATCGTTGCTATACTCAGTCGCAATCTTGGTAGTTTTGCCATCGGGTGAGCCAGTATAATCACTGAGATAATGATGGAAGATAGCAATGAATGACATTTTCCAGAAACCCATCCCTGATTAGTGCACCTGCTCTTTACATGGGTAGCCTACCTCACCTGCGAACACTGTACTGTATGGAAAGATGGTGAAGAGCAATGCTTTCTCAAGGGCAAATACGGTGCGTCATATAATCCATTCTGCCTTTGGCCTGAAAGGAGCTGCAGGATGGCAGGTAGACTTACATCTGTCAAAGGTGAGTGTCACCTTGTTGATGCAACACTGAAGCCACTGTCAGTAAGCACATTCGCTCTGTGCCATATATCAAGAAGAATTGTGTCCTCAGCCAGCCAGCAAATGAGCTTGTTTCCCATGGGGCAAATCCCTGGGAACATTCATTAGAAACTTCACAGCATGCCACGCCGCTGTGTTTGAGCAGTGCAAGCTTTGTGTTTTAACAGAAAAACAGCCCTCCTTTTAGACTCCATTCATCAAAACACACTCATTGAATCAAACAAGAGATGAGTAAACCAGCTCGCCACTTTGTCATGGCATTACATGGCAAAAACAAACAAACAAACAGCAATGTCATCCAAAAATAAAGAATTGAATTGAAATGAATGAATAAAAAAATAATGAGACAGCTTTTCCACACCAATTTGTAGGGGCCTGTGTCAATTTTCTGAGGCCATTTACTGTACCATATCCAGGCCCACTCATACCTGTGGAGGCATCATCACACCTGCCAGAAGAGGATCTGATTATGTTCCTGGGGCAGTTGTCATTAAACCATCTCCCGCCAGATGAAAGTTTTTAAAAAAAAATTTTTTTAAATCTAATTCAAATTCAAATTAACTGACTAGTGATTTGGCAACGTATCCCACAGATATCCGAGTTGCCTGCATGCTCCCAGATGTGGCTTGGCAATGCACAACCAGTCTAATCTGCCTGGGATTGTCTGAACATGTTAAATGCCTCAAAACAAGCATAATTTACCGACCCCATGCCTCAAAGCAAACAGCTGCTCGGCACAGATAGGATTGAAGTATTAAGGCATTAGGCTCCGCAGGCTGTGCAGTGTTCGGTGAATGAATTACCTCTGCCACTTCCCCCAGAAGCAAGTAATACACTGTATCGGTAGTGTGGAGAGCGAAAAAAAAATGTTGGTGTATAAGCAGTGTGAAGTATTGGATTATATAATATATTTTGTGTTTGTTTCTGGATGTTTACTATGTTGGAGGAAGACTTAAGAGAAGGGAGGTCTAAATCAAATGCAAGACAAAAGTACTGCAGTCTCACTAAGCGCAAGCTTGACTGAGCAAGGCATATTGGTGTTGAATATTCAAGTTGCTTTGGGTGAGAATAGGTCCCTACAGTCCAGTCAGCAAAGTTTTCTGTGGACACGACATGAGCGAGTAGACGGCGTAATGGGCCCAATGCTTACAATTAATTCAACACACAAGAACAACAAAGTAGCCAAAGACATGCCTCACAGACAAAGATGAAGTCTACTGTAGTCTGACCGAGAGAAACACGTTAATCCACACCTGCTACGACCCTCAAGCCTCGAGTGGGCCAAACACTGTGATAACAGCCTGCTTCGCGAGACTTCACAACACAATCTCAGGAGGAGTGAAGAAGGAAAGAAACAAAACTATTTTCTGCTAAATGCGCCAGTCCTTGCTTATCGCTGGAGGGAGGAGGAAGGGGTCCTTTGTGGCCTGGCTGTCTGTAATTCACCACAGCAGCAGTGCCTGCGGCGCCGGCGCAAAGGTGCAGCAGCGCCGCACTGCATGGGTCCCCGGGCCCTGAAGCGGCAAGCGCTGATGTCATAATGGCCTCCCTGGTACCGGGAACAGCATGTGGCCTCGGCGGGAGAGATGGGCGCTCGAAGCGAGACGCGCAGGAGACCGAGGCCCATGACTCCCGGGCTGAGAGACTGATGGATGGGAAGACGGGAGAGACACTTCATCAAAACCAGCGGAGATAAAGAGGAATGAGGAGGAGAGGGGAAAGTACTGAGGAGAGGTGGAACAAGAGAAAAATGGTGCAGGCATGTCTTATTGCATTCCCTCAATTCCCTACCAACACCACCACACTCCACGGGAATATGAGGACATCTTGTCAGTATGGGGACCTTGAATTCTGAAGTATGTAAAAACTTTCTGAAGTATGTAAAAATTAAGTTGTTTTTAAGAATAATTTCCAAGTAATTTCTATCAATCTCTTACTATGTTGAAACAAATCAAGCCAAAGCAATGTAGTTGGAGTGGACTGAAAATGAAATTGATCAAAATGGCATAAATACATGTCTTTAAATCATCACAAATAGACTCTTCACATCTTGTCTACCATGCAGTATCTGAATTTGACTCATTGTCAAATTATCCAAAATCTTGATGGGAGAATACAGGACAAACATGTTAGCCTCTTGTTCCATTAAGACCCCGCAGAGATTTGTCAGATTAATAGGAAGATGTTGGTGAATGACGCCCATTGTGTTTCCAAGTGAAAAGGAGGTAAAGCCAGTCAGAATCGAAGTGTTTGACACAATACACATGAGAA
This sequence comes from Sardinella longiceps, assembly GCA_027497455.2. Lineage (NCBI taxonomy): Eukaryota > Metazoa > Chordata > Actinopteri > Clupeiformes > Clupeidae > Sardinella > Sardinella longiceps. The sequence continues at coordinate 12,961,751 of JAODXP020000012.1, read as the reverse complement.
AGCTAGAATAAAACAAGTGCGGTTCCATCACTGATTCTTGGTCCATTGCACATTCAGAAACCTTAGAAATTACCTTTAGGAGGTTAGCTTGAAACAAACAGGGAAGGGACAAAGAAGCAACAATGGAATGTTCATATCCATGAAATGAAGTTCGCATAGCTAATAGAGAAAGCTGATTTTGTACCATCTTTCAATCTGTTCACAGACCAGCAACTCTGAACATCACATCAGATTGATGAAATAGCCATTCGAAGGTCGGACTGCTGCCAAATCAGTTTATGCTCCTTGTTCTTGCATGTTTTCCCTCCCTCCCTCCCCTTTCTTCCCCTTCCAGAGTCCAGTCCCTGTAGGGGATGTCTAGTGGCCATCAAGGCAACCCTTAGAGGCTTTCTCGCCGATCAGCAATCAAGCATGAGGCTGACCTTTAACTATGTCTGGCAGGTGAAGGTCTGTTTTTGCCCTCTGCTTCTTCCACCAGCAAAAACGACAGAGGTGAAAGTAGCAGTGGCATTATGATTTCAGGCCGACTGCAAATGGACTACTTCTCTCTCGCTCTCTCTCATTCTGGCAGCCCCTGCCACTGTTTGAGGTGAACACTCCCTCTCTCTGTAAGTGTGTGTGTGTGACTGTGTGTGTGTGACTGTGTGTGTGTGTACTGTATGTGTGCATATGGGTTGGTTTAGTATATGTGTATGTGTACTTGGGTGTGCGTTTGTATAGGGGGTTGCTGTCACAGACAAAAAAAAAAACTCTCACAAAATAAAAACTTCAATCTGTGATCAAAAGCAACATTTCATTGCCTGTATGTGGTATGGTCTAGTGTAGTGTGGTGTGGTGTGGTGTGGTGTGATGCTTTGTAGTGAGGTGTGTATTTGGTGGTGCTCTGTGGACCTTCTGAGAGCTTGCCAGGCAGGCAGGCAAACAGAGCCAGTGATCTCTGCCAGTGAGTCACCTTTGTTTTCCAGTCTCACACCCCGTAGAGTCCAGCTGTTCGCCCCTAAATGCAGCGATTTGTTTGCAGATATCAGGCTGGGGTGAGGACTCTGACAGTGGGAGAGAGAGAGAGAGGGAGAAAGAGAGAAAGAAAAAGTAGGAGAAAGATAGAATCTTGAAAGTCTGTAATTATGTCAAGACTCTGAGATACACACCATCTGCAAAACACGATAAACAAAGCAAGAAAGAGAAAGAAAGAAAGAAAGAAAGAAAGAAAGAAAGAGAGAAAGAAAGAAGAAAGAAAGTAGGAAAGCAAGAGAGGGAAAGCAAGAGAAACAAACCAATCAAGATAACCCACTGAGATGAAAGCCTGAGGTGCTCGGTGCACTGCACCACCGCTACCTACCAGCCTGAATCAGGCATTTAAAAGGGAGCAAGAGCATCTGATGTGGCTTAACACACACAGCCATTACATCAATAAACTGTGTAATTAATAACACCCGCCGTCAACACAGTTCCCTGAGAAGACAGCGCCTGGGGCAAACAGGCATCGTAATCATTCATTTCTTCATTTCGACATCTCCTCTAAGCCCTCCTCCTCTGTTCCTCCCTCATTTTATTCATTTATTTATTTATTTTTTAATTTTCATTTATTATTTTTTTATAGGGCCAGATATGTAATTTCAGTGGGCTGTGATAGGCGTCTGATTAATATAAGCAACACCTGCGGGGGGAAATGAGGAACAAATAAGGACTAAATGAGAGGAGGACAATAATCAGAGGCGGCTCGATGCAATGGGAGGCGGTCGTGGGCACGGAGAATTTCGCCGTATTGATTCCTGGCTTGGTGAGTGGCGGCTGGGTGAGTTGTTCTCGGGGGAGATATTCGTATGCCAGGCACCAATCATTCAGCCACTCCTCAGCTTGTGCTCTTAAAAATCATCCACAAACACACATATTCACACACACACACGCACACGCACACACACACACACACACACACACACACAGACATACAAACACAGTCTCACGTGCACACACAAATGCACACACACTGACAGTCTAACATACACACAGTAACACACGGACACAGACGAACACAATCACATACATACACAAGCATCCACAAATCCACATTTGCAGTATCCAGTGGTGCATAGTGCACTGTGTAACTCACTCAGTCACTGTAATTCACCTGTCTACTGTACTGTAAGTGCTATTGCAGTACAATGAACAAAAACAGATTGTCTGTGGCATAAAGCCATCCAAGCCATCCAAAACATCTATTTCCATTTTTTCAATTTCAGCACAATTCACTGTCAATCCTTCACTCTATTTTCAGATTCTGATTTTACTGAACACCCCCCCCCCCAAAAAAAAATGACTCATGTGTGCTCTCTGCCACTCAGACAGAGCTGTGCCATCATTTACTTTCCAGCTATTTCCAGCGGTGTTGCAATTATCATTATGTAGCACCTAGCAATTTGCAATTTTGAGACCGAAACAGACGTCTTGTCTTCTTGTTTCTTCAACTCAGACTGCTCACAATGTAGAAGAGTAAAAATGAATAAAACATCTCAGGTGTCAAATAGACAGAGCAGTCTGGCTAGACATGGAGTAGAATCACTGCTTAAGATCCGTTCAATCAACAGGTGAATGCTAAGGTTATTTAGCACTGGGCAAACAGGCAGTATGACAAGCTCCAATGAGGAAGATGACTCAACACAGACAGAGAGAGAGAGAGAGAGAGAGAGAGAGAGAGAGAGAGAGAGAGAGAGAGAGAGATGGAGTAGGATGTGTCGGTGTATGTGTGCGTGTGTGTGTGGAGTGGGGGGGGGGTAGTTTCCAATCCAATGAAGTCAATTCTTGTTGAATATGATTCAAGCTGTCTCAAAGGTCACAAGAGCAACATTGATTACCCATACTTATTATTCTACAGCTATCAGGGCTTCAATTTGAACACTTTAGTTAACATCAAAGAGCAAATGAGTGTTATGAGACGATTCTTAGAAAGATATTTCATATGAGTGTATATAGCTTACATTTTGGTCCAGTCTTCATTTCAGATATTGATCAGAACAACAATGAACGCTACTGTCTATCAAAGCATTTGGATTGTGGGTGGGTGGAGGAAATAGAGAAGGGAAAAAAAGACAAATCATGGGGGAATGGTTTGATCTGTTTGATCACCCTGAGGCTGTCAAATTAATTACTGTCAAAAGATGCTTACAATCTCTAATTTACAGCTGAGTATTACTGAAAACTGACATCACTCGGGCCCAAAGCAAACAGCACGCTGTCAATATGGAACAAGGTATGGGCCATTTAGGGGCCATGCAGTATCTCATATGCAGTAGTCATATGTACCTGCAGATCAAATATTTTGTTACCTCTGCTGAGGAGGTCATGTTTTTCATGTGTGTGTGTGTGTGTGTGTGTGTGTCTGTCTGTACAACATGACTTGAAAAGTACTGCACAAATTTGGATGAAATTTTCGGACAATGTGTGTATTGGGACAAGTAACAACTGATTTTGGCGGTGATCGGTGAACCAGAACACGATCTGGAATTTACATTGTGTCTGTGACCACATTGCCTTGATGGAGGTCTGCGCTCTCTGAGTGCTTTTTCTAGATAACCAGTAATCCACTACCTTTAAAACTGCTTCCACACTGCCCCAACAAACTCCAACAACCTCCAAAATTCACACCAAGGGCAACTAAATCGCCAGACGTAATTGAGTTTGTATGGAGAAGAGTGACAAAAGTGACACTTGTTGTTATGCAGCCAATTTAACCAGAAGTAAGTGAGCTGCATTAAAAATGACTGCGTGCAAGGAGCACATTCAGACGTGCAGCCTTTCAGTCTGTAGAATGTTCACGAAAGAGTTCCAGATCTAGACTCCGACTGACTTTAGAATAGCCAAATTCACACAATTCCATCCAACAATCACTGACATTTCACACTGACCTAAACTGTTGATTTTTTTGGAGTTACTGTTTGCTGGGGCAGTGTGGAAGCAGCAAAAATGCTCTTGAAACGGGAATGCATTACCAATAATATGTCTGACACCCAGTTCATCGTTCAAAGGGTTCCTGTAATACCAAAGACGAAGGGGTTGGGGAGGGTGGGGGACACAGGTATGACCTCCCTCATATCACATAATTGCACATACCACCAAATCCTATTTTTGTGCTCAAAGTCATTGAGGGTGCATTATAGTAACTGATTTCTCAGCACTGGCTTAACTGGAAACAAGGTCAGAGAATCTCATGAAATAAATTAGGATCTGGTATTGAATCTGCTCCCTGACTCAGTGTGGCTGGCTTGATTTCCCTTGTGAACAGGTTGATTCGGCAAACACTGGTGAGACTGCTAAAGACTTAGCACATCAAATTTGTTTACCCCTTTTGCTTAACAAACACTGGCATTGCATTTCCCCTAACCTCCGCTATGCAGAGAGCGACGTGTACAGCATGCAGTAGTTCATTCAATCCATAGACAGGCCTTGAGATCCGTGTCCTATCCCTCTATCGTGGCAGCGCAGGAGCTAACGACGGAGCCTTTTTGCATAAGCATGCATTTCAAATCCACTCTCTTCCACACTTTGAGCTTTATGGACAGAGAGAATATAAAAAATACATCACAGTTTACTGATGACCTCCCCACATATACACACACACAAACATGCACACACACGCACACGCACACGCACACGCACACGCACACACACACACACACACACACCCCTCAGAAACCCTCTGGGAGCCTATCAGATGTGCTAACCCTTCATTGCCACCAGCCCCACTAGGATGACAAAGTAGGCAGGGATCCCTGAATGAGGACTGGATGAAATCAGTCTGTTAAAGGAGAAATCCAGTGTGAATCAGTCAATAGCTCTGTTGTTCCAGGTACCTGAATGGCGTCTTTGAAAAAAAGAATGAGTAGATTTGCTGCTACATAGACTGAAAAACAAACTCTATTACTAATGTTGACTCAATGGGGCATATTGAAATGAAACTGAAAGTATGTTGTTATGCCCTATTCACGCGTTAGTTGCCGGTTCACTGCTCGGTATCAGTATCAGTATCAGTTTTAGGGAGATTGATCTTAAACAAGGATATCAAGCAAACCCATGTCACAGCTCTGTATGTTTTATAAAAGGTTGCATTATCTCAATTCAATTTTAGATAATGATCTGACTTGTGGGATACATAATTACACTTCTACTTTCTATAATTTAGCTATCTAAATGCAGAGCAACTTAACTGGATTGAGTCTTTACAAATCTCATGCAGACAGGCAACACCATCTCCAATTGTGAATGTAAAGGAAAAGTATTTTTGCCAACTGAATTGCTGAAGCTCATTTATAATGACAGGCTAATCTTTTTAAACTGTTATATGCTGCTTACACAGAGACGAGTGAAAGAATGTAAACAAACGGGTGAGAGCTTAATCTCTCAAGTGAAAGATCTGTTAGAGACATTCAAGTTTAAAAATAATACTGTCTATCAGTGTCCTGCTAGTGTGATAATTGTCATATCAACTCTCATTACACTTGATGTTGTGTGAGTGACACAGTCTGATCTATTGCACCACCAAGATAACCACAGAAAATGCAACTTTTACATCACTGAAGAGTGAAGAAATAAGACAGCAAGTTTAATTTGAGCTAGGCAGCCAAATCACTGGCTATTGTAACTTTGCCAACTGTATTCTTTGCTGTTGATGCAAGGTTGATGCCAAACATCACAGGTGTTTTAGCCAAATTACATTCATATGGATCCCATTTTAAAAATAACTTCAAAGCTATGCCTTGGGTATTCTCTATACTGTACCTCTGCCCATGGGAAGGGTAAAATATACTGTACATGTAATTTGCTGGTCATTTCTGTGCTGAGTAGGGGACACCTTCATGGTATGATGAGATTAGCTCTCCGCAGACAGATGTAAAATATGTGCAAATGACATCACCAAATGAAAAACCTCAGGCCACTGATGTTTTCCAAACATATACAAATGCAGATGTACTTTGACTTCTATACAATATCTATAATGAATAATTCTTACTAATTGGCTTTTATCTCTTAGCAAAATCTACAAGGATACAAGGAAAGTTTATTGTTGCATACTTAAGGCATAGGCTACTGTAGTTACTGGGTGTAAAAAATGGAGTGGAATTGTGTCTCAAGAGAAACCTCTGCAATTCCAAAATAATTGGTATTATTGATTTATGGCCCACTTAATACATGATTGGAATTTGGCTTTCCTGTTGCAGTATTCGTGATGAAAGATGAATATCTTACCTAAATGTCAATTTACATACAAAACATGCAAATTATGATAAGCTAAGTTGAAACAATTAGGATAAATAACTCATAATAATTCATTCAGTTGTGGAGTTCAGCCTGAAAACTCATGAATAATTCTGGTCACCTTGAGAGAAACCACAAAAAAAACCTCCACAGAGAGTATCATCTGGCAGTTGATGAATGGTATGTGAAACGGGCAAATCAAAAGGCACCTTCACAGCCTCACGACGGGAGACATCTTAATACAATAAAACAACACAAGGAGAACACACGGCAAGGCTAAGCTCTGAGTCATCACCACCAGCACCTACAGTCCTTTGACGCAGTGCTGCCGCTTTCTTCCTCTGATATAAAGGTTATGAGGCTCATTTGTTGGTCCTCATGTCAATATGAACCCACCACTTTCTAAACACCCCCATAGGATCCTTCTAGGACATCCAGCCACATCTGACAGTGTAAATGTTGGTTTACGCTGGAAAAAGACAAAACAAAAAAAGAACAGTAGGCAATATTGTGAGGGGAGTGAGGATGAAGTGTGAAAACAGAGACGAGGGAAGGGGAACCTGCTTTATATACCAGCTGTGAGTTGTGTGAGTCAAAGGGGGAGGAAAGGGCAAGACAATTTAGCACTGTGTCTGATGTCTCCATGGCGACCTCACACAGAGGGACTGCTAAGTTTGCTGCCGTGACTGAAGTCATATTCTGACTGCAGCCTCACACACACACACACACACACACACACACACACACACACACACACACACACACACACACACACACAGTGAGCTACTGACAAAGCAAAAGGTCAATCAACAAGATGGCCATTTGTTAAGCAGTCAAAATCCTTACCAACCTTGAAGAAACTCATCATTTAGCCCTGATCTGGCTTGTATAGCAGCTGTAATCATGCTGTCAGGCCATGTGAAATGTAAATATTCAAACCAAATATAAATGGACAAACTAAATTGTATGAAAAAGATACATAGTTTGAAATTTCTATTAAATCTTACCAATTTCTCTAGCCTAAAACCATCCTCTCGTTGTATCCTTCACTTCATACAGAGAGTCTAGACATTGTGTATTTAGAAATGATTGCTTGCTTGATGGAGGTGCTTAAATTAAAAAAGATTGGCTCAGCTTTTGACTGTATTCTTGCACTGCATTAACAACACCTCACTCTGTTTGCTGATTGGCCAGGAGTAAATTCCTCCAGAGAAATCAAACTCAATGGGACAAATCCCAGATGAAGCACTGAAAGAAGATGAGAATCAAGCAAAATTGCGTAGGAAGGCTACAGGCTACAGGCTACCGTTCCTCCAGAGTTTTGGCACTATAACAGGAAAAAAAAAGCAAAACAAAAAACAGACACCTCATTGATGCTGTTTTCGCTGATTCATCTGAACCTACCAACACATCTAACTGAGGCAAGGTAGATAAGCAAAGTAAGCCAGCAATAACCTCCAGCCCTGAGCTTTTGAAAAGCCCCTTGTTGATGGGCCTCTCTCACTGCTGTGTCTCCTCCTCACTGATCCTAGCAGCCAGCACAGGCAGATAAAACATCTGCCTTGGGACACTAAACAGCCGCAGGACAAGTATGCGCCCATTGCTCCTCCACAGATGCACCACCTCATGGGTTCCTTCGACAGACGCTTTTTTTTTTTTTTTTTTTTTGTAATCTTCAAGCATCTGGCATTGATGCTCTGCAGTAACTGAAACCAACTGAGTCATGAATTGGTGGTTGTGCTGAACTTTGAAGTATAAATAAAGCGCAGAACCGGTATGTTGAAGAATTGAAATACTTTCACAAACACAGTTGCATTATTGCACATGAGGAGAAACATCCCAGAATCTGTTTGGTTGGCACTGAATGTACCATCACAAACACAAGATAAGATAGAGGTGATACCACCATATTGTTTGTTAACCGCGTTTTCTTAAATTCTAATTTTAAGTATCAATTTTCAAAATTATAACTACATTCTGATGTTGTTGCTGTTGAGATGATGCCACTGTGCAATACCCAAACTGACCAGAACAAAAATTCAGATGAGCACATCAGTCCCTTTCAAACAAACCTTTCTGCCACTATCACTGAGCAAAGAAAAAGGTGGTTAGGGCTGCTCATATGCAACAATCCTGCCTTGGTGTTCACCATTGCCCTTGCAGTGCTATGGTTGGCTTTGTCCCACACGATAAGGAAACATTCAGCATTGCCCTCAATTACCAAGAGAGTGACAACAAAAGATCTTTCTATGTTTGAGGTCAATCACCATGTAAGCTATTCACAATGTACAATTAGGAAATGAAACTCTCCTTAAAGGGGGAGATAGCATCTGGCATTTGTATAATACTGTGTAAGACAGGAGCGGATATGCCATTTCCCAGTCATCATGCCCCCCATTCATTTTTGTGTCCAGGAGCAGTTTAACCCGACCAAAGTTACTATGGGAACGCCTGTTGCTAGGACATAAAGGCTAACGGAAAAATCCAATTCAGAAGCCTAACAAATGTAATACTATCATGCATCCCTGTAAAAAAAAAAAAAAAAAACATGCTAACAATTCTGACAGAACTGATCTGAATGCAAGGATGCTTAATATTGCATCTGCCCTGACAGAACACTGATATTTCAAGTCTAGCAGTGAAGACTCAATGTGACATATCTGTTTCTCATGGAGGAGGAAACCGCAAGCCATTCATCATCGGGGACAATTACTCATCCTCATTCATTAGATTATACAGAGCCAAACACAAGCACTCCTCTCTGATGTCACACTAAAGATCAGGCATTCACGCCTCTTGGACGTCCTTTCTGTATTGCACTCTTACCTGCTTTGTGGCTTGTGAAATTTATCCGAGCGATCTCAAAAGTACACTGACATTGCAAATTAAAATTTTAACACTGCCTTCAGCTTTGTTGCACAAAGGCCTCTGTTGATATAATTACACCCCACAGTGACATTTAAAGGGTTTGTAGTTCTGCCATAAATTGGGAACCGGCATTCAGTTAAAACTGACATTAACATCTCACGCTTGTCTCAAAAGTGGATGCTTATTTTAAGAAAAAGACATAACAAAGCCCATAATAAAACACTGCTACAACAGTACCTTCAATTTGACTTTACATAACAACAATGATTTCATGTACTGTAGCAATAACCTACATATACCTTACTTAGTAAAAAGGATAGATGATAAGCTGATTCAGGTGGATCCCGCAAAATTTAAACTGCGCCAGCTGCCAGCTATGATGCAATCTAACAATGGCCAATGCTTAATGACAGATTCTCTATTCATAACAATGTACCAATCTTCTCTCAAATGGAACATTTGGAATAAGTTCTGATACATTTTTAAACACCTGCAAGTTTGAAAGAAACTATTCAAAGTTCAGCATCTGGGTTGAAGACAGTATACTGGGTAGATAACCAAAGAAAAAGGCTATTGAGAAGTATCCAGATAAAGTATAAATTTATTTGAAGCTAAATCATATCTGCAAGGCACAGACAAAAACTATGAAAAAAGTATGAAACGACCAAACTAGTGGCTTCAGCCAGCCTCATTCACAATCACAAACAGGTAAGAAATGCTAGGTAATTACTTCCAAAAAGGCACTGTTTGTGAACACACAGTGAAATCTCTTCACAGTCCGCCAGCCCTCCATTCTCAAGTTCACAATAAAAAAAAGATGTTTTCTTCCATAGCCCTGGACCTTTTTAAGAAGACATAAACAAACTCAGGGCAGTCTTTCTCTTGGACAATCACAAAATGCTGTGTGGAATTTCTTGGAGAGTACTGAATGGAAGGGTTGAGCTATTTCTAGAGTGTTTTATTTGGTCTTTGTTTGAATACACTGTCAAGTCAAATACTGCAGACATGATAAGAAACATAAACGTGGACAAAATGTGACGCCATCAACGTCACGCCTTTAATAACAAAGATACGATCCTGGAACAGTTAAGCCATCTCTGTACAGTGCCAAACGCATTTCAGACCCTACAAAGCCCATGCTGCCAGATTCTGAGAATCCATCCTTGCAAGCACCACCCCTCTGATGCTAGACCATCTCCAGATGCTTTTTTGGAGAGTCTATTTATTTAAATCTGGGGGGCTGCTCTCCTCTGTAAAGGGAATGTATGATTAGCGAGCAAGTGTTAGAGTGCTCGTAACTGAGTCAGTGGAACACAAGCACACACACACACACACACACACACAGACATGCACTCACAAACACACACGCGCACTCACATACACACACACGCACACACACAGGCACACAGAAGCAGGCCCAAATCCCTTGCTGCATGCTTCCACTTCTATTTACGGCAATGAGCAGATGCAGGCACAATTAAACGTGTGTTAAGTACAGCAGAAAGAGAATTGAGTGTAATGGCATGCACAGCACTTTCATGGAAGGCAAACAATCCCTGAAAAGAGTGCAAGAGCCCAGAGAGCAGGAAGGAAGGCGGGCACCAGAATCTGCAGCAGGTTCACACAGCACAGCAAGGGGGAATTTCAGGAGGCAACATGAAAAAACGAAATTGCAGCAAATGGGACACCTTAAACAAAACAACAGCATTTTTTTTTTTTTTTTTAACAGCAATTTGGATTTATGGGGTGAGACACCATAACAATGTAAAACCAACAAAACAACAACACTATTAAGAGCCAAAATCTGTGACTTTGATGCAGAACTAACGGATGACATTGGCTGGCTGTGTGCTAGAGCAGCAGCAGTATAACAGTATATACAACAACAAAAACAACAACAACAAGACTGGACAGAATATTGTTTTTTCCAGTTCCTCATGGAAAGGTGTAAGTCCCAGATCAATTCAGATAGAAGCATATAGGCAAGCCCAGGCGCGTGCGATCAGCGTGTACTGTAGCACAGACTGCCGGGGGAAGGAGCACATGGGCTGCACAGATTGCACTCGCCACATCACACTGTGGTCTATGTGGCGAGTATGACTCACTACTCGGCCGCCACCTCCACCGCGCTTCACATGTTGCTTGTTGTCCCACTGCGTGAATGGGCACGGAGGGCTGACGATAATGATGGGGATGATGATAAATGCACATTACAAATTCACCTGTTGCTGTTTGGTCAGTGTGGTCTCTTACTCTTTTGGCTCTCTGGCTCTTTGGTCGAGGCCCACAGAGTCAACCTAAGAGCAGAGCTATAAACAGTGGGCTAAGATAAGATAAGATACTGTAAGGTGAGGAGTCTGTACCACATTCAGCTCCAAGTGCCCACAGGGAACAAGGCTTAAGTCTGACATCTGTCATTTCCTGTTCTCACCTCAAGACTCCCTCTCCTGCTTGCTTCCTGTCACTCATACTGTACTGTAAGATATCCAGATATCCTCATATTTTATATATATGTATGAGAAAATTGTATATTAGAAACAAGTGACATACAGTATACAATTAACACCAAAACATTGAAATGCATACTCTTTTGTTTCTTGAAACCACAAGCTTATTTCTTGTTCCTGATTTGTGATAGCAACATTGTTTTGTTGTTATTAATCTTACCGGGACATCCATATGGATGGGAATTGTTTGCTGAATTTATTAAAGTGGAACACTATGAAAATAAATAGAGAGTACGTAATATAAATAAAATGAAAGGGAAATCAATGCCAGATAGATTTCCAAAGCTGCATATATGAGCAAATTGTATTGAAATTGTAATTTGCTCGCATAATTGTTTTTTGTCAATAAAACAGATTGTTTAATCAAATAAACTTCAATGATTCGTAAGCCCCGACAGCACTGGACGAACTAACCATCTGCCCATCTTTAGTGAAACAACAAGATGCTTCTGCCAACATTAATGTGATTGTGATGTTATTCTCCAAGACCTATTATACTGCCTGGATGATAAGATATAATATTATGGGTTTTAAACCCAAGTGTCCTGTTACTCTCCCCAACCAGACAGGCACACAAAAAGGCATGAAAAGACATACAGGGAAGTCTAAATGACCCACAATCTCACTAAACCTTTCATTACTCTACAAACATTAACATACAGTGACGGTCAGAGCACATTAACACAATGACGAGAGATCAAAGTGAATGATATGCTTTCGAAATGCACAACAGGATGTGCCTATAGCCAGTGGTAGTGGATTCCCAGGTTGACTTTTTTATGGTTTCCTGCCTTTGTGGAGGTCGATGCTTCATTCTTCTTCCTGAGAGAGATTTGTGCATTGTTCTTAGTAATGTGAGGAGCACGAAGTTTGACAAATGCCAAAAGCCTAATGGGAAATAACAGAGAGGGGGGCCTTTCTGACTATCGATTTTGACGATGTCTGCCACATTTGTGAAACAGCTGCCTTGACGAACAAAAGAAAGCAGTCAAAGTGAAATAAAATACTATTGAATAATTGTCAGAAAGAGCTGCCTTTTAAAGCTGTCACAAAACAAAAAAGTCCTATTGGACACTGTGCTGAGAATTTCTCTGTACTGTATTGACTTTTTTTGTTTTAGCCTAAAATTCAAGACATACCCTAGAGGAAGCAAATCGTTTTGCTCTGGCCACAAGCCATAGATTTGGTCGGGCCAATCACATCGCTCTTTCCTTATAGTCAACTAGACTAGATCTTATCTGCTTATCAGTGTGCAAAGACAGTTTGAAACACAACCACTGACTGTACCCTTTGGATTGAGCCTGGTCTGTTGGTCCTTGCCCAACTACACTGTACATTCTGATATTATACTCTGATGTTCAGGGTAATGATTTTTTACTAGTCTGTTGAATACTTTTTTTGAAAAATCAGTTTGTTTTCTTTAAACATGTCATGTGTTTCTCAACTGGGGATATAGGGGATCAAAAAAACAGCAATATTACAAGAACAAGATCTTACTTACATGATTTAGTGATCATAAGTTTGGACCGAGGTATTGGAGCTTCAGTTCAGGGCGTTCTGGATGAAGCCCTGGTTCGAGGCATTTCATAGCCTGATTTCATTGAACAATCAGATAGACAAACAATGCTAAGCCAGTAAAAAAAAAACCTGTCCAGGGGAATCACTGTATTTGGTCATTGGTTTTATAAGGCATAGACACAGCGCTGGAATGACGGCATCCACTTTTATCAGCAGATTTAAAAGGATACTCTGGGACGAATAAGAATATACTCAGGGACAACTTTATAAAAACAGTACAAAAATGAACTCAGCCAGTCCACAGAAAACTCATTGTAAGTTTCTCTACTCCCATATAAATGGAGACAGAGAAAGAAATTAACAGAACAGAACAGGACAGAAAAGAAAAGAATGCAAATTATGAACTATTGGAATCATTCCAATGTTTCAATACCACACATACCATTGAAATTCTGTCATTATGTAGGCTACATACATACTAGGATGCACTCTGTGCAGGGCCATTTCAAGGTACTTAGGGGGCCCAGGCAAACAAGACGTGGGGGCCCTTCACCACCCATAAAAACCTACATGAACGAAATTATTATAATCCTCAAGCATCTTTCATTAGTTATTTGTGTTGAACTTACAGTCGTCTAACTGTAGACAAAGTCATATTTTATTGTAAAAAAACACCACCATCTAAACTACTACAATAACAATATAGTTGATCTTTGGGGCCCCTTTCAGCTTGGTGCCCCAGGCAATTGCTTGGTTTGCCTGTCCTGTTGCGACGGACCTAACTCTGTATAAGGAACGTCTGTAAACCCAGACAGCACCTAAGTCCAGACTGAGAGTAGCGGCATTTCCGAAACTAGTCCCTAATCACTACCACTAATCACTTCAGTGGAAGTCACCTCAGTGGCTTAAACGAGTTCCCTTCATAGTGGGAAGGTATAATTTGGGCAAGATGCTTTCGGACGAACTTACAGTCGTCTAACTGTAGACAAAGTCATATTTTATTGTAAAAAAACACCACCATCTAAACTACTACAATAACAATATAGTTGATCTTTGGGGCCCCTTTCAGCTTAGTGCCCCAGGCAATTGCTTGGTTTGCCTGTCCTGTTGTGACGGACCTAACTCTGTATAAGGAACCTCTGTAAACCCAGACAGCACCTAAGTCCAGACTGAGAGTAGCGGCATTTCCGAAACTAGTCCCTAATCACTACCACTAATCACTTCGGTGGAAGTCACCTCAGTGGCTTAAACGAGTTCCCTTCATAGTGGGAAGGTATAATTTGGGCAAGATGCTTTCGGACGAACTTCCCTACAGTAGGCGTGAAAGGATCTGACGCAACATGGATCTCGTTGTTTTCATCCACCTGACGTGCGGAACTAACATTTGAATGAACTGTTCCATCACAAGCGGTATATAACAGAACACACCCTCGAAAAGTCGGCATCGGTGCTGACTCCACGCTGAAGGGTCTTATAACCCACTTCCACTTCGGTAAATTGCTTTCGGATGGCACTCACTCTTCACGTGGACGCGCAAACGAAGGGGAAGTGTGTAGGGGGAGGCACTAGGGACTGGTTTCGGAAAGGGCGTAGGTCTGGAGGTGACTTGTTTGCCTCCCATTTTCTTTCAACACTTAGCATTTTTTCCAGAGGTGCAGCACACATCTTTCTTGCAGACAACTAAGAAGTTAATAAAGTTGTTCACTCAATATTGGATAGTGCCATATTGGCCACAGGCAAGATTGTGAAGGATTGATGTAAAAGATAATAAAAAGTTAATAAAGAGGTTAATAGTGGAACGTTTGTGTTACAGTAATATAGCAGCTCTGTAGATAGTCACATAATATAGACATGGGTATGTCATTTAATTTAATGCAATCCGGCTTTAACCTGCCATGGCCATAACTATTAAGGATGTTACAGCTAAATGTTGAGTGCTTTTGTTCCTTTTGTGCTTTGTTTTTTTTTTTTTTTTTTTTTTAAATAATCTGCCTGGTCTAACTGCATATTTCCTTCATGAGTTTGGGTGGCAAGTCATTCATCAGCAGTACGTAGGTGCCAGAGCTTAATGTGGCTTATTTTGACATTACTGTTGTGTGTCAACCATTACAGATGGGCGTTTGATTGAATTTACTCATCTGCATAAATGGGCTGTGATTAACAGGCCTAATTGCCTGCAAATACCAGCTTGCCATCTGCACCACTCTTTTCCATCAATCTCGCCGTCGCCGGCTTGGGAGAGGCGGCACCTGATTACAACAGCCCTGTCAAGAGTCATGGCATCCATGACTGAGCAGCATCTGCAAGGCTCCTCTAGATGGTTCTTCCCCAACGCTTAGTAAGAAGCCGTCGGCTCTGACACAACTGATGCCATCTTTGTCACTTTCTCCTCAAAAGTGTCACTGTGAGAGAGACATTTCTTCCTTTTTATTGGTTTTAAGGTGGGCTTTGTTATTCTATTGGTGGTGGTTAGTGAGGTCCCCCTTCCACTGTGAGCGCTTTGAGTACCTAAGGGTAGAAAAGCGCTATAGAAATGTAATCAATTATCATTATTAATTATTATTGCACTACTATTCACATGACTTTAAAGTGTAATGCTGAAACTAGGATTTGGGAGGAACAATATCTAATTTTTTCTTGTGTGTTTTCATATATCCACCTACAGTGGTAACAATAATTGACAAAATGATCATCATTTTCGTCATCATCAAAAAACATCTCGCCACCCTCCATCTCTCTCAGCTCTTCAATCTGGCATGCAGGCCTTTCTCTAACAGCCATGACAGTCTCAAACCTTCCAGATGATTACTCCCAGTGAGAAAACCATTGCACTAGAGACTCAGATTTATTTCATGTATTCAGTGGGACGTGAGAAAGTACAGTATGACAGTTGTGATCTGCTATGTTTCAAAATCAGCAATGTATTTATAATTGTTGACTCGCACTGAGATATTGATGTCATTTTCACGACAAATTATTCAGCTTGTGATGAGTGTAAGGGCCAGAGTGTTTACAGAGCGAGTTACACTATAAACCTTCTCACATGTCTCTGAATCAAAGAACTTTTAAAACATATTCACACTGACTCAATGTTTTCATGGCATAAAGATCTCAAAGTTATTTGTTAATTCTTAATTCATTTTGCTGCAATATCAACGTACTGTGATTTACAGCTATTTGTAATCTGATGTTTTTGGAATAATCCATAATTAAAACTGGCACTGTAGCTCTGCCTACACCCCAAAGCATACTAATAACTCAAAAATGAGAACAAAATGAGTTCAAATTTGACCTTCTTACAGCTTAGTTTGGCAAGAAATATCCTCCCCTTCAACACCAGGATTTTTTTTTTTTTTTTCATGGAGATCACAGAAATGGCTCATTACTTGAAAATGTTCAGCTTGACCATGAGCATTACCATTACAGAGGAGGCTGCCAGCAGCCTAGAGCGGTCCGGCAGCTTTCGAGGCGGGTCAGGCCACGCCTGTTCAACAGTCGCAGGAACCTGCTGCTCGCGCCACAGTGACTCTATCCCATGCCATCTGGATGACTGGGTGAACATTATTATTCCGTCGCACTCTTGCCAAGCCAGAGTCTGACAAACACGTCAGTTTATCTCGTTTCTGCACAGACCTTTGATACTTTGAGCTCCTTAGCCTCTGATCTGTCTGCATACATTATACGGCGCATTTACATGGAACACTGAGGTTATTGCATATGTAAGACCACCGAGTAGGCACTCTGCCATGTAAAACATGACATAGCACAGTAGGGTCTGATCTCTGATTAGGTAAAAGGTCAACTGCAATGTTTAGACATACATTTAGCCTGGGTGACATGAATATGGAGGTAGAGATGTGATCAGCATGAGGCCCCTCGAGCCAATAGCACAAGAAAGTTTTTGTAATTTCCAATGAATAACCTGACCCTGACACAACAAGAGCTACGCATCACATGGAGAATCAAGATAGGTTTCCTCAATTCGCCCCTCTTGGGTTGTTGCATAATGCCTAAGATATCAAATGATTGCAGATCTACAGGAGCTGTGTCCCATATTTTCGAGATGACTGATGCTGTCTTAAGGAGCGCTGTACCCGTGGCATTTATGAGCTTCTCTTCCATCATTTAAATGAGCCCCTTTTGGCAGTGGTGGCGCTGGCTGGCAAACAGGCTCTGGCATAATAATGCATTTTCTGTTATTCTATTTCCTGGTCTCTTTTAAAAACATTAATCAACTTAAGTCAACCTTCTGGGGCACTTCAGCAATGAAGAGCTGGGCCGTGGAGTATGAGTAAGAGGAAGAGGAGGAGGAGGAAGAAGATGAGCAGCGGCAGCAACAACAAAAGCATGGGTGGCACATGTGTTTTTCTCAGGCAACTAATAAAGCCCCCAGGGCTTAGTGGTCTTATTAGGTCATCAGAAATGCCAGGGAGGATGAGAGTCAAATCTGCAACAGGAGCAACATGTTGCATTCTGTCAATGTGAGATTGATCCAGGCCGTGAGGAGCAGAGAGACAAGCACGGAAAGTCTGCCACACTGGCAAAGAGCCTCCTGTAGTGCCGTTACAAGATATGTGTGCCTCAGGGTCAGTTGTATTGAGAAAGGGAGATGAGCTTGAGGTTTAAATAACAAGAAACATCACAGCCGCCAGACACTATCACAGCCACTAAACAGCGCAACCGTTTGTCAGCTTGCATTTATTTGCACAAGCGACAGTGAGAGCTGGAGGGAGAAGGGAGAGTTTATACACTGTCTATGGGAACATTACGACTGGGAGCTCGATGCACCGCATTGTAATTTCTCTTCACCTGACCCGTGCTATGCTGTGAAGAGTAAACAGCGAAGGCGGAATAACACTCTATCTCTCCAAATGGGACCTCAGCGTTTAACCTCATTCTGATTGCTTTGTTCACTCTCTCTCTTTCGTGTGTGTGTGTGCGTGTGTGTGATCCTGGCACTGTTCTACTCACGCAACAGGAGCGCAGTGCATGACAAGCAGACATGCTTGACCAAGAGGAAATGCCAGGGAGGAAGTGGATCAAAGGTTCATGTGGCAGTGTCGACATTATGGGCTGGATTCCCAGGCATGGATTAATCTGTCAGTAGTGTGTCTCTCCCAGTTAGAGGTGTAATTTTAGACCAGCTCAACAACTAATCTCTAACAGTCAACAAGGCGAGGTAGTGCATAACTGCATTGCCTGGATAGCTTTCATGAGGGAAAAGCAAGTAGATGCTGTAAGTTGTCTAAACTGAGCTACTAAGAGAATCGCAGTTGTTGAAAAAGAGCAATCTTGACACAATTACTTGACTATTTCTGTTTGACTAAAAACAACACTCAGTGGAGTTAAAACTGGACTTACACCAAAAACCAAATCCTTTCAAGTTTCAGTTCAAAAACAGTTCACATCTGGGTCATTTATTGGATTGTTCAGGACTAGTAGATCGAGAATCTTTACAACTTCACTTAAGATTCTTTTGAAATAACTCACTACAGTAAGTTGACTTCTTGAGTCTAATAATTTAACAATTATGGCATTTTTCAAAACACACACCTAAACAACGCCCAAGTCGACCTGCTCACCTCACTTCATTTCCACCACCACTTTCAGAGGTGAACTGAAGCAGTAGTCTGTCATAACTCAGTGCATGTTCCAGCACTTAAATCACAATGGCCACGGGTTAATTTGGTAGCAGGCGTTGGGTCCCAAAAAGAATTATTAGGTGCTGCCATCTCACAGAATTTCAAGAACACGCACAGTGCCAGCTGACAGAGGGTATAATTTGTGATAGTCATTTATTATCGGACCTATGAATTTTAATGAGCGAGTGTGAGCCTTGAGTGTGTCAGCTTGCAAAATAATGGCAATTTGCCTGGCACTCTCTAATCCAATCAGACGGTCATCTAACGTGGCAGGGTAACAGGTTGTACAACTTAATCGCAAAGGCGAACATCGGGAGCAAGGTCCACAATGTCGGTTTGCTTTGTTGCCCCGACGACCGCCGCTGTCGCATTCCGAAATGGAATGCGCTTGCACACTTTTTTCGTTTTCTAAATGCAAATTGCTATTTGCAGCAAATGCGGCTGAAGATGATGACTTATGACTTTCCCAAGCTGCATTTATGACAGTAATAGAATCACATCAGCTGACGATAAATAAACATGTGCGCTTATAATATCACAAGGTGGGCATATGCACTGCCATTCAATCAGGGTCGGTAGTAAACACACAAACAAGCCTGAGCAAGAGGAGACACACAAATTGTGTTATTGCTCCTGACAGCATCACATGGTTATTTCTGTACCACTTGCCTTTGGTACTAACTGGGAAATTATGCACAGCAACAAGATACAGCTCATTTCTTGTTAGAGGCTTCTTTGAAGAATTTGTGTGTGTGTGTGTTTGTGTGTGTGTGTGTGTGTGTGTGTGTGTGTGTGTGTGTGTGTGTGTGTGTGTGTGTGTGTGTGTGTGTGTGTGTGTGTGTGTTTGTGCAGGGGGTTCCTTTGTGTGGTAAACTTGTTCATCTATATAAACTATTTCTGAAGAAGTTCTCAGCCTGAAAAAAGCCGCAGACTTCAATGGAGGGAGCCAATTCCAGGTGTAAGATGATTTTGCATTGAGTAGAGATAAGATCTGCGATGTTACTCAAAACAAAATGAATCAATGCAGAATCTGTCCCTAATCTATGCTTGAAGGGTTAGATGAGATAGAGCTCATTTTCTGCTTTATGTAGACCACTGAATGCAGACGTCAGATGTAAGATTAAGGTAAAAACTTATGTATGTCTATAGTAAAGACTAAACTGAATATCTGAACTTCAAGAGCATTTTTAAAATATATACCGGTAAGTGAAAGAAGTTTTTGGGGATCAGATCAAGGCCGGAATTATTTAGCAGAATGAAGGAGTAGATATGAGGGAGTTGTTTTATTTTAGCAGATGATCAACAATTAGCCTACTATATGAAAATGTATTTTTATGGCTAGCTTCCTATGCCAGCATGGCTTATGGTTTTTGTGTGTGTGTTTTATGAGTGGGCGTATACTTACAATTTGATTTTATCTTCTTATAAATATTCATTCCTGTATTTACATACAAATTAGATTAAGTTATACTAAGACTTCAAAACAGCTGAGAGGTTTGCAGTAAAATTAAAAATGAATCACATGGAGAACATTTATCATGAAACATAATTTCACACTTCTTTCTTCCTTTCCTTCCTTTATTCTTTCTCTTTCCTCCTTTCTTTCTTTGCTTTCTTCTGTTGCTTCACTATTGCAAGGACTAAAACTTAAACCTGTTCCAGTGAGGTTGAAGAAAAGTAATTTCAACAAAGGTTTACATTTTACTGCCATGGAGAGGGGGTGTGGGTGGGGCAGAGCCTTATATCAAATAAATCAACAGACAAAACACCAAACCAGACTGTCAACAGACTGCTAGCATACAAGAGGGACCCGTTACACAAAAGTTATAGATTTGTTCCTTCAATGAAAAGGCCTCTTTTGTTTCAACTCGTACATACGTTTTTTTGTTGTTGTTGTTGTTGTTTTGTTTTTTTTTACATAGAGTACAACTAAAAAATAAAGTGAAAATTATATGCATGCATTATCAATGCTTGTGTAGCAGTAATATACAACCAAAACAGAGTGGGATGTTCTTCTTTGGCAGGAAGTAGATACAGATTTGGCCTCGAGCTGCTGTTTTGACAGAGTATACTACCTACACTACGGTTACATGTACCCATGTCAACCTACAGTGCACAGTGAGGACATAGAGAGAAAGAGAGAGAGTCTGTATGTATGCCTAACTTATCACTTAACCCATTAGTATTGTCTGTGCTCTGTGTATCTACTCTAAGTGACTCTATTATATATGTTTGCATGCTCTTCCTCGCTCTCTCTCTCTCTCTCTCTCTCTCTCTCTCTCTCTCTCTCTCTCTTTCTCTCGTTCTCTCTCTGTGTGTGTGCAAGCGCTTGTACAAACAAAGCAGCCAAGCTTAGCTGCCTGGTTAAGCAAGGTACAGTCTGCCTGTCTCTTCTTCTGTATCCCTGCTTTGTTTACCGAGGGCTACAGCCTGGATAAATGAACTTCGCTGTAGAAGCTCTCTCCATGTTTACTCCCACTGTTCCAACAGACAGCACACTCACATTACTATGCAGTGTTCCAGGTTGTCACTATCTGATGGAAACAAACATGTTTCGTCAGTCTCTGAGGCCATAATTCTATGCCCTCCACAGACACAAGTTGAACGACTATGCAGATGCTCAGGTAATGAGGTAACTCTCCTCCTTCAAAATGAGTTAAATGAACCTCTACTTACCTCTAAAAGAGGGACATACACACTAAAATATCTAAATGGGTATCAAGAGTGAATTAACTTTTTTTTTTTTGTTTATGCTCGGCTCCAAGGTAACAGCTCTGACCTAGAACACACCCCCTGAGGTGAGCCTAAATCAGTTGGCTGTGAGTGCAGGTCATTTAACATTTCAGACATGGGCACAGCCCTGTAAGTATAATTCTTTTTAAATGAGTTTAGGCGGTAAATGAACCTCTGACAGAGCTAAATTAAATTCCTCCGCTATCATTAGAAAGGTTCCCATTAAAGATGCCTGTGTTGGGAAATTGGCTCCAAGTTCACACTCTGATAAGGTGGATATTTTTAATTTCCTACAAGGCTTGTTCATTCTGATCCGGAAACCTGTAGGGGTGCTGAAATGCGCCATTAATTCCAATTGAAGCCAAAGGTTTCCAGAGAGGATTGGTTTTTCTGAGCCTTCCTCCGACTGATGCGGGCCACATCTCTTTGTTCTTATAAAATGCCAGTGCGCTTTCTTTCAAATTCTTTGTGTGAGCTAAATTATTTATACAAGAGGCTTGGTCTTGGGAGGGTGATTGGGAAAAAAGTAAGACCTCTAACTTTGTCACTTTTTCTAGATCTTTCTCTGAAAGATAATTATCTGAAGACATCTCAATGCCTCTTCAATTCTTCATATCTGTCTTTAAATCTTATACGTTTGTCTTAAAAAGGTCATCTTCATATATTCTATAAACACTTTATAGAGTACTGTATACAGTAGACTATTATTTCAACTTTGTTGACAGGAAGCAATCTACAGGAGTCGGACTGTGACATTATTAGCAAGGAGCTGTGTGACTTTGATGTAATCATCATTTCCTGCTGAGGGTGCCACCTCGACACACACACAAACCGACAATGACACGATGTTGTGAGACTACAGGGACTAAGATAGAGACAAGTCCCCACAACCACCACCACCACCACCAGCCTACAGTAGAGTCTCCTCCTTCAGGCCTCCAACTCACTTAGCCCTGCACTCAACCTCTCTTTCACATCCCCCCCATCTCATATCTCCCTGTCATCCTCCACACCACCACCACCTCTCTCTCTCTCTCTCTCTCTATATATATATATATGCTGTATGGTTTCCTGCCATTGCCCACCCTTAGTTCTCCTACCCCACTATCATGCCCCTCCATCACTCCACCACCACCACAAGCTCCTTCATCTAACCCCCTCTTTCCCCTCTCTATCCACCCGTACTTTTTATTCACCAGCGCGCTTCAGCCACACACACACACACACACACATTTCATCCCTATTTGTCCAACCTTGTCACTTTTTACTCTCTGCATGGTTCCCTACAGCTCATGCACCTCCACCCCTCTTTCAGCTCCCCACAACCACCTCCCTCCCTTCGGCTTTAGTTCCAAGACCACCTACCACCTCCTTCCCTTTTATGCGACTCACTACTTTTCAGTCTGTCAGCAGTGTATCCCCCCCCCCCCCCCCACAGACACACACCCGTTCCGTCCCTCTACCACCATCTCTGTACCTGCCAACCCCTTCCCCCCACCCAACTCCCCGGCCCCCCAACTCTAACTCCACTTCCCCACCCCAGCTGCTCCCTCCCTGGCTGCCCTCTTGGCCACCTGATGGTTGGTTGCAGCTCTCTATCCCTCCTCCAGCCACAGTCTGTCATCCCCGCTCAGATCAGCGCCCGAGACGGGAGCAACGGTCGCCCAAATTCAATTAACCTCCTTTGCATGTTTGCCGCTTCTCTTTCTCCCTCTCCCTCTCTCTCTCTCTCCCTCTGTCTCTCCCATCTCTCGTCCCTGTCCCTTCTGGAAACCACAGGCGAGAGACAAACTCAGAGAACAGACGCACAGAACTAGAAACAGCGCGCTGTTGTTATCTGCTCGGATGAGATACTGCTCTAATCACTGAACACCTGTGAGGAAAACACACAGATGTTGCTTAGGATTTAGGGTTTGAGGCAAAGTCAGAAATAAATGGAGGCATGTGTGTGTGTGTCTTTGCATATTATGTGTGTGCACTCATGTGCATTCATGAATGTGTATGTTTGTTTGTCTGCATGACTGTGAGTCTAGCCGTGGGTGTGCGGATCTGGTTAGGAATGTGTGTCTAGTACATTTATATAGGAATCTGTCCTTGGATGAGCTTTTCTGTGTGTAGTCCATAGGACTGTACTCCCAAATCAAGTCTTATTTTGTATTTTAGTATTTGCTTCTTAACTTAGATGTCTGCCTACAGTGTATATGTGTCTGAGAGCTGTATGCTTGTATGCTGATTGTTCGTCCAGATAGTCACACAGGGTTTCTTTCATTTTACTATCAGCCCAACTCCATTTGATTGATTTTAGTTGATCGCTACAAATGTTTGTAGAGTACCAATGATTCTTTGTTCTAATATGTTGTATGTGTTGTTCTCATGATTGTAACTTCATATCTGCACGTCTTTCTCTGTGAGTGCATTCCTTGTAGTTTGCGTGTCTGTGTGTATGCATTTGTCTGTGAGCGGACGCCCTGACCTTTTCTTCTGTTTGTATTGCTTGCCTATGTGTGTTACCCTGCAAGCATTTATCTAAGTGTGTGTGTGTGTGTATGTGTGTGTGTGTGTGTGTGTGTGCTTGCGTGTGCCCTTGTCTTTGCAAGTCTGCCCCGGCCTCCTACTCAGCCACCACTGATTGAAGACCCCCACACTCCATCCCCTGGACCATTTCTGTCTGACGCTGCTCTTCCCAATGTAATTACTTGACCCCTAATAACAGTCGAGGGCCCACATTCAAGCGGAGTGGAGAGCTCCTGGCAAACTCGCTGGCCTTTGTTCCCATCTTTTATGTCTCCGAATTATAGATTAGTGCACAGGAGAGCACACTAAATGCTCCTCTGAAGCAGATTATATATAGCCGCTGATTAAGGCAGACGGGAACATGACCTACATGCATAACATTTCTCTGGCGTTACGCGCGGCAAAAAGGAATACGTTCAGGGCCCTTTACAGCTGGGAAAATTGCTCTAATTATATCGCCGTGTCATATTTCACTGTATATCTGCCGAGTGTGTTTTTTTTTCATTCCCTCCCTCTCTCTCTCTCTATCTCTCTCTCTCTCACATTATTAGGCTAATGCTTTGTAGAGCGTCAATGACAAAAAAGTTGAACGGGCCTCCGAGGTATGCTGCGGTACCGCGTGTGATAAAAAAACGCCCATCTGTTAGAGCGGACTTCGGAAAACCATGAAAATAAAGCATAAAAATGACACAGCTGATGAGCCAAAAATAGCCTGCCACCCCCTCAACACCCCTGAGCAGAATAGTCTGTTGGGTGAGGGAATGAAAGAGGCCCCTTTTTCCTTCTCTTTCCCTGCTCATCAATCTCAACTTCTCGTCCGGTGCTGGTGAATGGCCCCTGCTGTGCACGTGTGACAGAGAGAGGGGGAGAGAGAGAGAGAAAGAGAGTAAAAGAAAAGGGGCAAGAAAGGAAAGAGGGAGCATAGGGAAGAGGAAGATAGAGAAGGGGTGAAACAAAAAGAGGGAGAGGGAGAGTGTGAGTGAGGGTGCTGGAGAGACAGAGTATGGGTGGGGTGGGGGGGAGTGGGGTTGCAGGATTGAGATTCTTTTCCCCCCATCAGCCACCTGAGCTTGATTTAACACCCCTGTTTCCTGGGAGCGGACGTGTGATTATACAGCCGTCTTCCCAATATGCCACACCATCTCTCCATCTCCCTCTCAATCTCTATCTCTTCTTATGCCCCTCTGTCTTTCTCTTTTACAGTCTCTCCTCATCTGTCCTATTCTCTCTCTCTCTCTTCTACTCACTTTACATGCATATCCTGACTTCTCCATCTTTCTCCCTCTCTTTCTCTTTCCATTCTCATTGTCACCTCTCCATGCATCTTATCCATGCCCTTTTCCCTCTTTTGTACCTCCACCTCACCCTGAGCTTGCGCCCCCCCTCTCTCCTCCTTCACATAACCCCCCCACCACACACACACACACACACACACACCCCTTCTCTCTCTCTCCTCATCTTAGTGCAGACCTCTGTCTGTGCTGTGCTTTTCTGAGAGGTAGCCAAGAGGATGGAGAGGCTCTGGAAGAGGAGTCTGATGAGCGAGATCAAAACCGCTAGCACTGAGAGATGAAACGGGCGAGCCCGACGGGCAGGGAGGAGGTTCGCACCAGAATGCAAAAGGTCTCCGCCATTGTTCTCCACCGCAGAGCCCCCAAGATGTGCTGAATACATGTCCTTCACAGACTATTATACTTGAAAGTAGAGGAGATGAACAAATGAGAGTAAGAGGAGGGAAAATGCATCTATTTAGTTGGAGGTTTCTGAATGGTCCGAATCATCACTGAGGGGAATGAGGCTGTAACTGGATTCCTACAGTAATAGATGTTTTGAGGACAATGGTTCAGCGGGCGAGTTCAATGGCTTTTATGGTCACAACTCGTATACTTTTGGTTCAAACCAAGTAAAGGCTTAGGACAAGGTAACTGGCTAATACGCAAGATACATTTTAGTCCTTGATTTCATTGCCACTGCGCCCACAGCTAACTAAAAACTCATTTTATACACCACAGACCTGCATTCTCCCTGAGGAATTCTGTGTTGTACTTCGCATCAGGAGTCAGACAGAAGACAGCTAAACTGATTATCCCTTTTCTGACATAGCCCTGAGGAAACCGTCCATAAAAAATACCATCCAAAAGATTGTGGTCTAGTCAAAATGATGTCTTCTCAATGCAATATGAGGATATGGTTGCTTCTCCCATGTACTTCTGTGTGCTGCTTTAGCAAACATCAATTACCAAGTTGGATGGAAACGGCTGCTAATCACAGGTACAGGTAACCTAGATAGCCTTGACATACTGTACCCTAGGGGTAACAAATAGTTTTGCTATGCAGGTGAGTCTAGGAATGAGCCATAGGGCCTAAGTCGCTGTTCTCATAAGTTCGTCGGACCAATCATATTGCTCTATCTTTGTAGAGAGTCACTGGGTGAGCTGAGATGCCATGCAGAGGCAGTTTGAAAGACAATAGCTGATTCTGCCCCTTGGATTGAGCCTGGTCTTTTGGTCGTATCCAGACTACAATTTTATGTTATAGTCTGGCTTGTACGTAAGACTAAGATAATTAGATTAAGACTAATGTAGAGATAGGTAGAGACTGTGGCCAATTCCCATTTTAACTCTATACTGAAAGGTTTGGCCTGAGACCCACATGTGTTTTACTCTACCCAACAGTCTATTTTCTTTAGACAATCTCAATGTGATGCTTCAATTTGATTTGTTTGCCACTATCTACCATGAGCTAATCCACAAAGTATTACATGTAATAAAGAAAGGATCTTGAAGACAGAGTGGAAGTATGCAAGACATGCTTTCACAAGGTTACTCCTTCTGAAATCAATTCATGAAATAATGAATGAATATATAACAGGAGGAGGATGTCACTGAATGAGCGTTTCTTCACCAACTGACTTTCAGATGATAAACCTAAGCCAGGAATGCAGATACAGGTAGGCCTATATTGTTGCTGCAAAGTATAATGGCTTTTGAGTTCAGCTCATTAGAATGCTGTGGCATATGTGATCCATAGTACTTTATAATATGGCAGGTCTTCTGCTTGTTTGGACCTTATTTATACAGTTTATGGTTTGGACACCATACTGTGAGGTAGGCTTACACCACTGCCATTAAGAATACGCTACATAGAAATGGTGGTTTGTTATTAGACTCAATTTCATGGAGCAAATAAATGTCTGAAAATGGGGAAGTTGTCACAAGCCTTTTCCTCTCTACTGCTGATGACAAGAAATTATGTTAGTGGCAAAGTTAAGCTGGTAAAAAAGACAGCTACTTTCAGCTTTGTTGTATGAGATTCCAATGTAAAACCGCCAGCATGGCATTACAAAATGGTGGCGAATGCTACCATTTTCGGCGCATCACACACCCACTTCCCAAGCTATGTTGACTTTGAAGCACTATTGAATTTTTCACAATGTTCAGAGCCCTGATATTTCTTCAGACTGGGGTTTGTGCCTAAAATCATCTTCCATATTACTCTGACAGTACTTCATTGGAAGCGAATGGAGAGACGGCTAATGAGTTCCAGACTAATTTTTCTTTCAAGTCCTTTGAAAGCGGAAGCCACAACACTTAGAACTTAGAAGCTATGACAGAGGAACAAATTAATTTTGACATGCTGTGTGAAGCCTCTTTTCTTTGTTTTGACATGTAAGCCTATTACATGTGAGGTATTGTCTATCATTTCATATCAGATTTGTTTGTCGGGACTTATTTTGTAATGTTGACCACTGGACACTGATGTTGACTACCATATCCCTTGTTTATCATGTGGCTCAAAAGACATTAATAATGTACTGTATATGAGAATCATGGATACAACTCAAGAAAAGCAGTACTATATTTCCTGCAAATTTCATCATTTCTCAAGCAACCAAATTCATATTGACCATGAAGACATGCAATCTTTGGATGTTAGCAGTTGAAAAGCGTGCCTTAGAAATCAATGTGACTGGAAATGTTGATGTTTTTACCAAACTTCAACTCAACAATTCTCCTTGCAAAATGTCTGCACTGATCTCTTGTTTCTCCTGATCACTACACTGTGTTGTGGCTATAAAACGGCAGCCAAACAGCACTGAAACACATTACCCATAATGCTCATTGCTTAGCATTATACCATCACCCTGATGGATGTAAGTGAGAGTCCCAAGACTGCACTCCACTAAACTGAGCCGTTGTGTCCCTGCACCCTTTGTGCATGAAGCAAGCTGGAAACACACACACACACACACACACACACACACACACACACACACACACACACACACACACTTAATTGTACGTGTGTTGCACTAGGAGAGGTGTCAGCAGCTTAAAGTCCTAGCACATATTTGTTTCCAATTATCTACTAATTTGGCTCAGCCTCAGCCAGGCAGATCTAATCAATGGAATCATCTGTGTTGTTGAGACAGATAGAAGCAAAGCATGGTCAGATTTTTCCATTCTGGAGCTGGGCTTCTGACCCCCATTGTATACAATATGCTCAGGGCTGTTTCAAGGTACTTGGGGGCCCCAAGCAAACAGACAATGGAAGCCCATCACCCATATGAACCGCATTTATCTTCAAGCATCTACAAATAATTATTTGTGTGGAACATTTGTCTAACTCCAGTCTAAAGTCTGTTTCAATTGAAAAACACCAACAACTAAACTGCTAAAATGATTAAAAGGTACATTTTGGGGGCCCCTTTCAGTCTGGGGCCCCAGGCAATTGCCTGGTTTGCCTGTCCTGTTGCGACGGCCCTGAATATGCTATAACATACTACATAATACTCTTAAGTCTCTAAGAATGTAAATTAAGTTGTATCTCTGAGATAGTTTAGTCTGGAATCTGTGAAGTCAGACCATTTTGTTACTAAATCCTATGGGGGCAGAAGTCATAAAGTTGTTTTGAAGGGTGGGTGGGGTGGGGTGGTGTTGTCAGAGGGCCTCACACGCCCCTCTGGCTATGGTGCCAGTGTGGGGAGGCAGATGGGTCCGGTGACCTCATCACCTGAACATATGCCCCTGCAGCAGGTTAGCTACCGGGCGGGGCTCGTAAATGTCCGCACTCAGCTCGGCCGGCAAACATAAACACACAGCGTTGCACAGCCACGTCACTGGGGCGAGATATATTACCACCGGCTGTGTTTGTGTGAACTTTATGTTCCATGCAAGCCATATGCTTTGAGTTGTCGGCAAATCACAATACGGCCATTACAATGTTGCAGACATACTTTTGAAAGGACGACATGAATTGTGTCGACAGTTAATTAAACTTCCCTTTGGGCTTTCAGCATGGCGTATAATTACATGATTACTGATTTTAGCACTTGGCGAGTGAGAATGAGAATGACACTTAAAGAATCTCTGTTGTTTTTGTCCTTGATTACAAGGAAAGTTCACTGATGTGAGGCGAATATCTACTGGCAAAGACCAGACAAGGATAAAATAATCTAAAACAAAAACTCAACATCATCATTATGATAAGTGCACTCAAAACTAACTACATAACTACAATAACAACTATCTACCCTTGATAACCTTTTCACAGCTTCTTTTTCACAAAATCAACAGGCCCGATATTATCCACATTGTTCATGGAGAACTACTTCTAATGGTTCCTCAAAAGATTCTGTTATTTTGCAGGTGAGTAAAAAGTGACATCCTCAGTATGCTGTTTACAATGAACAGGGTAGATACAATAATAACAAGATAAGAAAGCCTTTTCACAGGCTTATGTTGCTGATAACTGCTATTTATTTATTTCTCTCTTAGCATATGACATTCAGTGCCATAAAACAACACCTTATAACAATTCACCAAATAGCAAATTCTTTCTTTTTTCCCTGCTATGCTTGGTAAATTGCTATGTATTTCATACAGAGTGCCTGCGCAAAAAGTATCCGAAAGATATAAGCACTCAGACTGAAAATGCATTACTTCAGGTGTCCCTGAACAGTGTGTGTGTGTGTGTGTGTGTGTGTGTGTGTGTGTGTGTGTGTGTGTGTGTGTGTGTGTGTGTGCTCGGAATAAACATCCCCATCAAAATCCCAGTGAAATGGCTTGCTTGCATGTCAATTTCCTTCAAAGGCTAAGGCATCCCCACTGGGAGAAGCTGTTCATTAGGTGCCTGTTTCAGATGTCGGCTAACAGTGTGCTCCTCCCCAGCCTCGGGGTCACATCGGCATACCCAATGATCTCACTCACAAATCAAAGGCAGCTTTATAAACAAATCAATAGGACTCACTTATTTTTTGGCCAAACAGGGAGTCAAAGCAACTTCCTATAGCAAAGGACAGGATGATGCAGCTTGTTTATCCAGAGACCTCTAGGGTACAAGACCAGAGGGGAGAGAGGAATACAAATCTACACATAATGAGAGAGGAACATCAGATACTGTAGAGAGTTTCCAAAGGGGGGAAACTGAACTCAAAGGAATTCATGGGAGGGTTAGAAAACAAAATCAAATTCAGACAGATTAAAAAAAAAAAAAAAAGAAAAGAAAAAGAAAAAAATACCTGTTGACATTTTCATGGGACACAAGCAGCCTGTTGAGCTTCCTTTTGGTCAATATTACACACACACACACAAACACACACAAACACACACACACACACACACACACACAAATACCCAGGGGACGCTGAGGAGCCAAAGTTAAAGGAGGAGATAGAAGAAGCCAATCCCTTGGATAAATGTCCCTGATCAAAGAGGGACAAGTCAAACAAGCCCCAAATCCATGTCTGGTCGTCCGCTTAAAGGGCTGTTCCTGTCATGAGCCCCAAGCTCCGCCAAGCACCTTCAGTGCCAATCCACATCCAGCTGCAAATAGATTTGTCACGGTGGATAGAATCTGTCACAAGTGATCGCACACTTAGCGAAGACGATCTCACCGTTTTCAAGCTCACACAAGATAACATTATCACTTCCTTAATTACAGCATGAAGCAAGAGAAATTGAAATGGGTACAAGGATTTCACCAGCCCTGTGCAGCGCAGAGAATACGGTATATTGATTTCAACTTGGGGAAGTACTAGTCTACATGAACAGAGGTTGTGCACCAGAAGATGGGGAAATAGAAAAAGAGAAAATGGAGACATTGGCATTGTCACTGCTCAATATCATTCATCTTTTGAGTGTGTGTGTGTGTGTGTGTGTGTGTGCGTGCGTATGTATGTGTGTGCTTAACTTCTTCCAACATTAACAAACAAAGTGTCTTTCATTCATTCTGACTGAAAGCAATAAATCCATAATCTCATGAAACACAATAGTTCTAATGCTGCTCTCACAGTCTGAAGGACACAGACATTTTATAAGGATTCTTTTCTTTTGCCACACAATAATTCCTCAATGACAAGCTCTGGTGCAATGCTAATATTTCTTGGCATTTGTGCAATAAATGTTCCCATTTAGAAATGGAATGAAAGGGAATGACAAAATGACTTCTTTTTAAAAATTCAAAGCAAAGCAACGGAAAATTGAACCCAGAGTCTCAGACGATCTGGCCTCTAATTTGACTCTCAAATAATCTCTGCCCTACTGCCTCTTAAGGAGAACTTCCAGCACTCGACAGCAAGTAATTCTGCAGCCTTCTCCATCTGATTTCATTCACACAGATAACAGAGGATCACTCACGGAATCTGTCAAGATAACACCCAGAATTCTAGAGCACTGAGTAAGCAAAGCTAATGAGTTATGTCTCCTGGGTTTCACATGCACGTAAACCCTCAGAGACACTCACACTGCCCTCTTTCTCTACCCCCCTCTTTTTCTCCATCTCTCTCTCTCTCTCTCTCTCTCTCTCTCTACTTTCATGTCAACACATTCACTTTCTCTGTCCAATCTTTCTTTAACAACACTGCACACCATTGTGGGCACAACACTACTAACACTGAGGGAGAATACACAGCACACTCAGTTAAAAAAAAAAAAAAAAAAAAACAGAGAGCTTGCCACCCTAGGCAAGTCAAATCGTATTCAAGTCAGGTATCCAAAACAACCCAAGACTTCCAGCCTCTGTAAGCACAGTGACAAATACAATGCATATCATATGGATGCAATCAGGAGTGGAGAGAGAGAGAGGCAGCCTAGGCACATTCTGGAGCAGGGGGGTAGAGTAAGGACACCAGGAGGACTTTGGAGGATTGAACTGGATCTCATCACAGTTTCATTTTGAGGTGTGACTCGCAAGGGCCCTGAGAGAGAGCTCATCTCACACTGAGCCTCACAAAGAGAACAAACGTCACTACCAGAGAGAGAGAAGAATGGGAAAAAATAAACTGTGCCATTATGAGGGGCCTTGCATAACAGGTGGACTGCAAGCATTTTATCTACTTCAGGATTATAGGGTCCAAGACAGGGCCACGGATTGGATTTCTGTAAGAGGTCAGCAAACTGCTGGCAGGTATTTTCAACAAAGAAATACAACACTGTATGTTCGCATGGAGAAGCATATATGCCAAAAACACTTCCAATAGAATATTAACCTTCAGACACCATCGTTTACAAAGCTAAGTATTTCTGACTGGAATTTTAATGCTACTTTGACTTTTTTAAAACCAAAAAACAAACACAAGCAAAGAAAAAACATAAATGTATCAACTGGGCGTATAGCACGCGCAACTGCACCATCATATCCTCTATCATTATCTCATTGGAAAACTGTAGGATGCAACATGTGAAATGATATATGAAATAGTGATAGATTATTATTTAATGTAGGACTCAGCATAATGGCTGCTCCACACACACAGGAAAAAGAGAGACAGTAAGGAATCTGCCAGTGAAACTGTATGAAGGCTGCATGAGAAATCTACTGTTTATATCACCCAATATAGTAATTGAATGCCTTTAGCCTACAGTACATTCTCTTTCAAGCGCCATCAGTCTTTCTCTCGGAGACAGCCAGCAGGTATCACAAGGGGGTCCTTGAAATGTAAACAGCAGACATAAGCATTAAATTTACATCCTATTTATGCTGGTATAGCGTGACTTCAAACATGGCTTCAAAGCCGGTGTGAGCATGGAGGTCAGTGACTAGGGGCTGACAGTGGAGAATCATTAACGCTCACCACATGGGACAGCTTCCACTGCATGAAACGGAAAATGTGATACTGTACTCTGCCTGGTAGGGCTACTGTGGCTATGACTTGCTAGGAAAATGGAAACCTCCGATTATCAATAGCAAAAATGGAGGAAATAATAAAGTAGAAAGGAAAAGAAAAATGTTCATAGTGTTAAGTGCTTCTCCATGTAGCTAAATGCATAGTAGTCTATATGGACTGTAGGTAGTAACTATACGCATATGATAATATGACACATATCCTGAACGTGTAATGATACTTCAGAATGTTCATAATTTCTCATTACGTACAGTAAGTGTCATTTTGTTTTTGTATTATCTGACCCCCAGACCGAGTTTACTTTACATTACAAGAACCGAATGACAGTTAATGACCACAGTTAAAAACATTCGGTGTGCCATTACATGTTCATCATATACATGTCATGTCATGTTTAAGGCAGGTTCATGTCGCTCTTACAGTATATTGAAACCTCAAGTAAAGTGTTCAAAGGTTCCTTGTATGTAACCCATAATATGATTCGCACAAGAATTTATCAAAGCAACAAAGAATAGAATTCTGAAGACAAATAAACAATTAAAGGATTCTGCAGCTACACAAGAGGCAGGTGTCTTGAGAGCTATTAGAAATTTGTTTCTTTTACATGAGAAAGCAAAAATGTAGTCCTGAGGGTGGAAAACAGTTCTAAGTACAATCTGTGAGGGTTTTTGTTTCCAACAGTTTATAAAACACATCTTTATTATGGTCCGTACAATAGTTCAAAATTAATTTTCACAGTGAGGCACTTTCCCTGTAATCTTACCAGAGAGTATCAGGGGGAAAAAAAACAAAAACTTCCCTTAGGGGTAGCAATTACCAGTGGCAATTTTATTCAGAAATCAAATCAACAAATTCACTTCACCCTTCTTTCTGTGTGTGAATGTGTGTGTGTGTGTGTGTGTGTGTGTGAGTGAGTGCGCGCTCACGCATGAGTGTGTAGGCCTATGTGTTTTTCATCAATTTCAATATATTCATCTAGTCTTCAGCTAAAGACAGCTGTCTGCTTGTGCTTGTTAAAAGGGAACGTCAGGCGTAATTCTGTGAGGGGAGGCTGTGGCTGAGACAAGCGCAGTGATGGAAGGGGGTGGAGCCGAGAAATGGAAATAAGGGAATAAAAGGTTAATGGCAGACGTTCGCCCCAATAGACCTCAAAAAGCAAAGTGAAAGGCAGCACAGCCTGTCTTCCACTTAAGTAGTGCTTAAATGGTGACATGTCACCCTGAGAGCGATGGGGACTCTTAGCAAATGGTGCCCTCACTGGAGGTAACAACTCACGTGGCCCCTGCAGCTTTTCTGTGAAACAAATCTTGTGCATCCTAATGATAAACAAAACATAAAATGTGTCAAGAGTAATCATAGGGAGCAAGCTAACTGCACCTAGTCTGCACCTTTTCACTTCAAAGTTTAGTCTAGAAAACCTGATATTTACGACGAGTTCTCCAAGGCAGAATCAACGGGTGTCTGTCATATGCTTCTGTATGCTCCTGGACAGAGCTATAATCAATCTTACCAAGGGCTCTGATGACACATGTAGACACATACTGTATGCTCAACATCTTAACCAATCAGCTAGTAACTTTAGGTTACTTTTTACTGTAAAATTGGCGGAGGTCTGCGCTTTTTGAGAGATTTTCTAGCTTAAATTGCCTTGTTAGTTGTTCGGATTGGTCATAACCGGAGCCATGGCCGTAGTGCTATCCTATTCAGAGGCAGTTTACAGTAAAAGACAACGCAGATTCTTGAGCCACTGTCTATGCTATAGTCTGGCTTGTCAGGCTAGGAAACGCAGGGACTAATTTCAAAGACTCTTTGAGAAGAGCAACGCAAACTGAACTTGTTAAGTCCACCTCCTTCATCCTGGAGTAAAAGCTTGTCTCTCATTGGTTCCCTATGCCAGGGACAATCAGGATGGACACCAAGGCTAAACTGCATCCATATTCATTACGTTTGTAAGTCTATGTGTGTGTGTGTGTGTGTGTGTGTGTGTGTGTGTGTGTGTGTGTGTTTGTATGTGTTTGTATGTGTTTGTGTGTGTGTGTGTGTGTGTGTGTGTCTGTGTGTGTGCATGTTTGTGTACGTGCGTGTGTGTGGGTGTGATTGTATGTGAGTGCATGGTTGTGTAACTGAGTGCGCATAACATGCATAAAAGTGATGCTTACGGTAAGCATGGATTACCTAAATGCAGGATTTGGCTTCACCAAACCGGTAGACCACTGAACAAGAGCAAACAAGACTTTGCGAGGGAGTACGGCACTAGAAAATACTCATCAAACTACACTTTCAAAAGAACAGCTCTTTACAACTAAGCAAACATTGAAGACACACTGACATTAGGAACACAAAAGCATACACTTTTCCTGTGTCTGTGAGAGCTTGAGTGTGTGTGCTTGTGACTGTGTGTGAGTGTGTGTGTTTATGTGAGGCAGGATGAGAAAGAAAAACAAAGACAAAGAGAGGAAAGTGTGTGTACGTGTGTGTATATGTGTGTGTGTGTGTGTGTGTGTGTACCTAAGATCAATTATGCTTACACAAAATGCCTCTTGCCACCACTGTTTCTGTTTGCTAAGCTACAGATGCTTCTGATTAGCTGCAGCCAAAGCCAAAACCCCTCCCCATCCCTGAGCGGCGATGGCCCGCACACGCACCGCGCCACCCTGCACCACCACCACCACCACCACCACCACCACCCCGCCAGCTCCCAGAGCAGTCCATCAGCGGGAGTGTGAAATCTCTAGGTCAATAACCATGTTTGGCCAAGGCTGAGACAGATGGCCCGACACAGAGAGGGGGAAATGTGGCTCAGCAGGAGCTGCTCTCTCTCCCTCAACCCCCCCACTCCACACTCTCCCCCTTCGAGCCGCATGCAGCGCCCTGGAGCTCAGGTCACGCGCCGCTAACAAGTCACCGGGAAAAAAGTTGACAAAGACAAGGCGAGGCGAGGAGAGGCTAGCTGAGGCAAGCGCAAGCTATAGTGGTCGGTAGTGCCACACAAGATCTCTCTCTCTCTCTCTCTCTTTCTCTCTCTCTCTCTCTCAGCTATTCACACACACATAGAGTACACACAAAACATGCACACGGTACACAGGATTACTTAAAAACTCAAACATTTGCTACAATATTCTGTACACACATCTACAAACACAATATATCTTCACACACTTTGAGACTTTAAGGGAAGGACAAACACACAAACAAATGCTACATACAACCTTCAAAGACCTATATTAAAATGGAGCCTGCAGTAAGGCTTCAGTAACCTCAGACACACTCCATGCTCAATGGACATACTTGATATGTCTGGAAGCTACGGATATAGGCAACCCCCTTGAATTGTGGGTTTGAGTTTGAGGGAACACTTGAAAATATAATGGCACAGATGTATTGGAGTGGATGGCTCAGATGTGCTGTCACTGCAGCCCAAAAGATCAAATAAAATAGATCAAACAGATCAAATAAGCAAACTCTTACAAAGAAGACACAACAAGAGAGAACATCTCTCTTGCTCTTGGTTTGAACAGCATGCCTAGTTTGAATTTGAGATGTACTACAGCATACCACCATGCAAAACTTTTTTTTTTAATGCCAAAATAAAAAAAGATCATCAATGTTGCATGGTGGTCAAAGCAATGTAATTTGTTTCTTAATCACTATCTTATCAAGCCATATTGTAGAGATTCCAAATGTCTCTATGTCCATGCATGTCTCACCTAATTTTCTACAATGTCAGTCAAAAACCTAGAATGTCCTTTGATGAACCGCTGTAATGGAGTGCATTTGGCTGGGCAACGATGTAAAGTATGCAAAATCTGCCATTCAAGTTTTGGAAAATTTAACCAACTAGTTTATTATAGCAACAGGAGAAGGAACCTGTGGTTAATTAAGGCAATTCAAATACAATCACCCCCTCTCTATGGCAGTGTTGACAGAAATCACACGCCTAATGCAGTAACGTGTGACACCTAACAGAGCTACCTTGTAATTACCAAAACAATTATCGGTAAGCACTGTGTGGACTAATGACTTGCCATATGGCAGAGCAACAACTTTAGAAAGTCAATGTGTAAGCATAGGTTAAGTAAATACAGTATAGGTCTATGTAAATTAAAATGGCAAATTAATTTTAAAACATACATAATTATGCTGGATATACTGTAAGTCTGATGACTTGCAACAACTATCGTTGCAGTTTTATAGATCTATGCGAACTCCTTTGTGCACATTATAATTGTATTATGCATCTGTAATTGTGTTATTGAAGAGAGTGCCATTGTGTTTGTTTGCCAAGGTTATTACTGTAGCAAAGCCTACTGAATGTAGAGATAAAACTTCAAGTTATCTAACTTTGCTTCTGACAAAGACCTTTTTCGCATTGCTCTCATGGTTTGACACTAAACTCCACGAGTGGAGACATAGCCCAGTGAAAAGCAATTACAGCAGAGGTTGTCAAATAGCTTCAGAGTCAGAGCCAGTAAGCCAAAACAGTGTACTGTCACAGTAAGGCAATCTACCTTCTAGATATTACCTTACAGTACGATGCTTCGATGCCAATTTATATCAACATAATTTCATGCTTTTTAAAGCCATAGTGTCATATAGTATCATATTGTATGTGTCAGTTATGGTTGCATTTCTCATTCAATAGAATTGTGTCAGTATTGTATTACTATATAAGCATTTCGTTTATATCAGCAAAATTGTTGAATGTTTTAATACTGGTGCAATAAAGACTTCAGAGATGAAAGCCATCCAAAAATAAATTAATCACTCTATTGTGTCATTGTGATCGATTGCACGAGTGCAAAATGAGTTCACCAGTCTCATGACATAGATGTTAATGTTTTATGTGGTTTTACTATGCATTCCACCCACATGGTTTCTGCCTCGCTCTGTCTCTGTCTGTCTCTCTTTCTTTCTCTCTCTCTCTCTCTCTCTCTCTTTATCAGTCTCTCCATGTCTCAGACTCTCTCATGTCTTTCCTTCCCCATCCCATACAGAATAGACCTTAGATATCCACCCTCACTCCACCAGACACACAAGCCCCTTCTGAATGATGTACCCAAGGCATTTATGCCCTTATTTGGTCTATAGTTGTTCCAGTAAACAGTAGATAACATTAAAGTTTATATTTGTTAACAGATCTGGTGGTTCACATCATTAGTCACGATGACAGCCACTTAGAGTCTGCACCGCACCCAGTCTACTGAGAAGCAGAGATGCCTGTCTTTCATCAAGCCTTCAATCAAATAAACCCCTATTGGCTGTAATCCACTTTCCACTTTTGCGCCACATAACAATGAATCGTGTTTAACATGGTCCAGACAACCACTGACTTACAACTCTCGAAGTGTACTGCGATATTAAACATCACACCACAGTTAGTATTACGACAGACCCAGGGTAGTAATGTAGTATGCAATGAACACCTCAGGCCTAAGGCTATATATGGACCACTTCACTACATTCAGATTAAAAATGCATACAATGTCTTAAATTTTTAAAACAGATCATTCCGTGTACACTTTCTTAAATCTCCCTGCGATACGATGAGCAAGAAAGACCAAACATTTTGGAAGCTCAATAAAAGTTTCTGAGACAAACACAGGGGAGATATGTTTTAAAATTGAACATGTAGTCCAAGGAAACTGACACAGTAACCTGTGTCTGGAAGCCCTGATAAGATCTGGTTTTCTTGTTTAATAAATAGCATTGGCTTATGTTCAATTGATTCATTATTGATTTTGTTACTGTGCTGCTTTTAGTTTGCTACTTAGTGTGTGTGTGTGTGTGTGTGTGTGTGTGTGTGTGTGTGTGTGTGTGTGTAGTGGTGAGGGAGGGCGGGCGGGCGGGAGAGAGATCAAGCATACATGTCTGCCTAACTGTAAAAGAGCTTGTTGTTTCTTCAGCACATAATTTGATAAGGGGCAAACAGTTAACTTGACCTGGGCACTTACCCTAAAGTTGTCATGGTGACGATTGTGTACCAAAATGATGCTGGGATGCTGGTGAACTTGCTTGAGCTGGAGCCCTTCTCAGCGTAGAACATGACGGTGGCAAAGATGATGATGGCCATTGTGAGGGAGAAGAGCAGGAAGCCGAGCTCCGAGGCACAGCTCTTGAGTGTGTAACCCAGGATGCGTAGGCCCTGCGAGTGGCGTGAGAACTTGAAGATGCGGAACACCCGGAACACACGCAGAGTGACGAAGGCCCCACTCACGTCCTCATTGTCGGTCATGACAAGACCGATGTAGTAGGGCAGGATGGCCACCACATCGATGATGCTCATGACGCTGCGCATGAAGCGGTAGCGGCTGGGCGCCGCAAAGAGCCGCAGCAGATACTCCACAGTGAAGATCATCACACAGGCTGTGTCCATACAGAAGAAGGCCACCGTGTAGCGCTCACCACATGGTACGTCCTTCTGGCTCTTGTAGCCGCACGGCACCGTCTCCACCACGTTTGTGATGACCGAAATGGCAATGAAGAAGCCGGTTACGTAGTAGAACACCAACGCCATGGTGCTGGTGTGCGGGTTCTCAAACGCCCGCCACATAGTCTCACGGAATGTCATGTTGGGCAACTTGCAGTCCTTGTTCTCCTCCTGATCATCCATGAGACGCTCTGCGTTCTCCCGCTTGCGGTCCTTGTATTCTTCATAGCAGC
The DNA here is from genome assembly GCA_027497455.2 of Sardinella longiceps. NCBI lineage: Eukaryota > Metazoa > Chordata > Actinopteri > Clupeiformes > Clupeidae > Sardinella > Sardinella longiceps. The sequence continues at coordinate 12,921,936 of JAODXP020000012.1, read as the reverse complement.
AGTCACCGATGATTTCAGGGATGATGCCGAAGAAAGCCAGCTCCTCGTCATAGGCAGAGATGCACTCATAGCGAGGGTAGTGCAACTTCCCTGTGCGGTAGAAGTTGAGCACACTCCTAAAGGCATCCGGGTCGCGGTCAAAGAAGTACTCCTTGGCCTCTTCATTGTAAAAGAACTCCTTCTCAGAGCTGCCAAGGAGAGTGTCAGGATACCTCTCCAAGGTGGTTCTCCAGGTCTGAAAGCGACGTCCACTCACATTCAGTATAATCAGCTCATCCTGTCTCTTACTATGGTCTCTTGGGGCGATGGGCATGGGGCAGTTGGCCACTGGCATCCAGCCGATGGCTGCTGCCCGGGCAAAGGGGAGCCATGCTGCAACTCCAGCTGCCATGATGTCGCCAACTTGACGAGTGACGTTGCTAGTCTGGCACTCTCAAAACCGGCTCACCTTCAAGTCAGCTGTCATTCTTGGAGAAAGAGAGACACAACATACTTATGATGACTACTTTTTTTTAAATCCACTTATGCTTGTTTCACACAACTGGTGTTGATATATAACAGGACATTACAGTATTTCTCTAAATAGTGCTGTACCCTCCACACTCCACACTGTAGAAGTCTCTATTGTAAAGCTGTGTGATCCACAGAAATGATAATGACAAAATCTTTTGACCACTAACATATTTCATGAATCAGTTCAATGAAATGTGCATTGGCACTGAACGATATCTCTTAACTTAACCCTGTGGTATGGGTATAGAGTGCATCAGATTGTACAGCCGACTGGCAGAAAAGTGCACAGCACAGTTTAGTTTATTCATGCGTAGTATAATAGTATCCTTACAGAATAGTATAGTTGCTGGTATGGTTCCCAACTCAAGACAACAAAACCGAGATTTCCTTAGAGAACAGCCGGACTTTGAGGTTAGAGTTCTTATTTGCTTTATGTCCGGCATATTAATCCAGTCGGAGAGGTACAGTTTATACAACTATAAGTCTAACTGTCGATGTAGTTCACCAGGAAGATTACGTATAAAAACACTAAGAGTTTGCCCATAACAGCAATAATTTAGACAAAAAATGTTCATCTTACCTGTTGAAATGAAACCACGCAACCAACCAACGTTGTAAATTGCATGAGCTTAATTAACGACCTGTTTCCTCCACATAGTGTGTGTGATTTTCAACGAATAACTATTCACTGGAAATAAGAATGACTATCACACGGACATACCGACATTATCACCAATTGATCAGAAACCTAGATAAACGCAATGTCAGTAACAATTTTTGGGTTCGTCGCGTGCCAGCAAACACACTAGTGAAAAAGCATTGTCCTGCCATAGGCTATTCGGTCTGTAAATGTTCCAATTAAACATCTAATGATGCTCATATAGTATGCTACAGAGTTCAACTTACCTCGAAGAACGAAAATTCTCGTCTAAACAAGAAAAGCGTCCGGAAAGTAACTCTGCGTAATAGGTTAGGCTACTCTTTAGTGAGGGTCTCGAGGACGGGCATCTACCTTTTACAGTTCAGAAGTAAATCTGAGTAAGTTAAATCGCAAATAAATTGCGCAGCGAAGTGAATGGCAAGACCTTGTTGGTACAGTTGTTGTTAATCACTCCGGTTTGCAGCAAAGGGTAGGCTTTTTAGCCTTACCATATCTTTCGTCTCACCGTCAGAAAGAAATACTCCGCAGTGGTTCTCGAGGTGCACCTGCTATATGATATGATTGGCATCTCTCTCAGTCGGCTGCTCCTCTCTCACACTTCAAGTTGTCCCTGTGTTACATCCTCTCCATCCTAAACTCCTGTCCAGTCGAGGGAGGTGGTTCGTCTCTGCTAAGGGAAATAACCTGTTTTGCCGAAAGGCAAAATAAAATAATAGTGATAACTGAATGAGAGAGATAAGTCTCCCACTTGTTCGCAGATGAAAGTCGCAGTCTTCAAGCAGGATTCGTAGATCGAAAGGCAGTCGGAACTTACTGTCCAGATGTAGAATACGCGTCGCATCACATGACAAAAGTAGGGGGGGAAATAGAAAAAAAAAACAGCTTCACTTTGCTTTTAAGCTGTTGTTACCCAACTGGAAAAGGGTAAGAGATGTAGCACAAAATGTGTCACCCATAAGTGACAGTGTTAGAGCTATTATTATGGAAAGAAATGTAAAATTGTTTTCTGTCATGAAAAGTGTTTACCACTGCATTGGTTTGAATAATGCATGTCCAAGTGCCATAAATATTGCCTGGCTATATTCAAAGATATATAGCCTATCACATTGGCTCTCTATCACAAAGGCAACGATTTTGCTTTAGATGAAGGAATAAATGACTAATGCTCAGAGATGGAAGTAACAAGCACAAACATAAGCAAATGGTATTGTATTGTATTTGTAGCATTTTTAGTTAGCCTATCTGTACTTTACTTATACTAAGCCTACTTTTTCCCCCAAATTTGACTTTTTAACACATCTTGACATCTCTACTTCTACTCCTTAACAGTTTAGTTACTTCTGTCTTAAGGCATTTGAGGGAAGTTTTCTCAATATTAAATCATGGTAAACTGGTGTGCCTTCATTACAAATGAAAATTTAGTGTGAATCACTCAGTAGCCCTGAGGTCACCGTGCTGTTAGTGGGAAATAGAGAAAAATGGTTAGAACATAGACCAAACAGCAAATCAACAGCTAACACTAACCAAATAGAGCAAAGATACACACTTTGTTTAATTTTCACTCAGTCCATTTTCATGTGAAGGAGAATTGAGAGTTTAATGCTCATTAGAAGCCCACTACATCATACCACATACCTCCCAGCACTTCAAATCTTCCCTCTTCCTCCCTATCTCCTCCATTCACTTACTAAAGCTCATACTGAGGGCTGAGAACCTAAAGAACGTAAGTGACATTTCACCAACTTTACAGAAGAGCCAAAGCAAAATAACAATTTGCTCTTCGTGCTACTTTCTGTACCTATTTCACCTACTTTAAAGCACTTTCATTGACACTGATGGATGATACGGATTGGATTATAATATATCTATTAGTCAAATGCAGTCCTTCTGGCTCCAACAGCTGTATGTTCACAGTTATGACTTTTGTTAACATTTTACCCATATGATTTTGTCAGTGGAAACAGCTCATCAGACCTGATAACTAAATTCTGACCAAAATGTCACTTAAAGGAATAGTTCACCTCTTTATTAAAATTCGTTATTCAACCCCCTTACCTGAACTTACATATGTGGGTGAGAGCATTTTGGTCTCAGTGCATGCCTTGTCCTAGTCTAGCAACCCCAATTTTACCGTTAGGTTAGCATAGGCACTGGAAAGTAAAGTTACCAAAGAGTTGTTATCTGGCGACAATACATTCCAGTGCCCATGCTAAGCTAAGAAATGGGGGAAATTGGGGATGTCATACTAGGAAATCGCAAGCACTGAGACCAAAATGCTTTTACCCACATATGCAACTCCAGGTAAGTGGGTGAATAACCAATTTTCATAAAGAAGTGAACTATTCCTTTAAGTCTTTTAGGGTCTCTTCACTCGATATTTCCCCTTATCAATGTGGACACCATTTACACATGCATCCCAAGACCACGGGTAGCTACCAGGCTAAACATGTTTGTGTAGTGCTTTCTATCATGTAATCTTCTAGACAAACTAGTGTATTAAATTTATATGTTACTTATAAGTACTTTTCAGAGCCTGCACTAATCACTTTTACTTGAGAAGTCAATACTTTCTCTTTTATGAAGTCTTATTTTATATAACTTTCCTTACTTGAGAAAGGTAAATGTGTGCTTTTCCCATACCTACTGTACTAAGTCTGAATGCCTGAATTGCTTGAATAGCCAGGTCTGTTGTGTAGAGAAAATAAGATGTGAAAACGCAAACCAATTTACATTGTCTGTCCTAGTTTTACAGTAGGCTATCAAGAGTTGCTGGTGCCAACATGTTCAAAGTAAAATCTCTGTCAGCATGGTGGAGGTGGTGTAAATTGTGGATATTCAGAGGGGAAGGAGCAGGCTTCACTCAAACAATTTTCTCTTGTTTTTCAGAGTGATGGCCAAACATGTATTCAATTGAAAGTCAGGAAAGAGGCTGCACTATGCACACACACCTTTCATTCACACAATAAGGTGATTGAGTGTGAATAAAAGGTGCGGCCTCTTTTCCTGACTGTAAATTGTGGATGTATGATGATTATCACACGGAGCTGGATTTAATGAAGAAATTGACTCACTTAACATAGATTTCAGCAGGCCTATTAGCTATTTATCTATAGGTATAATGAGATGTACGGTAATACATTTTTTGAATCTTGAATCTTTGAATCATCAACTAGACATATTCTTGGCTGGACATAGTGTTGGCTGGCACATTGAAATTGTTTTTGGCTAGAAGGTATAACAACTCCTCCTAACTTTATAGTCATACTCACATACTCACATTATTTCTAATTTAAATTGAGATAAATGTGCTAAAATTAGTGACATTCGTGTCAAACGTGTAACTTTGGCTTTTTAAAATGCAAGTCCACGTACTTGTTGTCAGTGTCTCCTCAGTGTATATTAAGGTCAGTGGCCGTGTTTAATTGAAGCTTGAATGTGCTTTCACCATGATTTGCTGTGCAGTAGTTATTTTGTGACAGATACAAAGCAGGAGGATGCTCGTAAAAGTGAGGAGTGTTCTTATGTTTTAGGAGAGGTCGTCTTTTTTCATTCACACTCAATTTCATGGCTGGGAAACTGCCAGAGATGTCAGCCAAAAATAGCATCGACACCCCGGCTTGTGAAAACAGGGCTCTATGAAAGTGGTAAAGATTGTGTGTCAACATTCTCAGGAGGACAACACATTAACATACCTACTACAAAGTTACCTACTACAAGGATGTAAAAATGACAAAATTGTCCTAATTTGACTTGGAATATTGCACACCACACATTTGACTGCAGTGAATACTACTACATATTAATAGCTTTTGAATGAGCTGAACTCATGTAGGTGTACCAATCACTACAGCATGATATTGGTTCCAGTTTTTTTTTTTTTTTTGGAGGAGGAGGTAATCAATTACTATTGATTGCTTCTGTGGCTCGTGTATTTCAAGCAAAGAGAGAGATATTGTTAGAACACTGCAGACAGAATAAGATCATAAGATCAAAATTTTGTATGTAGACCAAATGTCTAGAATAATTGTGCCTCTAACAAAATACAAATAAATGAGCAAATAAATGAACTTCTTTCTAGAATGCTGTTACACTGTTCTCTGGTGATAAAATGCACTTGTAAAGATAAAATATTTTCTGATAAAATAGAGGATGTTAAGAACAAAGGCTGCTCCACAGTTATGTCATCCCACCATTTTGTACTGTGTCTTCTTAAAATGCATGCATTCTGAAGGGAGGAAAACCTGGGGCAAAGAAAAAAAAAAAAAAAAAAACGGAGGGGAGAGTTGCGTTACGTTGCCATGGCAACAGTCCTTCCAGTACCATACCCTCAAACATAATTTGATTATCCATGTCTAGAAACATGACATCTTTCCTGATCTGGTGATACTGTGTGCTCATTAGCACATATAAATAAGTTCTCAAGTGTATTGGCTTGCGTGCAATTGACCACCAGCCCAGTTTCCTCATAGGTATCCACAGAACCTGAGATGCAGTTTAGTTTTGACACTTTTCCATTGCTTTGATATCAGTTCAAAGAATGTGAGGTTAATAAATATATTTATTTTTAGCCGTACCTTAACACATAACAGTAGCCTAATAAATACAGTAAAGATGTACCCCATTAACAAATTGATTGAGAATAGCCTAGTTTTATTTCTGCAGTTCCTGACAACAAATGTAGACTTGATGCAGAGCAGAAAACCCCAAGCTGTCTTGTGCAGTATGGTTTGGACATCAGGGGAGCAGGAAAGAGAAAGTACAACCCTGTTTCAGAGCTTGCCCAAGGCTTACAGTTTCCCTCTGAGACCAAACAGTGATGGCACCAGGTTGAGACAACCATGTTGTTGCTGTCACTGGTCTGGCTTTTCATTACTACAACATGGAGCCAATTTCCCCTGGCATAGTGGACATGTAAGTCATCATCATACTGTAGATTGGCTTTTTAACAAGCAATTTTCCAATTTCATTCACTCTACAACCAGGCTACATCAGGCGAGACGAAGGCCGCAAACAGTGGACCCTCATCCATGTTTATCGTGGCTAAATGGTGCGTTGCGAATGAACAGTATTTCTTCTTTTAAATAAATCTATACTTCCCAGTAGCTGTTACTGTAATTTATGTGATAGCCTGAAATACATGCATAGTTTTATCTCATTTTGTTATGTGTTTTATATGGTTCACAAACTTAACGCTTTTATTTGAGGATCTTTTTATGTTTGCAACATATAATGATAGTAGTCATTATCATAATTAGCAATTCCACTTCTCTTTCACTTGAAACGTCATGGATGTTTGCAAAATGTAATTAGGACTGTGTGTGTGTGTGTGTGTGTGTGTGTGTGTGTGTGTGTGTATGTACATGTGTGTGTGTGTGTGTGTGTGTGTGTGTACTGCTTGTGTGTGTGTTTGTGTGTGTGTGTACATGTGTGTGTGTGTGTGTGTGTGTGTGTGAGTACTGTTTGGTAACACATCAATACTAATTACTTTACACCCTGACTTGCCAATCACGCTAATGAACAATCCTCTGATTGTGTATTTGAGCTGAATGTTAGTCCTTCCCTCTCAGGACTCAGACAGTGAGGTGGATGCATTTGTAAAATAAAATAAAATATAAATAAATAAATAATACATTGGCAGTTGTATAAAAAGTACAAACAAAAATACTTTGTAGAAAGACAGACAATACATTTGCTTCCCTTTCTTAATATACATGCTCTGCTTGTGAAACGCATGGGAATAAATTTCTAGCCTACGTGAAGCAGGTACAGTGATATAAGTGATCGGTCTGCCATTGAGTAAAGTGCCTCTTAAAAAGGAGTCTTATCCCTTATCTCTGAAATAATTTAACAACAACTTGAATATAAGAGTGCATTAATTCAACAATGGTAACCAACTGTGCCTTAGATTGTGAAGCTTAAATCTGTTGTAAATTTTGGACACAGCCAACTGTATTGTGAAGAAAATGTTCAGCTGTTTAACATTGGACAGATTTACATGCATGCTAAAACCAATCTATCATCAATCGGTTTATTTTAGTTAACTGATTTCATGTAAACAAAATGTGGAAAAGGAATCAAACTGGACACAGCTTCAGTCAAAATAATCAAACTCTCAAGGGGGTATTCTACTCGTAATCTTGGTAAATATACCCTGGTTTCAAGTTTTTCCGATCTATCAATCTAAGGTGGAGGTAAAGGTATAACATTACATTAGCATTAAGAGAATACCTTGGGGAAACCAGCCCCAGAAAAGATTGTTATAGTTACCTGATTTTTGCCAATTTTCAGATTATTATTGTGATTATGTAAATCATGTCATTAGTGCAGTCTTAGGTTGTTACTCTATAATTCACATATCATAGAGTGTGCACCAATGACACATTATAGGTGTACACGCGTAATTACTGAAACGCATGTGAGTGTGTGTGTGCATGTGAAAATTAATAACTAAAAACATAGATACTAATTTATTCAGAGTTTGAACTAGCCTCTCAGCACCTGAAAGATAATTAATGAAATTTCTTTTTTCAAATGATGAAGTAAATCAAAATGTATGTAAATTGGACTGGACAATATGACCTGTTGGTAGTTACTGGTCCCAAGTGCTTCCTGACCCTTTCCATCGGTTTATAATCCAGAAACGTACTGAACCGAGACGGCCGTTAAAGAACCTTATTTTCTCGCGCATTCATATGTAGCCCATGGCAATTACAGGCTTGTTAACGGAGCCAACTGGGAGTGCACCTACATCAAAAGACTGTAATTATAACAACTAGTTGAGTGCTCTTTGGATTTATTGAAGTGACTTCAAGTAAAGCGGGAAAGCGGCAGTTTGTGGCCTGGGATACAGTACACTGTGCAAGGTCTCATGAACAGGGGCGTCATAGTGGGGGGATAAAGGGGAACTGAGTTACCAGGCCCCATGAGTGGGAAGGACCCTTGAGGAGTCTGGAATAGTACTATAGCCATTGAGGGGGGCCCATGACCACTACTTGTGCACAGGGCCCAGAATTTGGTGCTACACCCCTGCTCATGAGTAGGATCCATCATTCACATCTGATCATGGCTCAGTATCCATGTAAATGGGGAAACTGTAATGAAAACAAACCTTTGTATCTGTCCCCTTGGACCCTCATTTCCCATCTTCCTCCCAAACACTCACTGACTGTCCTCGAGCTACGGTCTTGAGCCCTGCTTTCAATTTAATATTTTTCTCAGGTTGGAACACCCTGTTTACAACATCTTATGCTGTCTGGAAGTATTCCTGCAACAGTACTTTGAAGAAGCTTGGAGTTATGGATGTCCATGTTAAAACAAAGCCTACCTTAGAGTTGATAGCAAATAAGCTTGAGGCACATCCTCAAAAGAAAAATGGTTTTGAAAATATTGGTTTACCAGAAGCCAAATTAAGTGTTTCCTATTTGTTTCCCAGCCTGTTTACAGGATACCTGTTTCCCTGTATGTGCATGTATGTATTGTTTGTTTATATTTGATAGAATGGGGGTGTCATCGGATGTAAAAGCCTTGAGCAGACTGCCTTGACTGGCAGCTGACAAGGCACGCAAACATATGAAAGACTTTTAAAGCATGGAAGTGAGTCAGTATGGCAGCGAGTAAAGGGCTCAGGGAGACTACGAGAGACCTGAGGAGACATGTCCTGAGAATGCACTGGACAAAGCTAGTGGTGGAATAGTTCATTCCACCGATTAGCAGTCATAGGCTGAATTCAATTAAAGACTGATGATCTGTTTTCATGTTTTAGGAGCTCCAATCTCATCATAGGGAATGTAATTGTCTTTTTCGAGAAGATCGTCTATGGATTATATTGACGTTTTGTCTATTGGGTTATTGACTGTGGTTGCTTTTACCTTATGAATTTGTGGATTTTCTTTGTGTTTGAAGAGGCATGTACAGTATGACACAAGAGCATGCTCTAAGAGTGTACTGTACATATAACAGTGTGCGTTGTGAGAGCGCAGCCACCTCTCACAGTGCACTATGTTTTGGAACAGCAAAAAAAAAAAAAAAAAAACTGAGCTTGTTTAACATTGTGTGTACGTGTGTGTGTGTGTGTGTGTGTGTGTGTGTGTTGGTTTATGTGAACTCCATATTCCATACTCTAGTCTACTGTTCTCACTGAATCCAGAAACATATAAGTAGAGAAATAAAGCCAATCTTTTTCCAATGGTCTTGCAAAGCTTTGCAGGTTTGAAAATGATCAGTCTGTGAGGTTAATAGGTTATACTTGTGACTGTTAGGGAGCCGACAGAATGTTTGAATAGACTGAGGGAAAACAGGAAACAGAAGCAATGTCGGATCGAGCTGTAATTTCTCATTTCTGAATGCAACCTTTTTAGTGATACTGTGGACTTTTTCCTGAAATCTGGAAGAACACTAACTCTACGTTCAGACCGCAAGTGATAGAAGCGACAAGAGCAATGGAAGTAATTCACTTTGTATTGACATGAGTGACTAAAGCAACTAAAGTGTCGAAAGCAGCGAGTGACAAACTTGCGCAACTTTTGAGTAAAAAAAAAGTCAGAAACGGCTCAACTATGCAAATTACCTATGATGGGTTTCATTAATAAATAAAAAGTCAATGGGTACGTCAAAAATGATTAGAGTAATAATGAGCAAACACAGACTGTATCCAGCGTAGCATTTTGGGATTCAACAGAAATACTGAGACTATTATCATTTGCGGGCTGAACAAAGAGTAAGAAGAGAGAGAAAACATATTGGGTGTCCCTCTATAGCCTTGAATCAATCAAGAAAAAAAAAACTTTAGAAAATAGCTAATATACTGTTTTTGTTCTCTTTACATTTGCAGCAACTCAATCTGCATAGCGGTACTCTTTTTGAGCTGTTCAAGTAAAGTGCTGGAGTACATTCTGCAGGCCACCCATCTGCTGTCTCAGTCCTGCGCCCGCGGAGCAAGATCCAAAAATGGAGTATGTGAACGCTGAATTGCATTTACATTCTTACATAATACTAGTACCCTACATCTTGATTTTGTTTTATGCACTTATGAGACATTATGATTAATGGACTTCTGCCCCATTACTTTACAGTCAGTCTGTGAGAAAGCTATACAGTATCAGGTTTCATGATGCTTATTTGCATTTTAAGACATTGCACTGTGGTTAAGTTCTATGGGATTGAATACAGCCCACCTCTGGCTGCTACAGTCTGCCAACTCATTAAAAGATTAGATCAGTTTGATGTGATTCATTAGAAACATCACGGATAGGACAGATACTACTAAGGGGCCGGGGAGAAAAGCCAGACTCAATATCTATGCAATGCAGCAAATGTTTGAGCTTCAGTTATTTTGCAATACCTCACTGAATCATTCATGAATCTAATTAGCTTGTATTCAGTTTCAGAATGTTATTCATCAGGAAATGCAAATTATGGATATGAGAGTGGACAGGGGTGAATATGGAATTTCCCAAGATATGTGTGTGAGTGTTGGTGGTCAAAATCTATCATGTCAACAATAGGGGAGAATTAAAAGTCAGAACATCTTGTCCTCCAAAGTCTTTCCTCCATATTTTCTTTGAAATATATTCATTTTATTTTTTGCATTTTAATGTGTCTTAGAAAACGCCAAGGGCACCATGGCACAGTGGGCTATGGTGTCCATACCATAAACCTGGGTTTGAATTCCCTATTCATTTTCCAATTCTTCCCCATCTCTCTCTCTCTTTCTCTTTCATCTATTTCCTGTGAATCCCAACTGGTCAATCTGAAGGATGGCAAAAGTCCTGAATGTCATAGTGCACTCAGGTTTGATGAGAAATGCTAGCTTTTGCTTTTTTCTGGATAGCCATGTAGGTGAACCCTAGGGCCTGAATCACACACGGGAGTGGGGCGGTCCGTAAGCGGTGCCTGTGGGTTTGTGCATTCACACAAGAAATTGTCTCTGCGGTGTTCTGCGCGAACCGGCTGCCCAAGCTCTGCATTGAAAATCTATGGACACCGTGCAAGCACTGTTTACCGCGCTGAAAATGCTTGGAAAAATAGAACTTGTTTCTATTTCAAAAAAGCAGAACACGCGTGCAGTCTGAATGACCTAACCTGTTAACATGTATTTTAAATGAAATCGCCCCAAAACCGTGTCCGCGCCGCTCACGCACAGGTTTGTGTGTGAATCAGCCGTAGGGGCAGCAAATTGTTTTACTCAGCCAGTATGTCCAGTGATGAGCCATAGGGATTCTCTGTGTCCTAACCCTTGGTGGTGGGGGACCGATCACAATGCTCTATTGGTTGGACTGGTATTATTCTCCTAGGTCCTTAAATCCCCAAAAAATGCTTAGTGAAGGCTGAAAGGCATCGAGCTAACTTTTTTGGATTTAAGAACCTAGAAGAATACCTCCCTATGTGTCTAGAGAGTCATTGGACGGGCTTAGTGTTGTTTAAATCAGCTTGTTTGTAGCTCTGATTGGGCATAGCCAGAGCCATAGAAAGAGTAAAGCCGATTCCTGGCATAGGCAACCTGGGCCATTTGCCTAGCGCACCAAATTTCATTACATTTAAATAGGCCTATACATTTAAATTTATAAAATGTATTTGCAACATGACATGGCTGTATAAGAAAGTTTTCAAATCACAACAATCAACATAAATTAAACATTTCAGACTTGTGTGTTGTGATTGTGACCATTTGTTGGTTGTGCACATTGAACATTCGTCTGTAGGTCAAACAAAACATATTTGTTTGGACAATGGCCATGTCTTATTTATGTTTCCATCAGAAGGGATTTAAATTCAATACGAATGGGATTTCTGGACAAGTGTCTCTCACGTTCCTATTAGCAAGACGGCATATTTTCCATTCTTGTCCTGATCTAAGTCATAGTGATTGAATACCAATTGAGTTCTATAAATGTCTAGGCTAATATCATCTAGACACTAACATCTCATTTGCAAAGTAATTGAAATTTTGGCATTCACATTTCCAGACTGATAGATGAGTCGGAAGTGCAGATAGATTTATTTATTTATTTATTTATTTGTTTAATCTGCGCATGCAGTTCAACTCCCATCTTGTGATCTTTCACCATTTTGCTGAGCCAGGTTATCAATACACAATTATGCCAGCTTAGTATCACAAGATTGATGTCTGAGGTATTTGCTCTCCCGCTGGAAAACAAATTGCCAATTCACATGTGTAAGCTGACGAATATATCAAACATTACTGCAAGTTGATTTATCAGTGAGATGAGATCCATGAGAATATTTTTTGAAGAAACAGCTTTGCACGCCATGAATTCTGTGCAGTGCGTTATGTCTTGTTAGACTTCCAGTTCTTTCTAGAGATATACTTGGAATTGACAGGAAGATGATAGAACACTTGAATGGCTGCCAGGATTTAGTGTGACAATCTGCCATACGAATAATCTGCCAGACAGCACTACCAAAGATCACTGAACACTGACCAAGATAGAACGAAATACCATGTAAATTACATCAAGAGCAAACGTGAATAATTACAGTGTGTTATGTCACAATACAAAATTTCCAATGATCTTTTGTATCAGTATAAGAGAACTCGGTCCTAGTCTGCATTGTTTTGCTAGATAGTATATAACATTGATGGTGTTTGTTTCTGAAAATGTTTATTTAAATGAAAAGTCATAAGCATTTATAAAACCATGAGAGGCTGGTGGTTAGCTGGTTTTACCATGGGCGTTGTTGATGACACATAGTAGACTGCCGGTAGACACTGTGGTAAAACCAACACCATCACTGGACTTTTTGTGGTTTATTGCGTCTCTAAAACTCTTATCACCTTAAGCGAGCATGGTTTCATTAAAGGAAGACTCAAGAACTAAAAATGTAGTGAATTATTCATAGATATTCCTCCTCCAAAAAATTATACTTCCTCTTACTGAATAGTTACTAAATAAGACACAAGCACAGCAACCATTCATTTTCCCAGTCGTGGTAAATGAAATCGTGAATTTACAACGGCATCAATCGTGGTTTGACCAATCACAATCAAGGACCGGAACTATCGGTTTTAGAAGATGACCTTAGATGACCTTGAAACCGAAAGTCCTTCACAAGAAAGGTCACCTTCAGTATAGAGACTCAGAGCCTTGTGTCTTCTTTTTATAACCAACCATAGGTTAGAAGCTGCCACATGCTCATTGAATGAATAAAATGTAGTCTAACATAGCCATAGCTTTCTATAAAGTAGGCTATTACTTCCTATGTGAGACACACACTAACCAATAGAGATCCTTCCTCGATTTTGAAAGTTTTCCCAGTTACTATCGATAGTATGCCAACATTGATGATTCCACATCAACCCCACCACCACTAGTTCCTGTCCCTGAGTTGAACTATGCAAAAGGTGAGGTTCTTCGCTGGGAACAATAAAAATATAAAGAATTGCCTTCAGATCCTCTGACAGAGATCTACACCAAAGACTATTTCTGCATGTATATACAGTATATTGTACATTTCATTGTACAGTTTCATTCATATTCAGACTTCCAGAGTCTCTCTGGTAGAGTGACACATTGAGCAATTTTAAAGACAATGGGGGAAAAATCCAGCAGAGAGAGATGGAGAGAGGAAAAGGAGAGACAAAGGGTCTAAAGATTTGCACTAGTATTCAGGCTTCAAATGATTTTCAACATAAGTGATATAAATAGTGCATAATCCTTTCTTGGTCCCCCTGCCTGTGACAATAAAAAGGCTAAGAAAGCAGTGCAGATAATAACAAAAAGAGAATGAGTCTTTCTTCCCCCTCTGCTTTAATTTAGATGAGACTTTTCTTGCAGTGGGTCGTTTGTTATTATTCCATTTGTGGTGAGCACGGCGAAAGTCATACAAGCTCTCATCAAAGGCCTCCATTACATCACTACAATTATTAATTTGATGAATCATCCAAACTCCAACACATCTATTTCTTTCTTATTAGATTGCATCAGACAGCAACTTTCATTTCTAACAAAGGCCAGGCAGAAAAAAACAGAATTAAATGTAATCAGACCATTACAGTAAATGTGTTTTCAGTTGTAGTGTTAGCCAAAGTGTTACTTGGAAAAATTCATTCTGGCCTATAATTTACCAACTCATCACAGAAGCACATCTTGCCTACAAACATACAGTAAATACCGCAGTTTTCATACAAGAACACATAGGTGGCTTTTTTACACAATTCCCCACCACTGGTAAATATAATTTGTAATTCACCTAACTATTGGGTAATGTTGGAGTGCAGTGGTATTGTGAAGGAATGGATGTTATCATCTCCTCAGTCCAAAAATATAACTGAAGGCCCAGTGCTGATACAGACTTTGTTTGGAGAGTGCACCGTGTCTAAATGCCAGCAATGATGTGACCGATGTGACCAAACTGTGATTATGGAAGTGTGTGTGTGTGTGTGTGTGTGTGTGTGTGTGTAGAGAGAGAGAGAGAGAGAGAAAGAGAGAGAGAGAGAGTGAGAGAGAGAGAGAGAGAGAGAGAGAGAGAGAGAGAGAGAGAGAGAGAGAGAGAGGGAGAGGGGGGAAAGCAATTTCAGCCTCTTGAAGGCTGCGTGCATCAAAGGAAGTTTTTGAGAGCTGCAGATCGAGGGGTTAGGAGGCAGCAAGTGAAGTGAGGAAAGGAGAAGAGCAGGAAGGACACGGGAGGAAATGAGGGGGACAGAGTTCAGCTGGCCCTCAATGAGATTATGGAGTAGACTGAAAGAAACAGGTCAAAAAGGCAACAACAAAGTAAACAGAGAATCAGTTGAGAAGAGGGGTTGATGCCTCATGTTACAATAACAACAACAGAAAAGCCTCCCAGATTCAACAATAGATTTTTATAAATCAACCACAAGCTATTTTACACACACATGAAAATAATGTTTTCTAACATAACCAAATAAGTGTTTTGTGTACATGCAGCAGGGAATGTCTTTGAAAATAGACAAACATTGTTACTTTCACAGATTTTAGGTTAGAAAAGTGAAGACAAGTGTGAGGGAGATACTCTGTTAGATTGCTTTCTTCAAAGTTAAACAAACAAAATAAATGTTACATATAGGCCTAGGTCTACAGCGTGTTGTAATAAATATTACATGTTCTCCAATCTTTAAATTGTCCAGCTTTTATATTCGTTCCCATTCCTTTTTCTCACCCAGCATTTCTTTTAACCACCAACATCTTTCACACCCCACCATATATGTTTATGGCTGTTGTCTTCTCTATTTATCATAAATTCCATAATTAATATCACTCAAAGTTGATTCAATGCTTAACAGTCAAAAACATATTTGCAATGCACTGTCCACTTCAGGCCTAAGGTTTGTAAGTAGCCTGAAGCACAAAGAAATTGTATGGTCATGGATACTCAGCCAGGATGCCAGTGAGATCTATTAAATAACCAGGAGTGTTAGTAAGAAATAGTAAGAAACACCAGACCTCATATCAGTGTGCTATTATGCATTCAACACCTTTACGGCCAATGTAAATATTAGCCATCTAAAGAGAGTGGGTAATTTTGTTAAACTGCAGATTGCCATTGCCATTTCATAAATTTCCAGTTTTCTCATAAAACACCACTTGAGCGCTAACAGTCGCTGTGGGCCATAGTCTCAGGAATGACGCCTGAATATCAAATCACTGTGTGGGAGCCAATAATCTCAAATGAATTTGACAAAGAGACGACAGATGGAAAGTGGTCGTGATGGTGAGGTGGGTGGCGAGGGGCAGCCAAATCTGTTTTACATTCAGAGCTGCACCTCATCTGTCAGTTCAACTGTGGGCTGTAATCATAAAATAGATTACTCTGTGATCTTCTCGCATTTTCAGCTTGGGCCATCTTGTTGGTTGGCCTCAAGTATGCAGAGAGTGTAAGTGGCGTAGAGTTTCTAGGAGGACTAGTCAAGCTAAATGTCCATATATTAAATGGTTTGCTGCTTGAAGGTTCAGCTTTAAACCAGATAGACCAATGCACTGTATATGTCCTCAGGGTGTCATATAAAGAGCATTCTATGGCACCATTTGAGTAAGCCTGATGGTTTAACCCTCCTAAGATTTTTTTGGGATATTTCTTTGACTTACACGAGCTATATTTTCTTATACTTTCTCTATTGAGAACTTGAATCGAAATTTTTATGTTACTCAGTTTATAATGAAATGGATTCGTCATCATCCTTCATTTTTGTCTGTTATCAGTTAGTCATTCAGCCATTTTTAGTTTTACACTTTCAGTCACTTGTGAGATTATGAGTTGCCTGCGTCATCTTTAAATAACTTGGTTAGTAAGGTCTTGGTAATTTGATTCTAAATTTAGAGGATTATTAGTCATGAGTGTTTGAAAAGAAAAAAAATGCCCTGCAGATTCCAAATATGACCTTTCAGAGTGTAATTTGGCTGTTAATTAAAACTCAGTGTGTTGAAGCACAGCCTTGAGTGAAATCATCATACTGTACATGTGTACTGTTCATATACTATACTGTATATTGATTTGATGATCACTACATTAACAACAAATGGCATAAATACTGAAGCTCTCTAGAAAAGACTCAAATGGATGCAATGCAAAGCAATGTCTAAACTGAATAAGAATTAAAAAGAAAGTAGGCTAATATAGTCATTCAGGATTCATTCTAATGTGATGTGTGTGTAAACTGTATTATTTTACTCATTCGCCCATTTAAGTAGGCCTATAGGCTACTTCTGCATCATTTATTACTGTCCATAGTCAAACTATTAATGAATTTCTGATTGGACCAGACGCATTCTGTGCGTCAATTGGAGTGGAGATATTTGCAGATACATCACAGGTGTCTCTTAACAGCTAGTAATCATTCTGCATTTTCTACTGACCTGAATGACGTGAACGCTATTCATTCAAAGATTCAAAACAAGATTGGAACTATTTTGAGGAGTGGAGGATGATTGCACAGAATAAACAGTATAGCATAATTTGATGTCTTAAAGCTTCGTCGGTTGGTAATGGAACTGTTGTCTAACAGCACTTGTGGTCCAAGGGATGATATCGCCACAGCTGTGGTTACCTACAGACCCTATTTGTCGGTTTCGTGCCTGTGGCTGAACCACAGCCTGGGCGATATTCGCTACCGACCCCACTCCCATTCGTGTTATATTGCTTAACCATGAAATACCTATTAACAGTGTAGTAAACAATGCATTAATTGTACTCTCTCTCTCTCTCTCTCTCTCTCTCTATCTCTCTCTCTCTCTCTCTCTCTCTCTTTCTCTCTCTCACTCTGTCTTTTACTTTCATAGAATCTAAGGAGGGCAGACATCATTAGATCAGTGTGAAGATGGGGTTCAGGACACATTCAGTAATCAGCACATATGGCAACGGCAAAGATTACCTTCAACACATATAGACCAATAAAGTTACATTATCATATGGGTTACTGCACATTGATTATGAGATATACAGTAATGACAACAGCATCCCCCATTCTGGCTAATGACCTATGAGTTTGACTAATCTTCTGTGCTGTTATGGAATGAGGGATAGACATTACAAAGACATCACATATACTGTAGGTCTCCAAAAACAATTTATGGAAATAGAAAGGAACACAAATCTTCCAACAGCTGGGAAAACTGGAATTGTCCTTCACTCTGTACTCTCGGGGTCTGTGCAAGAGTACAGTAAATGTAATTGAATGGAGGATACTGTGAGGGTAGCCAGCTGTCTATGAGTTTTGCCTGGAAGTCTTCTTCACCCTTTTTCTTTTATTATTATTCTCCTTTTAAAACCCCATTGGGTTTGATGATCCTCTGACAAAGCCCCTGGTGTGACACAAGTGACGCATTCTTTACTGCACTCTGAGTGTGAAAATAAAAAAAAGAATCGAGCTCTTGTACTGTGTATTATTTCTAGGGGAGGAGTGCTGAAATCCACCATTCTGACGAATATAAATATGCGTTCATAGACTTGCGGGGATATCTCTTTCAAATCCTCCGTGATAAATTATTGATGTGGAGGAGGGAGGGATGTGACTTTTGAAAAGCCCACTGAGGTGAGGCGGCGGATCAATAATGTTGCCTTTTGGACTGCAAAAACCCGCCACACCACATCACACCGCATCGCACCCTCACCGCAGCCCCAACTCCGACCCACCGAAGGATTCTATGTCGGGTTTGTTTCCCCAGGGGCTGTTTCACACTGTCAGACTACGCGAGGCGGATGCAGAATAATGATTTGGCTGCTCCGAAAAAATCAACTGTAGGTGTACAACAAATGAGTTGCAAAAGGCACACATGGCTTTGTGTGTATGTATGTGTTTTTTTTTTCCTTGAAAAGCTGTTCTGCCACGCATATACTGGCATATGAATGATAATGAGCTTCCTCCATGACAAAATGAATAGATACTGTCAAAATGTATTATCCACCCTCTCGGGGACCGAAAGGGGGTGTATAATTGCACAGTGTTCAGGCTTGCCAATGAAACAGCAGCTTTTGTAGTAGTGGTGATGCTAACATTTTTACACTGAAAAGTAAGGTATGAGGCTTGTATAGGCTACAGTGTGTAAAAAGCAGTGATTTTTCACTAATAACAATAATCACAATAAGAATAAGAAGAGAGAAGAAAGTATAAATAAACAAAAGGTATAAGCAAAGATCATTGAATCCAGACCATTGTTACCCTCTTTTTTTACCCCTTTTTACCCTAGAAGTGTGGATAGGACCAAGTAAAAGAAGATAAAAGCCATTTTGAAGCAAACATTTCCGGGATCCTCTGACTTAATGCATACTTTCATTTGAGTCATTTAAACTCCATAAAAACACATTACTGGGCCAATGTCATGGTATTACACAAGTGAGGACCCAAATGCATGACAGTAGAACTGGAATTCAAGAATGAAGCTTTAGTTCTTTAGACACTTCTTTAAACAAGAACACAGAACAGTTAACAGACCGTTGAGACAAACAAATATAGAAATAAATAAATGTGTAATTAGTGTCTGTGGAGTTTTCTCTTCTATTTCGTATTTTGTTCTACCTCGATTTTATTCCAATTTCAATTTGTTCTGAAAATAATAGCCCTTAGTGATACAGAGATGGTTGACACGACCCAGAAAAGGATTTTACTCACATATCTTCCTTGGGGAAACATATGTTTTTTTTCTCCATAATATCATTCAAAAATAGGCAAAGACTTAATTCAGAGGTCTGACCCTGGAAGTGGCAATGGAATGACGTCAGCTCGGACTGAGTTTAGTTCTGCTAATTATCCTATTAATTACTGCTGTCCTTGGAGACTTACAGTTCAGCAGCCACTGCTATGGCACTGCTAAGTGAAGGTTAAAAAGCATCCCGTCTCTCGATCCGCAGGGCCAGTTCTGAGCCTCCAGCTCGTGGTTAAATAATGGACCGGAATGAACGCTTTAATCTTTGGAGCATTCTCCAACACTCCATCACAAAGAAGACGGATTCCTCGCCGGCCCCCTTGACAGGGAAGAGAGAAGGGGGAGAAACTAATCTTTCATGAAATTGCACCCTAAACACAAGCTTGTTTCTGGGATAAATCACGGGAGAAAGAAATGAATAAAAAATGTGCCGCTGTGTTGAGCCCTCTGGCAGTGGGTCCGGGTCAAAGTGCTCATTTATTCCTTGGGAGAAGCTGGGGAGTTTGAGGGTGGCGAGACTGGCGATGGCGGGAAATGAGATGAGGTGGCGTTCCATGCTGAGGGACAATCATTAGGTCCCTATTAGTTACCATTCCTCGCCACAAAGCAGCAATTTCTCACAGACCCATAAACAGACAACCTAATGATTTCAGAGAAAAACAGTCAAAAAAGGTCATAGACAAGGAAATGTATACAAGGATGGGCATCTAGGGGCAAATAAGTATTGAAGTATGACAGGGTAAAATGCACTACAGAAGAACATTTAACATTTCAGGTCATCACCTCGCTGTATATCAACAAAGACAAATCAAACTATACAAAATATGACCGCCACTCAGTTCTGCACATTCTCTGCCCTGTGTGTGTGTGTGTGTGTGTGTGTGTGTGTGTGTGTGTGTGTGTGTGTAAGACAGTAGGCCTATCATCCCTTCGCTAAATAGCACCATCTACAAGTCGTTGATTGTACAGTCATTAAATGTACACATAAATTCCACAAAACTTGACATATTCCAGCAAAGATTGAGTGGCCCCCGGGGACCAAACGAAATTTTTCCGTAAAAGTCTACTGGGGCTACTTGCCCACCAAGTTTCACGTGCCCCGGTGTTACGGTGTCCTGTGAGTCGTTGACCAAAAATTCAGGAAGTAGATGACGGGAGAAAAAACTTTGACAATCACTATATGACCGCTACGCTAGCGTCGGTAATAATAAGAGGTGCAGTGGGAAAAAAGAGAGTACTCACACATTTTCTTGCTCCAATAAGCACATTTGTGGTGAATACAGTAACTATTTGGACATTTCAGTTGTCTACTTCACTGACTCAAAACACGCACCATTCACATTTTCTCCAGTTTTCACTTTCTTTTGAAATCAGGTATCATTTTAAAACCAGCTTTATAGTATAGGCTACACTAGATGCGCTAAGTCAAGCATGAATGTTTTTTTTTTCTCACACTTTGTTCCTCATGCCTGATAACAAAGGTAAATGCCCCTGGCCAGACACTCTCAGATAGCCTTGTGTCATTTTGTCTGCACGCTGACAGCCCCATTTAGAATATTTGAATACAAATCGAGACTACAGTGACACTTTAATGGGAGCCATCTCAGCCCGTGTCAACACTTGTGTTGTGTGAGATTTTCTGGAGGACCTGAAAATGTGTCTGAGCACTTCCCCAAAATGACTGCAGTTGAATTCAAGTAGCCTATTTGTGTTTTGTTTTTGCCATTTGCCATTTCTGAAATTATTAAGTCCTTCATTAGCCTAGAAATCTAGACGTACCCTTGCGGTAGCAAATAGTTTTGCTCTGCAGGTACTGTACTTCATTAGCCTAGAAAGCAAATGGTCTAGAAATTCTCCAGAGTTTGGTCAGACTAATCACATCACTCCATCCTTGCAGAGAGTCATCTAGACGGAAAACATGCAAAAGACTACAAAAGACAACCACTGATTCTGCCCGTCAGATTGAACTCAGTCTATCGGTCATTTACCCAGACTATGTTTGATGTTATGGTCTGGCTTGTCTGGCTGGTCGTTCATATTATTTATAGAGAAACATCAAAAAGAGCATTGAATATCAGTGTTTTCTTCGAGTGCAGGTCAGGTCCTAACCCCAGTCAGCTCAAAGCAAAAACAAAACCAGATGTAGTAAACCACACATGGCTGTACTGTATGCTTCTGTTGCTAAGATACCATGTCTTGGGAAAAACAGATGTTCCAAATCTAAATTTAGCAACATACATCCTGAGAGGTTCATTTACTGAAACATCAGAGAGACATATGGTGAGCAAGCAGTTTATCCTTTTTTTTATTCTATTTTTTTTATTTATTTCTTTTTCAATGTTTCAAGTGATTTAGTCCTTATTTATGTGAAGTGGTTTCAACCACTTTTGGAAAGCTGAGGCACAATTCCCATTGATGCATATCTAGTAACACATGCTGCTCAAGCACCGATAGTTATTGCGCAATATTGTTTTTAATGAGGGACTGTGCAGCACAGCAACAGATTTCACTTTCCTCACACTAATAATCTCAGGTGGGGGTATAGGGTGGCTTACTATATCAAGACATTGCCTTTTCCAACTCGCATTCTACCTAAATCGGGAGCCCTAACCATGGACTCACTACTCATGAGGACATGGTACAGGAAACAGGTCTCATCATTACATGTGATGAATTTACTTAATTGGTTTTGACTGATATACTGGGGATTCCAATAACACTGGATTTCAACTAGTTGCGTTATCCTTGGGTGAAATAAAAATCTTCAATCTTGCTGCCCTTCTTGGCCTTGGCAGTGTTGCAGTCCCAAATGTTTGGGGAGCCTTTGCCTGGTGCCACGACCTTGCTGGAGAGTGCAGAGGGGGTGAATTTTAATGGGAAATTAATTTTGATGTTCAGATGGGCCCAAGGAGAGACATTTTCTGCCTGTGTAATTTATAATAGCAACCCAGTTAGCTCTCTGTGTCTGTCTCACTCGAATTGCTATCAGCAGCATATCATGTCCTAGGCTAAAGAAAAAAAAAAGTTTCTGTGTTCTTGTTTAGAATTGTAAATTTTAGGGATATTTTAATATTAAAAGAGAATTTTTTTTTATTTTTCCAGGTCTGTTAAACAAGTTAAAAAGCCTAACCTATATAATTCTTTAGTAGCCTAGACATAATATGAGATAGAGATAAGTCCCACCTTATTCCACATCATGGACAATGTATTGTTCTGTATACAGGTATTTGCAGTTTATTCCTATGGGGTTTTAATAGTACATCCTAAAATCTTCCTAAAATTACAAAGTCAGCATAGCCTACCCAGACTGTTCAAAAAAAGTCTAAGCTAAATAGTTGGGCCTAGTTTCTGCAATAGAGAAAACCAGGCCAACAAATAAGCTTCTCAAAACAAAAACTTGCCAGTGTTAAAACTGATGCCTTTTGCGTTGGTTGGTTCTACTTTCCCATGCAGTGAGTGCATTTCAAATGGGTTTGCCCAGTGTTTTATTTGGGAGCCACAGAACAACATGATGCACACAGCTTAGATGACTACTGGGAGAAGCAGGTGTTGTGTGTTTACCTCCCTCGGAAGATTAGCCTTGCCTCATTTTGGCCCAGGGATAAAAATATCAACAATTTCACCATTAGGCTGGAGCTAAAAACGTTAAGTGTGGCTGTAATTACAAGAAGCAAAAGGCAACATAGCCAGTCAATATAAAGCATTTCATAAAACTGACAGATTGAATGACGGCATCGAATGACATTAGCTAAACTGAACTTCTGACTTAACTGAATGGTTACAGAGCCTGAAAATAAGGTAGCTGTCATCAGTGTATATTCTCAATAAACATGCTTTTTATTAAAGAAATAGTTTTTGCCATTGATAGGGGAGGCAAGAGCATATGTCTCTATGCCTTACACAGTGTCATTTATGCCCAAATTATGTCTGGAAGTAATTGGTGTTGAGATTATACGTTTCCATGGTTTTATTTCATATCTTTTTCAGGATATTTATAGCTACCTTGAGGTTGAACAATGATTGAATAATTTCAGCTGTCTGTTAAAAATATTTGGAGTAAATGACATTGGTCCATGGTGTAAGTGGATCAGACAGAGAGAATGAACCAGTCTTTCATAAATGTATTTCGTGAATAATTGCCATTTATAATTTTGTCATATGGAATTCCCCTTGAAAGTCTCTCTCTCTCTCTCTCTCTCTCTCTCTCTCTCTCTCTCTCTCTCTCTCTCTCACACACACACACACACACACACACACACACACACACACACACACACACACACGCACACAACCTATTGCTTTCATTTTCCTGCTGGCAATCTTACAATGTCTGGCCAGAAAATAACATATCAGGTTCATTTGGCAGTGCTTTGTGACCAAATCCCATAAGGTGTTGTTTTTTTTCCTTGTGTGGTCAAAAATGACAATGATGGCCGGATTCAATTTCTTTCTTATTTCTTTTCTTTTTCCTACATGGTCTATAGCACATTGGAAGTCAGACAGGCAGCCACTGAACCCATGCTTCATATGCCTTGAGACATCCTACATCTGCTTTATATATTGTCAGTAAATGTAAACTTTGTAAACTTCATGTTGACATTTCTACTACGTAATTTCTACTAACTACAATGTGGTGATTAGGGTCTCAAGGCAAGTGCATCTTGATATTAACAGTGATTTAATATAATATATATACTGTGTATAGAATACACACATAAATATGAAAATTGTGCAAAACAAACAAAGTACCAAATAAATAACTTTCTAATAAATAATCTGATCTGTTCATCTTCACAGTTTTACAAACTACAACACCAACCTAGATGCACCACTTAAAAATAAAAATAAAATAAAAAATAGTAGGCTACTCTTGATACAGATTATGGTTGTTTCATGTCTCAGCTCCTGGAACATCTGTTTAATGGTTTTCCTGGCAGTCCAAAATGGTTTTCAACCTACCTAAAATGGCATAAATTACCCTTGTGCTCATTGAGGTCCGCTGGCTACCTACAGTCACCCACTTACAGTAATATTACTATAGGCAATTAGCCCAGAAAGGGTTTAGGCACGGTGCATTAGGCATGTGATTGTTGGGCACGACACAAAGCGTTATTTAGTTTATTACAGTAACGGCACACCAGACAACATTTGTAGATTAATTTACTAGCTTTGTAGTCACTTGGCTGGTTAAATGGCTTGTTATGAGGTGATTGAAGGCTCACTCAGCCACCTCTACCAACAGTGTATTGCACAGTTGCTACGCTTTTCAAGCCAACGTCAAACTAAACAAAACAGAAAGACATTGAAATCTTGTTTATGACCTTGTCAGTCCACATAACTCGTTATAAAGTTATATAAAGTTATAAAGTTAAAAGCTAAAGTTAAAGCTAAAGTTATCTCTTGGCATACAACTGTTCCTCTGAATGCTTATAAGCTTATATGAAAGATCATTGAGCTACTGACTGAAGTTAGAGCAACATAATACGTAACAATGGCAAGCATGAATAGTAAAAGGAACTGGCCTGATGGCCCCCTGATGACCACTACGTAGATGGCGACCAACACCCAATGAACTCTAATTCCACTCCAACTACTGACTAATCCCACACTCAAACTACTGACTCCATCCCTTGGCCCTGACTGTCACACAAACTATGTGTATGTCATCTCTGACTACATTCAGTACTCATACTGTTTTGTGTTAACCATGGTCAATCTATGCATCAGACTTTACGGATACTTTATTAGGCCCCAGGCAGGTAGGCTGAGTCCATGAGGCGTGGATCTGCCCAAGGATTCTTCCTACAAAACAAATTATTTACAAAGCGAGGGAGTTTTTCCTTGCCCCTGATTCTCATGGATGCTTCCCGTACTGTCTGTAAAGCGTCGTGAGACGATGTACTGTATTTGAGCACTCTACAAATAAAATTGAATTGAATTGAATTAAACTTTTCAATGACAGCATATGAGACCTTGACCCTCTCTGTTTACACTGTCTTGCAGCGGCTGACCTCGAACAACAGAGCTATGTTGTTATTATTATTATTCACCTTGGATTTCTCCTTTGACTTAATCTCTCTGAGCTCCCTTTTCCACCCACTGTCTCTCTTGAATATTTAGTCTAGTTATCACCCGTCAACCTCCAATATCAACATCATACAGTATCTTCCTTTTCTAAAAGGGGTGTTAGATAATAAACACCATGCAGTGGGCCTGATTGATTTTATTGATTTTGAGTTTATATGAACATGTACCTAGCCACAGGTTCCATGATGTATTCTATAGATCAGCATCCAAGGTGATGCATTCATAAACTCCAACAAAAATGTAATATTCAGTTAAATAATCAGATCATTTATGTCCGTAAACCCAATCAACAGCCAACTATCCCCAAGGTTTTCATATGAAAGAAGAAACAGTAGGCTGGGTGGGCTTTATTCGGGCTTGGTGAAAGGTTCACGGCTGCCCTGCAGTCTGTGTCTCTGTAATCAACTTTGGAGCTGTGGATGCACGCCGCTGCGGTCTACTGGAGCCGCGCCTGGTGGTCAGTCGGCGGTCGTGATCCGCGTAAAAGAGCTCCACGCTGTTTATATTCATAAACACCGAAGTGAGGGGTAGCTTTGCGGTGGTTGGCATGGGAACGGATGAGAACGCACTTTTGAAGTGTGGGAGGGAGTTGTCAAGGGTAGGGCACAGGGACAAAGGCTCATGTCTAATGTGTGAGTTATAGAGACAGACAGACAGACAGACAGGTAGACAGGCAAGACAGACTGTGTGTGTTTGTGTGTGTGTGTGTGTGTGTGTGTGTGTGTGTGTGTGTGTGTGTGTGTGTGGGGGGGAGAGAGAGAGAGAGAGAGAGAGAGAGAGAGAGAGAGAGAGAGAGAGAGAGAGAGAGAGAAGGGGGGAAATAAATGAAATAGATAAATAGAGAGAAAAAGGGGGAAAAGATACAGAGAGACAGAGAGCGAGAGAGAAGGGGAGAAATAATTTTAGAGAAAAGGGGGAAAAGACACAGAAGGAGGAAGTGTGGAAAGGTATATTAAAAAGAGAGACACATATGCAGACTCAGATGGTAAGAGAAAAAGCGAGAGAGAGAGAGAGAGAGAGACAGAGACAGAGAGAGAGAGACAGAGACACAGAGAGAGAGAGAGAGAGAGGGAGAGAGAGAGACAGAGAGAGAGAGACCGTGGTTGCTCTCTCCTCCCCTGTTGTGTCTGGAAAGCCGACTGCGGAGTGACACAAATGGAGCACCAGCGAAGCCTAAAAACCTTCCTCCTCCGTCTCCTCCTGCTCAGTGGCAGCCTGGCATAACAGATGTGCCTAACCGCACAACATTATGGCCCCTGATTGGCAGCAGTCCCCCTCCACCAAAACCTGTTACTATATTTATCCACATACCCCCCCCTCCCCCCACCTCCCAACCCAGCACCTTTACTACTACCACTACTGATCAGTGATGTGGTCCACATGCCACTGTCACTTTGATTTGAGTGCAAGGTGTGGACAGGACAGGACAGGGGGGATGAAAAATTAATTGAGTTATTGGTGCAGGCTTTGAAGAAGTAGGACACGGGAGAGGTAAGTCAGACAGCATCTCTTTCATAGCTCTGGGGAGGTGTAATATTTTGAGGTGTTGTGGTGTGGTGGAGACCCCTCAACCTGTTGCTATGTCATAACCAGGCCATCAGGTCTGAGTCATTGGCTGGCAGTCCATGCGCTGATTTGGCCAGTGACAAAGCAATGACAATAGCAGGATGACTTTCCAACTGTGGATTGTTTTCTGCAAATAGAGAGTGGGTGATGCTGTCCTTGTCATGCATTAATAGTCAGCCTTGTTCATTCCCACTGTTTTTTTTATTTTTCTGTCAAAATGCTCTTTGAATTAAAATGCAGCTGCATGATATTATTCCATATAATAAGGTGTCTGCGTGATTTTGAATGTAGCAGCTTATTGCAGAGAAATGTATACAATTTATTTTCATTGCTAAAAGCTGTACACTACTGTATGTTTTATTACTACTAACTTTTCATGCAGTACTCTGCTAACTTTCCTGAGAAATACACCACATCTTCAGCGGAGGTTATTTATGGATGGAAAATAGTACTCTCAGCAGATGTGTCAGAGGATATGAGCTCTGTAACCAGGGGAGAGAAAAAAAATTCCAGTCAATAAATGAAAGTCGACAACCATATGATGCTGACTCAACACATATCTCCCAAAGCCTCTGATTCTGTGTCAAGAAAGAATAGATTTGCCTAACCTTTAATGCTGGAGACCTCTGTATGACATTCAGACACCCTTTGAGATAGAGGCATTTTCCAATTTCCATTTTCATGGAGTTGTTTAATATCAGCATGCATGTTGTATGGAAATATATGTATATGTATATATAAATATATTGTATATGTATTTATGCTCTATTCCTCCTGATTTCTTTGCATTGTGGGGAATGCATTTATTTTAAGTGCAAAGATTTTCTATATATGTTTATACAAAACTGACCGTAACTTGAACCGCATATCATCAGCACAAGAAAACAAGAATATACAGTATGATTTTCACGTGGCTGACCAGTTCAGGTACCACCATTAGAATGCAGCACACCTTGCTTTTGAGACTTTTCCAACCCTTTGAAATACTGTCTCTCCTGCATGGAAGTCAGGCAAAGAATATAAAGCCATGGAAAAGCACTAGACTTTACAGCTCAGGAGTTTGCACAGCTATTGGGCTCTTGGGTACACTTCAAGTAAGGTTGAACTTCATTGTCAGGCAGGCTTATCTGGAATTAGATTTGCATCGCTATCAGATTTCCTCCATTAAGATAATGCATTTATTTTTATTATATATAATTTTGAGGTCATCCCCAAAGAATGAGCAATTACCCCTTCTCCACTATCACAATTACCTCATTCCCACCATCACTGTCAGTGATAGATGTGTCCATTTAGCCACTGAAGATCAAAAGAATTAGCATTGTGCTGGTTTTGATTGTACATATACAGCTGTATCTTTCCCCAGACTTTGTTCAGTCAGTTGAGACAAACAGCACAAACAAACAAACAAACAAACAAACAAACAGACAAACAAACAAACAAACACTATTCTCATGGGTCATGAGGTGATTACCTTTCTGGTGTGTAACATTCTGCTGGCAATTTCCTTGGAACATTGACTTCCTGGCAACGTCCTGCCTTATTAATCATCAATCATACAGTACATGATGCCCCTGTCTTGCATGAAAACAAGTGGGAGTTTTGCTGCTTCTTTCTTCAGTCATGTGTGATATAAAATCTGCATAATAGACATCTAACTCTGTCATGTTTAAACAAATAAATAAACAAAAATAAAGGTACACTTTCTTTCTTTCAACACTTTCTTTCAACATCAGATATCAATGTGAAAATACAATTACGTTGGATACAGACATGGATAGTGCAATGTCCTAGGAACAAAAGGATGCCACATCTTTTAATGGAAATAAAAGCAGCTTACAGGCGGCTTATTGTATAGACACCCCGGAAATCAAAGTGAAATAATAATGTGGCAGGCTTCTCAATATTTTGCGTGACCCCTAAGTGCAACAATGCAACAATAGCAATAAGTTAGTTAGTTGCTATGAGAGGATGGATGATGCCATCTTGTGGGATGTCCTCCCAGATCTGTGTAGGGACATCCCTGAGCTCCTGTAAAGTCTGAGGAGCAACCTGATGCGTCTGATGGACTGAAACATAATGTCCCAGAGGGGTTCTATTGGGTTTAAGTCAGGTAATCGTAAGGACCATTCAATTATATCAATTCCTTCACCCTCAGTTACTGCCGGGAATTACCATGCATCAGGAGGAATCCAGGACCAACTGCACCACCTTTGGGTCTCACAATGGGTTCAATGTTTTCATCCTGATACCTAATGGCAGTAAGAATTGCCCTTTTCTAGCTTGTAGAGGTCTGTGCGTCTTTATATGGATATGCCTCCTATCTATCACTGACCCACTACCAAACCTGTCATACTGAAAGATGTTGCAGGCAGCATACATGTAGCATTTTCCTTGTCTTCTCCAGACTCTGTAATGTCTATCAGGTGCTGAGAGAACTTGCTTGCATCTGTGAAGTACAGGACAGGAGTGGTGTGGACAAGCCAATTATGGAGTGGTCTAGCAATTGCCAATTAAGCTCTGCAGTGCTGGGCACTGAGCACAGGGCCCACTATGTGATGTGGTGCCCTCAGCACAGACTCATGAAGTCTGTTTCTTATTGTTTGGGCAGGGGCATGCAGAGACATTGTCCAGGTATTCTAGACTAGAGTAATGTGCCTGCCTCCTGAAAATTCCATGTTAAATCCATGTTCAGTCTCCTTGCTATGGCACATGTGGATGTGCCAATCCTGGAGGAGTTTGACAATTTGTGCAACTTCAGTAGGGAATGGCCTCACACTGCCAGTAATAATTACTCTAGCTAAAATCAGCCACCAGGAAAACTAGCCAAAAAATATCAAGAAATAGTCTCCATTATGCAAAACCAGCCCTATTTTGGGGGCTTTCTCATTGTTGCCACTCTAGTACCCATGTTGTTAATTCCATCAACATCCTCTGCTACTTTCCTAACCAGATCATTATCAGAGAGCTTCAATTTACCTCATGCCATGCCCAATAAAAAAGGGTTCCTTTATGTTTCTGAGCAGTGTATATATCTTTCAGCTCAATTGTAAAACAAACCCATTAACTGGGAAAATTTACTTCCAGAGGCACTGCAATGACAGTGAATCAGTAGCACCATATTCATTTATGAAGGAGTGCTTCCCTCTGCTGGTTATCATTTATACTACAGGGTAAGAGCTGCTCAACAAATACCATGATGTGTGAACTGAAATGGATTGTCTACAGACAGTCAAAGGTTAAAAGACTTTGAGGCCCTGGACCCCTGGGGACATGTTTATACTGTTCTTTGTTTGTTTGTTTCTTTCTTTTTAATTTCTTTTATAAGGATTCAACTAGTACTAGATGAACATTATGTTTCCATGTAACCTTGCAACAACGTCATAAGATTACAAAGATTATTGTTTTATTCATTTCACATCAGGGAGACGTGATGTGTGACATTACAGCAGCAAATAGAGTAGTTCAATGGTAAGAAACATAAGGAAGTCAAGTCACGAATACTGTAGGTGGCTAGACATACAAGTTATTGGCATTGAAGCCCTTCTCAAAAAGATCGCCATTCATTCTGGTGTCTGTTTTCTTTTCTCACACTTTTCTGTTTCTCTATATACATGTCTGAGTTGTCTGTCTGAGTACATGAGTCTTTGTTGCTTTAGGCACAAGCATCTTTTAAATACCAATCCACTCAATCATGGATCATATTCTTTTTCCTTTCTCTTGATCACAACAGTTAAAGTGTCTTAAAAGAGAATTTGGTAATGCTTTTAGGTTACAGTTCATGAAGTACTGAGCAAAGAGTAGGTAAGAACAGCATAACAAAAAGTATCAAGGGATAAATTATATATTATTTACTGCTTAAGTATGTTGGAATAACACATGACATGAACGTAGTTTGAGTTGTGTCTTGCTGATAAGAATGGGTGCATCTAGCCTGGCTTTGGTCATCCCCTTGGTCTGCGCTTTAGCTTCGTACAAGGGTCTGGCATTTAACCATTGACAAACGATTGCAAGCTGGAGATGTGAACTGTAGAAGTTTGAAGCAATTAAATCTGATTTCACCCAATTGCTAACGTTATGCACCAGCCTGGTCATGAAGTAAGCTAAGCTACAACAACAGAAACCCGACATTACCTCTCACAACTCCCAATCCTGCTTACTTTTTAGCGTGGTATGGAATTGATCTCTGCCAACGATGCCAATGGCCAGAATGCCAGACGTGTCGTGGAAGGAAATAATTGTTGAGCAAAGCTACATAGGAAGGCAAAGCTAGGCTAGAGTGCATCAGAAAACATGGGAATAACAAACCTGAAGTGTAGGCTATCTAATGGTTGGGTTGTTCACTGATTCAGTTAAAAATGCATTATTTAATTAATGCCTGCATTGTAGGAAGAAGATGTTGGACGGATAAAGCAGATTGCTTTCATGTAGTTAGTCTTATAGTAAACTTATGCAGTAAGTACTTTGTAATTTATCCCTTTATACTTTTTTTGTGGTGCCCTTCTTATTTATACCTACCTTATACCCTTTACTAAATGTTCTGTAATTTAAAACATTACCGAAAAAAAGGGAAAACATGGTACATGGAGATACACCAAACTACAATTTAATGTTGTCAAAGTACCTAGCAGAGAGCATGGAGTAAAGAGGCAATGCCAGTCAAAGCCTTTAAATGTGGGTGTTCAGAAGTGATGGAGAAAGATGGTCAGGACTGAATGAGCACCACCACTGCCAGAAGGACATGTAATGGACATACAGTATGTGACAGCTACAAGCACCCTGGGATCTGGGAGAGTCTGATGGGAACCACCATGAAAAGACAGGAAGATACTTATAGCCCTTCAGCCTCTGGAGAGTGAGTCGGCTCAGTGGGACACAAAGAACAAGACGGCTATTATCACATGTGCCTTGGCAGGGCATTAGATATCCAGCTGACAATAGTGTGGTGGTGCTGGTGGTGGTGAGAGAAAAATAAGACATGAAAGTAGTCATCCACTGTCTATCACTGCAAACCCTGCCAGAGGGCTTACAATGGACACAAAGGATTTCGCTCAGTCAAGTGCAGAGAAAAATGAGAAACCAGAGATGTGTTGGGCTGGGCAGGACCATAATAATATCGAGGTTGTTATCTAGGCGAGAGCCTGTGACAACATTCCAACCCCAAAGATCCACAAGTGCCTATTAGTTCCTGATTTCAAATCTCACTGGCAAGTAATTTCCTGTTGTTGATGGCCAAATATGAATCAGTACAATGGGCTGAATTCCCTCTCTCAGTGAGCCCAGACAGCTTCTCAAATAGGCCTAGTGAGAGTGAGTGTGAGGGAGCATGAATATACCAGTAAGAATATTTAAGACATTTAGATTGAATACAGTTGTTTTATTCAGTTCAAAGGAAAATACTTGTCTAACCTCATTTCATTGAGCTCCACTGGCTGCCCCTCGCTGCTCGCATCAAATTCAAATCACTAATGTTGGCCTACAGGGGGATTGATGGATCCGCTCCTATCTTCCTTAATACCCTATTAAAGTCATATTATGTTACTCTCCAGCTACTCCGTTTCTCCTGGGAACGTTGTCTATAGCATGGCCTTCACCTTGCAAAGGTCAATCCAGGCTATTCTTATCTGTTGTTGCACACTGGTGGAATGGCCTTCCAAGTACTACCAGGGCAACATATACCAACACCACCCAGCTCTTCTGAGAATACCTCTTGCTTTTTATACCTTGCATGCCTACAAACCTATACCTGGAATGCACTTACAATACAATGCACCCCACCTCACCCCGCCCCCTCCTTTCACTGCACTTATCTCACATTCCTGCTCTATCAACTTCTGTCTTCTGTCCATTTTCTGTCAGTTCTGTCTTTTGTAAGTCACTCTGAATGAAAACATCTGCTAAATGCATAAATGTAAATGTAAACGAATCTGACCAGCAGTTATACTGAAGTTCAATATGAATCAGCACAATGGAATCCCATAGCTGAGGAAACCTTGACCACTTCTCAAATACTGAGACTCAATCCATTCTTACACAACACACAACGGCTTTAAATGCAGTTATTTATTTAGTCCACAGGAAAATACATGCTCATATGGCTTAACACTGATGCCATCATTGTTTGTGCGTCAGGTAAACGCCGCCTCACGGCAGATAAATTAGTGGAGAATTTGTTCCTAGGTTTTTGGTGATAAGAAATGTACTACTGAACAGTGGTTCAATTCCAGATGAATCTGCAGAGTGAATTCAAATGCTCTAGCTCACAGGATGTCATCTATTTGGCACTGACAACATTTTCAAACTGAACATGATTAACTGTTACATTTCAGAATAATTATTATAATATCACTTTAGCCAAGTTTTGAAAACATCTACAGTTATTTTAGATGTGTTTTTTTGTGGTATAGTCCAGTGTTGAAGTCTTCAGCTTGAGTATGTGAGGGACAGTAATTATTACTATAGTACGCATTTTATGTGGATTTACCCATGTGATTTGAAATAAAATGTTATAGTGGCTGGATGTCCTGATACTATTTATCTTCATAGGTGGTTTATGAGTGAACAAGATGGGGGCACATGAAGACCTATTAATAAAATCTCCTTTTTCTTCTAAGTATTGGGATGGGAACATAAAGCATTGACTTTCTTGACCGTTTTGGTGTTTTTTTGTCCTAATTTAAAGCATGACTTCAGCCGGGTGGAGATAAATGGCAAATGACTCATTCCTGCTACTTTGTATGTCATAACTGTCAAATTATTTAAACCAAGTGTGAATAATCTTGTAAGCACATAAGCATATTCAAATCCAATGTCAGTGCCAGTGTAGGAAAGATGACATATTTAAAATGTGCTATTAAGTTCTGAGACATTAAAATTATGACACATTAAAATTATGAACTCATTACTTATTTACTTGTTTTCATCATTTACATTAACTGAACTGTGTCTTAGAGAACAACTTATTACTTAAGTTATACACCACTAGAGGTCACTGTGAGACTGTGAGCTTTACCATCTCATATCTTGGTCATTTTAGTCAATTCAGTCACATGGAAACTATGAATTCATATCATACTCTGATTCACTTGTGTGGGGTGGTGGGGTACAGCCTTATTACATCTGCTGAAGTCTCTCTCTATTGGCCATTGATGACCCAAGGGCAGCAATAAAATTTTGAGCTGTTTGGGGCCTCTGACCTGATACAACGTGTTGTCTTGGTTGCATTGTCCAAATGGACATTCTGTGTATTGATCTACTGTAAGGTCATCAGGTCCATTATGCGCATGTTGGCTCTAGGGGTAGTGCCACCTTGCTGACCCAGAATAATAGCTTACAAGAAATCAAGTTCATCATGGCTATGTTCACCCCAAACACCATTAGAATATAAAAAACATTCAGTCGATTTTATGCTGTTTTTAATGCCTTATTTCAGGCTAGTCTAGAAGCAGATGCTGGTATCTGTTTTTGTTTGCTTTGTTTTCCACAGCTACATGAATCCCATGATGAATGTTATTGTCAATGTGCATAATGAACAAAGATCATTGATGTGTGTGTGTGTGTGTGTGTGTGAGAGAGAGAGAGAGAGAGAGAGAGAGAGAGAGAGAGAGAGAGAGAGAGAGAGAGAGAGAGAGAGAGAGAGAGAGAGAGAGAGAGAAGAATACACTGTATAAATGTATACTAGGCCTACATAAATAGCTGTCACTGAATCTGCACATTGAGTAGCAAAGTAAACAATATTTAAGCTCTATAGAGTGCAGGACCATAATTAATTCTCTCACTTACATAACATAATCACCCCCACAAAAATCACAAGAGACTTTCTATTTTTAACTGAGACATTTATTAATGTATGCATGTATTCCATTTAGATCGAATGCAAATACAGCAAGAACACACCATCAAGCACTAGGGGGGCGCTGTGGAGCCAGTGGATTGGCAGGGTGAATTGAAGGGAGGAGCACTAAAGAATCGAAGAGTTTCAATACCTCATGCCATGCACCGAGCATTATCCATCCTTCACAGTCAGTTCACTAGTATCAGCCGATGCACCAGCACTACTGTCACTACTGTTGTGGGAGCGACAATAAACTACTGGACCCAGGGGGGGATGTACTGTATGCCTTAGTACCAAAGGACTGTCACTTGATAAGCGAATACCCCACTGAAATCAAGGCACTTTGCCTTACCATCACATGATATTTGGGTGACTAAAGGACCATTTAGACTAGAATTCAGGATTTGATAGTGATCAGTGAGTTTCAGTTTTATCCCAGTGGCAGTTACTCTTGAAACGGTAAGGCACCCAATATTGTTATGACAATGCTATACCACTCACAGTTGTTCAGTACCAGAGCTTTGTAATTGGAGCCTGTACTGTTTATCGTAGAACAAGGAAATGACATAATCTTCATGGCAACTGGCAAGCCACCTACCATCATAAATCTTCACTAAAAAAGTAATATATTAGATAATATCAGCTCAATAAATATCTGGATAGAGATTCAAGCAAAAACTTTTTTTTTTTTTTTTTTTTTTTTTTAGCTTTTCCTCCCATCAACACACCACGAGAGGTACAAACAAAAACAAACAAAAAAAAAACTCTTTCCCCAGGTTAAGCAAGTAAACATTTCTATCTTTTTTTTTTTTTTTTTTTTAAAGAAAGAGTATCCAATAATGTGACACCATAGATATCCGAAGCAGATTTCTGGCAGTGTCACAGCAAAAAAGCAAAACCCATTGCCCACAAATCAATCAAATGAAGGTCAATGGAAAACTCCAGTGTCATTGGACTCGTTGGAAAACCAAACAGAAGACAAACATTGAAAACATCATCAAACTCAAATGAGCATCTGGAGTTAATAGGCTACTTCACAGAGACAAGACAGAACAGTAGGTTAGGTAGAGCAAAGAAGTAGTCCTGTTTTGATCCCACAGTATACTGCACTGTATTGCACTGTATGCTGGGCTTTGCCAAAACTTAAATAAAATCTGTGATTACAGAGATTGACGCATGCATACATTTTTTTCCCCCTTATCCAATTTTGAGCACTTCGAGCGAAGCATTTATTTATTTATTTTTGCCCTCCCCACCCCCTTTTCTTTGTTCACAGTTTCATCTTTTCAACTGAAATCTTTACTATGCAAGATGGTAATGTAAGAGTTATTGCAAATATCATCATCAGCAGTATGAATCACAGTATTTCAAAGGAAGGCATGTTTAGAGGCATACTGTGGATATACAAGATTCCTTGTATTGTTGTCTTTCAGCTCTAGCTTTCTGATCAAAGGCTTTGTTACACTGAGAGTTATGTTTTGTGTTTAACACAATGTAGCATAATTTCCCATATCCCCCTACCCCAACCCCCCCATTTCTTCTGCATTGATTACCAGTACTCTTCATTCATCTGGATGCAGAGCATTTGTTTTCATAGATTGGCTCTGCACAAGAGTATACATTTGATCAATCAGATAGGGATCAACATACAGAGCCTCTCTCCCAGCTTATATTTCACCTACAGATACAGACATCTCCGCCGGGCTTTCTGTGGCAAGAACAGAGTGCTGAAGTGCTCAAGTTGCACCATGAGTCCAGGCCTTTGCCACCCACAGAAACCGAGAAATAACAGGAATTTTATGTTGAGAGAGAGAGAGAGAGAGAGAGAGAGAGAGAGAGAGAGAGAGAGAGAGAGAGAGAGGACGCCTCCACATTCACCATTCTAATATAAATACAATATCAAATTCATACACCATAACTTAAAACAACTGAATTTCCAAAATAGAAAATTAAAAAAAAAAAATCACATTTAAATAGTATCATTATTATTAGATAAAACATTTATGGTCAGGCCATGTGTTTGTTGGCTGTGGAAGTTTCCTACACTATATCGGTCTACCTGTCTGCTCACCTAGTGGCAACATGAAGGATTACATGTAAAATGAGTAAACAATGATTTTCTATAGAGGGATCTTAATATCTGCTTATATCCTTTCCTTTCACTATCTTGTCTTTAAACAACAAAAAATTACAGTGTTTCGCACATATGTGATCTCCCAACTGACACCGACTTTCCTCAAACACTTGCAGAATTTCTACATGCCAACTCCAGCTAAAGTATCCAACACCCCACAGCAGAAGTGCCTGCATAATCTTCCTGTCATGTCTTTGATGTACTGAAACTCTTCTGTTTGCTTTTTTTCCGCACTGTGGCATGCATTGCACAATCAAAAATTATCATTATTATTATTTTTCCTGATAAATTGGCCACTCTGGGGGAATGTGTTTACAGCAAGTCTTGCCTCACTGGGCATGTTCCATGGGCCTTCAAAGATGGCAAGACTGTGTCCTATTTCTTTCCCCTTCCTCCCTCTCTTTGATTATTTGAACATTAATCTGACTCATGCACATGGAAGTGACAGTCTAATTGATACATACGTCGCGTGTCATGTTTGTCATTTACAAGCAAATACTGAGTGACTTCCACTGGATAGTCTATCGTTTTTAAAAAAATCTTTAAAAAGCTAAAAAGACAGCAGTAGAATATAGTGTTTCACTGGTTCACACAGGCATTTACAGGCTGGCCAACCATCTACAGACCCTCTTAAGAGGGCCAACTGTACACCTCCGTAAACTAGACATACAATAAACAAGCTCCAGCTTCTCTCGGTCAGAGCACGATGAATGATTATCTGTCACAACCTTCAGGAGAAAGTAAGATATTTAAAAATATACATGTTGTTGTTGCTCAGCCCTCATCAGATTGTTTTGATAAGGTGGGGGGTAACCTCTGACTGATAGAATATGTGTGTGTGTGTGTGTGTGTGTGTGTGTGTGTGTGTGTGTGTGTGTGTGTGTGTGTGTGTGTGTGGACCTGTTTGCAGTTTGCTAACTCTGAGACATACGTAATGGGACAATCAAGAACTAAAGCTGTGCACAGTGGCATACTGACACACATATTACAACACCCAGACAAGACAAACTGTTTTTAAAGTACATTAACCTGTTGTAAATAAAAAAACAAAAGTTCCTTGGAATCATCCCCTGGAATCCATATCCTGCCATCCCTCCCATAATAATAATAATAATAATAATAATAATAATAATAATAATAATAATAAACAAAATGTTAGCTAAATACTACCCCCAAATCTACACAAACAAAAGAGCAAACTTGTTGAAAAACTGTGAACACTTTCAGATACAGTACATTTCTCTTGCAGAGGCGACATGGATGTAACACGTGTCAGATGGAGGCTGCGTGACGGAGTAGTACTTGAGGAGGGGTGCTGGGCAGGCTGCAGGATCAGGATTGGTCAGAGAGTCTTTCCTATTGGGCTCCTGGTTGCAGGAACAGTGGCACAGAGCACTGCATCAGACAGAGGAAGAGGAGGAGGAGGAGGAGGAGGAGGAGGAAGAGGGAAGGTGAGGGCTTTAAAGGATTGGATGCAGCACTGGTTGGTTGGTTGGTTGGTTTGGTGAGCATTACTGGGCTGTTGGGTTGGACTGTGACTGGGCTGATAATCCTCTGGAGGCTGGGGTGCGTTGGCGGTGGAGGCCCTGAAGGGTTCGTGCCCTGGCCCTGACCATAGGAGCTGATTCTGGCCATCAAGACTACAGGGAAGAAAAAACACAAAGTACATAAGACTATAGCCGTCCGAAACACCTGCTCCGACACAGTGCTGAGCACTTTGTTTCCAACATTCTATTCCATTGTTTTGAATGCAACACCGCACACCAGCACCGAACCCTTCCATCGTCGATTGTGAAATACGATTAAAGTCTATTTTGTCAGAGCTGTTCACAACTTCCACTGTTGATTCCATAGTCTACTGTGCTATGGTCATTGCTAATAGTGTGCTGCCAGTGTGCGAAGGCAAACAAAACTGTTGACTATTCGAAAGTGCTCCACAATGCTGTCTGAACTGGTATGCGGAGGCCTTATGTGTGACAAGAGTTAACAAGAGCAATTCTGTCTTGAAGTAAATGGTGGCAACTCTACTGCTAATGGAAAAGCAACTTGTGCCCATGGGATTGGTGGTTAGGTACAAATCCCTATCAGCCATATTGCTTTTACAAAATAGTTCCATTACCTGCTTGTCAGACATCTAATCTTGTTCGGATAACTTTGAATTCGAATCACTAATGAGGTTTTGATGGATTTTTTTAATGATGCTACCTCTTCTGCAGCACAAACACCCATGAGTAAAGACGACTTCAAAACAATAATTACAGAAAGGTCCAGGCAAAAATGATGCCATTTATTGTACTTATCAGCCTTACCGTAAAACAAGAAAAGTATTTTTGACTTCATTGTAAATGCATTAAGGGTACTTGAGCGAGTGCTGATTTCATTTCAGATTACTTTAAAATGCCGACATTTGACCTGGCATTTATCTGACAGATGACTAACCCATAACATTATTACACAGAGAAAGCTATTATGGACATAGCGTAAAATGGAGCAAAAGAGCATGTCACTCAAACTGTTCGGCCCCTGCTGTCAATCATACACTTCTAAAGCTGGATGCTGAGCCGTTCCATATGGAGATGAAATTTTAACGCACCTCAGGTGCCCTGTGTTTCTCCTCTGAAGATTCTGTTTCCCTGACAACCACTGCCTTTGTCACCAGCATATCGGGGTGCTGCTGCTTGGCTTCCTGGATCGCCATGGCAAGGGCCTGGAAAGGGGTGATAATGCAAACCTGTCACTTGGCTGTTTTCGTCCTCGCTCAGGCTTAAAAGCTTGGTGCAACAAAAAATATTTTGGAGAGTATTTTGTATGAGGGGCATTAGTTTTCTTTACACTATAGAATGCTGTACATACCTGATGTTGGTCAACGTCATCATCCCCTGTGATTATTATCCTTTTCTCAATCCTGGTCTCTGAGTAGCCCCCTTTCACAGTCTGGAGATGAAAAATGACATATAAGTAACATAAGGACAGAATGGACAATCAGATGAAGATGTTTGCAGTGTTTTTGGTTGAGAATGAGTAACCTGATTGTGGTGGTGCTTGACATTTTCCACTTTTCCCACAAGGGCAAATGTGTGACGGTGAATATGACATTTGCAAGACAGCTGGGGTTATAAAAAAAGGCATAACTAATCCAGCCTTCTTTCCTTCGGTCAAATACAGCCTCTACTTTGACATTCCCTGACTCCACAACCTTTAAAAATTAGAGCTGTGTCATTGTCACCTGCAGGGAAACCCCAAGCCTGCTGTAAAGTTGTAAATACTGGGGTTGCTAAAAGACTTGTTACCTTGGTAACTTGGGTGGTGGTTGCTGAGGTAACATTTTCCGTGGTGACAGTGAGCGGGGACACCGCCGAGTCTCTCCCCAGAGAGCCTGCTTTTACCTGCAGAGACGCCAGAAGGAACAGAGTGTCGCTCAGGTGGCAAACCAGGACAAACACACACACACACACAGGTGCTCTCTTTTTCTCTCTCTCTCACTCAAAGACTCAAAGACACACACACACACACACACACATAGACACAAGCATAGATAGTGCAACTCAGTCAGTGTCCATCACACACACAAACACACACACAACAGCCATTGTTTTCAATCATCGTTTCAGCCAAGAGATGCATTCCCCTGATACACAGCCGCAACCTTTGCCAAAAACCCCATTCGCTTAACAACAGTCATTATTTGAAAGTCAAAACACTTCACTCTCCAACTGATACCCCAACAAAAACAAAATAGAGCCAAAAACATGACATAAATGGATTTCTTATTTATTTATTTTTCTTTTTTTTTTGTGTCTAGCCTTCTTCCACAAAAACGAAATCCACTCTTCCACCAGAGTCCCTCAAGCACCAATCACACAGACAGCACAGCACAATTTCAGGGGTGTCAGGGGGGACTACACACATTCATAATAAAAACGACACAGACATTCTGTGACAGTCATTGAAATGACAGGACACATGTTGGCAAAAGTGTCGACAAGGCCAGAGCACTCACTGGAGAGCCATTCTCCCTGCTAGGCGGGGGAGCCTCCTTCTCCTTGTTATCCTCCTGGCTCTGAAACATACAACAGGGCAGGAGTGGAAACACTCACGTACACACAAACACATACATACATACACACACACACACACACACACACTCTCACACGCTGCACTGTGCACACTATCATCGCCATGCTCTGCCATCAGACAGGGCAAGCAGCAGGCTTGCGGATGCTCTCTAACCAAAGCTTGAGCCAAACAAAGCAAAGTCTTAAAAAAAGCCAAGCATTCTTCCAAATCAGCTGCAGTAAACTTGCTATCTCTCCTTTTTTTTTTTCCCTCTGTGAGGGTTCTGGAATGCTTCTGCACAGACATCAGGCTGCCATCACTACAGCGTTTCACAGAGGTTCTTCTGAAAAGAATGAACACTGTGCAAAGCAGAATTCTTCACAGACACTTAGCGTTTGATGATAAGATCTATCAAGATAGATCAATCTAGTGTGTCCAATAACACAAGCAGACAGAGAGAGAGAAAGACAAAGAGATTGGGAGTGGCTAGGTATACCCAGAGGCAATGTGAGCCTGAGTTCACTCTAACAGTGAAGCATAGTATACCAATCTGAAACGCTTAATTTCAGTTACAACCACCTGAATGTGTCTATGATATATTCATAATGAGGGCATGTTTTCAATTGTGTGTTTTTCAAGTGAGCTGCTTTGTTTATCCTTTCTTTCCCACTGGGGTTTATTTACACCTCTGAATGTGGCACCCAGAAATGTATCAGTGACACATTCTGACAAAGACAAAGACACAAGCATGCAGAGCTGAAGTCTGGCCAAAGAGCTCTATGGAAAGAAAAAAGACAAACCAAAACAAAACAAAACAAAGACCTCTGACAGTTTGGAAGACACCTCACGTAGCGCTGCCTGGCACATGCAGCGAGAAAGCAGTGGCATAACCTTTTTACAACACACTGATCTAAGATCAGAGATGAGGGGAGAAGGGGAACTGTACCATGACACCCTCTTGTGGTGGAGTGTCGTCAGTGCCGGACAACTTTGTTTCTGCGCAGTTGACTTCACCTTGTGCTTGCTGCAATGCAAACACATCCTTTACAGTGCAGAGCACACATCAACTTTAACAAATAGACCCTGGTTATCATATCACACAAGGGCAAACGGGGCCAACAAGGGAAAAAAACACAACCTAATGTCCACTGGCATTAATGAATGGGAACCTGATTTTCTCTCTCAGCATGGCCTTCAAAGACAACCTCTAAAGCTTATTGGTTTGACTCATCCGTGCACTCAGACGAATGGCACTACAGAGGCACAGTAATTACATTTTAATCAGGCACCTGTGGGGACGGTCTGGCTCCAAAACAATGTCCCTGAAGATGAATGGTAGGACCTCTCGCTTTCATCGGTCTCATTAATTTTGTGTCAATACTCTAATCAAGCCATAACAAGGCTATTATGTCATCCCCTTTTAGATAATTTGTCACCCCATACAGTCAGGAGCTGTTATCAAAGTGACGCCAAAATTGAGAAATTCCGCTCAGCTCTTTGGAAGTTATTCTACAAAATAATGTTCATTTGCCATTTTCAAATGGCAGCCTTTTTTCTTTTGTAGCTTTTAAATTGCATCAACTAAAAATTAATAAGCTACAGAATCTACCGGAAGAATTATAAGGATCCCACAAAACCCATACCAAAAATAAAACACAAACTGTCCTTTAAATTTAAAGGAAAATACCGGAGTGAATTCAAGCATAGCCCTGTTGAAAGAGCTTGCTAAATGCGCTAGTTAGCGAGTGGAACAAAATAATTTGGTACAGCACAGACCGAACACGAACGCAGAAGCGAACAGGCACTTTACACTGAATCAATGGGACCTGACTGTTGGAAACTGAAAGTAAGAGCTGAGGTTACATTGACTCAATGTCAATGATACAAAACTCAATGTCAATGTAACCCTTTCGTGTTTCGTGTTCGCGTTAGGTCTATGCTGTTCAAAATTCTTTCATTTCATGCGAAAAATATTGCTGTTAGAAGGCTCGTGCAGCAGGGCTATGCTTGAATTCACTCCGGTATTTTCCTTTAAAGGAGAAATCTGGTGACTTCATCAAAAGTCCTAAAAAGGACCAGAAATTTTGATACAACACAGACTGAACAGAGAGCAAACAGAAAGCTAATGTTACCTTTAACTTAATGGGGCATAGGAACATGAA
Source organism: Sardinella longiceps (assembly GCA_027497455.2). NCBI lineage: Eukaryota > Metazoa > Chordata > Actinopteri > Clupeiformes > Clupeidae > Sardinella > Sardinella longiceps. Next base: position 12,878,807 of record JAODXP020000012.1, on the reverse strand, counting down.
ACAAAAGTGAGCTTCTGTGCCCCATTCAGTTAGAGTAAACTGCTAATTGTTTTTTTGGCCTATATTGTGTCAAATCTTCTCATTCTTTTTCCTGTTGACAGCACTAGAAGACCTAATACAACAGGACTATGGATTAATTCACTCTTAAAACCATGGCTATGGTGACAATGCACTGTAAATAAGGATAAACATAAACATATTGATACAAGGTGTTGCTTTGTTACCTGTTCTGTGATGTCTATGATGGTGGGGGGCACTTCTGCTCCATTGGAGTGGGGTTCCACCTTGATATCAGCTTTCCGCAAAGAATGGGCGATGCTCACAGCATTAGGGTCTTTCCTCGCCACCGGAGGCTGGTGAGAGCACAAGATACACACCTCTGTGAAATGTCAGACACTGATGGGACACTCCTTTGGTCTCTATATACTTATATTTTTTTTAGAATGCTTTTCCAGCCTCAGAGTGTACGAAGGTGAAATTACATGCATTTCAGGCTAGTGCCGCTTAACTAGTCAGTGTGTGTGTTGTGCTTGTCTATATGTGTTGTGTCATGCCAGGAAAGGTGACAAAACAATGTGGGTGTCAGCTGCTTTGTACCACATGTTGGCTTTCATGCTCAGGCTTAGCAAATGTTGTTGTTTTATTGATTATTACAAATTTGTAATAATCATAATTCTGAATTACCATTCATGATATACAGCACTCCACACACAAAATATCATATCAATTAAAATCCAATGTTAATAATATTGTTAAAAAAAACATAAAATACAAATCATAATATTTAAACAAACCATAAATAAAATCATAAAATGTTTCAAATCAAAACAAAAAAAGAACGATAATTATAACAAAATAATAAAATGAATAAAAGCAATTCAAATGAACGACTTCATCCACACTCAACCATGAGGAAGCACTGCTTTGCATTGTAGATCACTCCTGAGCGACCTACATACAGAACATTGACAGAGTCGATGCATATCAACCCTGTGGGTGCTGACTCCAGAAGCAGACCACAGGGCTGTAAATCTACTGCTCCCGTCTGTGCACAGTACTGTAGGCTTATAAATAATAGAAAAGCAGGGTTTCCTGATTGTTGAGTGTGGATAATATCACAGAGAGGTTCCGGGAACGAGCCAGGCTCCACTTTTGAAATGTTGAAATGAAAACAATAATAGTACAATAAATGTAAATCAAAAGAATAAAAAGTGTAACAAAAAAGGGTTGCCATAATAAATGAAAACAAAATGGAGGTTCAGGACCAACCAAAAGATGAAATGTTGTATCTTCAGAGGAGGGTTGTGAATTCTCAAAAATGATGCTTTAAAAAAAAAAAGATCTAAAATCAGACGCTTACAGCGTCTACCTCGTGCTGCCCTCTCTCCTGTGTGAGGCGCTGTTCTGTGACGTGCTTGTCCTGACCCATCAGCCTGGTCGAGTAGAAGCGAGACGCCTCTTCAAAGTCATCGCGGCTCACGTCCACCTGCCTCTCCTCTCCGCCCCTCTCGGCCAGCTCGCTCAGCCCCCGCGAGAACTCCTCCACGCCCGGGTGGAGGTCGGTGATGACAGTGAAGTCTACCTCCGCCTCCAGACTGGACGTGGAGCTGACCGTCATGCTGGAGCACTTCCGCTCAATGCCCAGGTGCGTATCCTTCATGAAAGACGGCTCGCGTTCACGTTCACGCTCCTGCTCATCGAAGTCGGAGGCCGAGATCGGACGTCTATCCCAGGGTTCCCTCTGTGTCTGATTAGACAGGGGTGTACAGAGAAAAAAAGGCCATGGCCGCATCACTTCCTGTGCGGTGTAGCCATTATGGTGGAGGTGACAGCTGGATGGATTAAGATGGATGGATTGAAGTTGATGTGGTTGGGGATATGCAATGACTGGGTTCTTGCCTTGCCTAAATGAAGCTGTAGCACTTCTGTAAGAAGAACATCCCCTGATTTAAAGCTCAGTTATACTGTAGCTTTATAACTTGTATTACCTATACAATTCCCAACTTTGGTGTCATGTTTATTTTTATTTTCTCAAAGAATAGCATTTAAAAGCACAACAATCTGATTCTACCACAGAGAGCAAGGAAATGTGTGATGCTACTAGCAATGGTGGTATTTCAACCACACCACCCTATCAAATTGTACCCTGCAATTTGGCTTCACAAACAAAATGTGAAGGAGCAGAGTCAACAGCTTGTGAAGTGACATGGGATTTGATAGAAAACCATGACAGGATGAAATAGGAGAAGCTAAGCTAACATTTCTGTCATATCAAATCCCATCTAAATTTGCAAACACCGCTGACAGAGAAGGGTGAAAAGATGGTGAACAGATATCAAATCTGATGGAAAACGATAACAGGCTGAGCGAGAAGCTAGCATTTCTGTCGTATCACTCGGGGGAAATGATAGCAGAGGGAGCAAGGAGCTAAGCTAACATTTCTGTCAGATCCCCCTTTCAACTGACATCATGAAAGGAGGAGAAAGGGAGGGTGTGTGTGTGTGTGTGTGTGTGTGTGTGTGTGTGTGTGTGTGTGTGTGTGTGTGAGAGAGAGAGAGAGAGAGAGAGAGAGAGAGAGAGAGAGAGAGAGAGAGAGAGAGATGGAGAGATTTTGAACAGAGATGGGATTGGATCAGAGAGCGTGTCGGGAGGATGAAGAAACACAGTGCAAGATTGGACACACAAAGCTACAAGAAGAGGTGGCAGGGAGCAAGGGCCTGATCAGCAAGGTCATGCAACAGTGAGCAACAGACATGGCATAAGCCAAATAAAATTAGAGACCTTAGCCTCAGCTAGTTGTTCTTCATTAATCACAGGGGTAGACAGTGGCTCCTAAGAGACAAAAGAAGAAGCAGACCGTAGTTAGCAGAGGAAGGGGGCAGAGAAGGACACATGATAAAACCCCCACAAGACAGGCCATGTTTGGACACCTAACACAGTAGAGATACTCTAGAGAGAAGAAGACCATGGATGACCAGGCCCTCTGCCCTTTTAACAATGTTTTGACACTCTAGAATGACATTTAACAATGTTTTGACACTCTAGAATGACAACTAGTGTTAGCATAAAAGCTCTCACATACTCATTCAAAGCAGCCCTGTGTTTCTCAGTTTTTTTTTTTTTTTTCTTGAACCATGAGCACCCTTGAAGTTCAACACACATGGGTACATTTTAATCAAATGGCAAAAGACCCTGATGGCAGAAGCATGAAATGTGTTTGTGAGACACCACTCAACAGAAAATTATTTGCAAATTCACCAGAGCACACGGGCCATGCAGAGTCCAGATAGAAAAGGACTGAATAATTGTTGTGGTGTTTCTCTAAGCCCCTAGAAAGATTCCATTTGGAGCCCCAACAAGCAAGCTGGCTTTGTTTCCAGAAAAGCTGTTGCCATGCAGTTATGAATGGAAAAAAAGCAATTAAATGTACATTTCTAATACAGAAAATGCAAATGCAACAGTCATTCAATTCAGTGAGTCTGTATAATCGTAATGCAGGGCACCAAAAAAAAAAAAAAAAAAAAAAAGGAATTTGTTTCCAAAAGTACATTTTGAACATGTTTCTGCAGGGCTGTTGCATCAAAAATGCACTGAGAAAGACAGGGCTCTTGAATTCAAAGACTACTCAGATACTGGTGAAATGCATGGTGTAAAACAATGTAGTTGAGAATATTGGCCATGTGAAAAAAACCTCTAAAATTAACAATTTGTTGCTAGGTTAATATTGACAAATAAAAGAGATATGTTAATAGTTGGGACATTAAGCATTCTCACCATGGGAGCATTATCATGCTATCATGTTGGATTTGGCAGTTATGACACTAGCACAAGGCACCCACAGTCAAAAGGAAAACTCTGGCAGTTTCTTTTTCAAACCAGCTTCATCTCACTTTAATGTCTACATGCCAAGAATGCGGTTTGCTTTCAAACTGTGGGATGCTGGTCATTTCTAAACCGTTGACAGCAATCAAAGGAGCAATCAAGGTGATCTGAACCCTGCATGCTTCTTATTTTCTGCCAAGGCACTCTCGCCCTCACTCCACCTCCCCGACTCACGACCTCACAGGCTTGTCACCGCACTCTGTGAAGACTCTCACACATTGCCACACATTTTCAACGGCTGTTGGCAAGTATGTGCCAGGACCCTGACTCAGACTAAAATATGAGAAACGATTTCAAGCTGCCAGATTCCAGCCTGGCTCGAATTCTCCTCGTTCCAACAGGCTTGAGAGTAATTACAGCAACGGTGAAATTATGTACAGAGCTTTCAGTGTCTAGGCCGGAGTACTTATGCTTTTGCAAATAAGCACAAACACTAAACGGTGCTTTTAAGCCGTTCTTTGCTTTTTCCTGCTCAACAGATTCTTTAATGAATCTGGCCATTGATTGCTTGTGGTCAGCTTCACTTAGGACACATACCAGATTGCAGATTTAATCCACAACATTCACAACAAATATCTCAATCAGTCAACCATCTCAGTCATCCAACTGCCATTTTATTATTATTGATAGGTCTTTTCCTTCTGAGCAGAACCACACCAGCATAAACACAACAGGCCACTTGAAACAGAAAAAGCAGCGTACAGCATCATATTTTCAATACACATCTGAATGGTGCATCCCAGTCTGATTTGCAATTCAGCCAATTTGTAATACCTACACTCGCTGGTTTGCAGTGACAAATATGAAGACTAACCAATCAGGCACTACATTAGCATGCACTACATTATCATAATAAAACGCAATTATTTAAACAGAATTCTATGGTCTTTATTACTTTGCTTGCTTTGAAAATCTGACAGGAGGGACACTGGAAGGAAAATCAGAGGAAAGGGGATGCAGAAGGAGGGGAGATTTACTGCATACTGCCCCAAGCTGAAGCATGAAATGCATAGAGAAATGCATTTTCAGTCAGAGCCCTCTGGTTGATTCTATGCCTACATAAGCAAACTAAGATACAGGATGCTATGATGGTGGGTTGGGTTGGGTGGGGGTCGGGGGAAGCAGGGAGAGGACGAGGGACAGCCAGGGTTGTGTATGGGTGTTTGGAGAGTACTTTCAATGCACTCATGACTGCATTAGTGCACCAGTCAGTGACACAATGACACACACACACAAAAAGCCAAAACACAGTGTTGGTGCCGAGTTGGTCTCCTAACTCAGCTCTTCATGTGCAGGCATTGAGGTTACATGATATGTTTCAGTCAGCTAATCAATCAATCAATCAATCAATAAATAAATCAATTCATTATAAAAATAAAGAAAACACAAATAAAGACCAAACAAAAGGAAGAATAAAAACAGAAATCAGAAGAGAATGGATGTGCTGATTCAGTCTGAAGCTCATGCGATGCGTTTGCGTCCAAATGAGTGATAAGCAGAAGTAGGGGATGCCTAGTACAGTTACCACAAGTCTCCTCTCGGCTGCTCCGTCCACGCCTGTCTCCTTGGCGGGGTTGCGACTGTTGCGTAGGATCAGCCCCGACTCTCTGGCCTTCTTCGTTTTGACCGGTGGGGTGGGAGGAGCGTTCTTATTCAGGCCTGCGGCCCTCGGACTAAAGGGCGGGGCTCCAGAAGCGCCTTGGTCGAACTGAGACGGGTCGTCTCTCGAGCTGCCACCTCCAGGTGTTCTCGTTGGAAATTCGTCCCCGAAAGTTCTCTCCTTCAGTTGGACCTGCTCCTCCCAACCCTGAAAGACGTTGTGCCCCATCATGGTTGGTGACCCTGCTTGATATGGATTGGTCAGCACAGGGCTGGAGGCAGTGGGCCAGATGTCATTCCTGTTGATGTCAGTGGAATGCTCTGCTGACTCGTTGAACGAAATGAATTCCCTTTTAAAACTGCTACTCAGTCGTTTCCGTTCCTCCTCTGGTTTGAAGATGTTCTCTGGCTCGTCGCGGTTAGAAACACTCCTGGATCTCTCAGGCTTCAGTGGAACAATCCGGGTAATTTCGACATGAGAGGAGCCTGTCGACTTCCTCTTCTGGCTTTTGTCAGCCTGAGTCTCTTCAAACATGTACGATCGGGGCCTCTCTCTCCTCGAGATATTCGCCGTCCAGTCATTTGTCACCTTGTTCGCATTGCGCCTATCAGCTTCCTCTGTGTCCTCACTATCAATCATGATCATTTTTGTGACCTCCTTTCGTGATACGATCTCGATTCGTCCTCCAACATCGGCTGCTTCTCTGACTGCATCAGAATGACTGGCAACTTCCCCTCTCGTTATTTTCGTCAGATTCTCTCCCTGTTTCTTCATCTCGTCAAACATGAGACTTTCCTGAGTAATGTTGCTCTTGCACTCATCCCCATCTATCCCCTTGTCTTTATTACGGATATGCGAGGCCTGAACAGTCACTGAGTTGTTGTCATCATCATTCATTGTAATGTTCATCTTCATAGGCACAGGCTGTTTCTTCTTTGCCTCTGTTCTAAAAGGCCTCTCGTGTCGTCCCCCTTGATCATCCTCCTCACCTGCTGATGCGTTCTCCTCGTCAGACACATCACTGTCGTCGTAGGTCCCCGGACCATCCGTCTCTTTCTCGTACACGAACTCGGTCGCCATCCCCAAGTTCAGACTTCGCGGTCTCTTCTCCTTGTGCGTCTTGTGTGACTGATGTTCCGCTGCATGAGCTGGGACAGGGGATTTCTCATTTCTGGGCCTGCTGCCCGCCTCCGGCGGGAGAGTTTCACTCTGTGATTTCTCCTGCTTAGGCTCGGCTTTGATTTTGGCAGATAACTCAGCCATGATGCAGTTGTTGTTGTTCCTCAGGCTCGACTCTTTGCTCTCCTCCCTTGGTGGCAGCTTGGGAGATGGGAAAGAGTCCATCTGGACTTGCATCTCCTCGCCGTCCTCCCCAATCACCTCAATATGTATCATTTTACTGATCTCTTTTTCCGGCTCTTTCTTTCTTTCTTTCTCCAAGCCAGCCTCAGAGACTTCAGAAAGGGAGTGTCTATTAAGCCTATCCTTGCTTTCCACCTTGGGGTAATTCACTGGTTGGCAAGCATCCTGCTTTTCAATCAATACCCATTCCTCAGAACCCTATATGTTGATACAGATCAAAACAGTTAGTTTGCCATCACCAAGCTGTGTTTGTTGAGCTAAGGACAATGATTTAAAAGGACAAATGGCATGCAGTACTGTGTTTTATTGATTTACAATTTGTTTGAGCATGCGTCAGTTTTTTTCTAATTGAAACTTGAGAGAGAAAACTCAAGATAAAATTCAAGATAAAAATACTTTTAGCCTATTTTCAACTGTTTCAAGATATCGGCTTGGATCAGATCTATTACAAAGCTGAAAAAATAAGCTTGGTAAACTTGATCCAATCTACCTAGATTCCAAATAAAACAGCTAGGTTTCATGCAAAATGAGAAATATGAGGAAGGAGTTGCAACCTCAGGAGAAGTCACCAGGGTCTTCTGGGTGAAGCCCTCCAGAGATGTGACGTTACTGGCCTCCATGGCCCCCACACCCCCCAAATCCTAACCCAAACCCCCATCAGAGCCAGCAAAAGAGAGAGCAAAGAGAGTCTGTTACCAACACAGTTCATACAGTCATGTGGCAAACATCATCATCCAAGAACTAAAACAATGGTAAAGAAACATTTCTAAGTCCCTACCTAAGACCCATTTGTGTGCCATTAAAGGATAAATAAACCTTTAACATTGGCACTACTTGTTTTACGGCAGGACAGCCATGCACTGGAGAAAAAAGTAATGAAAATATGATTCTAAACAAACAAAGTCTTACAAATACACACAACCACAACCACTAGGCTCTGTCTCAACTCTGCAGAGAATTATAAAATAAATTTGTCAATTTTACAGCATATTTTAGATGCTCCAAATGAAAGTAAAAGAGAAATAGGGTTAAACTGCCTTCACGCCCAGTGAAATGCTCTCACTTAAAAGACAAATCAATAACGAGCTCAGAAAGCCCTGTTGTTAGGCGGGCTGTGACATTATATAATGGAGGATTGCGATTCCTGTTGTGACAAACAAAAGGGAAATTGTTCAAGTGACATCAGGTATCGTTTCATCTTTGAAAAGGGGATGACAAGCATCAAAGAGGAGATTTCACGGTTGAAAAGGGATTTTCTTTTCTCATATTCAAGCTGTCGTGTCTGGAGTGGCATGATGAAGCAGCCAGACATTGAAGATAAAATTCTATCAAAACAAATCAATAAGATGCCAATTCCTTATCTGATATAACTCACAGGCTGGGTTGGAACACAGATTTATCCTCATTTTCCCTCAAATATATGGATATTCCGGGATGGCCAGACACGGAAGACAAAATCACATCAAAGGCAAATGCATAACATGCTTATGTCTATCGCTGCTAAATCATTTCATAGCTCAATTTCTGAAGAAAAAAAAAAGATCATGACAGCTAGTCTTTTACCAAAGCTTTCTTCCTTCTCCATCCATAAAGCAGATATGATCCACTTCTCTGAACCTGATACTACACAAACACACATCTAGTTTCTGTTCTGTTTCAGATAGGGAGAAGATGCCATACGTCAAACGGTAGCCCAGAATGGGTGGGTTGACAGAGAAAACAGAGCAGCAAACAACCTGAATTGTCAGTCTATCCATCAATTCAATCGCATTTCCTTTGCGGCACAATTGCACCAAATATGATTAACAAAATAACAGTGTCTTTTCTAATTTAACTCAAGTGACGAGGTTGAGTTTGTGGATAGGCGCCAAGATTAAAATGCATGCCATGGGGTTTGTGATTTAGGGAGGATATTACAACTCCCCTTATTAGTGCGACTCATAACTACTTGGTCTCTGTGCTCCGGAGACACAGGATGAGTGATACTTAATCAAGTTATTAACTGTACTGTCATGTACGGCGTTCTCCTCTGAAAATCCCTGGAAGTTTGAAGCCATTATTTGAGGTAATTGGTAAAATGGCTCTAAATCATCTCACACATCGTTGGGAACCTTCTTTGGGAATAGATTTGCATTTGCTCCTAATCAAACACTCAATGTAATGCCTGATCAAGAGGTAACAGGATGTCCTGTATGAGATCCAGAACTAACTTCTTGGTTCATTAGACAAATGTAATGAGTAAAATGATTCAAAAGCACGGGCGACGCTCACAGACGAGCATGTACAGACAAAAACAACACACACACACACACACACACACACACACACACACACACACACACACACACACACACACACACACACACACACACACACACACACACACACACACACACACACACAACCACACTAGAAAAATATAACTCCACACAAGATGAGGCTTTATCTGTAGACCATGGTAACAGACTCTGGAAATACAGATGAGAAGGCTATATCTAAAATGTATGGGCTGTAGTTCTAAAATTAGTTGTAAATTCTCTTGGCTTCATGTGTAAATCTCCATACTGTGTAGGTATAAATATGTATGTGGTCATGGTTACTGTGTATCATAAACCTATGGAGAAACTTTGGAACTGAACCACTCCAGTACAGAAAACGGAACTTTATGTAAAAGTAGAACTGCCTGTGTATTTTGGCTCTATCTGTTCCTCTGCAGAGCTTAGCTTATGCAACACTTTACATCTGTCCTCTCTGACCTCCAGCTGCTCAGCTGCACAGGGGGACCCTGGCCCAGAACTCATCCGATACTCACAGCCTTCTTCTCTGGCGTGCCTCCTGGTGAAGTCCCTGACAGACGCTTCTCCCGGTTCATGAGCTTGCTGTTGGGCTCCTTCAGAGCACGCTTGAGCTCGTTGATGCTGGCCTGGTGCTTCAGGAGAACGTCTTCCGACTTATCCATAAACTAGAACCCAGAAACAGGGTGGACACAGAAGAGGAGAGATGATAGAGAGAGGGAGAGAGAGGCAGCAGAGTGAGTGAGTGAGACAGACAGAGAGAGAGAGAGAGAGAGAGGGAGAGAGACAGAGCAGAATCATAGAAACAAAGAACAAGACAAAAAAAGGAAATTAACTTTAATTTTTCTCCTTTCACATCTTTATTAACTTCCACTGACGCGAGCATGCAGAATTTCATTAATACAAATCAGGATTTCATAGACATGAAAGGGACATAATGTGATGGAAAATGATGACAAAAAACTACAGACAGCGGGCCAAAGACACAATGGACAAGGTTATCTGTAATTGTACCATGGATACATCCACTTGTTCATCCATTTATTACAGACCAATACAATGTGACACACAGCTTTGTTTCTCGCATGGCGTGTGTGCAAATTATGTCATTTAACTGTGAAGAAATTGTTCAAAAAAAATCATCAGAAGAGCTGCAAATAACTAATTTGTTTATATAATTTATATTAGACTACTTTTTCACAGTTGAAGAGTGTAATTGTTTAAGGTTGAATAAAATATTTAATTTTGTGAGAATTAACACATTCTGTATGTTGTCTTTGTCTAGCTGGGAAGTTGCAATTGGTGCTGTTGACAGTAAAGCTGTATGCATGATGAGCACGTATATTGTATATGCTCAACATCCTCCTTTTTTCCAAAAATACATAGTAGCACATGTAGCACACTTTAGTACTAAAGACCCTGCCCCCCCCCCCCCCCCCAAAAAAAAGATATTGTAACTTTAAAAAGCCTAGCCTGACTAGCTTTTCTGCATGTTAGATTCTAAAGTTAAAACTAAGTTTTGTGAATGTAGTCTGCAGGACTATGGACAAAGACATGCACACACACACACACACACACACACACACACACACACGCACGCACGCACACACACACACACACACACACACACACACACACACACACACACACACACACACACACACACTCATTCACACACACACATACAGAGCCCCCGACATCTTGTGCATCCAGCCCTGCTCCAGCGTGAGGGAATTGTGGGTAAAAGGAATGCAGAGACTAAAATGAAAGACAGTGATACCTCCTGCTTGTGCCGCGGAGTAGACTCCAGCTCCTGCTACACAAGGAAATGGAGAGAGACAGAGGGGGGCATGGAGGACCAGGAAGAGGAGGAAGAAGAGGAGATGCAGGTAAAGGGAGCGGAGGAGGGGGATGAGGAAGAGGAGGAGGAGGAGGAGGAGGAGGGAGATGAAGAGACAGATGAAGAGGGAGAGTGCAGCTGATTAAGTTAAGGAAGGCAAGCAGACACCAGATGGAGGATACAGCTAAGGAGACAAGCCCCAGACAAACATACAAGCACACAGAGCCTACAAGACAAACTAAGACAAACTACTGGACTGCGGTTGGACCTCAGGCAGCTAAAGGCATGGATTAAATCCTAAAACGAACCAACACTGGTTGGTTAGAACAAATCACATGCTGTCCACTTAAAATATGTACAGACAGTAATATCTTAAGTGTGTCTTAACGTTAGGTCTGTGACTTCATTGTACTTTAGATGCAAGACAACAATATCATGGAGGAAAATCACACTTTATACTACTGCTCTTTGTTCTGGTTCTAAGTGCAGTGCAATGTAATTGTAGCATGACGACTGTCAATTCATTGACTTTAACAGCACACAGTTTGGACTTATGTTAGGTAGCCTTTGGGCAGTATTCTCCTACGTGTTTAAGTCCAAAAAAGTGTTAGATCTAAGCTTTGGACTTAAGCACATAAGTGAATAGTAAGAAATTTTAGTTGCACACTGTTTTAAGTGCGATCCTTGATTCTAATCAGTCCATTACAATTTTGGATTTAGAAGAGCATAATATAAAGTAGAAGGTACAGAATTGAATGACATACAGCAGACAAAAGGTTATTCAGACAAAACAAGAACAGTAACTGCACACGCCATTCTGCATCACCATTCCAATCCCAACACACACACACACAAACACACACACACACACACACACACACACACACACACACACACACACACACACACACACACACAATACCTCCTGTTGAGCATCAAGAGTTGCTCCGACATCCTCCTTTGGTCAGCAATGTGTACAAACGAGACAGTGTATTAGTAGATAGAACACAGGGTCTTAGTCATGCAGAACAGTCAGTAAAGATAAGATAGGACAGAACCAGAGTAAGATAAACGTATAGAGTTGCAGCACAAGCGCACGATTTAGGCCTAGAGTCTTTTATAAAGAGGTTCAAACGTGCAGCACGTAAGTAAGAGGGACAGGGGAGTCTTAGTGAGCGCTAATCTCTGCAGACCCGAACACTGCAGAGGCCTACTGCAGCACCCGTCAGGAGAGGGAGTTGAGAAAGGGGCTTAATCTGCATAGCGCCGCATTTGCCTTCCCCCTGTCATCTCCAGACACGAGCCGTGTAATCATGCTCCTCCGTTATGCAGGAGGAACTGAAATGTCATCTGATGCGCAAAAGTAGCAACATCGTTAATAACAGAGAGAATGTTGTTTTGCAGTGAGAAATGACAGGGATGGATAATGTTGGGTTTCCTCGGCTTGCATGTAATATTCACATCTTTAATACCAACCATCTTTAATGCAACTCATCCTCTGTGTGAGAATGACCACATTTGTAAGGAATGAGAACAACAACAAGAGAGATGGAGTGGAAGAGAGATAGAGAGAGACGAGGGGGAAGAGAGAGAGAGAGAGAGAGAGAGAGAGAGAGAGAGAGAGAGAGAGAGAGAGAGAGAGAGAGGTAGAGAAAGAGAGAGGGCAAGAGAGAAAGAGAAGGAAAAGAGATGTAGGGAAAGCAAGAATAGGGGAGACGAGAGACAAAAAGAGGGGGAGAGAGTTAGACAGAGAGGAGAGGGAGAAAGAGAAGGAAAGAAAGCATAATACTACTAAAAAACACACAGTGGTCTGGTATCAAGTGTGTGATCGGCACGTAAAGATCTGAAGTTCGACTCTCCCTTCATTTTCTCCCAATCTCCTCTTCATCATGTGTCTTGACAGAGGCACACAAACCCAGCAGGGGAGCGGAGGAGAGACTTTCCGAGGCAATAGCTAGGGGCACTGCACACACACCCCTGTAGCTTTCCATCTGCTGGCAAGCCTCCAGCCTCCAGCCTCCAGTCAGTCTGCAATGTTTTTTAAAAGGAAGGCAAACAGCAGGTAGGCCGTGGCTGTGTTTAAACCAACACTGTGGCAGGTAAGGCCACTCCAGTCTACTCGACCATGAACCAACACCAGCGGGGGAGCTAAGGGTGCCTGTACACTCGCTCTGCACGGAGACTCGATGACTCAGCAGCGTTGCTTGTAATTACTCACTCACTTCAGTGAGAGGCTAACTGAGAGGCAGAAACAACAGCGATCGTGTGCACCGATCATTGCACACAGGCTCTCTGGAGTTGCCACTTTAAACACACGGGAGTCAAAAGTCAAAATGCTGCAGGTTGAGTGAGGAGAGCAGTGGATGTAAAAGGAACAACATTAACTGTGAGGCAGCCCTGAATTACTGTGTGGGGAAATCAAGAGTGACGGACAACACAAGGTCACAAATGCTGCCTTCTGCCACAAATACTGCCGTGTGTGTGTGTGTGTGTGTGTGTGTGTGTGTGTGTGTGTGTGTGTGTGTGTGTGTGTGTGTGTTTGTGTGTGTGTGTGGGGGAGGGAGGTTCCAGCAATTTACCAGCATACATAATATAACAGTAAGTTTTATGTGTTTTGTTTTGGAAAATTGTGAATTGCCTTACTAGAAAGACATGTTTTATCTTTGTAATATATTAAATTATTTTGTTTGAATATTTGTTTACTTTGATTTCAATATATGAAACAGTGCGAAGGCCATAATAAATCACTGAGTAAGTGGGAATATAATAAGTCTGACAGGGTAAAACCTGTCAAACCAGAATATAACCTATTGCATCCGCCTTCATGGAAAACCTTGGGAAGGGGTGTGTGTATGTGTGTGTGTTTGTGTGTAGGGTTGGGTGGGAGGAACTGTATGTTTACATACCTTAATCTCTTTCCTCTTGGTTGGTGTGGTGACGCTGTCAGGGTCCTGGTCCAGCTGGTCCTGGTCTTGTTCGTACTCTGTGTCCAGCTCCTGGTCCGTGCTCAGGTCGCCCCGCTGGTCCGCCTCATCCACTGAAGGTGAGCGTGGGAGCTCACTGATGCTGCGCTGAGACAGGCCATCGTGGTCGTGACTCAGGCCAGACACAGGCCGCGAGAACTCTGCAGGGTAAGGATGCTTAGAAGTTAGTTGATGTACATGGATCAAATGTAAGCACTGAAGCACTAGGACTATGCTAATTGATAAATAAATAAACATATTTTCCAAAGACACAAACAGATTTGGAGACTGAAGTATAACCACACAAATGTAGATATATTCCTCAGTGGCATAACTTAATCCTTCCAAGTGCTTAAAATTCAAAACTTTGCTGATAAACATGTCAGCGATAAGGACATGGAAAGAAAAAATTAACAAGAGAAACATATTCTTCAAAAGGAGAACACATACTCTTGGCAGATTTAAAAGCTTTTTTTTGTTAAACTCAAGTGTTTTTCTTGATGTCAAATAGAAACATGTGCTCTATTATTTGTTCTAAACAGTCATACAGTAATGAAGCCTTATGATGAAAGTCAAAACGAGGACAAAACAAATACTCTCCTACTAAGAGCACCTCAGGGACATTTGATTGTGATTGCTCTTTTAGAGGGTTGTTTAAGGGTACCTGTTGTTTATGCTCGCTGTTTATGATTGTTGTTTAAGCTTCTTTGTTCATTACTTTCTCAATTGTTTTCTTATACAGTACGTTTCTCTTTTACTTTCAACAAAACTGCTCAGCAGCTCCCTTTTGGTTTATGCTCATCTTTGTGCCTGTATTGCCCATAAAACAGACTGTTGTATGTTTACTACTTTTCTTTCCTTGTCTTTGTCCTTGAGCTCTCAGACAACAAAATGTCATTTTGTATTCATACACACACAGAGAGACACACACGCACGCATGCACACACACACACACACACACTCACACACATGCAGACCAACAAACAAAAGACAAAAAACACACCCACATTGATTCCTCTATCTGTCTATCTTGTACTTATCTGTGCTCACCTCCATCCAGACTGCGGGACAGCAAGTACCTCTTGCTGGTGGAGCGCTCAAAGTGGGGAGCTGGCCTGTCAATCAGCGCACTGGCCTGCCTTGTCTGTGCCTGAGTCCGCCCGCTGTAGCGGAACTTTGAGCCCATTACCAGGAAGCCTTTTGGTGGTGGCTCTGGTGACACTAACCTGTACGGGGATGCGACAGTGGTGATCTTACAGTAAAACTGACGTAAAAATATTTACTAAATTAATGAGGTAAGTCTTCATTACAGGAAAACCAATTAACCTTCAAATATACCAATTACAATTAGCCATAATTAGTCATGATTTGACAGTTTCATGAAGCCATAGGCCTGCTATAGCTATATGCTACTAAGCTGTCATAGCTTACTACTGTCAGAAGCATTGTTCACACTGAAACATAGTAACACCTAAAAGAGGTACCATTGTAACATAGGATATACTGTAGTTATGTTAAGCAAAAGGAAAACGTCCGAAGAGGGAAAAGGATGAAAGATGAAACCAACATAAACAAGTGCCAAAATGTGCGCATTAAAGGTGGGTACATTCCGGAAAATGCTGGAAAATGTTTGGTAAACATTCTAGCCGCAGATCAGGGATTTAGAGAGAGGGGGGCATCTAAAAAGAGACTTCTTGCTGACTTTTCTAAATGGGATTTATTTTTCCAGGCGAGGAGGGCATGGGTAATGTGAGAAAAAGTTCTGGGCTCTTCTCACTCTCGCATCACTTTCTTCTCACTTTTGCTCAAAGGGAGAGCATCTTTCACATTTTTCACATTCTCTACTCAGCATAACTGAGGATTGAGCTGCACCCAAAGGGGGGGCGAGACGCCAGAGGAGACGCCATGTGGGGTTCAAGTCCAAACATGACGTGGTAATCGGCAAACATGCCTCATAGTGGACCACCGCCAAGCCTGGAGCACGGTGGGGGGAATGGGTTCTATGTGTGTGTGTGTGTGTGTGTGTGTGTGTGTGTGTGTGTGTGTGTGTGTGTGTGTGTGTGTGTGTGTGTGTGTGTGTGTGGGAGAGAGAGAGAGAGAGAGAGAGAGAGAGAGAGAGAGAGAGAGAGAGAGAGAGAGAGAGCGTGTATGTGAGTGAGAGAGAGAGTCAGGTGAAGCTTTGATTACTCTATTTCTTTAATCTCACCCCAGCACTTCTTCAGCAGACAGAGGGAAGCATCAGAGCAGGGGAGGGGAGAAGCATGGACACATGAGAGGAACTTCTGTGTGTGTGTGTGTGTGTGTGTGTGTGTGTGTGTGTGTGTGTGTGTGTGTGTGTGTGTGTGTGTGTGTGTGGTGTGTATTGGTGCAGGAGGAGTGTGTGTGTATGTGTCTGCATGCATGTCTTTGTGTGTATGCCTCCTTATGCATCTCCTGCTGTGTGTTTTTCCCTTTTCCTGTGTATGTGCATGTGTGAGTGTGCGTGCGTGCTCATGTGCAAGTGTGTGTGTTTGTGTGCATGGCGTATTAAGATTATGACATTTATAATCTGCTCCAACCCTTCCTGAATGATAATGAAGTTCCCATTCCTAAGCGCTACGTGTCTCTCCTCACCCCATCCAGTCTTTCACAGCATCCACACCCAAACCCAACTCACGGGGTTTAGCTACCAATTACGGCTGCGGTTAAGGGTGGTGCAAAAATACGTGGGGGTCCCAGGGTGTTTGAAATGTCAAGCTGTTGTTCTAGCAGGTGCTTGAGTAAAATGAATTGTGAGAAGTAAAGACAGGGGCAAGTAGCTTTGTAAGAATACAGGCATAATAATAAGAAACACACAACCCACAGCTAAGATGAAGCAACTACAAGACCTGAATGCAAATGGGAGAAGACTTGAGTTCAGGTCAAACTCTACACAGTAATTTGAATGAGAACAAATGTGTGTGCACACACCAGAGGATAAAAAAATGTTTAGGTCTACAACACAGTAAAGTACTTATGAACTACAGAAATGGAAAAATGGTATGAAAAGGATATTATTAAAAACAAGGTCACATCCAGTGGAAGAACCTTATGAACCTACCTAAAGAAGGTATGATGTTCAATGCAAACCTTCCACAGTCTCTTGGCAGCCCTGTGGTTGGGCAACTTGAAGCCGATGGTGCTTTCAAACTGTTCATACTGTGGGGGGAACAGACACGTTGTTTTACATTCAATACTTATATTAGCAGGCAATTTTAACATCCTGCACTGAAAACCAAAGAAGGAGGGAGGGGATAAGAGAAATTCAAGCCTTATCCACTTTTCTCATCAGTTGGACAAAAAAATTGATGGACTTATTCAGTGCATTACACCAGATGCCTTAGACAATTAGATCTTTCTGAATAATTCTTTGTGCTTCTTACTGATGAAAGATTTTTTCCCTCCCTTAAAAGCACTAGAATCCATTATCCTTCCCAGCGCTGAGTGCACTTTAGAAAATTCGGAGCAGCAAAAGAGCAGAAAATGTGCTTTTAAAACTTGCTGCCTTTTCAACGATGCTAAGTCAGAGTCACTGCCCAGACAGACTGGGATATATCCACAAATCTCACCACTGCATACACACATCCACACATCCCACTACTGCATGTACACATCTCACCACCAGAACCTTGTAGCCCTATAGCCATAGAACCATCTATCTATCTATCTATCTATCTATCTATCTATCTATCTATCTATCTATCTATCTATCTATCTATCTATCACACACACACACACACACACACACACACACACACACACACACACACACACACACACACACACACAAATACAGCTCTGCTCACCACTGCATCCTCACATCTCCCTACTGCAGTGAAAAGAGTGAATTCTTTCCCAGTGTGAGCAGGTCCCTCTTAAAGCCACTCTCCTGAACTCTGAACAAAGGCTAATCATTATGATAATTAAGCCCTGCCTCGAACAGCTCGTCAGCTACAATGGGGGAAATACAGTCTCAGTATTTAAACCATGCTATACCCCACTGAGGGCAGATACTAAGAAGAGAGAGAAAGAAGGGAAAGAAAGAAGGGATGGAAACAAGCATCTCTTAGCAGACAGAGGGGACTAAACACAAAGTGTGGCATTTCATTGCTCTATATTTACACTCATTACCCCCCAGTCCCCCTCCTCCCCCTCCCTCACCCCCCTTTCTTCTATCCTGGGCTTGTTTGCAGCTGCGTCTGCAGTGTTAAAGAATCGCCAGTCGCATGAAAAAGACTCCCTTTCATGGTCGGTCTCTGTGAGATCTTTGTGCCGGCGGTGAGCCTTCGGAGCAGATCCGGTCTCGCTGCAGCCCCAGCGAGGGTCTGCCCATGACCCACGGCCAGAGAGGCCCACTGGGAGAGGAGCCCAGATCTCGCTCCCTCTATAGCCCATTTCCTTCACAGCAGTAGGGTGGACTGACAGAGGGAGAGAGAGAGAGAGAGAGAGAGAGAGAGAGAGAGAGAGAGAGAGAGAGAGAGAGAGAGAGAGAGAGAGAGAGAGAGAGAGAGAGAGAGAGGAAAGCGAGGGAGGAAGAAAGTGGAGAAGAGGAGGGAGGGAAGGATGCTCCAGAAGGTCTGTACACCCCACTGCCATCCAATTTCCTCTTTCAACATCACTTGCAGCATCATTCATTACCAACTGCACAAGTAAACATGTTCTACCACCACCATAAGGGTCCATTAGCCCCTCTCTGACTGCTTAGTAAAGGATTCTATAGCTCCTCTGCCTCACAGCTAAAATAATGCAGCAACACTGCAATAGCTTTGATTTAATGTTTGCGACTATTTTGTGGACTATTCTCTCTCTTTCTCTCTCTCTCTGTCTCTCAATCAAGCTGTATTCATTGCCTACAATGGCCTAGTTTCATTTCAGGAGAAAGCTTTTACTGTGCTAGCTCTGATCAAAGCCAAAACAATGGACATGAATTACCTCTCCGGGCCGGATCTTGATGTAAAAGTTGCTCCGCTTGTAGGAGATCTTTAGGATCTTGGGCCAGGCGAATCGATTGATGCGGAGTCGGTCGCGATATATCAGCAGTCCGTTGGCACACACCCCCAGCATGATGTCAATGCCCTCTGAGTCCTAAGAGAAACAGAATTGAATACCAGGGATGAAAAAAACTGCATTGAATTTAGGTGAAATTAGTGGGTCTCTCACTGTTTGAAAAATACGCCAACTGGGTACCGAGTGTTTTATTGCATTGCTCCAGGGTGGCAGTTGCTTTATGTTTGTGTTGTTTGGTGTATTCATTTCTGTTCCAGCCTTTGCATTTTATATTTGCTTGTTTTTTCTTTTGTCCTTTTTTCTTTACTCTTTTCTTCTTTATTCACCACTAAACTATCAGCTGTGCCTCCCTGGTTTATTCACCTCTTTGTTATTGTGTTGTATTGTCTTTGAACTCTTAAGTGTTCATCAGTTTTCTTTTGTCCTTGAGCTTTGAAGGAATGAATGTACAATATAACACAATGTAATTTTTTAGTCCTCTCGCTTTCTCTCTCTCTCTCTCTCTCTCTCTCTCTCTCTCTCTCTCTCTCTCTCTCTCTCTCTTTAACTCCCTCTCTCTGTCTGTCTCTCTCCTTTCTTAGATACACACATACACAACAATCTTTTTAAATACATTTCACATTGAATAGCATAAGTTCCATGTTAAAGTAGTGGTTTGGTGTCAATCAAGCATATCCCTGTCTACTGCACTAGATAGCGAGTGGAATGAAAGAATTTGACTGAATTGACTGAATGAGAGTGCAAATAAGAACGAGCAGTTTACATTGAGTCAATGGCACCAAAATGATTTAAGATCGAAAGTAACATCAGTGGTGCTGTTGACTCAATGTAAACTTCTTGTTCACATCTGCGTTCTCATTTGGTCTATGTTGTTGCAAATTCTTTCGTTCACTCGCTATCTAATGCAGTCGACAGGTTGTTGCACACAGGGGTTGAATAATGCTGAACCAACACTTTAATCATTTGTTAGTTTACTGTAAATTCCAGCACAGCTACAGTACATACCTTTGCATGATGGAGATCTACTCCATACATGGAGAGCTTCTTGGCGTTCTCCAGGAAGTTAATCTCAGCCTCTGCAGGAGTCATCCCCCTGCTCAAAGTTAGCATAATCAGCATGCATCATTGTTGGCACACTTGGACACTGAGGTACCACACATCAGGGGTGGCCAAACTAAGGCTCGGGGGGGCAATTGCACCTCTTTGTTATCTTCCATGCAGCCCACCATGATGTCTTTAAATATGTAATGGGCATGTTGTTACATTAATCTAATATTAATATTAGCGACAGTTCACTAGTAATTGAATGAAAATTACTGCTCTTATTTTTTTTTCTATTTGTCCTTAGCAGCTTTGATTTTTCAGCATACTGCCCATTAGCTAAAAAAATGGCCATCCCTGCTTTACACCAATCACCATTACCACTGCACTGCCCTGTACAGGATCATCTTAAAAGTGGCACAAATAACACATAACTCAGACCTGGATAGCTCAGAGGTTAGAAGTCCTAAGCGCTAATGGAGGAGTCATTTGAAGGTTCATGATGTTTGAAAAGCTATTTACTTAATATTGTGCCAAATTCAAGAGAGTTATTACCAAGTTCAACTCAGCTTCTCACCAAGGTCAACTCAAGATCTTACCAAGGTCAACCCTCCATCTAGGCTACACAAACAGTTCCAAGCAATCTGCTCATGAGCCTTAGAAATCATCACCTAACTCTGTTGCTGCTCAACTGACATAGGCTTTAATGATCCACACCTGGCCATGCAGGTCTGTAAACACTGCAAATGGGATCCAAGAGAGAATTTATGGGGCTTTAAAGGCTCCAAGCCATGGCAAAATAAAAATAAATAAATAAATAAATAAATAATATGCTGTGAAATGAGGAAGCGGGGCACTAAATTTAGGAGTGGTTTAAGAGCTGAGTCATTTAGAAGCCTGACTACACCAAAGCTCCTGTGTTATCCCCAAGGGAGACGTACTTTGCTTAGAAGACCCTGTTTATTAAAAATATGGCTGCAAATGTAATCAGATTCAAAACATAATACTGGTATTATTAGGAGACTGGGATTATTTGAACATCCTCTGTTGTAACTTTATTTTAGTATATTTTCTACATTTGCCTTTGGTTTATAGCTCACTGGAATATGCTATATGCCTCAGCCTGATCAATTCTGTGCTGTCTCAGATGAACAAAGTAAGGACTCTTTTTTCATAAGAAATATAACTCCTATCAGTAGAAAGATTTCAAATATGGAGCCTTAGTCATATTTTCAAGTATGTGAGATTTATCTTACATGTTCTCTTTTTTTCAGAGATTTTCAGTCTTTTTTCAGTGATAGTAAAGTAGGCTTAAGTTGACACTGTAATCTTCTGTCTCTCCTATAGTATTGATCCATGCCAGGGTTATAACTGCAGATCGGAACAGTAGTCCCAGAAAGCACCCCTGAGAAATCATTGTGCTCGAAGTGAAGAGAATATTATGTTTGAAAGGATAGTCAGTAGATCATTGAGTGTGGTAGGTGTTTGGTGACACTTTTAAGTACACAGAGAAATTGATAGGTAAGAGTCCTCCTCGTGCTGTCCAGGTGAGCCATATTCTCACCTGTAATTCCGATGCAGCTCCATCACCCTCTCCTCCAGCTCTCGCGTCTGGTTGGGGGCGAAGCGGAATTCGCTGACATAATCAGAGGTGTGTTCGTCGTGGTCGTAGTCGCCCAACTCCGCT
>JAODXP020000012.1:12834613-12852113 GCA_027497455.2 Sardinella longiceps | reverse complement strand
GCTTTACAAGAATGTTATTGTCTGAAGCGCAGCTGCTGCACGAACCATTTTAACCAGCAATCGACAAATCCCCCAGACTCTAGACACACTACTTGACTAAGGCAAGAGTGAAGCATTCAGCCCTCCTACTGTTGCCCACAACACGAGCCAACTTGCACGAATCCCATTCAGCGACAGGCTGAAAAACAAATCTTCGCCTCTGGTGTAATTATGCCAGGATTACCCTACTCCACTACAATTAGCTTGTCCAGTTCCGATTTAACACCAAACAAGGAACACAATGCACACAAAGGTCTTTTTGATGTGTGACACACTTACAAGCAGGGAGGAAAGGATTAGGAGGGGCAGTGGGCTTTTTTTTTTTTCTTTTTTTTTTAGCCCGTTCATTACCGTAATAATGGCTTTAAACCTCGCTGACATAAATATCAAGCTCTCTTTAACTACTGGAACCTATTATACAGTATATTGAAGGTCGTGTAAAGTAAGGTCACGCAAAGTATTTCCCTTGCCTAGGAATCTAGACCCCCTAAATGCCTAGGAATCTAAACCCCTAGTGGCAGCAAGGGTCATACGCAGCCAGGGACGTCTGGCAACTCTCTGTTGGCTTGCGAGACAACTTCTGGCTGGGCCAATCATGCTGTGAAGGGTGAAATCAGAGGGCGTGGTCAGAAGGCCATGATGACAAGTTGCAATGGTTCCGTAATAGAGGTCAAAAATGATAGGCCATTATTCAGTAGTAAAAGAAGAAAAAGACGGTTTCCTGTGAATGATCTGTTGCTTGAAAACAAAAAAAAGATGGCAATCCTGTTTTGTGCAGAGATATTTGAAAGACTCCTCTCTGATTGAGCCTTGCCAAGGAGGCATCTATGTGTGCCAGTCAGACTAGCATTAGCACAAGCATCCTGCTCATCATCAGGAGGTATTACTGACATGTAGTATATAGGGCACAAAACACAACAAACCTGTGAGTTGCTATCGTTCAAGATATTAATTCACATTTGTGTGGAAACTGAACAAGCAGATATGTGGTTAGCTGAGTTCTGGATCAGGAGATATGCCACTGGACAATAAAGTATGTTTCAATAACTCTTCCATGCCTTTAAAAACAAAGTAATGTGAACTATTGTGATAACTAACTGCCAGCCACATGATAAATGATATGTATAAAATTAAATTTCTTTCTGAGAATTCCACATTTCCATAAAGCACGCCTGAATAACAATTCATTCATTCATCAATTCACTCAAAATGAATAAATAAATATAAAAAAGGCCCTTGAAACCATCTCTGCAGAGCCACGCTATTATGTATAAGAAGTCCCCTTTTTCTCTACAGACGGTGTGGGCTGATGTTCTGGGGCGGTAGAGTGGCGCTTACAGAGCTTTTGCATCTGTCTCTGTAGTATTCAAATGAATCCTTTCAATCAGATTTCATCATCACAATGATGTAACTGGATTCACATTTTGGCTTTTTTTTTTCTCTCCCACCCACTTACTGCGCACATCACAGAGGCAAACTTCAGGTGCCAACAAGGTTGTAATTCAATCATACCCTGTTATGTAATATATTTATTCCACTTCATGTCTTCCTTTCATCACAACTGACGACATGGCTTTTCACACACACTCACACACAAACACCAGTAACCATGCTTTTGTTCCATTGATTTAGACATAGCGTATCAACTAGTGTTCAAGATTATATCATTAATGTTATTAAAGTTTTCATTATGATAAATGAATGCTAAACATTGATGCTGAAATTCATATGCTTTTAGAGACACCTTTCATATGTGTTGTGGTAACTGTATGACTTAGCCTGAGAACTGAAAAGTAGGATTATAACATCATGTATTGTCTGGCTATGCCCAATATAATGGGCTCAGTCCAATGAAGGGGTGGAATAAGTAGTTGTCTTTCAAACTGCCTCTGCACATAATAAGTACCTTGTCAAGCTAACGTTAGCAGCATCTAGATTTCTAGGTTACCATCGCAGCCCTGCCTTATCTTATCTAAGGAAATAGTATAGGATACACCATAGAATTACTGTAAGTGGTATGACGGCACGATGGCGCAAATAGGTGCAATCACAATCCCCGTCGCTTACCTTCTGACTGTCTGCGTCGCTGAAGGTGAGTCCAAAGTAGTCCTTCTCCAGAAGATTCAGGTGCTCACACACCATGTCCAACAGCGCCTGCCCACGAGAGGTTTTCTACAGTAACACACAGAAACACAAACACACTTTATATACAAAACTGTGGCACTGGTTTGTCACCATACATACCATGCAGTGTAGCACAAGGTACTTGGTGAAATGCAACACACTGGGGTCTATTTCCCAAAAGCACAGTTGCTAACTAAGTTCAACTAAGTTGCTAACTAAGCTTTGTTGACAGAATGCAATTTTCCATAGCCACCTACAGTAACTTGTAGGTGGCTCGTTAGCAGCTAGGAGGCCAGCTAGCTCGGCGGTAGTACGTGTAAATCCTCATCACCCAATTCCATGGGCGCTTCTAACAGCTGAGTTAGAAGCTCGGGCTTTTAACTCAGTTGGTTAGAGCGTTCCACTCCCACACAGGGACTTTATAGCTTGCGGGGTGGCGGGTTCGAGACCCGTGTGCGGTGCAGACCGCCACCGGCTACACTTGCTAGCAACTACTGTATGTTTTTGGGAAATGGAACCCTGAGTGATGACGAGTGACAGCTCAGTTTGACAGCTTGAATCCTCTCCAAAGATTCAGTGGTTAGGAGGAGGATAGTGTGCAGATTCATCCATCCTTGATGTGACACACTGATTAGAATGCTACTCTGTTCTCTGATGTCATCATAGTGGGGAAAAGGGCACTGCAAATTTCTAAAAGTGTGGCCTGTCTTCGTCTGAAATAACATACATTATTTAAAGTGCTGGATGGCACTCAGTGTTTTTCTTGTTCTTGTCATTCTGCATGCTTTTAAGATTGGTACATCTGGCTGTATAAGGGTTCTGTGTAAGCTTGTGCATAATGAAGTTAAATAAGTAAGATGGGATGTCTTAAAAGCATTTTGCGTGTGAAAGTTCATTTACCTTTTGTGTGTGTGTGTGTGTGTGTGTGTGTGCATGTGTCACACATTGAAATTATAGCATAATAGACTTTTCTCAAAATGCTGTGAATAAATGGTTAAGCAAAACGTGAAGTAAGTCATTTATTTTATCTGATGATGGAACGAAACATTGTGCGATTAAGTCACTACCTCCATCTGTCATGATAAAATGCACAATTCAACATTATCTTTCCTGTAGGCACATGGAGATAAGACAAAGCTAGCAAAGAAAGATCCCTCTCAAACACACACAAACTATCTCTCTCACATTTTTCTCTTATCCTCTTTCTCTGTCTCTCTCTACAACACACACACACACACACACACACACACACACACACACACACACACACACACACACACACACACACACACACACACACACACACATACACACAAGTGCATGCATGCACACAGTACAAATATACACACACAGAGACACTCAAATATGCACACACACACACACACACACACACACACACACACACACACACACACACACACACACACACACAGACACACAGATATACATACACACACACACACAAGTGCATGCATGCACACAGTACAAATATACACACACAGAGACACTCAAATATGCATACACACACACACACACACACACACACACACACACACACACACACACACACACACACACACACACACACATACACACACAACACACACACACACACACACACACACACACACACACACACACACACACACACACACACACACACACACACACACACACACACACACACACACACACACACACAAGGACAACCAGCAAGGGAGCACTCTTGAGCAAGAAACGTCTGAGTGCATCTCCCCAGATGACTCCATAAGATGTCTCAATATAAAGGCCTGTCACACATAGTGGCTACAGAGGGTCCCAGCCGACAAAGGAGGTCAACAGTCAACAGCAGCAAAATCAGGAGAGGGACAAAGGACACCTGGGAGGACCCTATGCACTTCCCCAGCTGGTCTCCTTGGTGACAAGATAGTGAGCAACCCGTTGCCCGGGAAACAACAGGGCGTTAGCTTCTGTTTTACTTCTTCTTCTACTCCTCTCTCTCTCTCTCTCTCTCTCTCTCTCTCTCTCTCTCTCTCTCTCTCTCTCTCTCTCTCTTCATTTATTTATTTACGGGTTCCCCTTTAATCATGACCTTTAGAGTAAGATGACAAGGTGACATTGTCTGCATGTCTTTTAAACTATTCATCGTGAAGGATTTTTGAAATTCAAATTCTATTTATCTATCTATCTATCTATCTATCTCTCTTCTCTCCCTCTCTCTCTCTCACACACACTATGAGTCTCTTACTGAAGTTTCAGCCTTTTGATAATGGGGCAAAGATGGGTCAAAAAAAAAAAAAAAAAAAAAAAAAAGATGGGCAAAAGAGACTCACTCATCCAATACACAGCTCCTTGTGAGCAGCTGGAACTTTGAGAAAGTTTACCGTTTTTTACGGCGCTGCTTCAGAAGTAATTAGCTCCGCTGTCAGATCCGCGGATCTGAAGTAATTGAGCCCCTGGAGCGCTGCGCCGCATGTGGTCTCATCTGTGGCGCATCTCTCATTTAAACCCCGTCCGTTCCCAGCAGAAGGCAACACGGGGAACAGTCGGGAACGCGAGCGCGCTAGCACGTTCCCCTCGGGTTGCTCACGCCCTAACCCGGCACCTGTGTAGGTGTGCAGTTCCATCCCCCATAGAGTGCATTGTTTACAAGACTGCATCGTTAAAGCCACAGAGGGAGAGAAAAAAAGAATAACACACACTGTGAAAATTACACAGCAGACTTCTATCTCTCTGCCCAAGCATTCCTTTTGCCACTCCGCTTCCCAGTAACTCCCAGCATCCCCGGAGGGACAGGGAGGGCCAGGGACCAGCGGCCGTGTCAAGAGAGAGCCAATTAACCCCTGGCTCTGACGCCTGCCTGCCTATTTCCGCTCCTCCTCCTCCTCCCGCTGCAGCTTCAGTGAAAGTTAACATAAAAAGCTGCCTGCTCTCTCTCTCTCTCTCTCTCTCTCTCTCTCTCTCTCTCTCTCTCTCTCACTCTCTCTCTATCCTCCTCCCTCCTCTTGTGCTGCTGTTGTGTCCGCTGAGGAGGACTGTGTTGAGGCAGGGAGGGAGGGAGGGAAGAGGGGGTTTTGGGGGGGGGGGGGGTGCTGGGTGGTGTTGCTGGTGAGTGAGAAGAATGAAGAATCTAACCCCATAATTAACACTTAAACAACGGAGCAAAGGAGGCGCCCCAGAAAGATCAAGCATGGGAGCTTGACAGAGCCTCAGTCAGGCTGCTAAGAGAGAGATTTAATAGTCAGTATGTGTGACCAGACAACTAAAAGGTCTACGCCACATTTGCATTTCAGTGGGAGTCAGCCAAAAAGCATGGATATACCCAAAGATCGTTTATCAACTGCCTCTGGATCTACTAAAGCCATCTTCTACATTAGACAAGGATGTAAGAATTATGGTGTAAGAACTGACACGTCTACGCAAAGGGGAAAAGACTTCTATCATTTTACAATCATTTGCATATGATTAGGATACAAAATATACTATCTCTAGATTTGCTGTGCACAACCAGTAAATCCAATCAGAAAATGGTGGTGCAAATTTAGTGTTTGTGACAATGCTTTCAAAGCATGTGTCGCAACAAACCCATTTGTGCTCTGCCTGAGCTTTGTCTCTTGAGGCAGCGGTAAAAGCCACATTTGATTCAAACACTCAACAACATTGATCAACAAACATAATGGTCGACACAAGGCAAAGACACATATACAATGGCCTCTGAGATTATACCGGGATCTAAGTCCCTATAGTGGTGCTAAGCTATTCTGCCTAACATTCCATACACACAGGCTAACAGCAACAGCCGATTTATTCTCAAGCATGTGTCCTTAGTGCAGTCAGTAGTAAACTGCTATTCCATTTTCCACTTGGCTGAGCCCAGGTTGAGGCATGTAACGAGTATAGATTTCTCATCTCAGGGTCACATGCTTTGGAGAGGAGCACTTGACAGTGTTTGAGAGACACAGAGAGAGAGAGAGAGAGAGAGAGAGAGAGAGAGAGAGAGAGAGAGAGAGAGAGAGAGAGAGAGAGAGGGAAGGACATCCTCTGATTCCTCAGGGCAAAATGCATTTTCAATCTGGCCATGCCATCTTCACTGCGCAGGGATTTAAGAGAATGAGAAGGAGAGTGCCAGTAGCCATGAGAGAGGGATGGGGGGGGGGGGGGCAAACAACCAAGAGATAGTAACCGAAAAGAAGAAAAGAGAAGAAAAAATGAAGGGATGGATGAAAGAAGGGTGAGAAAAGTAAAATATGCAAGAGAGGCCTGGAAATCAACACATCCAAAAACGCAAATAGAGGAGACGGCTCGGTCGAAATGGGATAAAAGGGAAAGATGCAACAGAAAGAAAGAGAACGAGAAAGAGAGAAAGAGAGAGTAGTGGTGGGGAGAGAGAGGAGGAATAAAGTGGATGAATGTGCTCCAGCCATCCGTTCGTTGAGCGGCCCCTGTGACGCAGATGAGCCGTCCGATTCCATCAGTCACTTCTGCCACAGCAGGGAGGCTGGAGTCAAACCGTCTCACTGCGGCTCCCATTCCAGCTCCACACAGACAACCAGACACTGTCACTGCATATCTCACGCATATTGCATTGCAACCACACTAAAACCAACCAAACCAAATTGTCCATCACCATTGCCCACAAACAAACAATTCTGGAAGTTAATGTTCGACAGTAGGCCAGTTAAACAACATCATAACTGCCCAGTCTGATTAAGTGCAAAATATGGAATATTGTGTATGTCTTCTTGTGCTGAAATGTTGGATATTAGCATAATTTATCACAGCAGTGCTTTGCGTATTCAGTGTAAAAGATTTAGAGAATTTTTTTTTGACACTATGACAGCTGTCTTTGTAAATGGGAAGGAATTACAAAGTGAATCATAATTTAAGACAACAGCATTTGTGTTTCCTGTTGTCATTTGCTCAACTTGAACAAAAATGCCTTAATTTTATATTCCTAAACATGTTCCCTGATGAAATTCAACAGATACACACACACACAAAAAAAGACAACAAGCTTGTTTTGAAAAGCAAAGTGGGATACCGCTGTGCTCTCGGCATTCCCCTCATCCAATCAACATGCTCAAACTGGCAATCAGGCTTAGGGGCTCACAACAAGTTTTGCAAAGAACAAGCACCTGTACAATTGGTGCCTGACATAAGCCTTTCCACTCAATCAAACTCCTCAAATCTCCCCTTCCTGACTCAGGGACTCAGGGCCAGATTGGGTTCATATTCAGGCTACAGTAATGATCAGAAGGTGGCTTTGTTAGGTCCTTGGGCAGATTTAACCTCTCGTATTCAGCAATAACTAGGAGGGATATTATTGTTCATGGTACATTCTGCCAGAATCATGTGGGCATTGTTGCATTTACACAACTGAATAAAAAACTACAGCAGAAGGGCATTTGCACACACACACACACACACACACACACACACACACACACACACACACACACACACACACACACACACACACACACACACACAAAATATTTTTAAATTGTTTAGGTAGTGTATACTAAGCAATCCAGACGCATTTCCGGTAATCCTCATATCCCTTCTAGTGTATCCCATTCTGTGATGGAGTACGGGAGCATAAGTTAGGGATCCTTCACATTTCTCCCTCGCCCCTCCCTTTAAGACCCATTCAGCCCGTTAAGTCTGGCGAATGGATTGAACTGTTGACTCAAGGCTCCCAACTGGTAACCACACGCAGCACACACACACACACACACACACACACACACACACACACACACACACACACACACATAGAGCCAGCTCCTTCTCCAGCTGAGTTGTTTTGTTTCAATCAGCGTTATCAACCAGCTGCAGCCTCCCTCGTGCATTAAGGCATCAAAGACACCGCAGAAGAAGACCGCTGGCCTTGAACAGCCAGTGGAGCAACCCGAGGGAAACATGTTCATTTAGTGTTGAAAAAAGGAGTGGGAGGGGGTGGATGAGGCGATGGAGAGGAGAGAGGGTGCATGTGTATGTGTGTGTGTGGAGGGGTTGAGTGTGGGTGTGTGGGTGTGTGTGTGTGTGGGGTGGGGGTGGTGGTGGTGGTGGTGTGAGAAGGGATCGGGTGCGACTCAGCAGGAGCCAGTTGATTTATATTATTGACAGACTGATTTACGGCTCCCTGCAGTCTATAAAAGGGAAATGCTGTGCTAGATGAAAAAAAAAATGAAGGTGGGTGTGGTGCGGTGCGATGCGATGCGGTGTGGTGTGGTGCTGTGGGGTGTGTGAGACCAGCTGTAATGTGCTGTGATGTGAAGCGAGGTCTAACCGCACTTACTTCGATGGCGCTCTCATACTCCGAGCTGTCCAACAGAGTCACCTTGAAAGGAGCTGCCTTGGACCGCTTGCCTGATTTTTGCGGGGACTTGGCCATCCTGCCAGGGGTTGTCCTCTCTGAGGCGTCATCCCGGTGGTCATCGAGAAGTTTGCTGTCCTGGTCCTTTTTATGAGAGGAGGGAACAATGAGGCCATAAGACAGAGCTAATAAGTGATTATGCATTCAAGGAGCCACGGCTAATGTGTTATTGCTGAAATAAACGCAGAACAGTCACAAGAAATGTAATCTCACTCTTCCTGGCTGTGACAGTAAAATGCTAATCACAAGACATTACCATGGTATTCTTCACAAATATTAGAGACGCGAGGAAATAAATAAAATAAAACCGTCATGCTTTTGTCTCGCCGTGTTCCTCATTTTGACACTAAAATGGTAATTGCTGCCATATCTTTTTGCATTCCCCGGCAAAATTAACCCCGCAAGAGTTCTTCAATGAAAGTAAATGGGCCCTATTACTTCAGCACCTGCTTCCTAATCCCTGGCTTTAAAATGCTAATTAAAAGTCATTACTTTGTTGGATCCATCACCATCATTCCACAGCACATTTGCCAAATAAACGATCAAATGATTTTCAGGCGGAGAGAGAGAGTGGCCCCACTGCCTCACCTGTTTGGCCATTTTGCCATCCGAAGCCGAGTCATGCAGGCCCATCTCTGACCCCGGACGGGTCTCTGTCGTCATGGTAACTTCTCTTTATCCTAAAGTAGAAAAGAGTAGAAAAGAAAAACAAAGTGTTGAGGAAAAAAAATGTCTCCTATTTGCTGAGCCAGATAAGAAGGGATGCCGGTGAGAAGAAAATAGGTTACTGGGGCTGAGACAGTAACTGATGACAAAAAGTTTATGGGTCTAACCCACTGGCCCAGAGACACAGTTACTGTACTAAACACTTCAGAATTGCACCTGCATTCTACACATACTTGCAATAACAGCACGGTGTCATCGCTTTGCCATCTGGTATCTTTCTCAACTGTCAACTGAGACATTTTCACCGATTACAGAAAATGATTCATGCATCACTTTCCTGGGTCCTACGAGGTGTTTCAAACAGATGTTTTTGGTTATTCTATTTCCATCGCACTTTCAGCGCCCAATGAGTCCAACGAGGTGCCAGTCTCCCCAGTCACCAGTTTGTTTGCTGTTTCCATTTCAATAATGCCTACCAGCCTAGCAGCTGTCAGTCGGATTGAAAGATGCTATTTGAGAGGCACTCATGGAGAGGTTGTTTCAACAGAGTGACACATATATCACAAAATAGCTCTATATTCAAAATAGCTCTATATTTCCCATTTATATACAACTACCCACACATCAATTTATGTTTTTTAACTTATTTTATTCATACGTTTATATGATAATTCCATGAAAACCTATAACGGCAATAACAAGGCAGACATTTATTTGCAGCATTATATTATTGTATGACTCACAAAATGCTACAACTGACCTTTACACTTAACTTATATGTCCAACTCAAAGCACTTCCTAGAAGCAGTTCAAAGTAATAATAAGTAAGATATACATTTAAGATTGATTTTGACTGGAGCCCTGGAGACAGAGACACGAAACACCACAGTACAGTCTTGTCAAATCTCAGCCCGTACAAAACCCTTCTCTGCCACAGCTTAACATCTGATCTGCCAGGCTTTAGTGAGGATACGAGGAAACACACAGACGGGGCTAATGCAGAGATGAATAACGCCCAACCGCAGCTACAGTGAGGCATTGACTTGATGTCAGGCCTCATTATTTTACAAGTCACTTAGATCCATCTCCTCTCTGCACTCCAGACATGCTCATATTATAACACATTCATATAAACACTCATGACAAGAGGAAGGCTTCTCCTGTTGTACTAAGTAAGGAGCTATAGGGGGAGCCTTGATGAGATCCAAGATGGCAGCCCCTTGTGGACTCTCTCTCTCTCTCATGCCAGCATGGTCTGGGCCACAGGGGAATGTCATGTCAGTCACTTTCATTAAAGCACCTCCAGATGTCCATGAAGATGGTGGAGATGCCATCCAATCCATTCTTACACCAGCGATGTGTCTCCTTCAGTGCACTGACCTCCTGAGCCCATCTGGCCTCTTGGCATAAATCACACCAACACATCATCACATCCCTTCTGCAGCAGGCACTCATAACTAAGGACAATGAGATCACGGGAAGTGGGGAGGGGGGTTCATGCATTGTGGAAGTGGCAGACTACCTTTCTCTGGATAAGGGGGGAAAGTAAGCTATACCTTCACAGCACGTGGCAGGTTCTGACCTCGTGACTGTATATTACCAAGGTCACTGTAATGGTAATAAATGATGAATTGGGACACTTATGGCATAAAGTTAAAGAGCCATTTTACCATGGAAGGTTACGGGATACTTTAGAGGTTGACGGGAGGGAACATGGATGTTCAAATCTTACAGGGGATGCATCTTACAGGCGCTGCATCTTTGCACACAGAGAGGACAGAGAGTGTGCAGAACTGAGCGACGGTCATATTTTGTACCGCCATGCGGTACATCTAGTTTTTAGAAAGTTTACCCGACAGATAAATGAGCTTTTTCCCCATAAACTCTGACTAAGGTAGTCATCCGTCACCACACCCAAAGACCAGGATTTCTGACTGTCCTGGAAAGCAGTTCCTGTCATGATTTAATACAAACGCCTTAAAAGATTGCTACAGTAGAGGACAGGTTGTTCTGCTAGCATTGGGAAGATTACCATTCTAACAAAGAATAAAACCTGAGCCGTCATAACCATGCCTGTATATATTTCACTTCCCTTCTGTTTGCCAATGATAGCTGGGCAGAGGCATTTACAGTAAAATCCCTCTGCTACAGCCTTGGGTAAGTCAATATATAGGAGTCGTTTCAGTTCCTTTAAAGCTAATGCACTTGAGTAAATCACAACAGCTAAGGCATAATGCCGTACAGGCTAGAAATATATACAGGCCACAATTATATTAAATTATTATGTTTTCATGATTTAGGGCTAAAATAATCTTGAGCTCTCTCTCTCTCTCTCTCTCTCTCTCTCTCTCTCTCTCTCTCTCTCTCTCTCTCTCTGTCGAGGGACACAGCTGTGACAATTTAATTTATGAAATTCTCTTTCTCTATCTATATCTATACTCTGTGAGAGAGAATTTGAATTTCAAATAATCTCTCTATACTCTGTGAGAGAATTTCATAAATATACATTGTATTAAATCTTCTTCTTCTTCTTCTTCTTCTTCTTCATCTTCTTCTTCTTCTTCATGGCCAGTGTGAAATGGCACTTCCAATCTTTCTTCTGTTTTTGAGGACATTAACTTGTTTTCTGTTTTTGCAACATCTAAAAAGCCAGGGGAAACTTTTTATTCATATTGTTTTGGGGGCCACAGAAGACAAGAGCTGGCATTCAATTCAATCTGCCTGTGCTGCATGGCTTTGCACCACTCCTCCCTAAACTGAAAGCGATATTTCTGAACAGCCAACCATGCAGCAGCCACCAATGAAGAACTTAACGCTCCTCACAACAAATTAAATGGCACCAATTAGAGTTGCCTAGATCAGTTTATATCAGCTCACACCAGCTTGCTTTCATGGCGAAAGGAAAAGAATAAGACATTATGATAACATAACACAAACACAATCTAATCTAGCTCTCACAAACCAATTCATCATCAACTGTCTCTTTCTTCTCTTGTTCAATGGAATTCAATAGAACCATTTAAAAAGTGCTTTACATTGCAAAAGCACAGGATAATCTCAAATGTTACATTATGTTTAAAAATTCCAAGTGTCTGTGTCTGTCTTGCATTTTTTTCCTCTTGAATTCTTTGTGTGTTCTATTTTTGTCAATGTCTTCTCCCATTTCCCTTCCTCCAAATCACTCCATCTCCACCAAAGCCTCCCTCCCTCTCTCTCTCTCTCTCTCTCTCTCTCTCTCTCTCTCTCTCTCTCTCTCTCTCTCTCTCTGTCCACCTCTATTCCCGGGGCTGATTCTCCCACAGCTGTCTTTGCCAGCTGAGATCCTGTAGCCCAGAGCTGCCCAATCAATTTTCCATCAGTGACACAAGAGAGCGGGCAAAATTACAGTGGGTGGTTGAACTGTGCTGCTCACTCTCTCCCTCCCACCTCTCTCTCTCTCTCTCTGTCCCTCCCTCTATCTATCTCTCTCTCTCTCTCTCTCTCTCTCTCTCTCTCTCTCTCTCTCTCTCTCTCTCTCTCTCTCTCTCTCTTCGCACAGCGGGCGTTGACACTTCCTCTGGCAAGAGGGTTGAGGCAGGACGGAGGACAAACTGTGCCAGGGCAAATGAGATGCTAAGTAAACAGCCATGTGTCTTCGCTTATCATTGTTACACTTCTTGCACACGTGCATACGCACACACACACACACACACACACACACACACACACACACACACACACACATGCCACACACACACACACACACACACACATGCACACATACACACACACACACACACACACACACACACACACACACACACACACACACACACACACACACACACACACCCCTCTACCCACGATGCTTTGGAAAGTATGCTTTAACAGCATTAGGAGAAATAGGCAGCAGAAATGGCGGAAAGAAGAAATATCCTCAGAAATGATATTCAGAGTGTTGGTTGGACTTCAGAGCAATTGTTATGCTTTGAGCGTTATGGCGGTGTTACTAAATTAAACCCTCACTGGGGTTGTATGTACGTGCAAACTTTACCAATTCAGTCAAATTGGCTTTAGGGTTAGGAGGCTTAATTACTTTAGCCTAGAGGGCAGCTTTTCTATACAGTAATGTTTGCACACTGACAGTGGAAGTGTGATGTGGAGGAGAGCTATTATTATTGTCTGTCTCGGCCCACATTTCACAGACCTGCAAACATGCACAAGTTCACACACACTCATACTCTCTCTCTCTCTCTCTCTCTCTCTCTCTCTCTCTCTCTCTCTCTCACACACACACACACACACACACACACACACACACACACACACACCACAAATACACACACAAACATGCACAAGTACACAAACATGCCCAATGTACTCTCTCCCTCTCTTTCTCTCTGTCTCACACACACACATACTGTACACACACAAACAAAAATGCAAGGTCACATACACACTCTCTCTCCCTCTCCCTCTTTCTCTTTCTCTCTCTCTCTCTCTCTCTCTCTCTCTCTCTCTCTCTCTCTCACACACACACACACACACACACACACACACACACACACACACACACACACACACACACACACACACAGACACAGGGGTATCATTAGTGGTTACACACTGTTTCCTCATTGTCCACCTGCATATATGAATTATGGTGCTATTTCAGAGCCTGAATCTTCAGCAAAACCAAAAGAATCTCAATTCACACATAACTTCACTTTGCCATGTTGCCCTGTTTATTCTCAAGGTCTGCATGGAGTCCCTTGTCAAGGGATCTGTAATGGATTCAGATTAATTGGCAAATTAGCCGCTGCTGTTGCTTGAGAAAGGAGAGAGGAGAAGAGGAGGGCAAAGAAAAAGAGGAGCAAATTCATACCCATTCATTTCCTGTCACACACCATTACCCTTTACAGCTGTGTCCCTGGACCGAGTGGAGGAAGAGAGAGAGAGAGAGAGAGAGAGAGAGAGAGAGAGAGAGAGAGAGAGAGAGAGAGAGAGAGAGAGAGAGAGAGAGAGAAGACACCGAGAGGTCAAACTGCAGAATCACAATCTGCCTTGAGAAGGCACACTATCCAAGGCATGTCCTCAAACATATGATGCATACTATAAGAATGCATGCTATACATTTTATATTAGATATATATCATAGCATATTAGTATTAGAGTATCAGAAGTAGTTCAATGCACATAGAAATTAGGAAATAATATCTGTCGTATTATCTTCTTGGTTTTTCCCTTTCATATAGCGCTTCCCTCTTTTCACCACTCTCTATATCCCTTTCTCCCTCCCTCTCTCTCTCTCTCTCTCTCTCTCTCTCTCTCTCTCTCTCTCTCTCTGTTCCATGCAGCTCTTTTGGTGCCACAGGAAAGAGAGGCGGGATCTGAGCACAGAGAATCAGTTGCCATGGAAACAGAACAGAACATTTCCCTTCTTCCAAACCTTCCATACTGAGTGAGCGGGAGAGGAGGAAGAGATGAAGAGAAAATGGGAGAAAAAGAGGAAAAGAGAGATAAGAGTAGAATGAAGGGAGAGTAAGGACATTAGAGAGAACAAAAGAGAGAGGGATGACAAGAGGGGAAAAGGAGAGGAGAACACAAAGAACACACATCTCAAATCAGAGAGATGGTGAGATGAGAACGAACTCAGTCATTGGAAATAAACGACCGTATGCTCACAGACGCTCCATTCCCAGAGTGTGACTCTAATTCTGGCTCTGATCTGGCACAAATCTGGCCCAGATCTGATGTTTGTGTGCTAGGTCAGGGCCAAACCTGTTCCACACTCAGCTGCTTATTTGGGTTGTGGGAGGCATGGACCACACACACACACACACACACACACACACACACACACACACACACACACACACACACACACACACACACACACACACACACACACACAAACACAGACACAATGCTTGATCTAGACAGCCTGTGGCAAATTGTGTATACACTTAGATTACAGCTCTCTATCTCAATCTTTCCACAGTGCCATCTTTATCTCTTCCATTCACTCTAAGGCACATCTCTCTCCCTCTCTCTAAATCTATCTTACTCTCTCTCTCTCTCTCTCTCTCTCTCTCTCTGATTCCTGATAGCCGTCTCAAAACATGTTTCCTCTCACCTTCCAATATCACTTCTCTCTTTCCACTTCTTCTTCTTCTCTTTATTGGTTTTCAGACTCTCCATGTCGATATCAAATCTTTCCCCTCCCTATCCCTCTTTAGTGGTTTATGACCTCCCATCCTTTTCTCAAACCATGTTCTACTTCTCTCCCTTCAAATATTCACCTCTATTTTTGTCTCTTTCTCTCTCTCTGCCATACACCCTCTCTCTCTCTCTCTCTCTCTCTCTCTCTCTCTCTCTCTCTCTCTCTCTCTCTCTCTCTCTCTCTGTCTGACGACCCAGCTATGTTCACCTGCTCCAGCTCCTTTCATCTCGGTCCTTGCTGTCGGGTCGCTGGCCGTGCTGGAGCTCAGACATCTGCACCATAGGGAGGCCCAGATTCACTCACACACACACACACACACACACACACACACACACACACACACACACACACACACACACACACACACACACACACACACACACACACACACACACCTGCGCCCACTCCCCTCCCCCTCTCTCTCTCCAACTTTCCGGCCAAAATCCCATCACCAAATCCATCTTGCACAGCGGTCGCTGCTAAATAATCCCCCCAGTCTAATTCTGCCCTACCGAGTGCCAGGGAGCTGAATTCTGCCCATGTCGATGCTATGGTCGCCTCCTGTCCAAATACCTAAATGCTCCATTATCCAATATTTTTTTTTTTTTTGGTTTGCTACAAATAACTCACCCAATGTTGACGCATGAAAACTACTCTGCCTTGTCACAGCATGACGGGTAAGGGGTAGACCGTGACTTTTTAAAAATGGCAAGTCATGGGATGTGGGCGACACCTGTGCAATTTTGATGTTGAATACAAAGGCTTTTCAAAAGCTTTTTCACAGTGCAGATATTATCATCAAAAGTCTTCCATGTGAATCGATACTGAACGCTGTAAATTCAGATTACCTCAAACCCTGACTGCAGATTTGCAGATCTAACTATGTCTAGCTGTGACACACAAGCCCCGAACTTTCCTAAAAGTGACCTTTTGATTGTAAATATATGTCATTAAATGACAATTCAGAGAAGGTAAACGTTGATTATGTTGTGTTCTGTGCCACGCTGTGGTCAAATGTTATCTATTAGGCCATTATATAAACCTCTGTCGTGTGGGTGATCGCCTTGTAAGCCCATTAGCCTCTAATGGAGGACACAGGTCAAATTCATTTCACCTTGATTGGCCCGACTCTCTTCCTAATCTCTGACGACTTTGAAACGATTGTCTTCACAAGTGATAAACTGCTGCAGGAGCAAACTGTCATATGGTACACAGAGATGGGATTTATAGTATAGCTTAAGTGCTGACATCAGGTGGGGTGGCTTCGTCTTAATATCTTTCCCCATACAAGCTTGCTAGAGGTTTTGAGGTAATTTGAAGGTAATCTGGGAACTAAACAGAACATCTCATCACTTAACATATTAATATTTAAAATATGAACTGTTAAGTCCTTGTAACATCAGGGACAAATAAGGCTCCGGGATGGCATGGATCCAAACAGCACAGATGGGGGGAAAAATAGAAAAAAAATGAAACAGATTGAAAGCAAAAAGTGGGGGAAACAGAAGGGTGTAAGAGAGAAAAACAAACCAAAACACAAGGTAGAAAACCCTATGAGGTAAAACAGAGGGACAGGACAAGTTATAGACAGAAAGGAAAGGTTACAAAAAAAACATGAAAAATAGAAAACAGACTAGCTGTGTGTGGCTTAACCCCTGTGCCCCTGAGATAGCAGAGCCCCTGAGAGTTGGGGAGTGGCGACCCCATGGGACTGAAGGTCTGGGGCCGCCCCTGACACCCTGACAACCTGTCACGGCCACCTGAGCAGTTCCA
Organism: Sardinella longiceps; assembly: GCA_027497455.2. Lineage (NCBI taxonomy): Eukaryota > Metazoa > Chordata > Actinopteri > Clupeiformes > Clupeidae > Sardinella > Sardinella longiceps. The sequence goes on along the minus strand of JAODXP020000012.1, from coordinate 12,834,930 downwards.
CTCTCCACCACACACCGCAGGCCACTGGAGACAGGTCTTGGCCCGCAGGGAGAGAGAGAGAGAGAGAGAGAGAGAGAGAGAGAGAGAGAGAGAGAGAGAGAGAGAGAAAGCATTTCTCAAGAACCATCAAATGTCAAGAGGGCAAACATCCATTAACCATTCTGCTTCTGTCTATCTTTGTCTTTCTTTCTTTCTTTCTTTCTTTCTTTCTTTCTTTGTCCTTTCCTTTTTCCGGCTTTGATCACTCCATTTTGCTGGGCTTCTATTTGAGTTGGATTTGTGAGTGTTTCTGTCTTTTACCTTTCATTACTTTCCAT
>JAODXP020000012.1:12819613-12824613 GCA_027497455.2 Sardinella longiceps | reverse complement strand
TCCATTCTCTCTCTCTCTCTCTCTCTCTCTCTCTCTCTCTCTCTCTCTCTCTCTCTCTCTCTCTCTCTCTCTCTTTCCCTCTGTATTCCTTTTTCCTTTGTTCTGCCCGTCCACTAATTGCTCTATTATCCTCAATCACTGGAGCCATCTAGGCTTTCGGTTTTGATTTTTTTTTTTTTTTTCCCCAAGCTACTGTGTGTTGAAATTGCTGGTGACTGCACAATAACACTTGGTCCACACAATGAACCCAAAGACTGCAGATGTGTCTGTGCATCAAATATTAAGTGTCGTGTTAAGCTTGAGATAACAAATGTTTGGCCACTGACATTCCAACAATGCAAATGTAAAACTCTTAATACTGTAATAGCAATAGCAATGACCTATGCCATGCAATGCACTCAGAATTTGTTCTCTTTTTTTAATTGAAACATTAAGATAAAGAAAATTATTTCACGGGTACCATACGGCTCAATGGACTAATGCATTATACCTGGGGTACCCGGTGACACGGGTTCAAGTCTAACCTGAGGTAATTTCCCCATCCTTCCCATTTCTCTCACCCACTTATTCCTGTCAGTCTCATAATAAAGTGGAAAAAGCCCTCAAAAATATCTTAAAACTAAAATGATTTCAATTATTTTCCTGTGGCAAAAATTGCAATTGATGCACTACAAGCTTCAGCTCGAGCTAAGAAAAGCGTGGAAAAACCCAAGAATTGGGCAGAGCGTTAAAAAGCCTGGGGGAATGTTAGCTTTTCCTCCTTTACTTTCTTCCCTTCCTATTTCCTCTCAGTCCACGGCAGTGAGGGAGGACTATGATGCCTCGGCGCTGGAATGTGTTTTGCTCAGGGTTGGAGATGAGAGAGAGCACAGCCACTTCAGAATACTGTGGATAGGCAGGTAAGAGCAAGAGCTGTCTTTACAGACAGCTCCCATCTGGACTTCCTTTTCAGTTCAGGGCACCTCAAGGTTGTCAACTCCAGAGAGAGGAACACATGTGTGCTCATGTTTTGGAGGCAATCTCTAACTACTGGACAAAAACACTTCTCTCAGCTTCTTGACAGTATTGTCCATCCCAGGGTTTAGCTGTGTCCAAGGTCTGTCTGTCAATCATTGTCTTTTGTCATCATCACTCCTTCTTCTTTGTTACTCCAGTCTCTCATTGCCGGCTTACACTACTAATTTCTTATCATATACCGTAGAGCCTGTATATGAAGATGTATTTTTCCCATAGCAGTTCTGCCTCAGATGCTGTGTGTCTCACAAGTGGCACAGGGGAGGAGAGAGAATGCAATGCTCTAAAGTCACAAGACGGATCAGAGGGAAAAAAATACAAGCAAGCTGCCTCACATCACAACCTTCTCCCCCCCCCCCACACCCCTCTCACTCACTCAACACACATCTCCCTTTTCACCCTATCCCTTTTTCACCTCTTTCTGTATTCTCTCTCTCTGTCTCATTTTCTCTCTCTCCATCGTGTTCATCGACATTTTCATTTGATTACTAAAGGATACACACATCACTAAAACACCATCACCACGACCCTCAAGTGCCTTGCCTTACACAGTCTTATCAAATAACACTGTGATCCACTTACACATATATTCTCCATTCTCTGCCGCCACGACTACTAGCACAGCACTGCTATTACAAATGAAAGCATCCTATTGCTCCTTGGCCAAGGCCATCAGTGGAGACCGAGTGATGAGGGTAACTCTCTCCAGGCTACTGCTACATTACGGTGCAGCTATAAACACAGAGGACATCCTCCTCACAGCCACCGGAGCTAACTTAGGGCTAACGGCCGCCAAGGTTTCCCAATAAAAAGGGAATAATGGACGAGGTTGGGGGAGAATTATATATCCACCGTATGTCGGGACGCCTCAAAGTCTGTTGTCGCACTTATTACCTGGTTGGAAGTCATTGTAGATAATAACCAAGTGTTCAAAACATCATATAGATAGGCTAATAAGCAACTGTTTAAAACCCTTCAGTTTTAAAAGAAGTTAACCTGTTGCTGTATCAGCTTTGTATGAAAGTAGATCCAAAAGACTGCTTTCTGCTTTCTGCTAAATATAGCTAAAGAGCATGGATATGGAATGGTGATTCCACTTTTTTTTTACAAGATCTACATAATAGGCGTCCTAATATCGAGGAGTAATGACACCCAGTCAGCCAATCAGAAAACAGTATTTCTCCAGATGATCATTTTTGACAATTCATACAGATACACACACGCACACACACACACACACACACACACATGCACATCAGATTTTTTATGTAATAGTAATACATAGAGACACAAATTCTGTTCAAAGGGTTTGGGAATCCCATTGCAGATTCTCTTTAGAGATTATTATTATTCTTCTCTGTGTATGTCTGTCTGTTGCAATCTCAGCGCAATAAGGCTTCAATCAGAGCACTGCCACTCTGAAAGGGCATCACTCATCTCCCCCGATGAGGTGAAGACCACACCCAGAGACGCTGTCACTGATCAATCAATGGCAAATCATCAGCATGTGTGTGTGTGTGTGTGTGTGTGTGTCTGTGTGTGTGCATATGTGTGTGTGTGTGTGCGTACAATGTGTGTGTGTATGCGCTCATAAACTCCAGGCTTCTTTGGTTAATACTGACAGTTAAGAGTAAAAATCAAATAGGCTAAATAGTCCATCAAGGAAAAGCAGGCATTGTAAGCAATGTTCACTGCCAAATAAAACCATCTGTTTAACAGGAAGTAAATGTCAAGCAGGTCACAGACATACAGTAAAACCTTATGGAATATTTAAGTGCAACTGCAATGCAGGGGGCTTGTGCCGGCTCCTGTTTTTCAGACATATTTTGAGAGACAAAAAGCTGCTGGTAAGTACTGCTCTCTCCTCTGCCAAGCGTCCCCCAGTGGGCTGGGGATATATAAACAGAAAGGTGGCTTTGGCGCGGGCCTGAGGAGACTCCGCTAGGAGACATCTGCGGTGCAATCTGGTGGAGGAGCGGAGTGGTCAGGACACAAGGTCACCGTTTATGCCACTGTGTGGCCGCAGAGGAGACAGGAACAGCAATACCTCTTCTCTTCTCTCTGTTTGGGGCAGTCCTATCTATCTATCTATCTATCTATCTATCTATCTATCTATCTATCTCTCTTTCAATCTATTTATCTACCTATCTATCATTCTATTTATTACCTTCACCAAGGAGGTTCCGTGTGTCTGTCAGACTGTCCGTCTGTGTGTTTGTGTGCATTACAACATAACTCGAAAAGTACTGCACGGATTTGGGTGAAATTTACAGACAACATGTATATTGGGACAAGTACCAACTGATTCAATTTTGGTGGTGATTGGTCACACACAACACCATCTTATTACCAATTTATAGTGTCTGTGACAACATTGCCTTGCCGAAGGTACAGTATACACTCTCCGAGTGCCTTTCTAGTCTATCTGTCTTGTAGTTTCCCATAGCTTTTGTAATCACACAGGCATGTCTAACCTGTTCCACATATTCTAAGACTTTTAGTGAATGTTGAGTGAGAATAGCTAAATACAGTACATGCATACACTTGTGATAGACATGTGATACATGATATACATATCTAATCATCACTCCAAGCCCAAAAGACCAAAACCAGAAAACAACAGTAAACAATTGACTCGCTTACTCATATGCAGCCAATCAGAAATAAACAGGCTGCTATACACACCTTCCAGTGACTTTAGTCACAACCACAATGAAACCTTTGCTTGTCATTGATTTTTGTCCAGAGTTTATTTACAAAACTAATCAACATTAGCATTTCAGTCAATAGTCTATTTGCTTTGAACATGCCAGTAGCCCTTCAGTACAGGAGCACAAAGAGGTTTTACAAGGACAAGGAAACGATCTTCAAATCTGTTAGATCCACTAACATGCCCCTGCTTTCCATGTCCGTAAATATCTCCAGGGATGAAGGCTTTTTTCTGACAGTGAATGCAGTGAAACGGAAAGTTCGTCACTGCAGTGTGAAAGCCACTAAGTTTTCGTTTACGGTCCCATTTTGACCTCAAAAGCCACCTGCTGTGATAATTCATCTCTCATTTGCCTACGTTCACAATACTCTCATAGCACTGAGTCGGATTGCTCACATAACCTTATACAGTAATGTCTGTGGAGTGGAAAAGTTCTCAAGAGAAACCTCTGATGGAGTGATTTTCTTTTGAGGGCATCTGTGGCCATCCGTTAAATGGCAAATCTCAGCAGTAAATGAATGCATTAGTGGAACAAAAGAGCCTTTTTGCCAGCGATGATGAGATGTTCTTAAGGGTCCTGGCTCTTTTTTAAGAACACAAACAGAATAGAAAATTGCCCCCTTTTTTCGGAGTCCACTGCTGTGCTCCCGGTCTGATCAAGACAGTTTGAACCTCCACAGGTAGGAGGACAGGACTTTTATCTGCTGTGCAACTTCAAAGATTTTTTTCTGTCTCTCTCTTTTTCTTTTTTCATATAAAAAAAATTGCAAAGCTACGGTGGATGGATGACTGCACAGGCCAAGCCAATTTTGGAGATTTATGCTGAGTTCAATCTCTCCCATAGCCCACAGCTGACACGGAGCGCTTAGATTCACCACCGGAGTGGGAAATGGGCACAGAGTAGAGGAGAGAGGCCCATAAGGGCTAGCGGTAGCTAACTGATTTCTGAGCATCAAGCCCTGGACAATGCATGCACTGCCAGACTCCCTCATGGACATCCATAATCCCACCCTAACTGTGTTTGGCATCAGCATCTCAGTATAGTTCAAAGACACTGAAGTTCATACAGTAAGTGCTGTGACCTCCGTGCAACAGGAAAAAAAAGGCAATCGGAGTGAATCTTGTAGTAATGGGTCACACTGTTCTTCAGCCTGCATGCTCACAAGAGCTCTTGGAGATCCTTGACCCTCATTTACTTCATGAACAACTCTTTGAGAAAAGAATTAGTATATTTCAGCACATTCAAGTGCCGTGGAGAAATCTAGGGATCATTCAA
>JAODXP020000012.1:12649613-12814613 GCA_027497455.2 Sardinella longiceps | reverse complement strand
TACAGTAGGCCTATGCTGTCTCATCTGACTATAGGCGAAAAAGAAAATAAACAATAGCAACTGTGTGAATGAGCAAGTGAACCCCCAAGATTCTGTACATTTACCACAGGGAAAGATGTGTTGGTTGTTTGTGAATGGTTGGCTCAATCAATTTATTAGTAATTGGTGTGATTATCCATTGGAAGCTGAACTTTTGAGTTCCATTAGAAAACAGGACAGTACAGAACGAGCTGAATCTGTACAATATCATGTGAAGTTGAAACGATTCCCCAGCTCAACAGCAACACATCTGCTGATGTATGTGTGTGCGTTTCGAATGTTTTATCTGACCATACTTCAACAATGGTTGAAAAAAAAAACAATCCTTGCAGGTGCTGCATCCACTGACCCTTGGTAAAATTGCGATGTGTGAACAACTACATGTACACAATGTCATCAGCACCTTGAAAGAGACTTGCTTTAGGGGGTGACCGTTACTGTTGTTGACAACCTGAGACATGACTGACAGCTTGTCGCTCACAGATCATTCCAGTATGCCTGCAGGAGAAAACACACTCCATTACACTGGGGGCCCTCTGGTGACTTTGAGACAGGCAACAACTCAGGCAGCCCCTCCAGTAAACAAACAACAAAAAAAAAAAACACCACGAAGCCCCATTGTGTATCACGGCAACAACACACGGCAACACACACAGCAACGCATGCCATGAGGCAACCCCACAATCTGCAGGCAAAGCACAACAAACACACCTTTCATCCTTCACGCTTATGTCTCCCTTATCCCTTCATTCTGCTTTTTCTCCTCCCTTTGGCAGCACAGAGCGTGCCACGCGCTTCACAGTCATGGTGTTGACTGAGTGAATGGGACTGGACTGAATGAAAGGGTGTTTCTCCACACAGTCATGTCTGTCTGTGACTGGGAGAGAGAAAGAGAAAGAGTGGTGGAGGAAGGGAGGGAGAGAGTGGAGGAAGGGAGGGAGGGAGAGAGAGAGGGGGGTCTCTTGGCTGACACAAGCACAAGGCAGGAGCAGCAGTGTTTGAAAATGACCTCAAAAATGCCACTGTCCTCCTCATGCCTGCGGGAGCTAAGATACCACACACACACACGCAGACACACACACACACGCACACACACACACACACACACACACACACACACACACACACACACACACACACACACACACACACACACACACACACACACACACACACACCATCTAAGCATTGTCTGGCCAGATGATAAAAACAAAGACATCAAGAATCTGTTAAGAGAGGGTGTAAAAGCGAAGCTGTATTTAAACATCTTTGATGTACTTGTGAATGTGTAAGAGGCTCTGTGGGCTAGCTAACCATATGCTGTAGAGTGTATATGAGGACATGGGGACTGAGAGCAAAGAGAAAAGAAGAAAAAGAGACAAAGCGAGAAAGATAGAGGGAGAAATACACAGGGAAATAAAGCTAGAGCCCAGACAGAAATTGGGAAAGACTGCACAGAGAGAGAGAGAGAGAGAGAGAGAGAGAGAGAGAGAGAGAGAGAGAGAGAGAGAGAGAGAGAGAGAAGCATGCATAATGCAATCTGTATGGACACAATCCTGCGACAACGACTATGATCACAGTGTCTCAGCACACCGTGGCTAAGAACAGACCAGTGGCAGCATGTGGCTACTAATGCAAGCTGCTGAATCCCCCACCACACACACACACACACACACACACACACACACACACACACACACACACACACACACACACACACACACACACACACACACACACACACACACATCTATGCCAGTAAGCCACCCCCTAATGTAATCAGTGAGCTGAGGAGACCATAATGCCAGAACTGTTACTGATGGAACATATGCCCATCATATATACAGACACCCACCAGTCAATGTGAAAAAATATAAATATATGGAAATGGATGTAATTACTATGGCTGCCACTTTAACAAACAGTAATCCAGATCAAGTGAATTTGTGTGCCAGAAATGCCTCTGATTTTAACACTCTGGGCTATTGCTACAAAAAGAAAGTCCATATTTGTAGAAAATAAAACGATCGTGTGGAATTTCACCAAGGTTGTTATTACTAGAATTTTTCATATTATATGTCAATATGTATGACATTTTTTTTACAATAAATAATGTTTATTGTTATTCTTGTACATCGCTTTGGATATAGCTGTGCACAATAAAATGGCCATCATCATAACTATAAAATTGCAATGAGAGGCCACACATATGTATCTCACCCCAGACACAGGATCTGTTGCCAGACACCATGTGATCACAATGCATCAACCATCATCATGGATGCAATGCACAGAGGTGACTTGTGGGTAAAGACGGGATGCTGTTCATCCCATGTGAATCAGCCTGGATTCCTCTCTAATGCTTACGCTGTGCTATCCATGCCAGCAGTGCATTAGTATTACAGAGCTTGGCTAAGGGGCTACTGACTAAATGTCAATCAACCCCACTTAGATCTAATGTGCCTGTTAGTGGGAAACAGTAATGCTTGAAACACAGCCCTGAGATGCACCAAAATGCATGCTGGGAAAAAAGAGCTTGGCCCTATAGCGTCCTGAGAGGGCTTGCTAATCACTTTACATTCCAAATGATATTTGATTTTATACTTCTGCGCATTTAGCCAACGGTTGGCATGGCTAATGTGCGCTAGTCTGTAATGGATCTGGGGAAAGGACCTGAGATGAGGTTATAACACACAAAGCAACAGCTAGACATGTCATCTGATCATGACTTGGCTGTAAAGATGAGTTATTGCTTATACTTCGCCGCCATCTGTGTCTGTCTGTGTCTCCTGAAAAGAGCTGCCCTTGGTTCAGTCACTGGACTGACAACAGAAATCTGCGCTGAATTGATTAATTCGTTGTAAATTTAATTTCCTTTTTGCATACTCCTAAGAGGTGACCTTGGTCTATAAAACTCATTTTGAGTCACAACCCTGGTCATTTGCAGAAAGTTTAAAATAAATCCCAGTCTGAACGTTCCCCAGAGAGTGCTAGCTACCCAGAGGTCAATGATTGAGCAGTCATTACGGTGCAATTTAGAGGACGACTTGAGGACTGTTTCCTCTCTACTACCTGTCCTGGCGTAAACAAAAAAAAGAGACAAATGGTCACTTAGAGACACACAGAGATCAATACCTCCCCTTGAAGGAATATTTATCATGTAAGATTGATGGGGTTAAGCCTCAACAACATCCAAGCTATATTGAGACAGCAATGTCTTTTCTGATTCAAATTCATTATGTAATTTGGTGATGGACACTCTAATAAGTGGAAAAGATATATCATCTATTAAAGTTATCCATTGAGTAGTTACCTTGTCAGCATCTTTTATTTTGAAAAAGGTGCACTCTTCATCATTCTAATAAATTCTGACACAAAACCGATCCAGGTTTCTTTGAGAGGAACACTGTCAGTAGAAAAATATTGTTGCTTTTCAGACGAGGCTCTTTCTCATCAGGTGAGTGAAAGCCAGCAGTAAAAAGGAGGGAGAGACTTGTTCCACTCATTGTATAGTTAGAAGATGAAAGTCTTTGCAACGTTAGTTCATTTATTGACAGTTACAAAAGGTGAAGATAAAAAAGGTCAATAAATAAACTCATTTTTCAAAGACTTCAAAAACACTCCTCTCCTACTACCAGATGAGCACATTGAACGTCAATGCTCTGGTTCTTTCAGCAATAAAACTAAAGTCTTTCTTCAGAGCAATAAGTCTCAACTAACTGCTGATATTCTGGTTGTTGCTGATACTTGCTGTCTCTTAAGGCAAATTGAGACTGAAGATCCACGACGAGAAGATATGGTTTTAGAGAGGAGTTGCAGTGGTGTGAATCAATCGTCGTAGGTTGTTGCAAGCAGTTGCAAGCTGTCGCAAAAGATTTAACATATCAAATCGCAGTTTCTGAGTTTTAGAAACGTCGCTGGTTTTTAGAATGTCAAAACCCCTTTGATTACAGATCTTTGGTCTGTAGCCACCTTTACAGGCCCACCCTGTGCCCTGTAACTAAGTAAACTTCCCTCCCCATCTGTGATGCCAAGGCAACCACTCCTTGGTTACTGGTTGCTGTGGAAACATACAGGCGAACACAGTGTAGGCAGGGGATCCAAGTATCCATGGAAATACTCCTTCCTGTGCAGGCTTAAGAACCGAGATAAGGTTTTATTCAATTTAATTCAGATGGGATGTGGTGGTGGTGTGTGTAGGGTTGTGTGTGTGTGTGTGTGGGGGGGGGGGGGCAAAAGACCTTTCCAATAAGTGCCACTTGCTATGGAGGAAGCCCATGCTGGTGGACGATAAGCAGACACCCAGTGAGCGAGCTGGCTGCTATTTTGTGTGCTTCGCCAGGTTTCAAATCTGTGCAGCCTTCTCATTTTAACCTATCACTGGCACAGTATGGACTACTTGCAGTTTAGCTCCAGTTAGTGATGAGATGGCTCGTTTCATGATCTCAGTGAACAGCACAAGAGCGCATGTGCGAAAATGTATACCTGTGCACGACCAGTTGGGTATTGGGTTCTGTCACAGCAGCATAACTTCAGCATAAAGTCGCTTACAGTCTATGCTGCATTCTAGCATTGGCTAGCCAGTTTGAGACCATGCCCGCGGGTGTGCATTCAAACATCTGCATGCCTGTGGGCTGTTTGAGCGCGGACACCTGGGTGGCATCACACAGAAGTCTTTCCAAAAAAACCCACAAACGCCCCAAATCCCGACGCACACAGCCTTTCCGTGCTCTTTTCTGTGTGGCTGTGAAAAATAAGGCTCTCGGCAGAAATTAAATTCTACTTGTCTCCGCGGCCCACTCCCAGTCCCGCGTCGCTGTGATAAGGTCTCCTTAATTAATCTCCATGCCTGAACGTGCTTTAAAGGCTCCTGCTGACACCACACACACACACACACACACACACACACACACACACACACACACACACATATGCGAGCGTCACACACACACACACACACACATACGCACACACGTACACATATGCGAGCGTCTCACACACACACACACACACACACACACACACACACACACACACACATACATGCAAGCATCACATGCACCCACACACACAAGTCTGATTCATTCACTGAGCCCTAGCTAAAATAATCCCAAATAAGGACAGAGGCACACACTCTGTGCCTGTGTGGAATGTAAAAACATATATCCTTTTTCAAGTTTACTAAATATTCCCTTGGCTGCATAATTAACCGCACCAAGTTTGCGTGCTCAGGAGACGAGGGAGGGCAGGATAATAAAACTGACCTGGTGGCGAAGCCCGCTTCATCACACAGCAACAACCACCATAATTACCCAAGGCCAAGGTTCACAATAGCGAATGCAAAGGGGAGCGTCGGCGCGTGTTTATCATGAATAACCTAGGGATGCACTTTTCGCACCCGTGTCAAAAACAATTACCCCAAACCACGATCAGACAGAAAAAGCATTCTGGGGCTGCTTTTGCGGTTGATCAGGACAAAGAGAGACACAGCTTTTCACATCACGTCTCGCAGAAGCATGCGATCTGTGATGACTGCCATAGGATTGCTGAAAGCTAAAATATTTATCATGAATGTATGCATAATGGAACAAAGGCCTGGTGTTAAGATGCCTCCGGAAAGGAGGCGCAAACGGCTTTCGCTCTGATGAAAAGAAGGTCGACCGCTGGAATAGAGGGAATACTCTGTTCAGCACATCTGAGGGAATCCCTAGGAGGAAGTCATCAATTTAAATCATTTTTCATTTGGGATAAACATAAAACTCTAATTACTTACTTTGGGGAGGTTAGTTTTTGGAGGAGAAATTTGAATTCCTTTCTTGAGCTTTCTCGCCTTTCAAATTACTGTAATATCGTACATCATCTGCTATCATAGATATTGCTTGACCTGTCAAGAAGCTATGATTGGAATTTTGGAAAGGGCTTCACCTCACATTTGGCAACCCTTTGAGAGTTTTGTGTGGTATTTTACTGTGAGCACATTAAGGCTTGTCCTGAATCTTTCACTGGTACAAGTCCTAATCATTGTTAGCTTGCATCATGCTCATAGAACCACAGAAACCTTTACCAGGAACAAAGATGAGAACAATTGATATACAGTACTAACAATTACAAGGGAGAAATGAAGGCACAAATATATGCTGCATACAATATTGATATTCTAAAAACACACATTAGGCTTCATGTTCATATATTGGCTGCATATATCAATTATATTGACTCACTTGTGATTGTGATAGTTTGAATCTCGGAATTGCTGAGTATCTGAAAGGCTGAGTATGTGATTGGCATCTGATTGGCACATTCACAGTATCCAGGATGAGATGCTGTCAGAAAGAACACTATTCAGTGGGAACAATGACTTCCTCCAGGGGGACATTTCTGACAGCTTTTCACACCAATCTATAGCAGTCTCTCTCTCGTGCCCGCGCGCTCTTACAGCAGTCTCTTTTAGAAGTCTCTCTCTCATACAGTCTCTCTCTCTCTCTCTTACAGACCCTTCTCTTTTTATTTTCTGCTCTCTTTCTTTCTCTTCCCCTCTTTCTCGTCACTAGCCCCCATTAGTCTCACTAATCCCCTGGATGAATAAAGCTGGAGACTTTGGTTGCTCACGGAAACGTTATTCCATTCTGTCTTTGACCTTTCACTACATTCTCTCTATTTCCCTGCTCTCAGTTTTTCCCATCACTAGACCATACCAGTCCATCTGGCCTCTGGGAATGTGGCATGCCTGCGGGCTTAGCCTTGGGCCGAAGGGAACGGAAGGGAAGGGAATGCAAAAAAGCACAGAGAAAATCATTAATGATGCTGGAGAGAGGACTGCCTAAGGACAATGGAGCTTTAAAGACAGACATACAAAGATTCACACAAATGTACATCTATACTTCAGATAGATAGATAGATAGATAGATACACAGACAGAGAAACTCTGGCTTCTCCCTGACAAAGCAGCGCTTTGCATATTTGTCACAAAAAATATACTAGATAGATAGACAGACAGACAGATAGATAGATAGATAGATAGATAGATAGATAGATAGATAGATAGATAGATAGATACTTGTAGATAGATAGATAGATAGATAGATAGATAGATAGATAGATAGACACAGAGAGAGAACCTCAGGCTTCTACCCGACAAAGCAGCGCTTGGGCATGTCTCCAGTTCTGGCTTGATGAGTCTGTAAAGCACCATTCATCTCCTTATTAGGATCACTGCTTAGCCCGAGTGTAACTAACCGCTAAAGGGGCAAGTATATAGAACTTCACATCACGCTGTCAATGGGACGCACATACGCCCATGCAGCTCCGATACGCCATCAAGTGTGGCAGCCAATCAATGCTTTGAAAGAGAGGGGTTAAGCATCCAGCGCTGGGAGAGAGGGTAGTGTCATGCATCTAAGTCTGAAGAGTCCACAATAGCGCAAGTCAATAGCAGTGATTCCACAAAAGGGCTGGGACGACAAGCCAGATCCCGAGCCATTCTTTAAGGTCAGCGAGATTATGTGCTGTTTATCGGCTGAGAACGATGGGCTGTGAGATAACAGTGATTAGCTGCGAAGGGCTAACACAGAGATGACACCACAGGGAAGTCCAGCGATGTAAAGTCACCTATACGGACTCTGCTGTTGTAAAAAAAAAAAAAAAAATGGCCTCATTAATAAATCAATACGCTGCTAATGAGCTAGCTGCAGTGCTAATGCTAACATGACTGTGAGGTCCATGCACTTTTATATTTATTCATTATTCGATTTCGATTTCGTGGCTTATGGCCTGAGCTATGCACAAGAAGATGTTGACTCTTTACAATTATAAAGTCGAGGTTATAGTCTGAAATGAACAGCAAGGTAGACACATCACTGACCGAGAAATTACACATGGACTGCAACATGTCACTTCACTCCTACTTCCCAAAAAAATTAAACACTGTTGGCTACTCATCAAGCTACAGTTTTATTCAGTGAACCGTCCATGACAGCTAGCCTGAGAAGCCATACTGTAACATTAAACTGTATAGTTTTATCCATGATTGATTGACCAAAGTCAATCCTGGGCAGTATCAGTGGTTGTCTAACAAACTGCATCTGCACACAATAGGGCAGCGCTATGACCAATCAGAGGAAGCAAAATTTCAACACCAATAAATGTATCTACATAGGCTAATTTGGAAATGGCTTCATAGTGCAAATACAGTGTACATGCATTTCAGAATGTATTTCAGAAACACATAGTAAACACATAGTAGTTAGGCATTTTCAAATATTTACATGTGCAGTACAGTACAGTATGTTTGTCATTATCCTTTCTTTATTGTAGCCTATGCTGTATGGTACTAGAGCTCCTTTCTCAGCCACCACAGATAGAAGCCAGAAAGCTCCCTCCCTAGTGTGGGGTGATGGTGTGGATGACGACACGGCAAGAGATTTATTTTGGAGAGTGTGTTCGCAGCTTGGCATGCAGGTGCCAGTACAGGGAGACGTGCCATTGCTCCACGGTGCAGGACAATCACAACAACAATGATAAACAACAACAAACACAAAACAGGCAAATTAGCAGGCAGAGCGCATTGGACCCTATAAATACATACCTACATTAACACCTGTGAGCTAAAATGAAAGGGCTTGACACAAACAAACCAGCTTGTTAATCTAATGTGATGAAAGCTTTTTGGCCCTGTTTTAATTGAGCAAGGCAGTTCATTGAAAATCCTGCTTCAGGTTGATTCAAAAGAGAAAGAAAATTTGAGGGCTTGAACTTCAATTTGTAATGCAAGAACAATACAATTCTGCACACACAAATATAACTACTGCAGCATATAGTATATCTCACAGATTTAACAGCATAGTGAGAACATTTCAGGCCGCCATATAAAGCAATCATTTGATTTAGCTCATATTTGTGTCTAAAGTCCATTTTGAGCCAACACACATGGTGGTTAAATAGTTTCGCTGCACTACACAGTTGCTATGGATAATATGCCTTATACCCATACAGGGAGAGGGACTTAATAATTCCCAGCTTGTTTTCCTTTAAGCAGGGCACTGAGAGGCATTCTGTGGGTAGCCCATTCAAAACGACAGCCATGATTTCACAGCTCTCCATGATATTAGTATGGAAAGGAGGTGACGCATGAAGTGTGTCCTTGTAAATAGCCAGAGCACACTGGGGTGGCTCCTCGTTATTAACAATGGTGTCAGAGTGCATTTTTCATAACAAAGATGTTCTAGCCTTGAGAGAAAAAGAAAAGGAAGAAGACTATTTTAAAACCCAGCATTGTGTGGACTGGAAAGAGAGAGAGAGAGAGAGAGCCGAGGACGAGCTCATCAGCTGTCAGACTGATGTTGTGCAACTGTGCCTTCTATTACCAGTTCCCTCGATCCACAGGAGATCTCATCATTGGGCAATAGCTGAGGAGGACAAGAGTGCAGTACTGTACTGTACTGCACAGAGAGGAGCTCTGGATAGAACCAGTTGAGCCAGTTTGCCACAGAGGCCACAGAGCAGCCCCAAAGGGACGGGGGGTAGTCGCTCACTGAGATTGCAACAAACAACAAACATCCAAAGACACACAGACACAGACGCCGCTGTGCACGAAAAAAGAAAAAAAAAGAAGAAGAAAAAAAAAGCAACAGCAGAGCTATCTGTGGGAACCCCTTAAGGAGCACAACTTCCAGAGTACAACTCTCTCTCTCTCTCTCTCTCTCTCTCTCTCTCTCTCTCTCTCTGCCTCTACCACACCACTTAATTACACAGCAAGGCAATGGTAGAGGGTGTGTGTTGTGCTATGGACGTACAGTCGTGTGACCTGTGCACTGAGGAGGGTCTGCAGTGGTGTTCCAATCCAGGAACCCTGTGCTGTGGGACTCCTGGGAACCCTGCAGGACTCGTGGGTTTCTTAAACAAAAACATGCGGTGGCAGTAATCAGATGTCCTTGTTTACACACGTGGGGACCAGCGAGAGACTTGTGCCCCTTTTATCTTCTGATAAGGTAATTAAATGCTGTACGTTTCTCTCACACACACACCCCTCCCCTCCCATCCCCCCACTCCCATAATTTTTCTCCCTTCTATTACAGTGCAGTCCTATGTGCAGAACATGAAATCACCGCTCCCGGACCAAGCTCGAGCTCTTTGCAAGACTGACTTCAAAAGCAGACAACCACAAAGACGAGCTTTCATCCCCCAAGCTTGCACACCTCCAGTACAGTATCCCCATAACCCAAAAACAGCTCGGTGGCACATCTCCCCTCCCACCGACAACAAAGCTAGCTTAGCTTAGACTGTACCACCAGCGCAGAGCAGCGAGGATATTCCCAAGCCGATGAATAGAGCGAGGAGATGAGCGCTGAGAAGAGTGCGCTGTCAGCATAGTTAAAGACAATGAAGCGTGAAGCATATACTAGCGAGCTACAGTACACACATGACACGGTCGGGAAGGCTGCCAGACCTGCCCCCCCTTTCCCCGTTCTTCTTACGAAATAGGTAAGGTTTGTTCGTCAGAGGAAAAAGGGATGGAGAGAGAGACAGAGAGAGAAAAAAAGGCGTGAAGAAGTTGAAAGAGGAGGAGGAGAGGGTGGGTGTGAGGAGATGTGAGATAATAAGTGACTCTGGGGTGGAGGGCACCTGATGTGGAGTGGATCCTGTGGGGAGGGATCCATTCCACCGTTGGTGGAGAGAGTGAGTGGAGGAAGAATTCTGCCAGAAGTGCTGACTCACTGTGGGAGGGTAAACAGAGTAGTGCAGCTCAGATAAGCCAAGGCCTCCCTGGTCCCATTCTCCTTCAAGAAGGACACCATCACAACGGTGAGGCTGTGAGACTCTCACTAAGGTGGATTTGGCCCAGAACTGGCGCTGATCTGGCATGCCGGATCAGTTCTACCTTGCTTTCTAATGGAAGGACTGTTTGGACTGCTGTCGTCCCTTGAGATAAGAACATTCTGAATGTGTAGTTTCAGCTTACTGCCCAGACCATTGCCTTCTCCAAAATAAGGAAATATAATTCTGAAACTTTAGTTTTTAGAAAATTTAGGTTTTTTTAATATATATAAAGTATAAGGGAACCTTGATCCAAATTCATTCATATTAAGAAGCCTATAGCACTGAGCAGTGAGCAATGAGCACCTTTCCCCCATCTCGAGCAGAAATGATTTTCCCCATCTCTGCTATCGCACTGAAAAAGAGGACATGGGGCCTTGATTTAATAGGAGATATAAAAACAGAAGAGCGCCTGCCAACAATAATTACCAAGACATTGCCTTGGAGTAGCACTAAAAATAGCCACTTTGGAGAGACTGGCCACAGTAGGAGTAACTCACATGGGGATGAGGCGGCACGGGAGATGGGGGGTTGGGGGAAGGGGGAGTGAGATGTGGCATGACAGAGGGTGTGAGTGTGGGAGTCATGCTAAGGGCATGGCAGGGGTACCAAGCGGTTAGTGACGTCTGTCCCTAGGGGCCACTGCGTGTCTGACAGGGTTCCAGTCATTAACAAGTGGCCTCCCTGCCCCTCTGACCAACAGTCTGCTGATAAACCTGTGAGGAGAGTGTAAGTGAGGACTCTTCAGAATAAGCCTCGTAAAAAACAGAAATCAACAACAACAAAAAAAATCCCTCAGTATGACACATTTTTTAGGGCAGGGATACGGGATCGCATGGCAACGTCTGTGGTGAGGGGGAAAACATTGTGACATAAAAAGGAGCTTTTGTTGGAGATGTATGTGGATGGCTGATGCTCATGACATGGCATCTGAGTTACTGGGAACAGAAAACACAAAGCTACAAGTGTCAAACGCAAGCGTGTCTCTTAGCTAGCTCTCTGATCTAGCAACTTATATAGCAGTGTAAGCTGTGCTAACAGAGTTCACTTTAGCACAGTGCCAAACGCAACCGTGTCTCTTAGCTAAACTCTAGCATAGATATTTATTGATGTAGCAACTTATATAGCAGTGTAAGCTGTGCTAACAGAGTTCACTTTAGCACACTATCAACTATTAGCATTAGCATTTTAGTAGTCAAGTCATGGGAAGATCATCAACAATATTTTATATATACTTTGAGGCCAGGCATAAACAAGATTGTTTTAGAGGCTTCATTTTCCAGAGCTTAAGTCTTTGATGACATTTTAAAGAGGCCTCACACTGGAGCAAAATGAGCACCTCAGTAATAGTTGTGAGTGGCACCTCCTCTTCATCAATACATATTCAATTTAGGCCCAACAAAGTGGCCGCAGAATAGTGATGATGATGGATGCCATCCCTCCATCACGCTTTATTAACTTCTGAATTATGCCGCACAGGGGACATCACAATGCCATCAACAATCCTGCCTCTAATGGCTTAAGCCAGTGGGGGTTTAATAGGAAATGAAATCTGTCTGCTGGTAATATATGTCTGGAATGAGGTTGGGGACAAGGGTTGTAGTTTTGCTCCACAAAAGTTTCCAAAGTGTCCCAGAACTGGGCCCAGTCTGGCTCTGGTGTGGCGCAGATGCGGGCCAGATCCGTTTCCCCTAGCTGTCTGCACTGCAGCTGCTGGAGCCTGTACTCCGGATGGTGTTTGTGCACTGACTAAGCCACACAGCCATGTCCTCTTGCTCTGCGACGACGTGACCAGATTCGCCCGTCTACATAAACAACATGCCGAGGGTACATTCCACAGGGTGAAAAACCAGCGACGACAACTGCCGCCCCTTGTTCTAGCTCGCTTGCAACGCCCGACCCCCACACACCATGTACCACACACTCACTCCCCACCAACCCACCCCATCCGTCCCCCCTCTCCAACTCCACATCTCTGATCTCCCCCCATAAGAGAGACTCGAACAGACATCTCAGCATTCACTTTGGCCCGAACAGCATAAATATGTGAGTGAGCGAGCGAGCGAGCGGCCGGCATGGTCATCAACATGGCCCTCATATTCAGTAATGATTGGCTTGCCCACGAGCGTCAGACTCACAGCTGCTGATGCATTTCAAATGAAGTGCCAGAGCAGAGGATGGAGGTGAGGTGTCAGAGAGGATGCTTGAATAAACACCTAGAGTGATGGAGAGAGAGAATTGAAGAAAGGATATAGAGAGAATCGAAGAAAGGATAGAGATTGGGAAATAGAGAGGGGGAAAGGGATAGATGGGGGATGGAGAGAGAGAGGGAAGGAAAGTAGATGGGGAAAAGACAGAATATAGAGACAGACAGTGTGATGGAGAGAAAGAAATAGTTGAGAGGCAAGGGAAAACACTACTGACTATAGGAGACAGCCTTTGCCTGTGCCTGTGTTGTGTTGTTGTGTTGGGCTTGCTGTTGCACTGATTGATGTCTGCTGATTTGAGTTGCAAATACATGTGAGAATCCTCAGCCAATGCTGTAACTCACAAGAACAGACGCCAGCGCAGACAACCAACTACACACACACACACACACACACACACACACACACACACACACACACACACACACACACGCACACACACACACACACACACACACACACACACACACACACACACACACACACACAAACACACACTCACACACACACAAACACATGAATAACACAAACATGTACCTACACATTAACATAAACATGCATGTAGATAATACACATGACATGTCACCCCAACCACACAAACACACAAACAAACAAACACAAACCAGAGAGACTTCATTCCAACACCTGAAAGAGGCCAGACGGAATTCATTTCAAAGGCACTCTCAAACATCATGGTCACACTAGTATATTCAACTACATTGTGAATAATTTACACGTATCCATTACACACTACAGGATATAATGCTCTATTCAGTACAAATTATAGTCATTACAGGCTAGAATACATTCAAGCTGAAATGGAATAATCCACACCTATTCATTAAATATGTGTTTACTGTAAACAGGACTACTTAAAGAGCAGAAAATACACAGTCTATGCTTTTTCCTAGATTCTTTCCTAGGATGCATTAACTCATACATGCCCGGCACATGTTGATGACTCATTAAATTAGTCACAGGAAATTCACAGCTTGTGTCATTACATCTAAAGTGCTGAATGTTAGTCAGTGTAATCAAATTAATGTGAGTTACAACCATGTTAGCCCTGTGATATAAACTACCAGTTGCAAACTGGATTCCTGAAACAGCTCCCACACATATGGCATATACAGTACTCCCACACACATGTACAGTACACAGAGACACTTGGCAAGATAACTCATTGCCACAAAGATAATGGAAAGGAAGTATCTGCATGGTGTGTGTATATATGAATTTGTACACATTATTATTATGTGCAAGGTAAACATTATGAAATATGTACACAATACAAATGCGCTTGCAATATGCACACAAGCTCATATATAGCGCGCGCGCACACACACACACAGTCACAGACACACACACAGTCACAGACACACACACACACACACACACACACACACACACATACACACACATACACACACACACACACTCACAAACACACACTCACTGCTGTGCCAGCAAGAACCTTGACCTGAACAGATGTGCCACCTCTGCTCTGAAACACCAGACAGCAGCTTTGAAGCTCAGACATGGGGGGAGGTGGGGGTTGGGGGGTTGTGTCGGGGTTGGTGATAGGTGGCCAAAGTCACACAATTCTGATTGACACAAGAGACTGACATGTCTGTTTCCAGGTTGGTGAGTGTCAAGAGATGTCCAGGTAGACACCCATGGCACTCTGCCACAGCTGCCACCAACCATGACAGCAGGCCTCTGCCCTCCCAGTTCACAAGGCAACAAGGGAGGCATGCTAATACTATATGTGAAGAACCTTTGGCATTAACCTGAAAATCTATCATCACTATCTTGATTTGTGGTCTGATATCTCTTTGTAAGCATTCATTTAGAGTTGGCAATATTACTAATTGATGTGAATTTGCTCAGTCCTACAATAAATGTACTGTATGTATAGCATGCATTTGAAAGTTGAATGTGACTGCTTCAACTCTTAGCATAAAATATGAATGAGTGCTTCGCTTGAAAAATTTAAGCTGAAAGAGACAAACCTTACATAAAGAAAGTGCAGAAGAAAGCAGAACTCTCTGCTCCAAGGTCACTGAATACTTTGGGGTGACCTATTCTTGGATGACGGAGAACTTTGATGTTACGATGCTCTTTTAGCTGGTTTGTTTAAATTCAATTCAAGACTATCGATGTCTCACACTGGGGACTAGACTTGCTCTGAACAACCACAAGGCTTTAGCTATGAAATGATTGTGCCTAACAATAAATTGCCTACACAAAGATGGCAGAATCTCTCTCTACAACACAGCAGCATTGTCCTGATATAAGAACTCATTTTGCAACTAGGCTTCTGAGAAGGAAGAAAGTAGTAGTTCCTCTTGAAATGTAGGTCTACTTGAAAGTCATAACAATGCCTAGGCTTACGCATATATGAACACGTCAGTCTTTCTCAAATTGTGTAACTGCCTTTAAATATCACTGCTGTCCCTGCATGCCTCCAAGTCAATAGTATAGACCATTGTGCACCTGCCTTTTTCTTGAAAAAAAAAGAAAAAGAAACCTTCAGCTTAAGGTTTCCATGGTATTAAAAAATCCATTAGCAGGGTTCTGAAGCTACAAAGGCTATGCAAATTGGTAGAGGGGATTTCACAGGGAAATCTTCCGCTAAACAGCCTTGATAAAGCCTGGAAAGGCAAAAGAAATATTATAGCAAGCTGCAGTGTTTACATAAGGCATATCAAACAGAGGCGGTCGAGAAATATCACGCCATCAACTACATCAGACAAACAACACAGCATGACTCACACTAAAAAAATCTATAAAGCGTCACATTTCAGGAAGAGTTGCAATGTACTGTATTACAATCCTGCCAAGAGTAAACATTCAAAAATGTTTGATTTGTGGAAGAAATAGATAGAAATACATAGATTCGCCCACATAATTATAAATATTTGAACCAATGTACAAAAACACTGTTACAAGTTGTCAATGTATTTAAAGGTAATGGCTGAAATGAAAACCATGAAGTTTGAAGCAGCAGAGACTACAGACCATTAAAAGCCAGGGGTAGTAACACCAACTGACATTGACCAACATGGACTTCTCTCACCAAGAATGTCAGGAACATCACCAAAGTGTTGCATGTTTAAAAGTTAAGCAAATAGTTGTGAGCTTATAGGGGTTGATGGAGGCTTGTTATTTGAGCATGTAAGCTGCTATTGCAAAACTTGCACTGGGGGAGCCCTCACTCCCAGTACCTTCTTTTCAAAGACATGTAGAACTGGGAGAGACCGTGGGGGCAGAGGTTAGGTTATTTTCATGCCAAGATGTGTCTGAGCAGGCCCCAGAGAATACACCCAACCACATGCACACACAGAACTCACGTGCAACACACAAGAGGCACCCATAACACACACACACACACACACACACACACACACACACACACACACACACACACACACACACACACACACACACACAGAGGCATCCTCAAAACTGTGTTCTATTTATCATTGTCTCTCTGCCACAGGCATAGTGCTGTAAGAGCTTATGTTGTGTAGAAACAATGTCTAATAATTATGGTGATTATTTTAACAGGATCCACCCAGAATCATCCCCCATTAATTCTATCCACATTGGTGTGTCTCCCTCGACCACTACAGTCAGCCACTGCTCCAGGTGTATAAGCAGACAGACAGGTATGTAGGCAGACAGGCAGAGAGAAAGAAAGGACAGGCAGAAAGACAGGGCAGACAGACAGACAGACAGACATGCGGACAGGCAGAGAGAGATCGGGAGAGAGAGAGAGAGAGAGAGAGAGAGAGAGAGAGAGAGGAAAGGACAGACAAAAAGACAGACAGACAGACAGATGGGCGTGGACCTTGGCTGACTCTCAGCTGACAGTGTGACTTTGTCAGAGCCTGACTGACTGAGCCCGCCTCCCTTTAGGTGTTTACAGGTGTTCAAGAGGGCGTGAGATTGTGGGCGTGTGTGCGTGTGTGTGTGAGAGAGAGAGAGAGAGAGGGTGTATGTGGAGGAGGTAGGAGTATGTGTGTTTGAGTTTGCATACGCTGCGTACTCAGATGACAGAGGGGTGTGTGAACCTGTCAACACAGAGGGAAAAAAACAGATAAGACACAAGTGTGTGTATGTGTCTGTGTTTGTGCTTAAAAATGTGTGCCTGTATGTAAAGGTGCTTTAGTGCCTGTGTTGAAATGCTGATGTGTATGTTATTGTGAGCTTGTGTTTTGTCTACAGTATGTGTGCGTTTGTATGTGTGTGTGTGTGTGTGTGTGTGTGTGACAATGAAGAATACATGTTTGTAATGTATGTTGCACCTGTGTGTGCTAATGTTTGTGTGTGTTTGTGTGTGTGTGTGTGTGTGTGTGTGTGTGTGTGTGTGTGTGTGTGTGTGTGTGTGTGTGTATACTGTCTAATAGGTGCTTTCATCTACGTGTCTGTATCGGTGTGTTGGCATGGCATCCAGTGCTGCCGGAGGGCAAATATCAAACGGGTGGAGTGAAGCAGCTCCCTGACTGTGCCCAAGTTTGGATAGAAATTTCCAATTTGCCCTGCCAGCTGGACTGAGACGAATTCCACCAAAAAGTAGCAGGGCAAATCGATCCCCAGGTGCTATGACAGGTGGCATGAAATGCCTTTAGTCACCACCTTGACCACAGAGCTGGGGGTGGGGCAGGGGGGTGGAAGGCTGGAGGTGGCATGTGTGTGTGTGTGTGTGTGTGTGTGTGTGTGTGTGTGTGGGGGGGGGGGGTGTTAGGGCTCGATATGCACTCTCCATCTGCATCTGCCCTGTCCTATGGTCCTATGGCAGCAGAGAGGTGTAGGGCTGGAGGTGGTGTGTGTGTGTGTGTGTGTGTGTGTGTGTGTGTGTGTGTGTGTGTGTGTGTGTGTGTTGTGTGTGTGTGTGTTGGGGGGTGTTGGGGCTCGATGCACTCTCCATCTGCATCTGCCCTGCCCTGTGGCAGCAAGAGTCAGGAAAGCCCTTCCACTAGACTAGAGGTTAATGTAAATGACAAGTCATACCCAGACATGAGTGGCAGATGTGTCAGTCCATCACTATTAGGGCATATTGAAAGTTGTAGTGAAAAGGTATAATTGATGATAGAGAGGAGGATGACAAGGAAAAGATGACAAAGCAGAACATGGAGTGATGGAAGGGTTAAAAGATGGAGAGGAGAGAGAGAGAGAGAGAGAGAGAGAGAGAGAGAGAGAGAGAGAGAGAGAGAGAGAGAGAGTAAAAACAATCAGCCCAGGTCTGCCCTTTCTGGCTGAGTGACCTCGAGCAGAAGCATGTGTAGGGAAGGGAGGAGGTGTAAATTTTACACTATGTGACACATGCCACAGATCAATGGGAGAGGTTTGTCAGCCCACGTAGGGCTGAAAAGTATCCTGCCGAAAGCACTACTGAGCGCCTTTGCAACAACAGACGGAAACACTTGTCAGGTCAGCCCAAATTTAGACTCAAACTGAAACGCCTTCGGGCTCTCACAGACACACTGTTAGTGTGCTCAGTAGGACCTCTTGCCCTTAAGCACAATCACCAGATGTTTCAACACCATCCATACAAAAATACAAGCCAGAAGAGGCAGCAACACAGTCAGCATCTTCTCATTTCTATTACATGTATGCACAGGTTCAGCTGAGAACAGATATGGTCCCAGAGAGGCAGAGTCCATCACCTACAGAGTTTATTTTCACCTGTGAAGTGTTCACAGGGATGCATAAGCAACCATACAATCACAGCTTAATTGTGAGTACAATGAGATCAATAGGCTACTTTATTCTGTGTTCATACGTTTAAACCAGCAGCCAATGAGAGTTGTGGGTGTTGCATGTACCCTTTCATGGTGTATTCCACTTGATTATTCAGGTTTCATGTGGAGAGAGAGGATAAATATTCTGTGCATGCTCTTTGCCTTTTAAATTCAGTACCTTGGGAATCATTAAAAAAACGTATTAGGATTATGAGCTCCCTCCATTCTGTAAATGCGTCCAGACCCACGCGAAATAAACGGTGCAGAGCTACACCATATCTTTAATTTACGTAAGGTCCCTGCCGCGGCGATTCTCCTCTTCATGCGATGACATAATGTGTGCTCAGCCTTTTATGCTGCTGCTACTACACGCTTCGCTCTCTCCTGCCCATTAAACATCCGCTCGCTATGAATGTCACAAAGTCTGGCCTGCTCATTCCGTACCCTTAATAGGCAAACCGCTTCGCCATGCACATTTGGTTATTAGAGGACAGTTGCCTGGTCCGTAAGGAGGCAAGGAGGACTGTCAAGGAAATAGCTGAGCCACCAGCGTGTGATGTGCCATACTGAGGGGTCCCTCATACCTGACTTCACCAACTGACCGCTGGCGTGCCATCACGTCACATCCCTACCAAACATTATTCCTATCCCTGTCCGTATCCACAATATCTTTTAGACGTTTCCCTTATACTACATATTGGGGTGCGCACCGCGTGGTAACATTTTAATCCATATTACAGATTAATTACCACCTCAAGTCCAGTATTTTAAGCGGAAGAAAGTAAATTCCCATAACGTAAAACGAACGCTATAAAGGCGATTTCACCTTTTATCGTGGAAAAGGCCAACCACGTCGGGCAATAATGGTCCAGTTGTATAGCCTACCTAACAGGGGAGTTCAAAACACAACAAAAGAAACATTTTTTGCAATCTTGCATAAAAACTATTTGCACAAAAACGGCAATGGGATTGGCTTTACCCCATTGCAACGGAGCAACAATTTGCTGGCAAAACAGGTTTAAATGCAAGCACCACAGTCCCCGGAGGAGGCTGAGTAAACCGGTCTTCTACAGTCAGTTTCTGACATTGCAAATCTCTCAAGAAAACGTATTTCGCTTCCAACTTACCTGTCAAGCACCCGTCCAGGTGTGGAACATTGATGTTCCGCGGGACACCGCAAGCAAGTCAGTGCAATCCTTGAACAGCCCTGTCGTTTTCCGTCTTGTTCTCAGAAAGGCAACACGAGTGAATGTGTGTGCTGTCCGAGGAGCGACAGAGGGAGAGAAAGAGGGAGGGACAGAAGCAGTGAGGGAGGAACGGAGAGAGCGAGAGAGACAGCGAGTTGTGCGTGTGTGTGTGTGTGTGTGTGTGTGTGTGTGTGTGTGTGTGTGTGTCAAAAGAGAGGGATGCCTAAATGAGTGCCTCAAAATAAACATGTCCAGTAACCTATCTCTCTAATCACTATGCTAAGTGGGTATAAACCTCTATCCACTCTCTCGAGGCATTCCTTTTTGAATAAGATCATTTTTATATGAAAGAGCTCTGCTGTTATACAGTACACATATCCTCTCATTTTAGGGCCTGAAGTTTTCAAGAGTGAGTTGCTGTGTTCTTATCTCAGCCTGTCAGTATGAAAAATCACATTCACATTCACCCTATTCAGCCACCAAACACAGACCTATCTGTGCAACTTCAGCTTCCATTTGGATTACCTTATAAGACTTCTGTTTGTATGCTCAGCATGTCCCTTTATAAACACAGAACATAATAGATAAACAATGGTAATTGCAGTAAAGTAGGGCTGCGATGACTGGCTTTCAAAAAAAACAAAAAAAAAATTGAGCCTAGTACATCTTGTCACTCAATTCCAGAGTGAGATACAGGTTCTTTGATGATGGTTGAGCCGTCACAGTTTCTATAATAAGAATGGATAGGGGTGATATTCTGTCGCATCTGTAACACTCTCACAAAATAGGCTAATGCAGCCACATCACCTAATCATGTTCTACTGAGATACAACAGTGTTGCCTTTAAGTCTGCCATCAGAGTGACACAGGCCTCTAAGGTCTTCAGTGAGTTGTTTAACAGGGAGGTGAAAATGAAAATAGCAACTCCACGTTTTTCCAAGCCCACCTGCAATACAATAATAGGCCTACCACTTAACTCCCTTGTTTGTTTACCCTAATATTGCTTCACCATGGACACTTAGAATCGTTTCTATGACCCTGTACGATTTGTAATCTATAATTTGAATTCAGACATGATTTGATCTGGTTATTTTCTCAGCCATGGTTGATTGCTGTATTTGAGTGTGGTCAGTCAGCACAGCTGCCATCCACGAGTAAGATATATCGATGTGCTCAGAAATGGTTATGGATTTCTATTGGTATGCTGCACATGTCAATAGCAATGGGAACAAACATCTGTGCATTCCAACAGCAACAGTAGAGTTGCTTCAACAGTTAATGCTTCATTTTATGTCTTCAAAAGAATGAATGTCGTTGAATGAATGAATGAATGAATGAATGAATAAGCTTGCACAACCTCTGAAGGTCCATTATTATGTATCTTCGGGAGCTATGTGTTTGTAGTCAAGCTAAGGAAGATAGAAAAGTTGTAGTGGCATTCAGCTTGGGGCCAATCGCAAAAAAAATAAAACAATCGTGTGCAGGCTCTTTCAAAGAACTTTTTAGGAAATTAACAAATCATCAAGAGGGTGTCCAAGTCATTTTGAATGGCCTGAGACCCTGCCCCCACTTTTTACAGTCAACAGCCCAGCCCTCATCTCAACACAATCATACACTGATCAGACCTCAAGTGGATCTTCACCATTAATCAGAAGCCAATTCAATCAGCAGCCTTTGTTAATTAAACACTAAGCCATTACAACTTCAATATCTCCAGCTATTATGTAGGAGACCTTCAAAGCAACACAGGCTCGTCTGTGTGTGTGTGTGTGTGTGTGTGTGTGTGTGTGTGTGTGTGTGTGTGTGTGTGTGTGTGTGTGTGTGTCGTCCTGTCTAAAGTAAGATAAAAGTCAGTCATTTAATCATCGGGTGTTGTGCCTGTGTTCCTGTTTAATTAGTAAAATGAATGAAGTCAAATGACAATGTGGAATATTCATTAGTAAATAGCTGGTATTTGAACAAGCGCTTAGGATGATAACCAACTTAATATCCCTTTGGTCAGTAAACAATATCTTGTGTAATTTGGTGTTATAACCAAACTCTTGAAGCTTTAGCAGAACATTAATCAACAAAGCACTCATTCTTTATACAGAAACATTGTATGAAGTATGTAGGGTGATTTTACAAGGGGTAA
Source organism: Sardinella longiceps (assembly GCA_027497455.2). Taxonomy (NCBI): domain Eukaryota; kingdom Metazoa; phylum Chordata; class Actinopteri; order Clupeiformes; family Clupeidae; genus Sardinella; species Sardinella longiceps. The sequence goes on along the minus strand of JAODXP020000012.1, from coordinate 12,792,487 downwards.
AAATAAATAAATAAATAAATAAAACAGACAAATGAAAGTGTTTCGAAAGGATGCTACAAGAAAACATTTTTATGTTTGAAAAAGAGCATCCTCATTAGGGAGACAGTGCATCTTGTCAAGGGAGCATTTCTATAAAGAAGCAAGCCATTGGTGCAACATACTGTAGGCGTGGCAACAGGCTTTGGAACAATCCTAGCGCTCAGTGCTTAGTTTCATCCTTTGCGGCAGCTGAGGCGTGCAGTATTCACACCCTCTGGGTATTGATCTCATGACCTTAGCTCTCAAGGCGTCCTGCCTCATTAACTGAGTGGCATGGCCACCAGAAATCACTCCATTTTCATTTAAAATTACTGTACCTGCAATGTGACCATTCTATGTGTGGCCGAAGGAAAATGGTGAAGCAAACAACAACAAAAAAAGTCTGTTGTTTGCTGCATATACAGTCACAATACTAAGGCAAAGACGTTACAGCAACACACAAATTCATCACTGGCTGGATTCCCTTGGGAAAAGGATTGTTAACAGAGCTATTCATTTTTGCATTCTCAGCATTTCTTTTCTCTTTCTTTCTTCTCAAGAACATGTTTTTTTTTCACTCTCTCTTGTTACTGTTGCTCATGTTGCTTGACCGCAAGAATATGTACTTGTACTGTATGCCTCTGGCATCTCTCCCCTTCTGCTCTTTTGTTTATGCTCCTACAATTTGTTGCATTCCTATCGTAGACCAACCAAGCCGTCAAAGGCGTTTTGCAGGATGTCATTTTGAAATGGGAGAGATTGCCAGCCTCCACAGAGAGCTGAAGTCCATTTAAACCAAGTGGCAGGTAGACCATAGATAGACACTTTGCACATTGCCTCTGGGGCTTGTCTACACATACAGTAGGCCTCCTTATGAGCACTCATACATGCTGTCACACAAAGGCTACATACTGTAAAACCATCAGATTGCAAAATTTGAATCATTTGTAATAAGCATGTAATACTCAACAAGAGGGGTGTGGAGAAATATTATTAATTATTAATATAATAATATTATTACTATCTTTGGTTACACACTGTAATGTGTGGTATTTACAGAGGAATAAAATGCGGATTTGCATTGAAAGACTTTGTTTTCAACGGTAAGACAAATGATAAATTGTGTCCTGATTCAAAGTGAAATATGTCTCTTCTTGTTACTCAACTTAATTGCAAATTAACATCCCTTAAATGAAGCAAAGATGGAACATCATTCCCAATATGAATGCCGTGAATTGTTTAGAAAAGAAAAAAACGGAATATAAGCAACCTTCAGAATGTGTGTAGACCTACTAAATCACTAGCAAATGTAAATGTTGCACCCCTGCCCATGTGAAATTGACCACATCCCTCTTTCTAGAACAACAAGCTGTAATATAGAGCCAGATGCTAATGAAGGTGCAAGGGATTTGATTCCAACCTATTTTTGTTAGTAGGGCCAGTATCAGAAAGAAGTTTGCAGCAAACAGTAATTAGTGTCAACACAGGGGTGCTTTGTATTCCTCTGCATTGTATATTTATAGTACTAATTAGCAGTGGAGAAATTAGCTGTGGAAGAGTGGTGGGCACCACGGTAGAAGTCCAGGAAAGTAGAGGAAAGAAGGTAGAAAAGTGGCCAGAATACACACACACACACACACACACACACACACACACACACACACACACACACACACACACACACAAACACACACTCTTACAGCAAGTGGAAGAGCAGAGCAGTGTCTTTGCAGTAGCCTAACTAGTACTAGCCTGACATAGCCCGCCCATAATACTGCTGTTCATCCGTATTCATGGTCTGGAGGATCTTTAACCTGACACGATTATTCTGTGGGGAGGAGGGCATTCACTTCTGGTTTGAAACGATTTGGACAGCTCATCTAATCAGCTTCGCTTATTGGTCGGTTGTCTCTCTACCGATGTAAACGCCCATGAAGACCGTCCCCAGACCATGGATACGATGAACATTCGTATTATGGGCGGTCTATGTCAGGCTAAACTAGTACTCCCACACTCACATACTGGAGGTCAAGATCAGGGAGGGAGTGCAGCTCCTTCATCCCCAGCAGCAGTGCAGGCCTCTAGGAAGGACCGCAAGAGAGGCTCCCTCTGAGACATCCACTCAAGTTGCTATTGGTCGCCCGTGGCAGATTTGCAGGGGTACAGCAAGGCCTCTGCAGAACTGCTGAACCCACAAAAACACTGATTATTGCAGCAATGTTCACCACTTCACCCTTAACGTGTCCTTGCCTTGCCTCAGTCACTCAGCCCAACCAAAAACAGGGAGAGGTGTTGGTAGCAGATATACCCTTTGGTATGGTATGTCCAGTCCTGACGTGTTGTTGTTATAATCCTGTTTATCATCTATCAGCATTTTGTGTTATGGGCTTGTGCAATCAAGGGGGATTCCTTTCACCCACATAAAAATCTATAATATGCAAAAATATTTTTAGAGCAACATAGGAATTAGAAATGCAGAGCGTTCACGAAACTTCATGTACAATAACAGGAAACTCATCACTACTGTTGACAGCTGATATTTCTACAAAATAACATGTCAGCAACCATGACCTCTGGTTGTGGCAGTGCAGTTTACACCCATCTGCAGAAAAGCTATTCAAATGCAGATAACATTTTTCTAAAACAGCCTCTGCTGTCAACATTCAACATTACTGTCATCCAGGAAAATGTTGGTTGAAAAATAAGACACACATGAACTCTTCAGGATAGAAATTCTTCACTCTTTGCTTAAAGGACACATCAAATGGAAAACCAATTTTCCCTTGGACTTGATGAACTTGGAGAGATTGTGCATGGCCAAAGAGCTATCATGAACGAGGCAGGATTGTGCAGTCCTTCATATAGAAATTTACAATAGAGATTACCACCGTGTCGTCATCACACAATGCATTCTGGGTTTGCCCCGGAATTAGACCCTAGCAACAATCTCTGATTAGACTCGCAAAATATCTAAAAAAATTTCGGGTGAAAAAAAATGTGATCGGGTGTATAAACCTGAGCTACGATGGGGCCGTAAAAAAGTTACAGCTTAACTAACCGCTATCTCCGGGTCAAGATGGCGCCGTTTATGACGATTTTGACATATCTTGGCAATCCCTATTGGAATAAAGATAGCCTGACCATGCCTTGTGCTATTCTGCTTGATATCTTCTCTCTTTTATGTCTGGGATCCGTCCATTTCAGCTTTCCTCCTGACCAATCAGCAAAAAGAGGGATGTGTTCGGAATGCAGCACGAGAATACAGTCTATTATCAGTCAATAATGCACTGTGCTTGCAACTGCAAACAGTCTTCCACTAGATAGCCTAAATAACTTAACATATTCTATAGTCTGGTGACCACATATAGACCTCGGCTCATTCCTATAGGGACGGAATCTTTCAAGCTGTCCCTAGACGGTAGACACAGGGGTTAAAGTCGGGGGGGGGGGGGTACGCAGGGGTACGCAGTACCGGCACCTCAGCTAAATGAACAATATCATCCCATTTTTCTTCTATACATTTTTCTTTGTTTGTGCCGACACAAAATATGAGAGTTCCCCCTCTTGCCAAATCCCACCTTAACCACTGCCTAGACGCAATAGGATAGTACTAAGACCAGAGCCAGACAAGGCCCTATTTCTAGGCAACCACCAGTAAGCAGCTGGCCTCTACAGATTTCTGTGTGCTTCTGTCAAGTGAGTACAGAGAGATAACCAGGACAGCACTGAATGATTTTTCACTGTGTTTTGAGAAGAAACACAAAGAAACAACCTCTGGCATCCTGTGTCATCACTTGTCTGATTGTTCCGTTCAATCTTTCCTGCCATGGACGCAAACGTTGGCCTTTCCCTTCTTTCCATTTTCCTCTCTTCTCTGTAGGCCTTTAGCTAAAAGAAGAACAAAAGAGAGCAGAGGTCCATTCCACTGATGTTTTTTTTTTATTATTTCTGGTTGGACTGGCCAAAAAAAAAAAAAAAAGTTCAGGCTCAACTTCCGCTTGTCCAAGAGATCAAGCTTCTCTTCTAACAGAAGTCAGCCAAGGGTGAGCAGTGTTGATGCGATAGCCTCTGGAGAGAGGGCACAGAACGGGTAAGGTCACTACACCCCAGGTGCCAGCCAACCACAGAAGATGAGTGGGGGGGCGTGGGGTAGGGAGAGAAAAGGCCACACCCTGTCACGATCTGCCAATCAAGCATGTCCTGGAGGCGGAGGTGATGGTGGTATGGGGTGGGAGTGAGGCGTAGCCCACATGGCCTCTCTTTCTCCCTCTCACAGCTGCAAAGGAAGTGAGGCATGTTTCCTGGAGAACGCGCAGTCAGTCTTCTGCTGCATGTGCACGTTCACAGCTCGGAGAACTGAGCTGCCCTGAGGCCACAGGTCAAGATAGCTTGTCAAAACATATTGATTTCACTGTAGTGTTAGCAACGCTGACGGCAAAATAATAATAATACCAACCCTGTGAATTTTTGCCAAATTAAAAAAAAAACCTGAAAATAATATTATGTCATAGATCAATCATTTACATATCTGTGCCCAGAACAAATGCTTATTCTTACATGCTGCAGCATCACAATTTACACATGCCTTTTTGATATGTAGGTAATAGTACTGTGTATTTAAGTATAGGACTGCATTCTCATAGTGTAAGACAAAGATACATGTGTTTACAAATGTACAAGTATGTTTACAGCAATAATGAAATATAGATGGGAAGTACAGCTGAAGTATTATACTCAAGTACAATTTTGAAGCATCTGTACTTCGTGTTTATTTTTCTGAAAGCATTTTTCTGACTTTTACCCCAATACATTTTAATAACTAGAAGAGCACTCTTGCCTCCGCCAAGTCACTATGGTCACTGACGCAATATAAATTCCACAAATGCTGGTGAAAACAGGTGGAGGTAAATATACTGCATCTGTATTCTACATCTTACATTTTCAATTTACAATTTCATTTTATCCATGAAAGTCAAGCTGTTTCCTATGAGTCACCATCAGGAGAGTGATAAAACCTTGTCAGGATAGTGTGTTCACTGTGTGATGTGTGTTTCACTAATTCCAAGTGGGTTAAAAGAAGAGACTGCATTTCCCTCATGAGTTCAAAAGAGATTCATTATTTATTATGATTAAATAACTGGTTTGTACAGTGGTTAATTTGGAACATCGCTGGAAGTGACACCATCATCCTGCATGGCCCGGCCCGGCCCAGCCCTCACCGCATCTTCTGACTGGGGGGTGATAAACTCAGACACCTTACTGAAATGAGCATTAGCAGGTTGGGATGTATAGACACAGATTGAGATGCTGGTGTTGGTTTCCCTCCTCCACTTGAACTCATTCACCTGCTTTTGACAAATCCACCATCAGTACTCTGAATGCCTTAATTGCCTTACGTAATTCCCATTTAAATTTCCTTCTCCTTCCATGACTCTTTATTGGATTCCAGCCACTGGCCATGTTCACATCGGCTGCATCATGTCGAGCTTTACTTTCATTTTAAGAATGCATACAATATGATGAATATGATTTTTAATTTAAACATCTCCAGCAAGCAATTGTTTCTCAATAGCCAAGATCCCAGCCCCTTATATGAAAAGAAGTGTAGCCCTCGGGGATGGTTTGACCAGACTCTGAAACCAGTTCCAGAACTGTCTAAGGACTACATACTTTAGGCCCGAACATCAAAGACTTACAGCTGCTTAATAAGACAGACTGTTGGCAGTAATGGCCCACATATTATATCACAACCTTTCTTGCACTATCGTAAAACATGAAACCATGGGCATCCATTAACCTGGCCATCACCTATTAGAGATAATAGTAACTCTTCCCACTCTCTACCTGCCAATTCACCCCATACTGAATGAATAGGTTCATTAGAAGGTGGGAAGTCCTTGCTTTGGCTGTGACAGGAGGACCGTCGTCATTAGGTGACTCACGGTATCAGTGCGAAGGTTCCCAAGCTTTCAGAATGAAAGTGAATGTTAAAGACACCCTTATCCTCTTCACTCTTATTAGGACTAATGGTGAACCTAAAGAGAGTTTTCACTTAGCTGAGGGTAGACGCCTACCACCACCACACAACTGACAAGGACCTGAGCTGCTTCGAAATGAAAAAAAGTCTTAGCATTGTAGCTTTTCCATGGTGCATTAAGCACTAGCATGCCACTCCACTGAAACAGAATTCACACGGCTTTGATATCCTCAGATCAAGGGGCGAATGGGAAAAGCTCAAAATAACACACACCAAAAAAAAAGAAGAAAAAAAAAGAAAGGATCATGGTATTGAAGGAAGGAAAGAGAAGCTAAGAGAGAACATGCGTTTCAACACTGCCTCATGACACACAGGAATGCCTCTCCTCAAGGATTTGCAAACCAAATGCTGTGTGTGTGCTGCAGCCAAGCGCTAGCGCTGGAGGATGGCAGGAGAAGTGACGAAAGAGACATGGGGAATGGCGAAACACAGGAGAGCGTGTGATAAGAGAGAGGATGGTGAGAGAATAAAAGCTGTTCAGCGGTGCAACACAAAGAGAGAGGTGAACACAGAGCCCTTGGGAGCATGCTAGAACATTCTACGTCCATATGTGCGTTTGACAATATGACACTACAGTATTAATAATCAGCCTATTGTGAGACAGATTTTCCCCCAACACTCATGGTAGCATAGCTTTTAAGGTACCTTTAGCGTACTAGTAGCCTTGAAATTGAGGGTCTGAATAGTTGTGCCCTTGAGCGAAGCACTCTCTGTTGACAGTTAAGTAGTCACTTTGGACAAAGGTGTCTGCTAAATACAAAAAAGTAATGTCAAATGTATCTCCAGCTCTCTGTGGATTCTGTCCATAACAGCATCGTCAAACTCTAGGCAGGGGATGGGAGATAGCCACCAGTTGTGGAATAAAGACAGCAGGCACTAGTCTGAGTGTCTGTGTCGACAAGGCTAAAAACATCAGGCATCTGTTTCCCCACCACCATACTTGCTAACAACTGTAGCTATTTCATGGTTGCCAATGAGAAATTGCACTGCAAACATTCAAGTTGCCAACTACGGCTTTGGAAAACAGAGAGGACCCCTGGACAAAAGAAGCAGAAAATGGGCCCAGGGTTGCTTCTAAGCTAACCTGGCCATTGCCCTCCATACTATACTTCTGCTCAATCTTCATCTCCCTCCAGTACTCCATCTGGGATTCCGTCCACTAGCCTATTTAGCATCAGATGCATCCTGTCCGATCCAATCAGTGAACTTTAAGAATGCAGCGCCAGAGTACGATCAGTTTACTATCAGTCAAGGGCTGATCCAATCTTTTTGAATTTAAACTTCTCCAACAACAAGCAATCTTTTCTCAATAGCCAAGAACGAAGAGAAGTGTTGACCAAGATGCTGGTTAGACCATACTTCTTGGCCAAATCCTGGACGATTCCAAGCCGGTTTTGAGTTGGGGTTAGATTCCATTAGTGAGCCTGGCAAAGGCCCTGTGGTATGAATGCTATGCCAGGGTGCTGTGCCATCTGTGGAGACGAGTCTGTGTGCAGAAGGCCTGCCTGGCATGGCCTGTGTGCCTGTCCGACTCAGAGGGGGTCTGCATGGGTGGAGAGACCTAGGGTGTGCCACCGTTCCACACATTCCAAAGTGGCATATTCATCTAAGTGTGTGTGTGTGTGTGTGTGTGTGTGTGTGTGTGTGTGTGTGTGTGTGTGTGTGTGTGTATGTGTGTGTGTGCGCGCTCCCCAGGAGTCTTTCAGAGAACCACTGGGGATTCTGAGAAATATATTCATGCAAGTAGGTTTGTTGGTTATTGTACATGTATGTCTGAGAATGTGTTGTGTGTACATAAATAAATTACAGTACAGTATTTCAGATAGGCAAAGAGAAGGGGCGGCCAGAATTAAATCAAAAAACGAAACTGTCTTTTACCAGGAAAAGGAAGCAAGATTAGATAAGGAATGAGATCTGTGTGTGTGTGTGCGTGTGTGTGTTTGTGTATGTTTGTGTGTGTGTGCTGTGTGTTTGTGTGTAACACAACTCAACTATACACTTCTTTCTGACACACACTTCTCACACACACACTTCTCTCTCTTTCTCTTTCTCTCTCTCTCTCACACACACACACACACACACACACACACACACACACACCTTCTTCCAGACTGACTCTGTGAGTCTGTCTGTGTCTGTGTGTATACCTGACACAGTCATTAAATTCTCCATCCTTTTTCCTTGCCCTCTGCTGACAGCTGGCCAAGTGGAGACCCAGAGGACAAAAGCAACCACCCCAGAATCTACAGGCTTCCAGTGAGTTGCAGCAGCCACAGCCATCCTTTCCCCCTCTATAGCTGTCTCTGCATCTCTCTCTCTCTCTCTCTCTCTCTCTCTCTCTCTCTCTCTCTCTGTCCTGTCTGTCTCTGCCCCTCTTTTTGTCGTTTTTTTGTGTGTGCTGTCATTCCTCCTGTCTGTGGTTGTTGTATACCCTTCTATTCTTCTTACTCTCTAATTCTGTCCTTCTTTCCCCCTGACCCTCTTTTCCTCCCTCTCTCTCTCCCACCATAACACACATCTACACAATACACAAACATACACACGCGCACACACACACACACACACACACACACACACACACACACACACACACACACACACACTGACACTCACACACAAATACACACACAGATTCAAAAGCCCAAAGCTTGACACAATACATGCACGCACACGCACACACACACACACACACACACACACACACACACACACACACACACACACACACACACACACACACACACACACACACAGATTCACAAGCCCAAAGCCCCATCTCTACCTGACTGTGTCTCACTCAGCAGAGGAGCAAGGTTGCACCTCCAGCTCCAGCTCAGCATCCCTCCCTTCTCCTCTGCGTCTCTGCCTGTGTGCCTGGCTGGCCCCATGCCCGCCTGAGCCCGCCAGCTGCACACGGCCCCACGGCGGACAGACAGACTGGCCTTCTCTTGGGCACATAGCTCCTTTTATGCCTCCACACACACACACACACACACACACACACACACACACACACACACACACACACACTGGGCCATTGATTGCTCGTCCCTGTCTCTCTACTCTGAAATACACACTCACTCACACACACACACACACACACACACACACACACATGTACGTGTGCACACAAACTTAACCAATTCCAGTGACAGCCAGACTGGTAAATCGTCTCAAAAATGAAATTTCATGCACAGTGGCTGTCCTCGTTGTTGATCGATACAGACTTAATGCCTTATTTCACTGGCGACGGGGAAAAACGAGGAGTTGTGTTGCTCAGGGACTTTGCAGTATGTACACTCACCCACACACAAATAAATACTTATACTCACAAACACACACACACACACACACACACACACACACACACACACACACACACACACACACTCCACATGTTCTTTGTCTTTTTCCCAGGAGCCTACACTGCACATGAACATGAGGCATAAACAGTGTTTTTGAAGATGCGTCGGAATACCAAATCACAAGAATGTTTGATTTCCCATGGAAGAAAACACCAAGAGATTCCCTTTTGGTGCCAATCATTTGTCCATGCATGCTTTCATACATGTTCCCTGTGGTTCCTATCATGTTTAAATGAATAGTTACAGCTTAAACATCAGTCACTCATCTCAATATGCCACTTTTAATGTAAGAGATGTTATGACTTGAGTGCTACCACAATATGTGGTAAAATAGATCCACTAATGCCTTTAAATGACAGAGAAAGCTTCTTCAATTACACATTCTTTTGCGTATGCGCGGACGCGAAAGAGAAAGTGATTCCAATGGTTACATTCTCGTCTTTTGTTTCCTTGTGAATTCACAGTAAGATAAATACACACTCAAGCATTCAAATGACATTAAACTTCAGTCATACAGTTTTCACTAGAAGATGTTCCAGTCCAGTTGTGAGTCATGTAACAGAGGACAATCAGGTTAAAAAGCCATTCCGCTGATCAAGACATGTGCTGCTCATTTCAAGTAATTAGGTTGGCCTATGACTTGTGATCACATGGTTTGGAGAAAACACCATTCATGAATTCAAGCTGTAATTGTAGGCAAATGAAAGAAAGTGTGAAAAGCTATCTGCCAGCCCTGCATGGGTTGTATTCATGTAGCACTATCATGGTGACCTTGCACTGCCCCTGGACTCCATTTTGATTGTTTACATCTCACCTGACTCTTTAACAACAGGGGGGGTTGTGGCGAGGAGGAGGAGGAGGAAGAGGAGGAGGGTGGGGGGATTGCTGATTACTGTGCGCTGTGCAGAGACCGCAAGGTGACGTGAGCGGAGTGCTCCAAGAGGAGGATCTGGCGGTGCCGGCCGGCCGGCCGGCGAAGGAGTTTAGCTAAGTCACAGCTCTGCTCACATCAGCACTCACTCAGTCAGTCAGTCAGTCAGGGCTGCTGCTGCTGCTGCTGTGTCAGGGTCACGCTGCCAAAGCCGTGGCCCAACGCCAGCGACAACAGAGAGTCTCGACGCAGGCAGGCAGGCAGGTAGGCAGGCAGGGGCAGAGAGAAGCAGACGGTATACAACCAAGGTGGATGCCCTCAAGGGATCGTTAAGTTTTACTGGGGCCCTTTTACCTGCCTGGTCGTCGTCTTCGGATTTGATTTGATTTTTATAGCAGAGGTTGACACTGGCTTTTGTCGAGACAGGGAGAGGGGAGTGTGGCGAGATGAATGAACGCAGACATGACATCTGAATTATGAAGGAAACTCGTGTAAACACACAGTATCAGGCACACACACACACAAACACACACATTACAACAACAGACTTTGCCAGTGTGGCAGTGTTCTCTGTTCAATTTGCACAGTGATCACACTGGGGAGGGATCTAGTTTCCCTCCCTCCTATTCAGTGCTGTCCTGAGAGGTGAGGGAGATGACAAAGGCCCTGTGTGTGTGTGTGTGTGTGTGTGTGTGTGTGTGTGTGTGTGTGTGTGTGTGTGTGTTTGTATGTGTGTGTGTGTGTGTGTGTGTGTGTGTGTGTGTGTGTGTGTGTGCGTGTGTGTGTGTGTGTGTGTGTGTGTGTGTTTCTCCTTTGGCTCTTTTGGTTTGCTGCAAGTCATGTTGACAGTTTTCAAGAAACTATTTCACTTGTGATATAAAGCTAGCTAATTTTAACATAAAATAACTGCACCACTTTGCTGTATCAACATCGTGAAGGGTTATACAGGGTGAAGCATGAATTGAGATCAGTATCTCAGCTGTTGCAATGAATACTGCAGTGTCAGTGTTAATGGAGGATAATTTGCAAAGTCACTGTCTCTTCAGATGAAGCATTTTGACTAAAGCTGTGCCAGACTTTGTAAACATACAATCTTGTGTATGCTCCATAAGCATAGCTCATCTCAAAGGAGGGTAAAATCCTGCTCGAAACATTTGTGAAATTATATGGTCTGTAGTTCAGTTGCATCCACTGTGTCCTTGTCTTGTCTGCTTGAATAAAATAAATGGCCAGCCCAGCTGTGGTGACTACTACTATTAAACATTTCATGTTTCAAACAAGACTGCAATGGTTCGTGGAATTGTAACAAAATGTGGTTTGACACATTGTACAGCCCTGAATATCCTTTCTTAGCCTACAGTGCTGCATAACCAGTCACAATAAGCAATTGGACATCAAACAATTCATCAACAGCTCTAGCAATTAGACATCAAAGAATTTCACCAACAGCTCTATTTCACAGGTCAACTGGACCCTGCCTTGATGTTATTCGCCAGTTGTATTAGGTATGAGCAATGAGCTGGTCGATTCACTCACGTCTCACTCTGTGTGACAAACATGGAGTTGGTGGAACTCTTGGCAATAAGGGGTTTTACTGCCCTCCATGGGATAAGAATGGAATTACCCTGTGGCCAGTTGGTAAATGGACATCTCCAGTGAATAGAACTCTACAACCACCATGGCAAATGATGTCTATTGAAGTTAAGGTCACCTGTAAGTTCTCATTATATCACTGTTTGAGCTGGTGGTCTGGAGCCTCAGGCTTCCCAGCCAGAACAAATGTCAGATGTTGTCTGACACTGATTGAACCTGGCAGAGAATGTAGTAGATCTACTTGAAACACCTTTCGTATTTATAAGCCTGGGAGTGTTTTCAGTTGTTTCTCCTACATTTCAAGGTATTTGGCTTACAGAGCTCTACCTGACTAGGCTGTGTTAGATAACATAGATTGTCAGTTGCTCTAATCAAAGAACAGTGCACTACCTCCCTAAGCCAGATGGACATCATATTAAAGCATCGTAGGTGCAGATATTGGCCTACATGGTGAAAAACCCCAATAATTCGCAACAGTACTCCTCGTTACAAACAGAAATAAGGCTGTCAGGTGTTACGTCCATTTTTCTGAAAGACCACACAAAAAAGAATCTAGGCTACTGAAATTACATACCAAAAACAGCAAATGTAACTTGAACTTGAACATGTAATGAATCCATTAGTATTCCTGTGTTTCATTGCATATTTTGCATGCTTAAAAGCTTTTATTTTATTTACTTGAGGATTCATTGTTAAAGCATAAAGTCATTATTTATGCAGGTTGGCGTGATAGGAAATCTATAACCCAAAAGAAGGCTGCTGTTTGTAATTCAGGCCATATTATCCTTCCTTCTCTGCTGACTGGTTAATCAATGTTCATTGTGAGGCCGAGAAAAACATGCACGTTTTTCACAGTGAGCATAATTGAGCAGATGATGAAAGCAAAGACATGTCTCATTTCAAATGTTATTAAATTCGTGAACAGGCTTGTTATAAAACACCTTTAATCTTCGTCTGAATCAGACACTAAGAAATTACGGTAATGGCTTCACACTCATTTTACTCCAGTGGCAAGACAGCACCCATTCGTTCAACACTCCACCCACATAATGTGTTCCTTCTATGAAGTAAACATGCCCCAGTCGTGAGTAAATAAAATCTGCTGCTTCTATTTCAGCTCAGTAAGGCAAAGAAAATTGGATGCAAATCAATCATATCTAATGTCATTACACCAATTAATATATACAGTGTTCTCCTCAAAGGCCACATCTTCTTATGAACTTTAAGGAAATTATCTATTGTAAGTGGTTAGCTGCATGATATGGATGTAATGTTGGAGAATATGATTACCTTCAAAGCTCCCTCGAGCTGTGCATAACTTCCTATTTCTGTCAGTCTGAAAATTTGATGACTACATTTGATTTTCTTGCTTGCTTCATTGTTAATCTAATCCACCAGTGAAGGATATGCTCTTACTTGTGAAGACCTTTGGAAAAAAAAAAACATAGAATGCAAACAACAACCAGTAAATTCAATATCACTTACATATTTAGGCTAGCGGTGTACAGATGCAGAAAAAAAAAGTAAGTACAGATGCAGATGCTGTCATAAAAAATAAAATGAACAGCCTTAGTGGATGCTCCATAATAATATACGGGAAAGACACAGACTAATGCAGGGGTGGGCAATTATTTTGGTCGAAGGGCCACATTGGGTTTTTGATTTTGACTAACCTGCAAGTCTCATGCAGGTTTAAAAGGGTGGGATTTGTATTTCATGAATGCAACAAATTTGATAGACCAGTCCTACAATCTAAGTCACTAAGTCGGCTAAATGAGAAATTGTTTTATTTTGGGAAGGCTCCACGGGCCGGATTAAATAGCTCAATGGGCCGCATGTGGCCCCCAGGCCTTAGTTTGCCCAGGTATGGACTAATGTGTCAGGTTACCAGACATGGACATGGAGACTGCATGGCACTGTTTAATTACATATTATATCTTGTCCTGTGTGGGGTGGGGCAACACAGAAAAGGTTATCCTGATAGTAATCTAACGAGATTCACCATGGCATGTACTGTGGGCTACTCAATGAATTTATTGAAATTTTTGGTGTGTAGCTGCACATCATCTGAAACTGTAAAGTTTCTTCATTTGACTTTAATTCAGCAATAAGTCAACCGTTGAGTTTAATAATGGGTATTCAGTGGTAAGTATTACATTTGAAACCCTTTCTGTTATTATTACTTTCATGTGAAAATGTTGTCATTTCCCACTATGTGATGTCTGGTTCAAAAATTATGCAATAAAGGGATTATGGTTCTTGCAGTGACCATGGTGAAGTCAAAGAATGGATTCAGTCACAAATACATGCAAATGCTTGAAGTGGTAACACATTGACCCATCCAATCAATTTATCATGTTAAAGTTATATGAAAAGCGGTCTTATTTGTCAAAAGTTACAGGAGTGGCCAATTTTCCAAATTCTACTTTTCACAATTTCGGAGGTTCCAAAATGACCTCTGGAAAAAAAAAAAACATGAAGTGAAATTTACACAATACCATTTGTGTAAATATCAAAGTTGCTGGGGCACTTCCTTATTCCCACCAAGCAGTCAAAAGACAGCTTACATGTCCAAGTCTGTCTGAGAGCATACCTCTTCCTTGTTATAGAGAATTAAAGGCCATGTGTGTCTCTCTCCCGAACAGTCCTCCCCTGTGACCAGCCCTGGAGACACGCTAGGCTACTGCCCAACACCACACCACAGGACAGAAGGGGAGGCTCTCTACCACCACTTCTGCTGCTACAACTACTCCTGTATCTATTGGCAGGGAGAGATCTCCTCAAATATCTCAACTCTGTATGGTAAGAATTGATTGATTGTATTGTCAAAATTGATGACTATTTAAAGTAGGCCTATGCTATGTGCCTATAAGGCTTTAGAATGTTAATACTTCATATATGCATTGTTATTCTGTTTCTATGTATGACTTTATGTTTTGTATTGGTAAACGGAGCACTGACATTGTTCATTGTTCATTGTTTATCTGAACTACATGTTGGGATTTGTGTGTGCTTTGGGCAGAGTGTTAAGTAGTCGTCTTGTTTGCACAGTGAGGTGTAAAATCAAACATGTCATGGTTTTTAAATCACAAAGAAAGGAAGTAGGAGGGAGAGATCAAGAGAACAAGAGAGCGAGAGAGATTGTGCTGAAATTTTAATCAACTGAATAATGAACAGTAAACTTCACAGAGAGATTTGTCCACTCACTGAGGAAGTTATTCGGCTTCTGCTGCGTCTTAGGGACATCTTTAGTATTTTTTTTTTTTTTTTCAAATATCCAGGACTTTAATACGAACTCTTGAAGACTTTTTGGTTCAGCAAAGAGAGGATTTTTCAAAAACAAACTGGGTCACACGGCTTTTATTTTCAGTGGGCATCTTCAGCTCTCTGCTTCCTCATTGCCTCTAATTTAGGGCCTGCATAATTTAATAAACATCCAGCTTGCCCGCTGACTTGCACCCCAGTCATGTGGCTCCCGCCACATCGCCGACAAACACAGCCGTTCTTTCAGAAATGCAAAAAGGATGAAAGCCAGAACATCCAAGCAGTGGTCCTTCACAGTTGTGTGGAAAATATCATAAAATGTCAAATTAAAATCTATCGGATTAATCCAGCACAAACTGCTTTGTCAAACAAGATACAAGATATGGGATGTTTACTGTTGTACAGTCACATACAGATGCACAAGAATGAAATGTATCATTTCACTGGTGCATGTAAAACCTCTTTAATCAAATTCCTACATTTTCAGAAGCCTACTTATGGTTTGCAATATGTATGGTTTTACCCCAGTTGTTCAAGCTTTTTGTACCCAATGATGTAAGTTGTTCAGACTTTTTATATTATATGTCCAACAGACTCAAACAATGAGAGTAAAACATATGCTTGGACATAGTATCTTATTCAGATAAAAAAAAGCAGACAGCTTAGGGCTACACAGTTCTTTTTAGGTGAATAAGACAAATGGAAATTCTCTAGCCACTGCCTGCTGCAACTCATAATTGGAGGAATTCAGAGTATGTCCACAAATTCAATTTCACTTTCCTCAAGCTTCACTATCTATTTTAGCAGCTGAGGAAGAGTTGTGTTGTCCAGTTAAGGTTTAAGGTTACAGTCCTTAGGTAACATAAAGAGGAAGTAATTGTGAATACTATGCAGATTAGGCATGGAAGTAGAGCTGGAGGAAGCCAAGTTGAGGCAGTGGCCAGATAATAAGAGGAAGTGTGAACTGCGTCTTTATTTGCTTGGCTTTATTAGCTTCACTGAAACTCATCTCAACCATATAATAAAAACGCAGCTACAAAAACTAGACTCATATAGTGCCTGTCACTTACAAAATATACTCTGTCCATTCCCCTAACCTTGACAAGCACTAATACTAGGCTACTATACTAAACTATGGAACTTTCAATGTTTAAATTCCATCGCGTTTCTTCCTGTCTTTGGTAATTTTCTCTGACCTCTGTGACCTTTTCACCCTCAGGTGACCTCGGGCAGGATGTCCCCCTGGTGTCTGCTGGCACTACTGGCCTTGGTGCCCATCACCCTGAGCACAAATGCAGGGGTCAAGGTCAAACTTACACAGAAGGGACTTGAGTACTGTAAGTTAAATTACAGCACATTTGAGACACCCTCAAGTCTGGCAAGACTGCATATTCACTCATACCATCCAAGACCATGAGCATAATGCATAGCATAACACATGACTTATCCATCAAATGACTTAGTAACAAATGAGCTAGTAAAAGACACAAAACTTTCCAGTAGCATTTTGCGGTAAGGGTACATGAATTATCATGAAATCATGCATGAATTCATTCATGATTAATTCATGATTTATGCATTACTTGCATCTCTGAATGCATCTCTGAATATCTAATGTCTTACCGTAAAGTGTTACCAACTTTCCAATTTCCCAAAACCTGTTGACCAGATGATGTTACTTGATGTTTAATAGCAATTCGGTGAACAATGCCACCCGCCGCCCAGAACTGCACAGTGCAAATCCTGGATGGCAAGTGGGGATTACTTGTATTTATCCAAACTTCATATGGCTACATGCCATCCAAGTCGGTTTGGAAATGGAACAGAACAAACATGTTGTTTAAAATTATATTTTTTAAACAGTATAGTAACAAGTTACGTCATGCATTTAAAGGCTACAGGTGCAACATTCAGCAAAAAGCCATCTTAAGTGGCTTCTATTGGAATAGTTTGTTATCTTGCTTCTATACCCTAGATATGGATTATTACTGATGTACACAATATGTACTGCAGAGATATGGATAACATTGGGAGAATGTGGCATCTATTCCAAGTTCATAATGTATTCTTCCCCTACTCTAGGATTTGTTTTTGGTGAAGTGAGTGAAAAATAACCTCTGAAATAGATGCAAATAAAGCAGCTTGTGAAGTGACAGCTTACCAACAGAGCATGTCTGAAATCCTGGTGTTTGATTGACAGCTCGGCTAATTGGGATGGCAACACTGCAGCAGAAGTTAAAGACCATCAAGGTCCCCGACATGAGTGGAACAGAGAAGGTGGCTCCCATTGGCAAGGTCAAATACAGCCTTACAGGGTGAGACCAAACTTCCAACTTTTACTTCATCAGGAGCACTTAGTCTTTGTCTCTAATTAACACTTCTGCTATGCCAACAGCAGAACTGCTACTGTGCCAGTAGCTACTGAACTATGGCCTATGGGCCAGTTGAATATTGAACAGAAGCTCTGACTCATTGTTTCAGCTTTACGTTCAGATATGATAAATTAAGTTTTTCAGTAATTAGGAAAAAAAGTGCACTCTACTCTTGAATTAAAAAAACAAACAACAAAAAAAAAAACAGACTCTCTTTAACTTTTGTAAGTTTATTAGATCATGTCCATGCTAACATTACAAACTGGGCCATCATAACTTGTATTACAAAAAAGTGTGGGATTTTTGAAGTTTGAAGCGGGCAGTAGAATCAGAGAGGGTTGGTAGAGCTAACCTGGTTATCCTTCTGCCTTCGATTAAT
This sequence comes from Sardinella longiceps, assembly GCA_027497455.2. Taxonomy (NCBI): domain Eukaryota; kingdom Metazoa; phylum Chordata; class Actinopteri; order Clupeiformes; family Clupeidae; genus Sardinella; species Sardinella longiceps. The sequence continues at coordinate 12,774,588 of JAODXP020000012.1, read as the reverse complement.
AAATGCCTTTGATCAATGTTTTCATGGCTATATCTCAACTAGGCTTGCAGATGGTTCTTGAGTTGTGTGCATATAGAGCTATTTCCTATGAATATTACAATTGAATTTTCGGCCATGTCATATTGAATAGAATAGGTACATCAGGTAGCCTACTGTATGCACATGCTGACTGATACACATTGTTCCCTGCAGAATGCAGATCACCAATCTGGGCCTACCCAAATCTCAGATGGGGATGGTACCAGGCACAGGAGTCAGTCTCAACATTGGGAATGCTTTCATCAGCCTCCATGGCAACTGGAAGGTCCGATATTTACATTTCATGTAAGTATGCATTTTGAGTTTATTGTGATATTTAAAGGAATGCACCGGAGTGAATTCAAGCATAGCCCTGCTGCACGAGCCTTCCAACAGCAATATATTTCGCATGAAATGAAAGAATTTCGAACAGCATAGACCTAACGGGAACGCGAAACACTTTACATTGAGTCAATGTAACCTCAGATCTTACTTTCGGTTTCCAGTAGTCAGGTCCCATTGATTCAGTGTAAAGTGCCTGTTTGCTTCTGCGTTCGCGTTTGGTCTATGCTGTACCAAATTATTTTGTTCCACTTGCTAACTAGCGCATTTAGCAAGCTCTTTCAACAGGGCTATGCTTGAATTCACTCCGGTACATTCCTTTAAGTTTTATAACAAACACTTGAAAGGGCTGCACTGATATCACATGAAATATGTTTGGTTTGTGATTGCAATTTTGTAAGTCAAGACTACAGATGATGATTACTCTAAAACCATCTAAGACAACACAACAGTGATACTGATATTATCTTTATTTATATCTAATATGTATTGTATTTTCAAATGTGTACTTCTCTGACAGTCACTTTTGGTGAAAATGTGATGTTTTGTCAATCTGTCTAGTTCTGTGTAAATATTTTGTTAAAGGCGGGTGATAAGAGGGAAAAGGGGTCATTGTGGTATACATGCATGATGCATGCAGTCAAAGAAACAGTAGAAGTAAAAAAAAAAAAAGGAGAAGTATTGCTAATGTAAATCAATCTGCAATGGCTGCAACACAGGAACAGGAACTTGACCAAATCTGTTACAGCACTCAACTATAGTTGTAAAATACAACCACCACAGTCATATCACCCAATCACCCAATGCCAATACTGTAATGCCAATACTGTTACTTTCTGTTCCACTTCAGAAAGGACAGTGGGTCCTTTGATCTGTCAGTAAATGCGCTCACAATCAACACAAACATCGCTGTGAAGAGTGACGAGACAGGCCGCCCAGTGGTCAGCACCGTCAGTTGTACCTCCAACGTGGGCAGTGCCAGCATCAAGTTCCACGGAGGTGCTAGGTAACCTTGTTAAACATTCTATAGCCAGGTGGAGGTGCTCTTATCTCCTCCTACAGACATAACCCTTCTAAGTTAAGACACTACCCAATTACAGATAGCCAGACTGGCCAGATTAGGCTTCTTAGTTACCTTCAAATGCAGAGGCATGTGTTTTAGATTAACATGAACACACAACACATAGCAGGTGGGGGATGGGAGGTGGCGCTGGTAGCCCAGCCTGCTCTCCAGGAAACATTATTAAATTTCACAGAAATCCCCCACTCTTGAATTTGAGTCAGTTTAACCCATTAACAAAAATGAAGAGTTCATTTCAGTACACATTAAAGGTGCAGTCTTGGATTTGAATAATTCTAATATATTTATTTGCGAATGTTAATGTTCCCCTACAGTAGATTAAAATAAATACGTTTGGGTTGATGTTATACTACTATGGTCCAGTAAATGGGAACCAAATACATGACTTAGATAGCCTGATTGCCATCAACTTTCAAAGCTCTGTGAAACTTTGGTCTGACCAAGAGCCTGTACAACAAATGTTTCCGTAAGCGCATGATTGACCTAGCCTGGCACGCCCTTCCAGTTTTTGTGACACTATAAGAACATGGCAATGTTGATTGATAGCATAGAATTAGCTGTCATTCTGTAGGTTTTCTTTTAATTTGAGGTGGTTTCCTACTCCCACCCCCAGAACTACATGATGCATATTTTAAATGGCTGTTCAGAATAAAAACTTGCATTTATTCACTCTTATACGACTATATGTCACCTGAATTAATTTGGAAACGGTATCAATATAAATTCTCTAAAGTATACCTCAAACAGGGGCAAAAAGTAGCCTGGTGTCCCTTTAACCCCGATATTGATACGATGGAACGTCAGGGCCAGTCATAGGCAATCTGAGGTAATCAACAGTAATTTTGGGGTTCAATCTCAACAAGAGTGGTTACATGTATGTGTGTTTTGGCGACAGATTTGAAACGATACGATTCTTTCCATTGTTGCCGCAATTACGACTGAGTCTGACTGAATCAAACATGTTTGATATTTGTTTAATTGGTTCCTTCAATGGTTGCCATGATACCAACCATGACAATAATATTCCAACAACTCCGTCTTTTGTGCTCTTAAACAACTCCCTGTCTTCCCACATTGGGTCTGTAGGTTTGGCTCACTCGATTCCGTTCTAATCCTAAAAAAAACTGAGAAAATTGGTCTGTTCTCAGCTCAACATGTCAGATCAAGGACTGCACCTTTAAAAAAACCACACCGATAAGCTTTAGTTTTAACACCCAGATCACACAAGTAGTCTAACAAATAAGAACATTCAATAAGATCACCCCCACTATGTGCTTTGGCTTCTGTGGCTTTCTGTTCAAGCTGGTTGTATAACCTCTTCAGTACTTACATCGACAAGGCCCTGCGCAACGCCCTACAGAAGCAGGTAAGAGAGTTCGGAGAGGGAGGGGAGGGGAGGAACAGCAAGCCTCTTTGTGTGGCCATAAACTCAATCACAGTAATCACATTTTTCTTTACCCCTCATCACATGCATTTACCTAACTTGTGTGAACTAACGGCTCACGCTTTCAGATTTGCCCTCTAGTGTCAGACGCCGTTGCAGAACTCAATCCCCACCTGAAGACTTTAAATGGTAAGACAACAACTGTGCAATTAGTGGAATATAATTACATACAGTACATACCGTGTATACAATATAAATATGTAATGTAATGTATGGAGTGACATTATGCCATGACATTATGAGTACATTTAGGCACTCGATGTGATTGGTCTATAATGTTTTTCTCCCCCCCTCCCTCAATAACAAGTCCTGGCACGGGTGGATAAGTATGCTGAAATAGAGTATTCGATGGTTGCATCTCCAGTCGTCTCCAAATCCTTTGTCGACTTCAGCCTAAAGGTGATTTCACAGCATTCACTAAAAGTGCTGTCTGAGTCCTTAATAAAATGTGAAGGAATAAATATAATATTGAAAGAACAACCTCTGAGCAGGGTGAAGGAGGGGCTTGACATAAGCTTCTGACCCTGTGGTTATTTAAGTGACCAATTGATTCATTCATTCATTTATTCATTCAATAATGACCAGGGGGAGTTTTACAACATCGGCAAGCACAAGGAGCCCCCGTTCTCCCCACCTGTCTTCGCCCTGCCTCCGCAAGTCAACAACATGCTCTACATCGGCGTCTCATCCTACACCGCCAACTCTGCAGCCTTCGTCTACCACAACGCAGGGGCCTTCAATCTCTTCATCACCGATGACATGGTGAGCAGGTTTTAGATAGCCCAAGCTCAAGTGGAAGTCAACTTTATGATGAACCATTAATAAAGCCACATATGATGTATGTAACTGCACCAAATATGCATCCATAGACAAACTGTTTTCCCATTTTACAAAATCAACTGTTACTGTAATCTCAAGTTACTGTAACAACAAGGGAGATACTGATGACTCAGATATTCTGTGATGTTTACATAAAATGAATTGAATAATTTAAAAATATGGTCTGGATTTAATCTGATGTTGTAAATGACAGAGTGGTGTAAAGTAATTTCCTTGACCGATGGCTCAACTTGCCTGTTTCTGCTTTTCCAGATTCCCCCTAGTTCCCCAATCAGACTCAATACCCGGACGTTTGGAGCGTTCATCCCACAGGTAACGTCACTTCTCACTGCTCCAGGCCCAAAAACCAGACAGCATCTCCCTCTTAATCTGTATCACAGACACAAGAAACACACAAACTCATATTGGTCAGAATGTAGAAGTTACTGTTGTGAGTGCATCTTATGGGACACTTAAATTATGCATTACATATATTGAATGTAGCAGCAGTAGGTGGCTCTACCTCTTGTTCTTGCTTGAAGTAAAAAAAAAAAAAAATAATGAAAAAAACTCTATCTTCTTCTCAGACATCAAATAAATACCCCTGTGAGTGTAAACATACTGCTCACTGACAGACTGTGCAAAGTTCATGACAAAGTTCCACACTATCTGCCTGAATCTCTGTAACCCTCACTGTGTAGCCTGCACACAATGCTATGGTTTCTTTCTTTATTTGATTGATTTATTGCCATGTAAGCAAGAAAAGGCTCTTTCATCTATTATGATACATTTGATAATATTACATGTCAATAAAAAAAAACAATCCAAATGTTTGTTTTTTTAACGTCATTTCATTATGGGTTCAAAAAATTCTAAATGCTATACTAGGATACAATGTGAACAAAGCCTCACCTTTTCTCCAGCTCGCCAAGCAGTATCCCGGCATGATGATGAAGCTGTTGGTGAAGACCACCAAGGAGCCGGCCATCAGCTTCGCGCTCAACAACGTCACCCTGCAGGCCACAGGCACGGTGACGGCCTACGTCATCCAGCCCAACACCACCCTCGCCCCGCTCTTCATCCTCAACATGGTGAGTGCGGAGCAGGGGTCTCAATCCCAGAAAGTTTTACTGTGCTGCCTACTACAGCTCCGTTTTTAGAAGCACATCTTTTTTTGTGTTTGGAGACATTTCAACAAGCTGGATTCTGTGGTCGTTTAAGCATAATTAAGCATAAAAAATATTAAATGAAATAAAATGGATAAAAAAAATATCTGTAGAACTTATGTTTAGTCTGGAGCTCAAACTCAGTGATGCATTTACATTCTCTAAATATTGTAAGTAGTTACATTCTCTACATTTGTAGAATTTGATTAATGTACTGTAGGCCCAAATGAAGTGTAAGGATGTCTAAACAGAGCTTTAACTTGCTGTTGCTGTCCTCAGTTGAGTCACTGAATGAATGTACACAATGTATTAATAACATTAGTTGAATTTGCTGGTCCTAAGGTACAAAAATGGTACAAATTTGTCCTAAAAAAAAGCTAAGCACACATATTCCATACCATGTGTGATTTCGTGCACACACAGTATACCATTAACCCAAACACATTTTGTATGGGGATGTAGTATGAATGAAAAAAATCCGGTGCAATAAGGTTGAAAAGCTAGCAGCTCCCACATCCTCTCAAGTTTTCCCAAGCCCATGCCGACTCTCCTGTCTCTCTCTCTCTCTCTCAGGAAGCCAGTGTGAGTGCTCACATCTACGTGACCGGGGTGAAACTAGCGGGCTCAGTCAGCCTCAACAGGTACGTCTGACTTTCAGGTCTCATGCCCACCCAGACGCCCACTGGGGAAATGGGAGAATAATTCCGAGCCTGTCAAGTCCTGAAATATGTAGCCAAATATCTCTCTCTCTCTCTGCCTTCCTCAGAATGGATATGGCTCTCGGGGCTAGCTATGTGGGGCCTTTTCAGGTGAGTTAAGGACAAGGGTGAAGAAATCACTGTCAGTTTTGTATAAAATTCAATATATTAAGCTATGAAAAAATGACTTTTCACTTTTTAATAGTGTAATAGTCGTTAATAAAAATAACCCTAATGCTGTATCCCACAGGTTAAATCTCTAGATAACATCTTTCTGATGGTTCTGAAGGTTGCCGTGCTCCCTAAAATCAATGGTGAGTGTTTCTTACCCAGAAACAGTGCAGCTATTTGTCTCCAGAACAGTGATCTATTGGTGTGCTGCTCCAGGAGGAAAAAAATGATAAAATCGTCAAATCCCTCTCGTATTTCTCTCCCCCTCAAGCTCATCTGCAGCAAGGCTACCCTCTGCCTGCAATCGGAAAGATGAACCTTGTCAACACTCAGCTGCAAGTCTTGAAGGTGAGCCGCCTTCTTCTAAATCTCCTATAGAAGGAGAGCAATCCTTTATTTAGGATTTTTATTTTGTCCTTATAAGTCCTTAAATCCGTTTTTATGCTAGGCAGTAAACATTTTTATTTACAAAGTCTATATAAATTTAATTTAAAACAAAACAAAACAAAAAAAAAACAAATGTGTGGTGGTGAGAAAATTTCAAAGTGCTGACATGTTAATAATGTGCTCTCCCCTCTCAGGACTACATGCTGATTGGAACAGATGTTGTGTTCAGAGGATGAGTCAGTCGCTCTCTCGTTCCCTCTATCTCTCCGTTCCTTATCCCTCCATCCTATTCCGACCCCCAACTCAGCAAAGTCTTCTCTGCACATCGCATCAGGGTGTAATTAATGACTGCCAAGGACTGGGGTCTGTGCACACAACAGTGGTCTTTTTATAAACAACGTATGCATTTCTTCTACTGTACATTCTTTTGTCGCTGTAGGTCTGTGCCCTTCATGTTCAAGAATTACAATAAATACATTTGGGTTTTTAACTATTCCCTCTTCTGATTGCCTTTTTTCCCCTTTGTAAGGGAACATTTTGATCTCACACACTCTCCCAGCACACTCTCCCAATTAGTCCGAATGTCCACAGACATTGTGTTAGCCACGGGTTTGAACATGGAGATCATCAGGAATCACAGAGGTAAGGAGCCGCTGCTTCTCTGAAGCGCTGAGACAGGATTCGGATGAGCAGGCAGTGGCCTCGCTTAAGCTGGTGCGGCACAGAGGATAACCTCTCATACTCTGGGAATTGGCTGAGGTAATCTGCAATAAAATATTATAAAAACTGTTCAGAACAGTAATGGCTATCATGAAAACATTTGGAAAGCACATGTTAAAATCACATTTATTGGCCATCATCACATTGACAGTGTTTAGCCGTGATCATAATATTAAAAATCTCTCAATAAATGTTAACGGGTCACAATTAATTGGTTTTCTTCATATAAGCATATAAAAAGCATAGAAAGGACTGTAGCCTAAATGCACATGCTACAAAATTTCATTTTGCACCCTTTAAAACGGCTTTTACAGTACATATAATGCTCTTTCTCAGACCATTAGGACACTCTTTACTGTATAAGATAGAAATAAACCAGAGAGAACACTCATACCTTGACCAGGACGTAGTCTCCTAGCTTAATGGGCTCCGCGCAGGACCCAGTGTCCATGGCAGGAACTTCCTGTTTAGGGAAGATGACTTTCACATTCCCATCACTCCTGCCAGAGAGCTCCTGTGCTGATCGTTTACTCTCCTGAAAGACCAGACAATGACCCATAGAGGCAATAGTGTCAGCAGAACCCCTTTACCACATCACATGCTACAGGTTGCTTCTCCAAAATGTTGCACAACAAGACTGATTTGTCAAGCCATGTCCTCAGTAAGTAAGGACGTGAAATTTGAGTCAATGTTGTACAATACTGTTGCTTTAACTTTCTGAAACTGAAATTTCATTAAGGCTTAGCAATGCTTTATTCACTGCATAAGTCTACTACAAAAAAAACAATAAAATCAGGAAAATATAAAGTTCAAATGCACTACAGTATACACAGTACAATTTATAATCTAAGATTAATTTTTTAATTAATTAAACCCCTTGTTTCAAGTCTGTGTCATTTTTTGCTTAATAACAATCAATTATTCTTTTTAACTATACTTTAATTTCAATACACTGATTTAGGAAAATATGCTAAGGTTAATTACTAATGCTAATTTGAAGGGCAATGCATGGGAAAACATATCTATTTCCTCAACCAACCATTTACATTATATCATAATCTGATTGTGCTTTGTTATAAGCAATGTATTATAAGTTTCTATCTGCGGTTTATACATCACATGGGTGGGGGTAAATACAGGTTTGGGTTTGGAGACAGAGGCTGAATCCCAATGTCCATTAAGCCCTGAACCCTTTAAGACTAAACTGGCCTGGACTGGCCATTCACAAGGCAGACTCATTATAGTTAAGTCTTTGAGGGTTCAGGACTAAGGGCTTAGTGGTGACATTGAGATTCAGTCAGACAGTGATTCCAGTGAGGGGCAGCAGAGACAAAGTAGAGTAACTCTGACCTCTACTGGCTCTGCTGTGTCTGGGTGTAGTACTCACTCCCTCCACCAGGACAAGTTGAGTGCTGCCAATGAGACTCCTGTTGACGTGGGCTGCCTCCTCTCGAAACACATCGATCAGCTCCTGCAGTCGTCGCTGTTTCACCTCCGGTGGCACGTCGTCTTGAAGACGGTGGTACGCATGGGTTTTCTGGATATTGTTCATTACGAACACATTTATATTTACAGAAAAAAATATTAGAAATTTAAAAGATATTTAGATTTCTAAATCAACGAGCTACATTGACTTTTCAAGTATTGATGAGCAAAGTATATTCTCACTATGCCTCATAAATTAATTTATCTAGCAAAAACAACATGCTGTGCTGTGTGCATGCAAAACAAAGAAGCATATCTGTGTGGGTCTCACCTTCCTCATGCTGTAGGCGAAGAGGAAGCCCACGTTGTAGCGCACGGCTCTGAGGAGAGAGAGGGACTCCAGGTGGTCCTCCTCAGTCTCCCCACAGAAGCCAGCGATGAAGTCACTGCTCAGGCTCACCTCTGCCAACACACACACACATACCCATACACCACACACACACACACAGTAATATTGCATAACAAGTTATTAAAGGCCAACTCCTGCACAGACACAGAGACCAGAGAAATTGTGGGTATTTCTCAATCAACTACACCCTGTTTAGAAACCGTTCACTCTATATCCATTATACATGTATTCTCACATACAGTGTGATGTACAGTATAACCATAGAAGTAGTTGTGCCAAATTAAACACAGTTATAAACAAGTATATCTTGTCTAGACAGTCTTCATATAATAATATTTTTAATGGTAAAAAAAAAAAAGAATTATTCACCTGGAATAATGCTGCGAACATTTTCCACAAGTTGAAGATAGGCTTCTCTTGTGTACCTGTAATTTGTGGAGAAAAAAATCAATTGAATTACTCTGTCCTGTTGTGACAAAACACTGTACTCTCTCAATGCCACTTCAATCCAATAATCCAAAATTACTGAAATTACATTAATATTACACAAAGAAGTCAGACAGGCAGGACACTGTATTTAGTATTTTATGATTCACCAGTCTAGTATAAGATAGTCCCAAATGACAGAAATATTTTCACAGCAGTCTTGCACTATCTTGCACTTTGCACTGAAATGTCTCAAAAACTTTTTGATTAAAAAACAAACAAACAAACAAAAAAAACAAACACTTAATACAGTGGCTTAAGAACACTTAAAAACGACTGGGCGCAGCTCTATTTCACACTTTCTAATAGTACACAAAGCCCATAGGAAATACCACAAGCTGTGACACCTAATAATATTAAACCACTGATGAGGGTATCAAACCACTGACTAAGCTGAGAAGACTTTGCTGGAGAAGGAGGAAGAGGGAAGAAGCTTTAATTTCTACTAAATCCCTAATCACCCTCCCAACAGACATCAATGGCCACGTTTACATGATCACAATAAACCGATAACTGTAATAAAAAACAAATATCTGTTCTCAGGTGTTTTACGTAAGAGATAACGTTCTGAAAGGTGGTCATTATTGTGGAATATTTCCCAACAGAGGGCTTCTAAATCCATCTGAAGGGACATGCTCCACGAGGATGACCGCCTCGCACAACATTATCCTGCTTATTACACAGCTACCTATTGGAGACATCAACATCACAATGAAGCATTATTTATCACTGCTTTCATTGTGACTTTAAGGATTAACATATATAATAGCATCCATAAAAAAGTAGTTTCAGTAGTAGTGTCGACTAACAGATCAGCTAATTGGTTAAGTCAATGTTCTGTTTAATTTTCCTTAACAGCGGCCTGTTATACTTAACGTCGGTCCATTATATAAATATCAGTCTGTAGAACTCTGCGAAGTCTTGACTTGAATGGATCATTCTACAGCATTATAGAGCCGTGGTGTAACCAAAAACAAAATGGTTTACGTGATTTGGTCAATTGTGGGAGCTATATTGCATTTTTACTCTAATTAGTAATTTTGTTGATTTTCTTTCTTTATTATTATGAATTTAATTACATTATTGGTAGCTTTATATTTTGATATATTTTCTGATTATTATTTCTATGATTTGGTAATATTTGTTTTCTAATTCATAGTTAATTTCTTTGCTTTATATTTAGTCTTTATTTGGTAAACTTATTAGTTGTAGTTTTTGGTTTTAGACACCTGGGGGTAGTGACGTGCACAGGTAAGGGTGGATATAGGTAGGAAGTGGCAGTTCACCTGTATGCACCTGGGTAGTGGGCACATGGTTTTTTACCAGCGTGAGAGATGCTTTGTTATCTGATGGAACCAACAATAAACCAACCTCAAGGATAAGTTTTTGCCTGGAAATTAAGTTATTTCTTACCTGCGTACAATACCTGCCCAGGGTGCCAGAAGTTGTCGTTTGCTTTATTTCATTTAAGTTTAATTTGATTTTGTTAAAAGTTTGTTTGACAAACGGCCACTACATCAAGTAAAAAACCCGCTCATGGATTAAAGAAGAAGAAAAAACTTTCCTTGGAAATACGATCCTTCGGATATTGGAATATCTCATGGGAAATAACATGGATTACTTTAATCATCGCTTGTGGGAGTCGTGAGATTGAGGCCTGGATCAGATTGAAGAAATCTCCAGTTGGTAACGTTAATGTTATGTGCACAATTGAAAACGCCGTATAGGACAACGGTGAGAAAAAAACTGTTTTATCAAGAAGCAAGTTACGGGAACTTATTGGACTGCTGTGCGCTTTGTTGGATTTGACGCAGCAGGCGGCCTTCATTCATAAAAAAAGTCTTGAGTAGGCCGCGTAGCTTGAATGAATGAAAAGGACTTGTTGTTTTAAAAATCAAGTTGATAACGTTGCCACTGTTTTGTATGCTCTGTCGCCTGACAGCAGACCCCGCTGTTTTTTATTAAAAGGACAAATTAACGTTATAAGTTTGTAACGAAATGAGCAATGAAGAAGCTGTAACGTTACCTGAAGAGGAAAGGCATGAATCTAAACGGTCCATTAAATTAACCTCTAAAGGAGTGTGCTTTTATATACAAACATGTCAAGAAAAACGCACTGCAAAAACTAAACAGGCTAAAAAGCTTATGGATAAAATCCGTGCGCTAATGGAATCAAATGATAATGCCAACGCAGTGAACGCTCAGCTGGCATTGATCATTAAATGTTGTAAAGATGCACGCGACATACATGAAACTTTTATGGAACTGCCTTTACCAGAAGATAATGAAAAACTTAACACTAAAAATAAGACCTTTGAGGAAAAGATGAAAGCATGTCATGCATTTGTTGAAGAAGTAAAAGAGTGGCTGTCTAAAAGCGGTAATGCGTATTCGCAGCCAAAGGAACCTCCTGGCGCAGAACACGATGATGATGATAATGCTGATGATGATGGAATAAAACCTGATGATAGTGTTTCTAATGTCCTAAGTGTGAAAACAAGTTCTGTAAATTCACGCACATCCCGTGTATCAAAGACTTCCATGGCACGCATTGAGGCAGAAGCCGAGAGAGCTGCTCTTCTCAAACGCACCGAAGCCCTAAAAAAGAAACATCGCATTGAAGCGCAGGAAGAAAATCTCCGTAGAGAAAAGGAGCAACTAGCGCTTGAGACTGATCTCGCGGCAACAACTGCAAAGCTTCAGGTTTTAGAAATGAACTCCTCGCTGTGTGGGTCAATTCGACCTGATGGAATGAACTCTTATTTGGAACGGAGTAGAGCTCAAAAGTCCATCGGTTTAAATCCTCAGGCGAATGCTTTTGTTCCACATGAAATTCGTATTCCTGCCCCTCCTGATCCTGAAACAGTCGTTAGGCCAAAACAAAAAAATGCTGTGCAAATGAATAGAATGCCATCTGAGCCTGAAGCCTCATATCTACAAACACAGACTGTTCATGAATGTCAAATTGGGCCTACATTAAATTCCCAAATACAGACTGGTAACAATCAAAATGACATGGTGAGCATTATGCAAAAACAAAATGAAATCACTGCACTTTTGGTTCAGCAAAATGTATCTTCGGTTCTCCCTGTAAGAAATCTCCCTGTTTTTGATGGAGACCCTCTCCAATATAAGTCCTTTATTAGAGCCTTTGAAAATGGAGTGGAGAAGAAAACGAATAATCTGACTGACTGTTTGCACTTCTTGGAACAGTACACTAGGGGGCAGCCTAAAGATCTCGTGCATAGCTGTCAGCATTTACCTCCAGAACAAGGCTATCAAAGAGCCAAGACACTCCTTGCACAGCATTTTGGAGATGAACATAAAATAGCATCTGCCTATATGGAAAAAATATTCAATTGGACACCTGTTAAAAATGAAGATGTAGAAGGATTACAATCATTCGCTCTGTTTCTTCGAGGGTGTTCAAACCTAACGGAACAAGTGATGTATATGAGAGACCTGGACTTACCGTCTAACATGCGGAGTATCATCTTAAAACTTCCTTACAAATTGAGAGAAAAATGGAGGAATACTGCCTGTGATTTGCAAGAAAGAAGGGGACAGAGGGTTACCTTTATTGACCTTGTAAATTTTATTGAGAGACAGGTGAAAATAGTTTTAGATCCAGTTTTTGGAAACATTCAAGATCCCCAGCCTACTAACATCAAGGCCTCTAGTAGCAGCCAGCCAATTCAAAGAAGAAAAGGAAGCAGCTATGCCACAAATGTTACTTCTGTGAGGGAAGACACTATAGCACAGCCTGTAGGACATAAGAATAAAACGCACTCCACTCATTGCTGTCTGTTTTGTCTGCAGAAGAACCACACACTGGATCAGTGCTCACAGTTTAAAGCCAAAGTACATCGGGAGAAGATCAGCTTCATCAAAGAAAAGGGTATTTGTTTTGGATGTCTGAAAGTAGGTCATACAAGCAAAGACTGCAGGAGTCGATTGGACTGCCATGTATGCCACCAGAAACACCCTGGAGCCCTCCATATAGAAAGACAGGATAAAGGCACATCCGTCTTCGAGCAAGCCGAACATTCCCCAAGTCCTCCAAGCGTTTCAGCTGTAAACTCCCAGACGTGTGGCCATATTGGGGCCGGTGTGGAAGATGAGTCCACCTTTTCTATTGTTGCAGTAAAGGTCAGGAGTAAACTGACTAACAAGACCATACAGACATATGCCTTTTTGGACTCTGGCAGTTCTGGCACATTTTGTACAGAAGCCATGGCAAAAAGATTGAATTTGAGAGGTAAGAAGACAAGCATCCTGTTAAGAACAATGGGCCAACAAAAGGTTGTGAATGCTCATGTTTTATCAGGTCTTGAAGTGTCTGGCATGGGTGTTGAAGATTTTATAGAGCTTCCTGATGTTTTGACTCAAAGAACAATGCCTGTGTCCACTTTAAACATTCCACAACAAGCAGATATTGATTTATGGCCGCATCTGATGAATGTAAAGCTCCATGACATTCATGCAAATGTTGATCTGCTTATAGGAACTGACGCCCCTAAGGTCTTGGAGCCATGGGAAGTGATAAATAGCCAGAATGAAGGGCCATATGCTGTCAGAACCAGGGTTGGCTGGATCATTAATGGTCCTCTTCATGGCGGAAGATGCAGAAGTAAGAGTGGCTATCCTTCTGTAACAGCAAACCGCATCTCTGTTGAACACCTGCAAGAAATGATTGTAAAACAATATAATCGCGACTTCAATGAGAGATCATCAGAAGAACAGATTGAAATGTCAAGAGAAGACCTCCTGAATGGAAGGAGATGGATGATGGGACCTGACTTCCTCTACAAGCCCAAGGATGAGTGGCCTAAATTGGACGTGGATCTTCGGGTGATTCCTGGCACTGACCTCGAGATCAAAAAGGACTTGACCGTGAATGCTGCTGTTAAAGACACCGACAATCCTGTGAGACACCTGATCCATTACTTTTCATCCTGGAGTAGACTGCGAGTGGCTGTAGCCTGGCTTCTTAAGTTCAGAGAGACACTTGTGTTATTGGGACATAAGAGAAAGGAGCTGTGCGCTGCTGCTGACCTCAGTATGGAGAATCCAGACAGTCAACAACAGGTGGAAAGCCAAATGCAGAGCTTTAAGGCTAAACTCAAAGGCCAGAGTCTGACGCCTCAAGATGTTACTAGGGCAGAGCTGTCAGTCATCCAGTATCCAGTGCAACATGAAAGGTTTAAGGATGAAATCACCTTGCTTCGATAGTGGTGTTAAAACCATATCCAAAGACAGTCCGCTGTACAGACTGGACCCGGCGATGGAAGGTGAGATCCTCAGAGTTGGAGGCCGGCTGGGTAAAGCCTCACTGCCAATGGAATCCAAGCGTCCTGCTATTCTCTCCAAAGACCTGCATGTATCAACCTTAATTCTGCGCCACATTCATCAGCAGCTAGGTCATGCTGGAAGAAATTACATGTTATCCAGTTTAATGCGGAAGTATTGGATCATAAATGCGAACTCTGCTGCCAGAAAGGTAATATCAGAGTGTGTTGTTTGCAGACGCAACAGAGGAAGACTCCTTGAACAAAAGATGGCAGACTTACCTGTCGAGAGAGTGTTGCCTGATGAAGCCCCCTTCACGCATGTTGGAATTGAGTATTTTGGGCCCATTGAAGTTAGACGAGGCCCTGTCTCAACTTTCAGGTCTGACAACGGGACCAACTTTGTTGGAGCCAGCCGTGAGCTCAAGGAGAATCTGGTGGCTCTGAATCATGACAAGATCCAAAAGCTGGAAAAAGGTGGAAACAGATACAGTACATGGCTGAACTCTTCTGGAAGAGGTGGGTTTCTGAGTACCTGCCATTAATGCAACAGAGACAGAAATGGGCAGCAATAAGAAGAAACCTCATACCCGGAGATGTTGTTCTTGTGGCAGACGCTACAGCTCCGAGAGGCTCTTGGATGATGGGAAAGGTCTTGGAAGTCAGACCAGATGTGAATGGCCATGTGCGCTCTGTGCGCCTCCAAACGAAGACCAGTGTCCTTGAGAGGCCTGTGACGAAGCTGTGCCTGCTGCTGGAGGCGGCAGTGTGACCGCATGGACTCTCTCTCTCTCTCTCTCTCTCTCTCTCTCTCTCTCTCTCTCTCTCTCTCTCTCTCTCTCTCTCTCTCTCTCTCTCTCTCTCTCTCTCTCTCTCTCTCTCTCTCTCTCTCTCTCTCTCTCTCTCTCTCAGCTTATTAACAGCTTTCTTTGCAGTTGCGGCAAAGAAGACATCTACTGTATGCATGAGATAGTCAGAATGCATGCTTACATATAGCTCCTTTCTTTGAATTTAGTAATTGTGGTAATGCACAATTAGGGGCCGGAGTGTGGGAGCTATATTGCATTTTTACTCTAATTAGTAATTTTGTTGATTTTCTTTCTTTATTATTATGAATTTAATTACATTATTGGTAGCTTTATATTTTGATATATTTTCTGATTATTATTTCTATTATTTGGTAATATTTGTTTTCTAATTCATAGTTAATTTCTTTGCTTTATATTTAGTCTTTATTTGGTAAACTTATTAGTTGTAGTTTTTGGTTTTAGACACCTGGGGGTAGTGACGTGCACAGGTAAGGGTGGATATAGGTAGGAAGTGGCAGTTCACCTGTATGCACCTGGGTAGTGGGCACATGGTTTTTTACCAGCGTGAGAGATGCTTTGTTATCTGATGGAACCAACAATAAACCAACCTCAAGGATAAGTTTTTGCCTGGAAATTAAGTTATTTCTTACCTGCGTACAATACCTGCCCAGGGTGCCAGAAGTTGTCGTTTGCTTTATTTCATTTAAGTTTAATTTGATTTTGTTAAAAGTTTGTTTGACAAACGGCCACTACAGTCAATTGTTAATATATATCTTCAAGTCTGTAATTTGTCCTGCACAGGCACAGATACAAAAGAACAGAATGAACCTGATAAAGGTGTATGAGAGAAATACTGTATGAGAGAAATACTGTATGAGACTCTAGGTGTGTTAAGCAGATTTTTCATAAACCAATTACAGCGGTAATCAGATAATGCCTACCTGTTTATTGTGTTTACATGAGCACTTGAATAATCAGGTAACTAGAATAACCTCTTAAGGATGAGTGTTTCTTTGGTGTGACTGTAAACATGCTCACTGATTGAAGAACACAGGGAGGGGAGGCTCTAAAGAAGGGGAGTTATAGGGAGGTTACACTAGATGCGTTCAGTCAAGACTTACCTGCCGTAACAATTAGCTTCCATTGTAAACAATGGAACTGGCTACACTAGACACGACAGCACAGCCAACATTCTTAAAAAATTCACCATTCATTTAAATGTGCTTTTGACAGAACTTGATTTAACACTTCTGTAACGCATCCAGTGTAGCCCTAGGGATAGTGAGACGTGAGGAGAGGAAGAATCTGTGGGAATGGAGGAAGGAGGAGTTAGGAGTGCCTGACCCGCGGCGCATGGCCTGGAGCACACGGCTGCTGCCGCTCTGTGCCGGCAGGTGGATCTGCTTGCAGATGTTCCCACGCTCCTGGATCAGTTGCAGCACCTGCACACACCAGGGCAGGACACATTTATTTGCGTTACACGGAAATTACACAAACAAAAACAATAGACATACTGTAAATCTGAGACCAGTCTACAATGGGAACGTATTGCCTCATTTAAGATATACACTAGCAATAGACTGCTCGATACAGAAAATATTTTGTATTCTGTACACCGCGGTCTTTGGTCATATCTGGTGGTACACCTAACTGAATCATTCGCAAAATATCACATTTTCACTCTCATGCAGTGAGTATGAAGGCAATGTCTCTTATATGGCCAGATATCATAAGCAATATAAGAACCAGTACCTGTAATGTGATTACAATATTGACAAAAGGATTACCATAGGACCACAAAATGTGGAACATCCTTTATGTTGCTGAAACTGGTTGAAATGAGATTGCAGAAGCCTCATTTCCTGATGCAACATTTTGGGTCGACCTGACCTGCCTCCATGATGGGCATCTACCTCACCAGACCATTGCATCAGCCTAAGCAACTCCTAGGAGTTCATTTCAGTTTGTCTGTGGGGTTTTATCTCAACAAAATCTTCCTCTGCACATAAACAGAAGTTGTTTTCCTTGGATTATTCAAAGTGAGTCAAACCTTAGTCCTGTTGTTTCACATTGCCATGTGCTGTTTGTACGTAAGAGAACAACGTGATTTGGTGCGAAATGGTAGCTAAAGTTAAATGATGAGGGCCAGGAAGTTTTCTTTCTTATGCCCACATCTCTTAGTGATATCTGTCAGTTCAAAAGTTTGATCTACGTTGTAATAAATGCTGTTATTCTTATATCTCAAAGAGCATGGGCTGATTGACTGCAGATTTTCCCTTTAAGATTCTTGATGTAGCCGGTGACGGTCCGCACCGCACGGGTCTCGAACCCACCACCCCACAAGCTACAAACTCCCGGCGTGGGAGTGGAACGCTCTAACCAACTGAGCTAAAAGCCCGAGCTTCTAACTCAGCATGTTAGAAGCGCTACACGTACTACCACCAAGCTAGCCGAGCTAGCTGGCCTCCGTTACACTCACCCTCCAAATCCTCACTCCCATCCGGGTCACGGCACCAATGTAGCCGGTGACGGTCCGTCTCGAACCCGCCACCCCGCAAGCTACAAACTCCCGGCGTGTGAGTGGAACGCTCTACCCACTGAGCTAAAAGCCCGAGCTTCTAAATCAGCGTGTTAGAAGCGCCCATGCAATTGGGTGATGAGGATTTACACGTACTACCGCCAAGCTAGCCGAGCTAGCTGGCCTCCGTTACATTGACACAACAGTCATTGCTTGGTACATTATATGGATGATGAATATACTGTATCTCAGTTGAACAGAAATGAGATGCATATCACTACATGACATATGCTGTATTCTGTAGACATGGCAGATTACCTCGTCTGGAAAGTCCTTTGGGTGGGGAGATGTGAAACGGACCCTCATGTTGGGATCGATGAGTGACACGCGGTCCAGCAGGTCAGCGAAACGCAGGCCTCCTTGACGGGTCCGATACACTGTGTTGAAGCCACGGCTGAGCCGAGTTGGGTCTGACCCGCAGAACTGCTGCTCAGATGTGTCCCGGTAGCTGTTCACGTTCTGGCCCAGAAGCGTGACCTCACGGATCCCCTGTGGGTTAAAAACAAGGCATAGCTCTATTTTGTGCTTTTTAACAGTACACAGGAAATACCACAAGCTCTAATTACTGGTTATATTAAACCACTAATGTGTCTAAGGCTGTGTCCGAAACAGGAAGGTAGTGACTTGACTGACTGACAGGAAGGTAGTGTCTTGACTGTCTACCTGTTATGGAAGGCATCAAGGCACTAAAAGCTAAAGCTTTGTTCCGGGCAAACTAGCTAGACGGCTAATAGCTGTTAGACTTTGAAGGCAGCATGCCAAAGAACATGGCTGAAGAGAGCAGTAAGCATGCCTCATGTCACCACCTGCTCTGAGAGGAGACGGACTTCTTCCAAGATGGAAGCCACAGGTCTGCTTCGCTCCCGGCCTCGTGTGAAGGGTACGATGCAGTAGCTGCACATGTTGTCACACCCCCTCATGATGGACCTGCAAGAGAAACATCAGGAACCCATCCAGTTATTATGGAAATCTATAGTATTCAAAATACACTTCGATTTCTGAAAATAAAATGGTTTCTTTTTTTTTCTTTTCTTTTTTTTTTTGAGTACACACACAAAAAAAAGACAAAGAGAATTTCTGATGTTACACCTAGTTCCGCGTAACTGTTTGATGTGAGTCTTCCAACAGCATTGTAAGGAGATGTTCCTTTGATCTCACTGTTGTGTTTCTCTATATTCCACCTTGACCACTGAGGAACTGGCACGTGTGTACACTGCACACTAACTACTGTTTCCTAATAATGTTCAAGAGAACTCCCCTTCCTTAACTTTTGTTTTAGACAGTTCTAACAAAGTTCCAAAACCTCGCATGTATTGCCACATGTACTTTCAACACAGTATAATACAAAGCCACTTATTTAAAAAACATCTTGCTCCAACTATACCCACCCCCCACACACACTCTCTTTCTCTCTCTATCTCTCTCACACACACACACATACACCCACACACACACACACACACACACACACACACTCTTTCCACTGCACTGTTATCACACTACTGCCCTCTCCTTTCTCCTGCCAATTTCCTGTTAGCAAGTTACACTTTAAGTTTTTTTTAAATGTGTGTAGATTTAATGTTAATCACTTTAGGTAAAAGTATCTGCTAAATTAATAAATATAAACATCATCCATGAAATGAGATTGTTTCAATTTTATGCAGCAATTTTATGCAGTGACTCACACAAAGGCACTGGGTCCTGTGGTGTGATGCACTGGCATGACGTCAGCATAGGTCTCCTCCAGGGAGAGAAGGACATTGCTGGCTCGTTGTCCACCACGGGCAAGAGCCAGCAACCGGGGGAGGTCCCTGTAAGCATCTGGGCCGGCCACAATATCCAGAAGCTTCTCCCGTTCCAGCAACTCTGATTTTAGACGCTCTGCCATGCAACCTGTGGTAAGCCATATAGACATAAAAGGTGCAGAAATAAACAAACGCACAACATACACTGATTTTTCATCAAAGCTGATTCCATCCCAATTAGATTTTCAGTTTTGATATTTTGTCAGTTTTGATATTAAGTCATTTGGGCTATATAGCCTTGACTACTTTACCCAAAAGTCCAATCTTCAGGGGACCCTGAGCTTTTGTTCGCTTCTTTTTGAGAGCAGTGAGCTGCTTAAGTCTATTCCAGATGGTTTGCTCGGCCTTCTCTCTAGAAACAAAAATGACAACAAATTGAAAACCCTTCAATGGCAGTCAGAGCATACATGTCTTCATATGCAATGACAATTGAGCATAGCAATGCCATGAAGTTCATAATTAACTTTTACCTGATTGAACATGTGACTAGGAGAACAACGTCTGCCTGAGAGAAAGATGAAGACATGCTTTCAGAAAACAAATGAGACCGAAATGAGACACTGATATTAACTCTCTCAATGTTTTTTTTTTCTTGTAACGTTACCTCTGTGGGTTCTTTGGCTCGTAGATACCCCTTCTTCTGCAGAATTGACCAAGCAATATCAGTATCGTTGACGTTCATCTGACAGCCATAGGTTTCAAAAAACACTGTTGAGCAATTGGAGTTTATGACAGTTATCCCGTTTTTCCCAGGGTTAAAATGTTTGGACATTTCCAAATAGATCAGATCATCTAAACAAAGTTAGCACGTTACCTTTCCTGGAATCTCCATAGATTGTGTCATCGGAAAGATATGAATGATGGTGGTCTGATTCCTCCTTAATGTTTGTCGATTTGTTACTGCCAGCTACATCTTTGATGAAGTCTTGAAAGCCTGGACCAGTTGCTAACTTTGCCTTAAATTCTTCTTTTGGTTTGACGTTAACTTTACTGTTGACTGGTGCACTCACAGAACAGCAAGAGCGGTGTGTTGACAGACTTGGTAGTGATAATAACTTTTGCAGGTTTAGCACTAACACTGTGGGTCTCATTCTGTAATTCTGACTACCAAGTTGTTGTTGTTGTTGTTGTTGTTGTTGTTGTTGTTGTGAGACGATTCAACGTTTGCTTAATTAAACAACCAAATTGTTTATATCCATTGCCTTTCTTCTAACGTTAACGTTACTGTCAATGGGCAAGATGGGCGATCAGCACACTGGAGAATAGTCCATTCTTGTCTGTCGGACTAGTATTTAATTAATAGACCTAGATCTTAATAGCAGTCAGTCCAATATGTTTGAATGCCTGGAGATATAGATAAATAACTGAATTAACTTTAACCATAAACAGAGGGCTCACCTTAAAGACATCGGTCACCCCTTGAAGCTAGTGCTGTTCCGACACTTAAAACGTTCCCTCTGAGTACAAAAGAAGGGGTAACAAGGTTCCAACTGTGTTGTAAGCTTGCAAAAAGGCTTTCATTTCATACTGATAATTGTTCTAAAATTTACAAAGACGTAAACAGAGTATAAAGTGTATGGCGTTTTGGCATCTGTGTCTGAGTGTTGAGTGCGTGTGTGTGTGTGTGTGTGTGTGTGTGTGTGTGTGTGTGTGTGTGTGAGAGAGAGAGAGAGAGAGAGAGAGAGAGAGAGAGAGAGAGAGAGAGAGAGAGAGAGAGATTTCAATCACATCTTCTCTTCAAGAGATTGGATATAGGAAGTTAGAGTGTATGGATGATCTCTCAAGTCCTGTGGTTGGCAGGTTTATGAGTGCAGCCAGTGTAGGAGTGGTTGAATCCACACTAAAAAAAAAAAAAAAAAAAAAATCTCCGATCCTGGTAACTGGGGCCACACAACTGCACTTATCATCTGGGAGTCTGAAGATGATCTGCAGTACAGAAAGTACTGACCACGAATGATACCGCTCAACCAATTTTCACATACAGGAGTGTTGGCAATATTGCACCGCTTTGATAGTCTACTCTGGTAAGTACATTTTAGCTTTGATTACTTTCATATTTTACTCTTTAGGAACCACGGTGCATTTATTCAGTTAAACGGAGTCTACATATGCCTGATTTATTCATTTAACTAAGTATATGCTTTTATCTATTTTGTTAACTACATAACCTAAGTGTGGAGTTAGTTTTCCTCTTGGACAACCAGAAATTATGACTTATTTATGTTGTACTGCATGGCATCTGCATGCCTTTTTGAGTAAACACAATTTAATAGTCTACAAACAAATCCAATATTCTACTAAGGAACACTGTTCATACTTAATTATATAATGGCAATTACTGTTGTAATAACCGTAATTCCCATATCCTCTGCAGTTATATCCGAGCAAGTGCAGAAACCTAGCATCAGCAGTTTTTGTAATGTAATTTTGACCCTGTCGTTTCTTCCCAGTTTTCCCTCCAGAACTGTCCAGAAATGATGGAGAGGACTGCACTACTGGCTTTGTGCTGTCTGCTGATGCCAATCTCCTGTTCTCCCCTGTATCCATCACTCAAGTAAGTCATGAGACACAATTAAAGACTAACACCTCGATTGTATTTCAGCAAAGAGATATACAATTCTGACCATAATGGCTTATTGTAAGTGAATAAGTAATTTTATTCATTTATAATGACTTTTTTTCCATTTACTTTTTTAGCTATGGCAAAGGCAAAATCACTATTGTTTGATTACAGCATTCACCATATAGATCTACAGTTATAAATAAAATAATAATTTACATGTTTGTGTTAGGCAGTGTTTTTTGTATTTGTGTTGGGCAATGTTTTTACACATTGTATTTGCTAACATTTTAAGACTTTCCTATTATTTTCTGTCATTTTTCGTGTTTATGCAAAAAGTATCTGTGCATTTTATATATAAAAAAGGGCCAAAATCATTATTAAATTATGTGTTATAGCAGTCTAATAGTCTCAAATCACTGATAACAAATTGAACACAATTCAGAACGTTGCTCATATCTACAATTCCTAGAATGAGACAACCACCGTGGCTTTTTTTTTCAGCCATTGTGTGGATCCTATGCTGCACACAATATACGCCTTGTCCAGAGACTGTGGAGGCATAGCCTCAATTTCTACACTCCACCAAGGTTGAGTGATGACAGAGCCCCTCAAAGTGAAAGCCCTGACGTTCACTCAGAGGCCAGTTAAACAGAGAGCGGACAAAAGGATGAGGTTTTGACGGTGGACAAAGCCTGGACACAGTTGTGTGATGTGTATGATATTCAAATATAGCTCTATCCAAGGTCACAAGAGCAGTCAGAGGCTTTTCTATACTGCTGTTTTGCACTCAAAGGTCAGCATGGCCATTCCATGGGTCAAGGCATTTAGATAAAAGAAAGAATACATTTTGTTTCATGTTTAAATTCTTCGATATATCTATCAGAATGTCAAATATATGACATGTAGGGACATTCTTCAGAGTCCTCGACTTGTCTAGACATTTAAATAATAAAGACCAAGCCTGCTCACCATTGCTCACCTGTGTGCCTTGACCTGCAGGTTTGGGCACAGGGCTACATCTATCTTAATGAGTTCCACGTTGGAGGATCCTCTGCAGCTACCAAAAGCTGATTATAGTTCCTCTCAAACACAGGAGGCAGTATTTAGGTGAGTTTAAAATCATTAATAATTATAAACTGACAGAATTATATGTATTAAATATACTATGTGGTTTAGCTGTTAGATGGTGATTAATACCATCTCTTTTGGTTTATTTAAATACAAATGAAATGTAAATTTCAGATCTGGAAGACACGCAGATGCAATCTTCACAAATAGTTACAGGAAAGTTTTGGGTCAAATATCAGCCCGAAAGTTTCTTCAATCAGTCATGGGGAAAAGACTAGGGTACGCACAATAACATCTTAAATCTTTTTTTCCCACCTGCACATCAAGAAACCACAGTTAAAGTATGGTCTCATTTTTGTTGTTTTGTCGGTTAAGCAGAGAGGACAATGAACGCTTTGAGAAACGCCAATCAGGCATTTATGAGGACACCTTCAAACAAGACCTAACGGCCATCGAGAAAGAGGAGAGGTATCGGGGTCATGATCAGGACATTCAGAGGCTCAGGTACCTCGCTCTTCTCTCTACACTCAGTGTTTGAGCCCAACAGACTTGCAGTATTCTGTTCTGAACCCCTAAACTATTAAGGATACAGCTCCATACTGATTCAATCAGTGGCAGGCACATTTCCTTCTTGCAGGCATTTTCAGTTTCCAGTTTCATGAGCCTTTTGGGAGACGATCGTCATGACATCTGCTGTGGACCTAGTTGCTTCATGAGGAAATCTCTCTTTTTTTTAAGAAAAATTAACGGCGCTAAAAAAAAAAAAAGGAAAATCAACTCAGTCCTTCCACTGGTTTGAATAGTCTATTATTTTGTATGCAATTCAAAACTTTGTGCTGAATGTATGAAAATTGCACTGAATAAATACATAAGCGGTTTGAAGTCTACTGTTTTTATGCTTAAAACATTTTTGAAGACACAACCTATCTCTACATGATTGAATTATTATGTGGCATTTATAAAAATGTGAAGGACCTATTAATGTAATGTCAAAAAGGCCCAAGTATAATGATTGGTCAATTTACAAGCTGCTTAAGACAATTTGAAGGTCAGCAATCCACATAGCTTCTTTAAATGACTTACAAATAACAACAATACCAGAACATTCCACCCCATCCTTTTATTTAATTACAAAACATTGTCTGCCATTTTGACTGATGCATGTGATCGTGAGGTGTGTGGACAAGATTAATCTCTTCTCATATTGAGTTTTTTAGCTATTACCTGTTTGTAACGGATACACTGAGCAAATTCTTCAAAGTTTTTCATTTGACATGGGAAGAGATACCAATCCACTGATTCAGCAGATCGACACATGAACGCGCTCAAAATAACATCATATCCATTACAGACAACGTATTACCCAAAACAATCAAAATATCAAATTGTCTTTAGAAGGCCAATAATTTTAACCCCAATGTGAAAAGCAATAAAAAAAAAACGTCAACATTGTATTCATAGACTGACATTATATTACAGGCTTTAGTGGAAACATTATGGCCAAACGATGTCTATTCACAAGCATTTGTCAAGACACTTTCAAACTTCTCAATTTCACAATTGTACAGTGCATTCAGCTAGTAAAAAGTGGAAAACAACAATCAACTGCATTTTTTTCTGGATGACTGGATGACCAAAGCAAAAATGACGGGCTCAATGAGATTACACTCAACCAGAGACGGAGATAAGTGTTTAACAAACATCTTGAGGTCTTGGACTCCATCGACTGAGTGCAATATGCTTCCATATGAATGACATTTAAATAAAACCTTTGACAAACTGAAGGATTCTTGTCTTCTGTAGAAATTTCTTGTTTATTTCCCCTCAAGTCTAAAAATAAAAAGGAAAGAACACATTAGTGGAAAAAAGGCTTTTTGAATTCTTAAAAAAAAACACTGAAAAAAACAAACAAAAAAAAACCATAAACAACAAAAAAACAAACAACAAAACGACACAACTTGCCATCCACATGGACAAAAACAACGTGTTATTCTCACAATGAAAACCAATCGCTTTCCACTGCATGCTTCTCACATCTATGACATACAATGACGCAAGACACAGATGATGCTTCCAATGTCATGGTTTAAGGTGAAACAGACCCTGCGTGGGTCCACTCCACTGATGACCTCTGACCCTTGACCCCTGACCCCTGAACACAAACAGTGTACCGACACCTCTGCATAATCCAGCAGAATGAATGGAAAAGGACTGGGGCAGGGCAAGGAGGAATCGTGTAGCTGGGGGGGTTGTAGCTTTTCACTCACACAATGACACATTTATGAGGTACAGAACCACACAGGCGGATGATCTGATATCACCAAGTAATTAAGAGTCCGGGATCAATGTCAAACTTGTTGCTCTGGATGAATGGGTTAGGATTAGGGTTAGGGTTAAGGTACATTGATCCAGGGCAAACGTTTGACGTTGATCCTGGACTCTTAAATACTTGGTGATATCAGATCTTGCCCACACAGGCACACACTGATCCAGAATGCAGCAACAACATGCCATGCAATGCAGGGCTTTTGGGGAGCGCATGGGTGATTGTGGGAGTAGGACGAGAGAGGGGGGTGAGGGGGGTGGAGTGGGGTGGGGCGGGGTTTGAAGCCTTACTTCAGCCTGGAAGACTGGGCTTTGATAAAAGCTCAGAGACTTTTTACCGCAGGCTCCTATACTTTGCCAACCTACTACTTTGTTCAGCAGCAATCCTGAAAGAGGACAACAGAGAGAGAGAAAGGGAGAAAGAGAGAGAAAGAGATAGAGAGAAGGAAGAAATAGAGAGACAAAAAGATAGGGAAGAGGGTACAGGTGGTTTAAGGAAACGATCGCTGCAGGGGATCAACAGCAAAGAGGTAAAGAGAAAGCGTGAAACCTGCATATGGGTGCCACACTGGAAAGGAAGAGGAATCTGCAGATGGCAGAGCATACCGGTACGGTATCACATACCTTACCCTGCTATTTAGACACAAAATAAAGACAGCAGGAGTCCAAGCATGTGAGTTTGGCAAGGCAAAACTTCACAATGGCGTCATACTGACCCCAATGTCACACAGGACACCCTCTTCGGTATATTCTGGGAGACCATTAATTAGAAATTAGCCAAGTGGTTGACCGGTGAAAGCCTATGGGTCCTTCCCTTACTCCCATAGGAGAGAGAGGTTTCATGGGGCAAACTCTTCACTGTGAGCCCTGGCCTGACTAACTTCCCCTGGGAGAGGGCTGAGGACGGAGGGAGGGCCATCCACGGCCTTCTCTGAAGTATGCCTCATACTGTAGGTCCCTAATGGGACAGCTAATTGATTTTGCACACAAAACTCCTGGAAACACTTTTCATCTGCTGATGCAGAAGTACCCTTTAAGCTAACTATTCATGAGATTTCAAATGCAGAATTCTGGTGACATCACATGAGGTTTCTTCCACTTTAATAAAACTATAGGGTCCAAACCAAGACTAAATCAATAATTATTTGTCTATGTCTAGGTGATGCGGTGTGTGTGTGTGTGTGTGTGTGTGTGTGTTACCTTTTGACTGCTTTTTGGGCCAGCATGCGGTTTCCAGCCAGGAATGTGAGGGTGCCAATAATGGCCAGATATTTAAGGGTCTGGAACATGTTGAGGTGGGTCCAGTAGACATACATCAGACCAAGCATGGCTGGGGGAGAAATAAAAACAAAACATGTAAATCTTGTCAGGTCATGCAATCACCACCTTGGTGTCCACTGATGAGTGAAAATATAGTGCAACAACGCATGCATAAAGATAAAAATAGTTGATATAAACATTGTCAGGAGTGAGTTACCAACATGCCCGTGGACTGCTACGATCAACCAATTGAACTCTGATGGGCCTATATTATAGGCTTAGGCTACTTCTTTTGTTTTTCTTTACTGTCATTACGTTCTGTTATGTGTTTTTTGTCTTCTTCTTTAAGCGCTTTGTGTTGCACACTGTGTAGTAAAAATGCGCTATATAAATAAAACTACCTTACCTTACCTTACCTTACCTAAGTAATTTTTCATGTATATTATGTATATGCTACATAAACCCAATATATGGTAATGCACTTCCATGTCTTGAAACAAAGAGAGAAATGAAATACAGAAGATGGAACATCTGGACTATGTGGCGCTCACCTGCATGACCTAAATGGAAAAGGATGGTGCTGGGAGACAGACTGAGGTTTGCAATGTTGGCTCCCAGTTTAAACCACTGCGACAAGAGAGAGAGAGAGAGAGAGAGAGAGAGAGAGAGAGAGAGAGAGAGAGAGAGAGAGAGAGAGAGAGAGAGAGAGAGAGAGAGAGAGAGAGAGAGAGAGAGAGAGAGAGAGAGAGAGAGAGAGAGAGAGAGAGAGAGAGAGCATAAAAACACAAGAGTGAGACAGAGCAGAGACAAACCGAGGCAGACAGGGATACCAAAATCATTTTGTGTTATTTTGCAGCATAACAAAAGACTAGAAAATAAAGCCGATACTTAGGAATAGAGCTTCTCACTGTGAGCATAAACACTCTAAGAAAAAAAAAAAAAAAAAGCTCCAAAACACTCATAGCACAAAGCTCTATTTATCCAGTGCTGTTTAATTACATATGGGGATGATGTCACATCAAATGTTTCACATAAAAGGTCTGAAAATAAATTATTTTGTCTGAAAAAAACAAACAAACAAAAAACCAACCGCCTCAGGGTTGCTTAACACTTGTGTGGAACGTAGGAATATTAAACAGGGGAGTGCAAACAAAAGCAGCTTACCAGAATGAGCAGTAACAGGAATGGCGAAAGCACAAGAGCAGTGAAGGTGGTGGACACCACATTGGGGGGCCTTTTCTCTGGCTCACGGAACAAGTGCTGTGGAGGAATAACAAGTAACATAACATGAGTCCACAACAATGCTACTCTACTGAGGCTGAAGCTTTGATACAGTACTGCTGGAACTGAGCTGATTTTCTACACCACTGACACTTTCCACCTTCCGAAACACACACACACACACACACACACACACACACACACACACAGACACAGACACACACACAGACACAGACACAGACAGTAAATGTGGACAGAGCTGGGTATCATCATTTTTCAACCAGTACCAGAATTTGGTACTACTTGTGTCATTTGTCAGTACCCAATTCCAATCATAGTGAGGAGTGTGTGCTGGTGTGAGAGTAGAGTAACATACAGTACCTTAATCTCAGGCTTGGGTACGTAGAGGGTTTTGGCTTGGATGGCTGAAGGGGCCTCCTCATCCAGGAACTTCAGGACCACATCAGCCTGCGAAAAGGTGATTAGTCAATTAGGGAATAACTGTAGTGAAATCCGTACGCATACAATAGTATCTGGACAACAAAGCTGCCCGAATGTACACAATGATAAAAAGACAGTAGAACAATCCTTATGTATCATTTTGCCATTATTTCAGACTACGATTTCCTTTTTTTGATACATAAAGATGCATAGATCAAAATTACTGAGGCGTCAAAAACATTTTTCTTGCAAAGTCTCTAGTCTAGCAGAACTGTATTTTCAGCGGGCCCATACCACATTCCAGAGGATGGGGTTCTGCAGGGTAGCATCTCCCACCATCAGGTAGAGGGCGTAGGTGCCCGACATGGAGTCAAACTCCATCTTCCTCTCAGCCGTGTCCAGCTCAAACTTGTACACATTCTTGTCAGGCTCGGCCACAAACACCACCTCCTGTCCTGTCTTCTGGTTGTGGAGCCTCACAAAGACCTGAGATTGAGAGAGGAGAAAGATTCTCAGTAAAACTCATTCTATATTTTACTTCAAGAAATATAGAAGGAGACAAAAATCTAATCCGTTTTCAAGTAGAAGAGCAATGCTCAGCACAGCATAAGAGATATCTGTACAGCACGGCGTAAGAGATATCTGTAGGCAACTCATTCTTAGTCATATGCTTTGGCAATGAAACAACGATACCTCATACATGCTTCACGTTTTAATATACATCAACATTTTATATTAGAAAGTAATGTAACTATGTCAGAGTATTTACCAAAGTGTAAGCTTTCAGAGTAATCAAATAAATGCATACCTGATGGGGGGTGAGTTCAACTCCTGTATTGACATCCACCAACTGGAAGGACATGGCAAAGTTCTGGTGGCTGTCAGCCATAAAGGAGTTCTTAGCCTTGGTGGGATAGTCAACCCTGAGAGGACACGGAACAGACCACATAAGTACACAGATATAGCTATGAACGGAGAAACAGCAGCATCACAGGTAGGCTTTAATGTAGACTTGTCAGACATAACGATTAACTTCCACAAAGGAACTGGCTACACCAGACACTGGAGCACAGACAACATTAACAAAAAACAACAACAAAAAAAAAAACCATTCATTTCAATGTATTTTTTAACTTGACTCAAACGTCCGTAACACATCCAGTGTAGCCCTAGGGTTACAGTTCCTTGTCTAAAGGCACTCTCTCACCTTGTGGTCTTAGTCCCAATGCTCTGGTCCTTGTCCACCACTGAGAGGTCCATGTTAGTAATGGCTACCTCGGTAGACACCTTCACTTTGAGCTAACAAAGATAAAACAGAAATCTTTTTAACAAATGCAGACACTTGACACGTGCAATCAAGAGGCAAAATGTACAAGAGTTATAATGTGAACTGGTAAAACTTCAGCAGTTCATGCTATTCCAACATGAATCATCCCGGAAAAGGTGACTCACATCTGGTTAATTAGCTTGACCCCAGTCTTTAATGCTAATATTTTATTGTTAATCTTATTACCACAGAAACAGAAAACGCACACGTATTGTGAGATTATCAGCCCTTTGGCCCAGAGCTGTCAAGCCATTCAAATGTTAATTGCCCAAAATTAGGCTAAATTAGCCTTGGACACATCAGATGAAAAGGCCAGTAAAAATGTAACTCCAGACCTGCATAATGGATGCTAACAAAATTATTCCCATATCTGACAAAGGAGTTTGAAAAGTTCCAAATGTCAGGTTTGTAGGTGAAGTGAGGGCACACTGACCTCCACGTGGTTAGCAATCAGTCTCTCGTCTCCAGTGACAGCAACAGCAAACTGGTAGTAGCCGCTGGCTGGCTGGCTGTCCATGAAGTTCAGCTCAAAAACGCCACTGTGAAACAATTGCACAGAATTCAAAACTAAAAATCAAATACTTTTTGTTAAAAAAACATATATAATAAAAAAATCCATCACCCTTTATCACGATTTTCCTCTTTGTGACACAAGTGGAATGAATATGAGAGAAGCAGCAGCTGAGAGGGGTACTCACTCGCGCAATGTGAAGGGGGCCTGGCTCAGGATCATGCTCTTGGCGGCCACAGAGTTTGCACTCTCAACCACAACATTGGCAGACACAAGAGGCTGACACAGCACGTCGGTCACCTGGAGCTAAGGAGAGCCGGGGGGAAAAAAAACCCGGCAAGATTAGCTACTAATTTAAATGATCAGATGCTGGCAAGTCAAGCCATTCCATCAAGCACCTGTTTTTTTTCTGGTGTTTTCACTTTAACATACTTTATTATTATTACCTCCGCCAAGGAGGTTATGTTTTCGCTGGGAGTGCTTTTCTAGTGTCACATTGTGTTTTGTCTACACTTGTCATTACTGTATTTTTAAAAATACAGAATACATGGCCATTTTGAATTTGATGCAGTCAACCTGTCTCAAAGCTGAGACAGCAGCAATAAAAGCCTATAAAAGTTGAGAGATGTCAACAACACACAACACAACAGGAACATCAGGGACAACAGGAACAAGCTAATTAGATTAACTGGCCGCAAGGTAGAGACCATAACAGAGAGGCTAAATCTCAAAGATGATCCATTACTCATCTCTTACCAAACAACATTGGGCTACTAAGATTTTTATGGCTCTGCATGAAAACAAGACCATTTTTTGTCCCGATAAAATATCCTTTGTCTGCAGACATGTTTTGACGCTCCAATCACTAACTCTGTTGAGAACTATATCATACAAAGACTATCATACTTGTATATGTATTCTGACCAAGCATGATCCAAAGGTGTCAATATTATCTGGGCCCTTGGCTACATTTTCATAAATCATTTTAACTAGGTCATCATGGAATCATCATCATGAATTCTGATTGGTGGTTTACCTGCAGGGTAGGCTGGCTGTGGGACACAGTGGCGGGTCCCTGGGCGCTGACGATCACTGGCACGTGGAAGCGGTTGCTGGAGAGGGCAGCAGCTGCACTTGCCACACTGAAGGCCTCAGCCAGAGAGTCCCAGGACTTCTTGCTGAAGATGGAGTTCACCAGCTGGATGACCTGGTCCTGTGAGGGGAATATAATGTTTTAAAAATGTTTTTTAAACAATTACAAAGCTCTGAAAATTAAATAAGGCAATGAAACAAAACATACCAGCTGTGAGATAGATCTGATGAAAAACTTACTAATCTCAATTCTATATCAACGCTCTTTGAATGGCAACTCTAAAGGCCACCGCACACCGGTTCCGACACAGTGCTGAGCACTCTGCTTCCAACATTCTATTCCATTGTTTTCAATGCAACCCAGCACAGCAGCGCCGAACCCTTCCGCCGTCGGTTGTGAATTACGATTCAAGTCTATTTTGTCGGAGCGTCCATAAACATCCATTGTTATTTCTCATGCTAGGGGGCTAGGTTCGTTGCGAAATTGTCGGATTCAAAAGTGCTCCGCAATGCTGTCAGAAGCGGTGTGCGGTCGGCTTAACAATCATACTAAACGGCAGTTGAACTTGGGTCAACAATGGAATCAGCTGTTACTACAGTAGCAATCACCACCTCTAAAACGAAAATAGTGCAGCAACTGAACAGGTTTCTTGAATGGGGCTGCCCACTCTTGCATGCTTTATCTTGACGTCTATTCTTTCATACGCAGTTGAAAATTACAACCAGGTGATAAGTGAGATAGCGGCCCTCTAAATGTTCTGTTATACGGAAGTAATGAACTTGGCAGAGGCAACTCCCTTGGCTTTAGGCCTCGGGCATTCTTTTCCTCTGCCCTCGTACATTACATCCGTATAACAGCACAATTTGACAGCCATTTTCAAACTGGTCCTTGCATTACTATAGACTTCCAAACAAAAGATGTCAATAAGCAGACTGAAGCATAACATTGGTATTATCACACACCTCTTTGAGTGGGGGCTCCACTCCCAAATGGTCAGACAGACCGTAGGCAGCACTGACAAACAGGGCAGTGGCCTCCAGGCCTTCCTCAAACTGCAGGAAAAGTCCTCCAAGGTCATCCAACCGAGCAGCCAGGTCCTGTAGGGGCACATATTAGAATGAATTAACAAATACTGCATGACCATAATGGCTATAATACATTAGTTTTGCTCATTTATTTAAATTCTAAGGGTCTTAAGTTATTATCTGAAAGAGATATGTAATTTGTTCTTGAGGGTATGTGTTTGAACTATGAAAGACCATTTTAAAAATAAAAAAACAAACCAATTCAATGCATTAATATGACAATGCTAAAGACACTAAATTCAACACTGCAACTGATAGATAAGTGTGTGAACACTGATAGTGGCTGATTGTAAACTAAAGATTAGGTGCTCGTAAGCCCCATCTACAGGTCACACAACAAACTTGCAGGTGTCTACACTCACCTCAATCTCCTCCAAAATCGAACCCACTTCTGCTTGCTGAGAGAGACGAGAAGCTGTTTGGAGAGCAAAGATGATTCTGTGGAAAAACACGTTAAAATAAATTTAAAATTCCAAAGCCTCTTTTTGCAAGTATTTTTCGCTTTGGATAAAAGCATCAGCTAAATCCCAGTCAACTTTACTTTAGTTTTACTTTTCAAGACCATAAATATTGTAGCCTATAAATATTTGTATTTGACATTTCCACAAAGTTCCAACATGACTTAACTGTTATGTTCAGTGATAGGCTACTTTATTTTATCCCGAAGGAAATTAAGACATCCAGTAGCATTAACACATAAAACATGCACCTTTTGAAGTCGCATTGGATAAAAGCGTCTGCTAAATGCATAAATATAAAATTTAAACCAATATTTTATAAATGTTCCAATACAGTATAATTAGGTTGTTATTCGTTACAAGGGTAGTGAGGGGAAAATGCAGACCGGTGTAAAGACAGACAAAAGTTGAATATTCAGGTCAATTCTACTTTCAAGTGAACACAGACTGAACATACATCAAGAAATGGTCTCAAGTGACTATGGCATAGCATGTGCCCAATGACTCATCTCTTGACAAAAACTGAAAACACTCACCCAAGGACACTCTCATCTTTAGTGATATGGGCAGTGAGAGCACTGACCACTTCCTGGGAGGCTAGAGGGAGTCCCAGAGAGCTGATGGCACCCACCGCTTGATGGATCTGAGACACAGTGGAGTCCTCACTCACGGCAGCCATCAGGAGGTCCCTGGTCTCATTAGAAACTGGGATCTGTGCAAAAAATGATATTGATGTTGGAATTAGTAATAGGCAAAAAAAAAAACTTTGTTGTCTATGTGAATACTCCAGAATGGAATTAATGTCCAACAGAAAAAGGAAAAGTGGGATTATAAACCTACCTCACATCCTGTCAGTGCTTGGCTGGCTTCAGCAGCGTAGAATAGGGATTCAATGTTTGTTGGATCCAGATTTGATTTCAGGAATCGGCATGCTTCCTGTGGAGAAGAATATGATAATATAAAGTTAGCATATTATTCTTTCTATTTGCCCAAGTTCTTATGAAAATTTCAAGCATCATCACTCTGACAAGTTGGGGGTTTTATAAAGATAAAATGAATCCGTGTGAGTGCTTACATCTGCATCAGCTACAGTCACTCCCAACTTCCCTAGTCCAACTATTGAGAAGTATGCCGACTGCAGATCTGTGAAGGGCTGGCCCAACCTGGCTTCCAATCGAGCCACATCAGAGGCTGTTAGGTGATGTGATGGGGTCAGGGCTTGAGCCCCAACAGCCAGCGCAAAGAGGACTAGACCAAATAACCCTGGACAAGGAAGTTTTCATGTCATTAAAGTCTCATTGCAGTTTCTCACAATAACGTCAGACATGTATTATTATAAAGTTGGTATATATCGATCCTTTCATAATCAAGCCTAAAAAATAGAACAATTGCATTGCAATGTTTAAAAAGTAAACTACGGAAGCAAGAAGAGTACATTCTTCAGGTAGCTAATAGCAGGCTAGCCAGTTAGCTATGTCTGCCATACAATTCAATTCGTGCATGGTATATCAACATATTGAAACAAAGCACTTTGGTCAGTTAGTCAGGAAATTAATAATCCGGTTTGGTTTCCGGCACATCTCGTTTTACAGAGTATATAACTTGGCTTCCTTATTAACGTAACATAATAAGCTAGCTAGTGCGCTAGAAGTCATTCACTATGAATGGGTACCTGCACGAGCCATCGGCCGACATGCAGAAATAGAATTAAATGAAATATAGTACGGTTTCGATTTAACTGGTTATTCGTAGTAAAGAACAGAGCGCTTTACATGTTGCAATGCAAACCTGTGAATGCAAAAGTACTGTTAACTGCTTAAAATATATTACAAAGCAAGAAACCTCACTTACTAGGTTGCGCCATGTCGCCGAATGCAGCGTCACCAAAATCCCGGCGAATAGTTCCGGGACCTGAGTGGGATAAACCATTTTGTGCATATGGGTGAGTGTTGTAATAAACGGTTTTATTTTGTTGGGTAATATATTGTATAATAATATTGAATTCAATTAAATGCATCTAGAAATATTTCTAAAAGCACACCTCAGCATTTGATTTGTATTACTATGGTTTATGTTTTAAAAGTGTCCATGATAATCCATGGTGGAAAGCATGTTTACCTGTCGCATATAATGGTTGGATTGCACAGATTCATGCAGGGCCATTTCATATTTTCTGGACAGACTCTTTTGAATAGCCTACTGGCGTGTGCTAAATATGTTAATAAATCACTGATAAGCTGTTTTGCTAACATGTTTTCTATATAAATATTATTTAGGTTTAATATGAGAAAAAACGCTCTGCTTCGTAGTGGGCGGGAGGGCGTTTTGGAGGTATTGTGTCTCTCTTTCATTGGTCTTTCTCTGTAGACACATCAATAGTCCCGCCCCGCTGTCAGAATGGTTGGGTTGGTTGCAGGCAAAGTCAATGGTAGCTGAAGCTGTCTGAGAAAAGTATGCCATTTCGGTTCAATATGTACGGGATTATAAGATAAAATATGACAATGACACCTCGATGAAATATTACATTTTTAATGTTTTCATACAAACAACTCACAGAATTGAAGATAATTCTTTCTAGGACCTATTTTTAAATTAAGCACAATTAATGATGTAACATTTCTCCTTTTTTCAGTAAAAGACATATTTCACTAAAATGTTTTGGATCACCCTGATCTTAACATGGAAATATAGGTTTGCCTGAGTAAGGTCCTATTCAATTACATATTCTATACACAATTTCCAGAGTTAAATGCTACTGCAGATGATCCTATTGCTGCTGTATAAGCATCCTAGTGCATGTACCAACATGTCTCTGACCAAAGTCTTTCTATGCCATTGATTCATTACTGTTTTAATTTCACAATCTAAGATGCAAACCTAATACAAACCCAGCACCGCAGTGATTAATCGGAAGCCTGTATTATTTCAAGTATGGTTGATTATTACCAGTTTAATCACTAAAAAACTGCAGGCTCAGAAGAGCAATTAAGGAAGCTAATGGAGTTTAACTTGAACTTCAATGTACTTCTACAACTGTCTATGAGTACAGAGGTGAAAACATGTATTAGGCATGTCATATGCGGTAAACTTGATGTGAAATGCACATGAGATATGACGTTCTTGTGTTGTCAGATCATTATAGAAAGACAAAAAAAATTATGGGCAACTGACAATTATTACAGACTGGACAATGTTCATTTACAACATTGCTGGTCCATATCATTTAAGTAACACACTTTTCACTTATAAATTGCATTCAGATATTTTAGACATCAACAAAGCAAAACAAAAGAGCCAAATAAAGTACAAAATCAAGTTGGACAGAGCGGACATTAACAGCCACGAGAAACAATTCAGGACAGGATGAGTGCACGGTTTGGGGTGTGAGATTTTAGGGAGCGCAGAAATCGCCTGGCTTTTTGGGTTAGAATAAGCTGGTCCTTGGTCCGTCCACACACAACCTCCTCCCATTCTTGAGACATCTGTGGAGAAAGAAAACAGAATTAATTTTTTTGTAGTCTGAAGTATTTTTCAACATATTTCGACAAACTGAATGTTTTGGATACTTGGTCTGCTTACCGGTGTTGGAGGTTCTGGCAGGGAACCGGATCCATTATCACACGGGCCAAGGATGAAGCCCTGATCAAGAACATTCTCCTCTTTCTTACAGGAAAATGACGAAGAATTGAAGGACGAAGAGAGTGATGTCTCAGCCTATCACAATATCAAACACAGTCAGTCAGACATGTCGTTCACACAGCTAAAACTGGGCATTTTTTCAAGAGCACCAAGTGGATACTGATACAAACCTTCGGACTAATCTTAGGCAAAGGCTTGGGCGGCATCACTCTGGAAGGCTCATTACAGTCGATCACGTCGAGTGCCAGAGATTTCCGCACCTTCTTCATCGGAGGCCGTTGCTGAGGAGGAAAGAGAGGACATTACAAATAGTTTGTCACTCGTCAATGATTACAAAACAGGAGATTTTTTTTGTCAAGTCTCATTAAAAACCCATAAAAGGATCACAAATGTTTACACATAATGTACTCAAATGAATTGTGAACACCTCAAAACAGTTAATAAAACACCCCAAAACTCACTGTTTGTTTACGCCTCGGTTCCGGAGGAGGAGTGTTGTCTTCCGAGATGAAATCAATCCCAGCCTCATTCCGCAGAACTTCCTTTAGGTCCTCCTCAAGGTTTGGAGTTGGAGGCTTTGGAAATAAACAAAAAGAAATAAACATTTCGACAAAAAGTCGCAATCAGTATTGATAAAAATTATGTGCTCTTTTGAGCAGGTCTCAGCATTTTCTGGCAGCTGTCACTGTGGAGGGCCCTAAGCCTAACTCACCAGTGGACGTAGAGGGCCATACTTCTCCATGGCGTTTTTGAAAGGTGTTGGAGTGCGGGGATTGGCATCCAAATCAGACTTGTGATTTGGTGTGATGAATCTGTGACATAAGAAAAAAACTGATTATGAATGATTTTACATATACACCAACAAGGCACACGTTCAGAACTAAACCTCTTTAAAGTTATCAATTGTGCAGAAAAAAAAACAACTCTTAACAAAATACGTAGAGGTTTAAGCACAGAGAGTACACAATGTAAACAGTGTTACTTACACAAATATACTCTTATTTGTTCATAGTAATTGATTGCTTGACTGAAAAATGACACATTCACAATAGCAATACTCATATGGTAGCTGCAAAGACATACATCACATTGAGACCAACAACTTTTAACTCTGTTCAGCAGCTAGAAACTAGTCATCTCCTGTAGTGTAATCCACCTACACAGAGTTCTCTTTCTGAGTGAGGGGCGTCTTGTCGCGATGCAGGGGAGTGGTGACGATGGCCTTCTGGCTGCACACAGGGGTGGAGGTCAGAGAGGGGTTTTCAAGCTCCAGTGTGTCCTGCTTGGTCCACATGTTCAAGAACTGCAAAGAGAACCACAAGATTTGAATGCTCCATCGCATGCCTGGAGTATCATCCTGCACGTCACATGAGGCCATGTTTCTTTTAAAACTGGCGGTGAAATAAGCATTGCATGCTCTGCATCAGGAGTCATCAGACCTTTCTTCCAGGAGCTCTGTCTAACCTCAGAGTGAGTTAATGCAATCAGGCAGCTAATAATATTTGAGTGAACATTAGAGCCATGTGTGCTGGATTAAGATTTCGTTTTGACTAAAGAAAGTCTAGGCAGACCTGCTCATCCATCCCTATAAACCTGAGGCAAGTTCTACTGGCTGGTTCATAAAAGCAGCCTCACCTGTGAGGGCGAGAAGGGGAGGATTTTCACAGGGGTGCTCTTGGGGGTCATGGAGTCGTTGGGGTCGGGCGATGCAGCGATCCGGCGGCGGCTGTGGCGGGCGATGATGGAGGGCGGGGTGGCGACGCGCGGCGAGATGGGGATGAGTTCGCCCCGGCTGCTCTTGCTCAGCTCCTGCAGGGCACTGCCCTCCAGTCGAAACTGGAGCAGCTCCGAGCCTGCGCTTGAGTTCTGGCTGTCCTCTGGGAGGTCAAAGGTCACATCAGCCAGGTTGCACCAGCTCTCCATGTCCTAATGGACAACAGGAGGGACAGAGTGAGGAAGGCAGACAATAGATGAAGACAGGACAAGAGCAGACAAAATGAGTTCATTATCAGCAGTAAAACATTTAGGACATTACATGAAACATTGTGAGGCCAAGAAAAGGACATAGAAAAGAGGAAAGAAAGCAGTACAAGCAAAGAAAGGAAAATGGGTATGAGAAAAGTGGAAGAAGAAATAGAGAAAGAATAGAAATAGAGAAAGAAAATTGAAAGAAGACTTGAAGGAGGGACAAAAAAGGAAGGATGGAAAAGACTTGTTCATCAAGGCAATTCTTGATGTGCCGTTAATTGGCCATGACGTAAACCAATCAGCTCTTGCTTTCGAGCTCTGTGCAATTTAAATCCACAGGCACAGGGTGCACCACCCATCTCTGTTCTATGATGACTGCCATTTATTACTCCCTCCCCCTCCCCAGCTCTGCTGTTGCATTTTGATTGATTTCTGCTTCTTTGTGTGAGCAATCTTCAGTTTAAGTTTAAGTTTGTACTTTTTAATAACGCAGCTGCAACTTTGGTGGCAGCTTTTACAGCAGCACCCTGGGCATATCTAAGCGGCAAAGACCAAATATACAACCTTGAACCTACATACATAAAAATAGGAATTCATTCAATTTTCAAGTGATGCCTGTTTGAAATGATAAGGGGAGAAAAGTAGAAGTCAGAGACAGTCAGCAGTATGGAACCCAAAGCGGAACTAGAGGGTCATGTCCTCACAGAGCTGAACAATGTATTTGTTATGCCTTTATGGAGGACACTAATGAAAATACAAACCCATTGCCATACAGGCCCTGGCATTGTGCCATGTCATGTAACAGAGCCACTTTGGTTCATGTAGCTGTACGTTTACATAGCAGACCTGTTGTGTCATGAGTGTAATATCCCTTATGAAACAAGTTTGTTCAGTTGTACATTTTTTACAGACTGCATCTCTTGAAAATAAATTTTAATATAGCCTTTTGAACACAATCTTTAAATGTGCCTTTGTATTTTAGCACTGTGTGAATACATTTATTTTTCATTTCTGTAAAATGTATTCACATGCGTGAATGTAATATATGCAAGTACTAATTTTACATTAAATCCATTCATACAATAATAAGAAACTTTTGAGGAAAGATAACTTGTATTCTACCCTGCAGAGAGATTAACAAAGCACTTTCGTCTCCCCTGCCCTGTAATTTAAATGTCCTTACCCCCTCCATCATCTCCATCACTTCCTTCAGAGCGGGTCCTGAGGTTGGAGACAGAAATCCAGAGCTATCCACCACCCACTGGTTAATGCTCGATTCTCCGCCACCAGGGCTGGACTCCCTTTTGGGGGTCACCACCCCTTTTCGGCAAGGAGGGGACTCTGGTTTGGCTGGGACCATGTCAACGGCTGGACATGAAACATCCTACAGGGGGCAGCACAAGCACACAAAAATATACCAAAAATGACTTAAAATGTGTGAAACATACGAGTTAAGATAACTTGTACTTGCAAGTACTACATCACAGCACATACAGTATGATTGGCAAGTTAATGGAATGTTAATACCTGTGGCATAGGTTCCACTTTGACATTGTCCATAGCACCATCAAAGCACAACTCCACCTGCCAGATCAACAGTAAATGGAGCTTAACAAAAACAAAACTAAAAAAAAAAATACAGCAGCAGCATTATGTACAAAAAAGTTGCCTACAACACAGCAACAGCAAGTGAAATGGATTTAGTAACAAACCCAATGAACAAACAGGTCATTACATATACACATGCTAAAAACTTACCAGCTGGCCACTGCTGTGATGAGCAACGCCTTCACTCTGGTCCGCCTGCTGCACCACCCTCAGAGTGGTGTCCACACCGGAGTAGTAGCCCATCTCCACCTTGCGCTTGATAGTGGAGTTCCAATGGTTCTTCACAGCGTTGTCCGTCCTACAGCAGAAAGGGGACACCAAGGTTATAGTAGTGGTGGTCTACAGAATGCTGCATGCACATTCATATTGGGCACAGGAGATTTTTAACTGGCTGTGAATGGATGATTATTAAGTCTACTGACATCTTCTATGTGTGTGGTAATCGTAGTAAATAAACCAAACAGCTGAGAATACTGCTGTGTTAAACAGACACATGTCCCACCATGCCCTTAAATGTAGAGGTGAACCTGTGTGGTTCTCAACTGCCAAATACTACAAAAGTCAAACTTTTGAAGACAGCATTATTATTGTTTTAGAGGGAAACCAAGTGTCCGTTTCCCAAAAGCATAGTTGCTAACTTAGTTCCAACTTACATAGTTGGCAATGGGAAATTGCATTGCAACCATCTTAATTAGCAACTATGCTTTTGGGAAGCAGACGCCTGCTGAGCTGCCAACATAAACAGCCACTATGCTTTTAGGAGACAGACCCCTGAACAAAATTCAGTGGCTGTATCGCTGTGGTTACAGCTTTGGCAGCTGCTTCTCCTACCTTCCAGGGAGGAGTTTGGCGATCTCAGCCCAGCGGTTCCCCAGCACATTGTGAGCCTTGTAGATGACCAGGTCTTCGTCTGGGGTCCAGGAGGATTTCTTCACATCGGGGTTCAGGTGATTGTGCCAGCGCTCCCGGCACTGTTTGCCCAAGCGTCCCTTTAGGTGCTTGGCCACCATGGCCCACTGCTTGTTGCCATATTTCTTTACCAACTCGATAACCTGAAATAATAATGTGGGTTGGTTTAAGAGGGCTCCTTGAGCATAGAAAGACACCAAAAGGTGAAACTCTTGAGCTAAGGCAAACCTTTCGGTCACAGAGTTGGTGAGGCAGAAATAACTCCCAGCATAAGTTATCTACAACTGTAAGGCTTTGATTGTTACAAATGACGAAAAAAGCATAAATCTTATAGAAGTGCTTTTCAGATTGAGATTCCTTTGGAATCACACTTGAAACATCTATGCAATAGGGTTAACATCAGATTGGGAAAAATCACATTTCATGTGGTTTTCTGCTGTTGAGGCTAACAGAAATTCAAGCTAGATACAAACTGGATATGCAAAAAATCAGTCTGAACAAGGCTTAACAGTCACAGCTGGCCGGAACATTGGCACCAAGAAGAAAGTGGCTCTCAAAGAAAGAGATTATTTAAACAGCAAATAGTCATCTCACCTTCTCATCCTCCTCCTTTGTCCATGGACCTTTCACCAAATCAGGATCAAGAACTTTAAACCAGCGGTGTTGACACTGATGTTCTGAGCGGCTCTGAATGTTTTAGAGAAAGATAATGCAAAGTTAGAGTTCTGAATGTTTTTAGAAAAGATGATGCAAAGTGAGAGATTGCTGACACATAACTTACTGGTAAATAACTGGCAATTCGTTTCCAATCATTTGGTCCCAGCTTATGAACCAAGGCTCTGAGGTTATCATCCTACAAGGAAAGTAGTACCGGTAAGTTTAAAGATGAGGGACCATCCACAGTCATACCGTGTTACTATACACTTTTATATCTGTCAGGGGACATCAGCAGTGAATTAACATACCTCTTCCTGGGTCCATTTCACTTTGACTTTCCCACAGTCTCTCTGTTCAGCTACATCCGAGTCTGTGTCCTGGCACATCCCCTCTTCGCCATCCTCACTAAAAGGACAAAAGAGCACCAATGCATGCAAATGACTCAAGTGTCAGGGTGAGAGGCACATTTCAAACACAAGTGCAAACATCACAACATAGTGTAACAAGTGTTCAAAGAATGTCAACACCAAATACAGGGGGTGTTGTGTTCTTG
Source organism: Sardinella longiceps (assembly GCA_027497455.2). Lineage (NCBI taxonomy): Eukaryota > Metazoa > Chordata > Actinopteri > Clupeiformes > Clupeidae > Sardinella > Sardinella longiceps. Next base: position 12,732,256 of record JAODXP020000012.1, on the reverse strand, counting down.
TTTGTGTCATTAACTGTAGTTGGACACAAATCACACATCAGTATTTAAATAAGGAGTAAATTGGAAATGTAAGCAAAATCTGACGATTTCAAGAGTTGTTTAGGTAGTATTTGAGATTATCGTTACATTAGGTATCTATCAGCACAAAAATGCATACTAAACATCAATATACAAACATCTCTCTTCTAATCCTACAGGTCCTTTCATAGATGACCATCCATAGCCATGCAACTCAACAAGATAGACCTGTTGGGTTTTACACATTACTTGGTGCCACAGGGCCAGATCACTAGCTGGAATTTAGATGTAGTGGATAGACTCAGTTAACAATTGGATTGGATTGGATATAGATTGTTATAAGTGGTATATTTTAAGTTGTTCCTTTATGTGCGTGTCTTGTCTTAATTCCCATCGAGATGACTAAAATCTCAGCCTAATCGCCCGTAAAATCAGTAGCTACCATAGCTAAGTTAGCAAACACAATCGCAATTGTTCTCTGATCCTGAAAAAAACAAGCAACCAACAGCACTTTTTTCGGCACATTACAATTCTCCAGATGTACACCGTTGCACCTTTAGGACATCAATCACGGTTGGTTGTTTTATTTTCATGTGTTTACTAAGGTATGACATAGCCACATTAACATTTTCTAATAATCATTCTTATGCCGCGCTTGGCTAAGTTGATAGCTCACATTTGGTGTCTTGATGCACATAATAATTATCACCGCACTGGCAACATGCAATAATGTATATAATATGCTAACAAGGTCGCAGTGATTTTATAATAGCTGAAACGCTTAATCAAAAATAAAATCCTATACTAAAACTTACCCGCGCGACCACCAGGACATTTCCCCGCTTATTTGCTGTTTTCAAGTCCAAAATCCCCGGAACAGCGATCGAATGTTTCGTACCACGTCCTGCATGCACTTCAGCAACGTTTAGTGCATTTTAGACCCTTGAATTTATTATCAAATACGACAAAAACACTTTAGATAGCAGAGAACAACAGTGTAGCATCAACTCTTCTCTCCGCGCTCAAGTTCTTATCTCGCGCTTCTTTTTTCTCGCAGCTTTCCCGGGAGTGACGTACGGAGGGTTCTGCGCACGCAGCTCCGCAGACGCCCAATGAATGAGCGCTCAAAACCTTCAGTCAATTTTTCATCACTAGAAATTTCTCCCGTTTAGAGTGATACATGAATGCAAGGGTTGCCGCATATGCCATCATTGTAGATTAATAGCGTAAAATACTATAGTTGTAACCTAATAAAGTTGCATATTTCCCAATAACAATTTCCCTTCACACCTTTGGTGCCGCTGTTGTGGTTCGTGATAGGCCTACTTAAGGAGCACTATAAATAGACCCTACTGAAAACAATTGTCTTGATTGCCTAGTAATGGCGTCGGCTCACGGCAGTAATGGTGAGAAACTTTTGTGGCACACATCTGCGTTTTTAAATGACATACATGCCATGATTTGTGACCGAATGTTTTCCTCATGATAATGTAGATTTCTGTTGTCTGACATGTGTCCATTTAATTTTGAGAATTCTATCTATTTAGATCTGAGTAAGAGCTCAGAGGGGTTGTCACTCTCAGAGCTGGATAGAGGCTTTTATTTGGACCAAAGCCTCTCTGTCTCTGCTCTATCCATGGAGACCTCCGCTGGAACAATCCGCTTTCCTAAGGGAATAGTGGTGGAGTTCTCGGACACAAACACCTCTATCAACAACCTGGAATCCCTCCCCAACTCCCCTAGTGTGCTCTCCCCTTCATTGGTATCACAACAAAGTACTCCAGGTCCTCACACATTCACACTGGGGCTTCCCTTCCGGGTGCAGGGAAAGTCTTCCACACCCACTCAGGAGGTTCACCTCAAAAAGCCGGTTCTGGCCAGTTCCTTAAACCTTTCCAGCATGGACCTGACCACAACACATCCGTCCTGGGAGGTCTCCCTCATCAAACCAGTTTTGGACAGCCCAAAGCTAGCGTCGGAGTCCACTGAGCTTGAGCTGACCTGGAGCCCCCAAAATCAGTCCGGACAACCGACAGTGGGCGAGATTTCCTCCCTTGTGTGTTCTGGTACCCCGCCAGCCACTACTCTGTCAGATGGACACAAGTCGTGGAGAGAGACCCTGCCACTGAGTTCAGTGCAAGAGGAAGAGTTGCAGCAAAACCTGGTGTCATGATCGTGACCTGGATGACCGGAATGTCTTGAGTGAGTCGTGTTCACCTTGAGCAGGTATTTGATGCAGTATTTAAAAAAGAAATTCAGTTCCTGTCTGTACATTGGCTTGATTATGTTGTAAACATTTCTAACCAAGTGTTTTCTTTCTTTCTGACAGGTGTCGTATTTATGTACATATTTAAAGACCTTTAATAAAGAGATTTTTGCATTAACTGTATTGGTATGAATTATTTGTCATATAATTGTACAATCAAAAATATTTAAATATGGTTTTCAACATTAAAAAAGGTAGTAGTAAACAGATTATCAAAAGATCTTGAAGGTGTCTGACACGGTCCAGGTTTCTCTACATGTCATGCTGATCAATGACCATGCATTTGTACATTGTACACTGGTTTTCCTCTGTACAGACTTTACGGGGCTAAACAGCTGGAGTAAACTGAGTCTGGTGCATTGGACGGATATATGCGGTTATTGTGTACACACAAAGTCCTCGGAAGTGTAGTCCATGGTTTCCAAATGGTCTCTGAGCCATCAGAGAGGCGAAAATCTCACTTCTGTAGTGTCGATATCATGTTCCTTTAAAATAAAAGAGGGGAAAAAGAATCTTTTTCAATATGTCCAGAGATTAAATGCAATACAATTAGTGTAACCATATAGGTGTTCCTGATCAGTTTTACACACCTGATTGAGCTTCTTGAACTCCACCACCTGAAAGAAAATGTGCTCAAGGATGTGCTTTGCATCTCTGTGATCCTTATCCAGCTTTGCAGTCACTCCAAGAATATCTCCACACTTGCGCACATAAAATTCCAGATCATCGTCTGTGCCTGAAAGTATGGAAGATCAAATGTGACAAAACTGCATTGTACTGTGGCTACTCGGCCACAGGGAAGTGACATAAGGGGTTATAGTACATTTCTTGAGCTCTGACCAGTAGCGGTGCTGAACTCACATTTGTTTGAGAGCTGGGCCAGTCTCACTTTCTCAGAGGAGAATGTCTCGTCCAGGTCAAAAAGGTCAAGCATGGGGGGTGGGAGGTCTCTGAAGGCGGGCTGAAAGACCTGCACACACAAAGAAGCAGAAGAAAGTCTCACAGCAGGTCTAGAGGGATCTTCTTTAGGCCTACAGAGCGCCTCTTTGTATTCTCTTTCAGCTACACATTTTAGTTATACACCGTTTAAAACCAACTGTATTTTTTTTTTTAAGCAGTAACAAGTATGTCAAAGAGTATAGCAATCTGTGAGGCAAGTGTGAAGCACTGTTAAGACAAAATGGCAAATATGACTTAAGCCTTAATAGTCTTTGTTCTGAGAGTGTTGACGCTTGCTTACAGCTGGTTGAAGCGGGGGTAGGGGTGTTTCAAACTGTGGTTGAATTAGCTGAAGTTGCTCATGTTTCACATTCAACTGCTTGAAGGCACTGCAAGACAAGCAATAAAATAAGTTCAATCAAACTATAGATTTACAGACCATTACAAAGTGCCAATTTGGCATTTCGAACTTCAGTCTCAGAAGGCCTCGAGTTGTCCAGGTGGTTAGGCCTATTCCAAGTAGGTGGTTTAGTGGCAAACCTGGATAAGTTAAGCCAAAGGGAATGGTAAACCTGAGAATAGAGTCCTCATTCGCTTCACTAAACAAAACCAGCAGGTTATTGTATTAGGTTTACCACTTTTTCTAGGTGAACTCAGCCATGTTCATCACTTAACCACCTACTTGGAATACCCCTTAATTCTACTCACAAATGTGGAACTTATAGCTGATGCTGAAAATTCGTCAATCAGGTACATAAAAAATTGTCACGCAACATTGTGGTCTTGCTGACTCAAGACCCTTTCAGTTGTTGGTGTGAATAGAGAAACCGGTCAAACCAGACAATGGGAGATGAATCATTTGTCAGGCTAATACTGTATGTTTACTCTTATTTCCCCATAGTGAACTGCAGTAAACCAGCTCTAACCTGATAACGTGAGGCAGGTTGTGTGTTGACATCTTCATCAGTGACATGTCAAAGAGAGATGTGAAGTCGCGTGGGTTCTCATCTCCCTCCTGGAGGCACACCCGTAGTCTCTCAGACAGACATCCTGTGTCGGGTAACATGGTGTAGTCTGAGATCTGGGTAAAACAAAAACAGTATAAACATTGGCATATAACACAGGGCTGTACCTACATCAAACAAGCTGCTAGTGTAGCTCCAACAATAGCAACAACGTTCACTTACTTCTGGGTCCTCTGCATCAATCTGGTTGAGGTGGATGTTATCCGTCATCAGCCACTGGAACACAACATCCTGCAGTACAAAGAGGGGTGCTTACTACGCATACAAAGAATTACAATGTTTCCCGCAAGACCATAAAATGGAGGCAATATTAACTGGAAATGCTCACCATTATTTTACTGTTCTCCTCCTTGTCAAGGTACTGGTCACTGAACATGTGACAGGAGCCCATAACTGCCAATCTTCCACCACTCTTTATTTATTCATTTTTTTAAAGAGAGAGAGGGGGAGAGACAGGGAGATGCCATGGGTCATATCTGTTTCCAGTATCCTGAAAGTATTTTTTTTTTTCCTTTTAGTCAAAGTGTTGCTAAGCCCAGCAATTACAGTATATTTACCTTGGCTCTGTAGAAAGCCAGAACAGGTCGGTTGAGGGGGAAACAGACAGAGCCAGTGGAAAGCACAGCCACAGCAGGTTTCATTACACTCAGTGTGGCTCCATATGGGTAGACAAAGGTAAGGGCCCTGTGGATAAGACAGTGGCATGTCATTACAGTGCAGATCTTGCTCATGATTAGGATTTGTGCACATCATCAAGTCTCTGCTCTAGTGCACTTGGATGAGGTAGGCAAAGTAGCCTGTGTATCCCGTATGGTTGCATCTGGTGAACAAATGATGGCGGATGACTGTGCTTTATAGGGTGATATACTGTAAAGCCTTACTGTGCATTGTTTCCAGCACTTTCTTCATCAATGACGCCTGTAACTGCTTTACCAGCAGCTCGACTGATCTCCCTGGAAAAGAGAAAGACAGTTTACTGACTCTATGAACAAAATCCAAATGTTGTTCTAACATTTAAAAGAAATGGTCCTACAATATAATATTTGTGCAAACCTGTTTAAAATGCCATTGGAAACTAACGCTTCTTTGGGGTGGAAATATTTGTAATAAACATTCCTCACCACAGAATCTGTAAAAAGGAGTCATATACATAAGAGGGACAGAGTGTGTGAGCATAATGAGTAAATGTAACCTCTCCTTTTATTTATTGATAAAAGAAACAAAGCAAGCACTGCCATTTATGAAATAAAAAAAAAAAATACTGTATAAAGTTAGGCTAGGTTTTACAACACACAATACTTACCATTGTTGACCATGATCCCAAACTCCTCCAGAAGGAAGTTGATGTTAGTATCATATCTTATTTCCCCTCCTTCTCCTAACATGACAAGGATGTTTCCACCTCCATCCAGGTAGTGCTTGAGGACTTCAAACTACACAAACAGTGGAATCAAAATAAATGTTCTATAGAACACTAACACCAATCATGGTTTGTACAGAGCCATAGAGATCTCTCTATGGCTCTGGGTTTGTATAACATTCATTTTCAGTCTATTTAATTAGTGTTACAGAGGGAAAGAGAGTGAGCTTTGGTGTTTGCAAGCTTGGTTCTTAAGTCTGTGTGTGTGTGTGTGTTTAGGTGTAGGTTCACATGTAGAACTTCTCATCTGTCTCACTCTCTCTTGATGTCTATGTCTATGATGTCTCTCTAGGCCCTTTGGCCAAGACAACACAAATAGGAATAAAAACAATGAGACACAACGTGTAAAACTGACATACCTCAGACCCTGTGAACTTTTCTCTTGGCCCAGCAGTGATCCATAGCTTAGTGCCCATCAGTTTCTCTTGGGTAAGCTCATCCTTAATGCTGTCAAGAAAAACAATCGCATACACATTCATCATTGAGTGTGAGTATCAAATTTAGCACCAATTATAGAGCCAAATCCCATAACATCTACCTACTTAGGTTGTCTTACCTCTGTATCTTCCACTGTACCCGAAGTCTTTTCTGAAGCGACTTATAACCAGCATTAGCGGTGAATAATTCTCTCTTCGATGCATTAAAAACAACGCTGTTACGCTGTTCTTTATCCATTCTCGATAGTGGATAATGTTAAGGCCTAGACACCTTATGCTAAGGAAAAATAGTCATCTAACTAGTCAGCTTAAACACTACGTTTTATTTTACACACCATACGACAGACTTTACTTAACGTTGCAAACAGGCGTAGAACCACCCGCTAGCTAGCTAGCTAGTTGGCTAGCTGTAAGTTGTTCGTTATTGCTAGCTTGCTAGAATGCCTACTGTACAGAAAGGCTGCCTTTGTGTGTTGTTATCTATGGCTGCTAACCGTACCAGACCGTATTACATCTCTGTGATTTGTCTGATTCCCCAAAAAATCGCATACAGATAATTTTTTATCTAGCCTACCAGTGCCAGAAACTGCCATAAGTACACAGCACTCCAGTTGGATTGTGGGTAAAATCAGCAACCACAACAGTTACTAAGGGCGCTTATGCTTAGCAACCATCATGGTACATTACACAGCACCACTGACCTCAAAAAAAGAACACAGCACACACAAACACACCCACTTCAACCCAATGCTTCAACCAAAGATCTTTTAGGTGACCCCTCTCTGATACAGCTAAAACCATAGATTTCAAGCAGACCCCTTTAGATATGGTTGAATTTTCACAAAAGAGAGAAGGCCTAAATAAAATGCCCATTTAATCCACATTTTTTTTAATGCCCATTTAATCCACAAAATTTCCCCAGACATGGTAATATAACAGAAATCATGTGCCATAATGATCAATCTGATTTGGGGATGGGGGGGGGGGGGGTGTAGTATTGGGGCTATGGTGGGGCAGGGATAACCATACGGCTGGGGGCCAGAAGTGGCCCTTCATATCATTTCATACAGCCCGATGCAAAAAGCTTGAACAGATTCTGAAATGTCCTCCTTGAAAATAGTCCTACATAAGGCATAAGCTTAGGACGTGTTGGTGATGGCCAGAAATAAGGAAACGACCAGACACTTGGCATAGACTTTGCATGGTGGGCCTTTGGAGAAAACCCATGCTCATGTGTGATGAAAATGAGTTTGACGCCACTAAATGAAATATAAATATATAAAATGAGTTTGACACCACTAAATAAAATATTGCTCTATTATGTTAGGCCTGCCACGGTGGGGGTGTTATGACTGCATAAAGAAAAGTGTAGTTTTGCCATTGCATCCAACGCCCCACCGGTCACATCAATTTAAGACAATCTGCAGAATGTGCAAGAGGGGAGGAACAGCCAAGAGCTAAAACAAGCTTTTCTCTTTTTTTTCAGCAGGGAAGTAATAATTCATCAATTGAAAAAAAGAAACAGTTGCTCTAATTTAACAATATTTTATTATCATATACAGTATTCCATATTTACAGGCAAGGCCACAAAACCTTTCAACTCATATAATCAAGCCAGAAGTTTGATTAAGTATGGCAGTTTACCAGAAATTTAGAGTTTGGTAATTTACATAGCATTGATTTATGAAAGGCTCGATATAAACAAACAAAAAGCATATGCAGGACAATTCAATAGTAGGCTAGTAGACTCAAGACCAGTCTCAAGACCAATTTCTGCTCTCTGTCTCGTTTCGGACTCGAAAATAAAAACACTTGGTTTTGACTTAGTCATAGTCCATAGAGGAGAAAGACTCAAGTTAACAGTGATTCCTTGATACTTTTATTTCTTGATTTTTTGTATGGTAATCCACAAAACTCACTAGGCAAGGCGAGCGGGCAGTCTGCAATCACAAACATATCCTTGCTCTACGGAAAAAGTAGGCTAGTACAGAGTTCTATGAGGACTATTTTATTAGGACTCTAAGGCCTATATTGTGGCTTACACATTCTTTTTTTGTTGTTGTTTTGTTTTTGTCCTTTTCTAATAAACTGAGAGATATTTAGCAGTACAGACTGTATGTATGTGTTGATGCTTCCTATCAAACCTTTAACATATGAGGCAAAAGAAGGGATGAAAACCCTGACAATTCCTTATACTATCAACTTGACACAGATCAATAATACTTTCTGTAAATGTAAGTGATTCAGATTCTCTTAAAATTGCTGCCGTCTTTTCAAGTCGCATCTTTGATCTATGGCCCTCTCCAACACAAGGTTAAGGTAAAGTGGATAGTGACAGAAGATTATTAATAGGCCTACTATAGGAACAGGGAGGAAGAATATTACATAAGTATTGTAGAGATATGTTTTAGCTCTTATAACATGATTGAACATGATCGAAATATTTCAAATATCTTACTTACAATAAGGATCACATACAGTAGGATTCCTATAGGACTTTTTGCAAGGGTGGTAATTTGTAGCCTGAATTCAAAATACAAAATTAGGAACAGGATATCCAATATGGGGTATTTCTGAGAAATCCAAAGTCTCCATTCAGACAAAGAACTATATTGGCCTGATATTTTAGTTGTTCCATTAGCTAAAATAGAATACATCGAACAATATCCAAGCCAATTTTTTTGTGTAATGTTCCTGATAATTGTTGTTTTCTTTATATATCAGGGATTTTGTCTGGAGTACTCTGAATCATCAGTGAGCAAAAATTATCAGGACCTTCCAATCAGAGCACCTGGGACAGGTTATGTGAAGATTACTCAACAACACTGATAAAAAAAAAGCTGCCCCATGTATCAAAAACTTAAGGCTTTTTTTCTGGAATAATTTCTTCTCAGAGATAGTCCTCTGTGGAAACATAAGAGAATCCTTTAAAGGCATTGGAGCAACTTGCTGCCAGGCTGGAAGGGAAATCTGATGCAACACCCACAGACCCTGGCACCATCTCGTTGGTAAATTCAGGATCAATGTGCTGCATATCTGCAGGACCTCTCTGTGTAACAGAATTTAAAATATCGGAAATGGCAACAGAATTCCATCATGTAGTCATTAATCAGAGCATTTCCTTCAACTTACCACATTAGGGTTGTATGGGGGCTGAATTTTTCTGTGGTACAGGTCATCCCAATTTATGCATGAGAAAAATGCATGATTCTTCACCTCCAGCTATTACAATAAACAACACCACCATTGAATTTTAATTGCCATTGAGTACACCGGTAATGATCATATTTTAACTTAAATTTTAGACTTTATTTAAAGTTTGCCTTATATCAGGTTAACTCACAAAATCGGCAATGGCACCAATGCGTCGATGAGGTTCCTTCTGTAGTAGCCCTTGTATCAGGTCGCACACCACAGGGCTCTTTCCCCCCGGCAGGCTCACAGGGTGATGGAGGATTGAGTTGTACATCTCTGTCACATTATTGCTATAGAATGGAGGCTGCAATTGCAACCGAGGGACAGCACCACAGAGGAAGCCAAAACATAGAGATCTTTTAGAGGGATTATGAGTAAGTGATTGACTGCCTGTTTATTAAAGTCCTGTAGTTAATTGAGTAATTGATCATCTGCTTAACCTTATGTAAAGGCATTTCCATGTTAAATGATGCAGCACAAAAAAGGGACTCTGCAGAGTTAGTCAGCAAAAAAGGGACTCTGCAGAGTTAGTTAGTGTGAGGGGATGTACTGAAAACAATGGAATAGAATTTTGAAAGTGCAGTGCTCCGCCCTTTGTCGGAACTGGTGTGTGGAGGGTGGAGGCCCTCAGAGTGTCTACGGTCATGCAGTGAGTTGATAATTTGGCAGTAAATAAGGGTAAGAGGAAACAAGGAGCACAGTACATTTAGCTGAGTGAATATGAATGTACAGTAGTTTTAACAGTAAACATTGAGGCATACCAGTCCATAGATCATTTCATACAGGACAGATCCCAGGCCCCACCAGTCTACTGTTCTGTCATAAGGCTGCTTCTTCAATACTTCTGGTGCCAAGTACTGTTGGAAAAGAGGTGCAAAATTTGATAAAAGCAAACATTTCTTACAAAAAAAAATCTGAACTTATTTTCAATTCAATTCACACGTTCTGAACATAATACAAGACTTACTGCTAAATATTTCAGATCTTTAAATAGGGGATAACGCAACTAATATAAGTTCTTTAAGGGGAAAGGCATTAACAGCGCAGAGTTGATCACAACAGTCATTGAAATCCACTAACCTCTGGGGTCCCACAGAAAGTGGATGTGGTGGAATCAGGGTCTATTCCCTCTTTGCACAATCCAAAATCTGTCAGCACCACATGCCCCTATTACACCATAAGACAGTTAAAATAAAAGGCCCAACATTGACTATTATTTGGATTATCAGTAGCACATACTGTACCATACATTAATTCATATTTCATTTATCATCTTGCATACAAGTGACCTATAACAACTACCTCCCAGTCCAATAAGATGTTTTCTGGCTTGAGGTCTCTGTAAAATAAAATAAATAAATAATAAAAGGTATGGTACAGGGATACAAGGATACAAGAATTTTTTTTTTACAGGCATATGATTATTGGTGTATTTGTGCAAAGTACAGTAGGAAATGATATTTGTGCAAAATGCAGAAGAAAAGTGTCTAGATAAGAGGGTCGGCGAGGGGGGCAGTGGCAGGGGCACAATAATAAAGAACACTGAAGAGCACAAGGACCAGTGCATCCAGTACAAGGAAGAAACTTTGGTTTAAGACAGTGTCAGAGAGGTTGCTATTTTTTGTCCCATGGCATCCTCAGGTGAGGATGGCAGAAATAGGTAAGTGACCTACTATGAGTGACCTGTTAACATTGTAGTGACCTATCAACAACAGGGCTGACCTGTAAACAATGTTGAGGGAATGTAAATAGCCAATGGCACTGGCCACCTCAGCTGTATAAAAGCGCGCTCTTGGCTCTCCAAAGTTCTGCTCCCTCTGAAGGTGATAAAAAACCTGCCAAACCAGGAGAACAGAAGGTCAAAATACCCTGATTACAATGACATCAACTGTCATGTTTATTCTTTGCAATTGTAACAAAGGTTCAAAAAGCAGCAATCCCACTCTGGCCTTGTGAGGACATCAGCGTCTGATTTCAGCAACTTCACCCCTTACCTCACCTCCATTGACATAGTCCAAGACAAAGTACAGTTTCTCTGAGGTCTGGAATGAGTAATGGAGCCCGACCAAGAATGGATGTTTCAGACTTTTCAGTAGGACGTTTCTCTCTGCCATGATATTCTTTTGCTATAAAAAAAAAAAAAAAAAGATGACTTCATTTCATATCACTATTTATTTTGAAAACATACAAAGATGGGTATTCTTTTGCGTAATAACATATCTGTTGCAGTATCATTATGCATTAGTAGGAGACCTAAAGAATGATGTGTTTCCTGAGAGTTTATTACAATCTGCTACTATTAGTGTAACACCAACCTCTTTCTTCTTGAGTATAACTTTCTTTTGCAGGACTTTCACTGCATAAAACTTGTTATCAGCCTTTGCTTTGGCAAGCAGCACCTTTGACATAATAACCAAAAATATACAGATGATAAAAATGAGTCCACTATAATGAGGATTACTATTTGTAATTGAAATCATGTATCTGATGTCTAACAAAATGTCTGAGTATCCTTACCTTACCAAATGTGCCCTTTCCAATCACAGCCAAAAAATCAAAGTCTGTGGGTTTGGCACTGTAAACGGAAAAGAATTCATTTAACAATGACAAATATCACTTTATACTGTACTCATTCTTGATAAGTGGCTATTAGTATTTCTTGCTATTCAGTCTGTTCTAATGGATAAGCATTATAATTGACACTGAAACTGATGAGATTGGTGATGTGAAAACATGTCTTTTAAGTCATTTGTCACATGTCACTTAAGATCAAAACTAAAGCAAAATTGTAAAAATTTTCTGCACAGTAGCAAAAGTTGTACCAGCAGGGCTAGATTTTAAGTCACAACAAGAAAGTGCTATTTCTTCTTTCTTGTGGCGACTGACCAACATATGACAAGACTGATGTTGATAACAGAAACAGAACATGTTGTGATGTTCCTCCAGTTTCATATGGTGGGTACATTGCAGAAAATACCAAAATAGAGACATATGTTTATCGTTTCCTATTACCCTTTATGTGTCTGAACAATTGGAGGGCACCTGAGGGACTTGTCATTGAGCAAAACTTAAATTCTTTGAAACCAGATATTGTTATGCAAATTTGCATTACACTATTAAGAGAAAGGAATGCCTATTCATTCCTTTCAATATCGGTACATTTTATACAGTTGCATGTTAGGAGATAGGACCATGAGTGTTGATATAGCCTAATTATTAAATTATTAGATTATTAGTGAGTGTGGACGTACTGTATACTTACTGGGGATTGTGTGAGGGGCCCAAGTTGATTTCATTTGAGGAATCATGCTAAGCAGAGTGAAAAAAAAAGAAACATGAATATTCTCCCAACTATTTTCTAAAATGTGCAGCAGATATGAAATGTAAAAGAATGTCTTACCACATTACAGTGTGCCATTTTGGATGGTTTTCTTTTTTTCTTGTTTAACTTGTATCTTTTCAGGTACTCTTTGCAGCTTGTCCTCAAGCAGGCTATACAGACAGCAAGGGGTAGGATTAATGAAGTAACAAAACAAAATTTCAAGATAGGTGTAGATACAGACATAGGCTACATTACCCCTAATCAACATTTCTTAATTTGCCATTAAGAAAAACTATAGTCTTTCCTAAAGGCAGGCTATGCTGAAAAGCAAAGGCTAGTGAAAACGTACAGGTAAGGGGCAGTAGCCTGGTGATGGACACGAAATATCATTATGGTAGCCTAGGCTAGTAGGCAAAGCATATTCTGGTCCCTGTCTTCCTTTCCTCATGGAAAAAATGTAGGCTATTAATTCAACAGATTTTTTTCACAAGCAATTTCACATCTGTGAGAACAGTTCGCTAATAAAAACAGACAGAAGTGGTCTAATCTATTCGATATAGTCCCAAATACAACTACTGAGTTTTAAAACTTTTGGACTCACCTTTTTCTAAAATGTTCACCACTTTTGCGGTTTCATCCAAACTTGTATTTCAGCCCTGGCTTAGTTCGGTTGTGCAGCTCATGGAGAAATAGGTTTGATTTAGCAATAAACAGTTTGGCAACAAATGCAGGCGAGGCTTCGCGTGTCATCACAGACATGTGGGACCTAATGTCGTGACTTGGACCTGAAACGGCCCTCATTCTCACTGACTGCAAAAGAGGGTGGTAAGGCCCCGCCTTCATAATGTTGCTAAGGTATCATCAGTCACTGATCTCAAAAGAATTATTAAATTTTTGCATAACGTTTCTACCTTGATTAACATAGAGAATACAAATCTGGATTCCAGCGTTTTTTCTCAATGACACAGTAGATACAAAAGTTTTCATAAAACATGTTTATTTCAACTTTAATTCAACATAGGACATACTTGTCAACAGACCTGAAGACTCCCCGAACTGTAAACTTTAAGTGCAACTTTTCCTTTAAATTACTCATTATTTTTCAATAATTATTTTGAAAATGAAACTTTTTTTTGGAGAAATAAAATGTAAAAAGGCCTGAAGGGGAAAATAATTCTACACTCATTTAAAACAATTAGCAAATGTGCACCTGCCTCTTCTTTGGGGTCAAAATTATTATCTTATTTCCAGACCAGAGCTGTGAAGACAAAGGATGACAATCTGAGGGAAGGATCTTTAAAAAATATATTAAAAAATAAACTGAAATAAATATATAAAAGAACCCTTGACCAAGCAAGTTGTGCAACTAAAATTTCTTCTAAACTGAACAAATTTCCTCCTCTTCAAAACATATCAATGTCAAACCAAACTGCAAATGCTTGCCTTGATCATAATATAAATGTTGGGAATATTATAATAATGTACATGTGTTTTTCACCAGCCAGCATATAAAACACTAGTATTTAGGTAATCTATAGCTGAACCAGGTAATCAAATGCTTCTGTTTCCCCCTCCTCCTGTCTGTGTTGGAGGGAGCAGGGAGATAGATTTACTCAGACCTGGAACGAGAGCGAGACTTTGAATGTGAGGGCGACTGAGACGGGGAGTGTTTAGCCGGCGACTCGGGCTGATCATTTTGTGGAGAGGGGGAGCGGGAAGTGGACTTGGCCCGTTCCTCTTCACCATTCTCCACGGGTGATGCAGAGCGGCTGTGGGACTTTTTGCTGAGTGACTTCTCCTTGGAGTGACTTGGAGACTCCCTTTCAGATTTGGAGCGGGACTTTGAGCGAGATTTATGGACATCAGAACGCGAGCGGGACTTGCGGGAGTGGGAATGCGACTTCCCGGTGCGGGAGCGAGACTTGCGGGACTTTGAGCGAGACTTCCCCCTAGAATCAGATCTCCTCTTACTCCGGGACCTGGACCTGCAGGGAACAGATCAATTGGTCAACACAACGGAAGCGAACAAAGAATGTGTTATTGGACTACTGATGCCTTAAATTCAATTTAAAAAGGCAAATGTTTCACAACAGGGGGTATCTTACCGCGAACGCGATCTGGAGTTGCTGCGAGAACTCTTGCTTCTGCGGCTCCTGCTGCGTGAGCGTCTGCGGCTACGAGACCTGGCGGAGAGGAGAGTCACATTAGCTGAGAGGGGCTTGGGAAAGTGTAACGCAATAACAAGTAAACAACACGTTTTGATCTCAGTGAGCTTTAGAATAGCCCCTCTATAAAAAAATTACTCAGAATAATCATGATGCATACAAGATGCAATTGTAAGTAAATACAATAAAATCTTACCAAAGTGCTAGTGGGTTTTAAAGAGGCGATTTAATGTAAACCAGCAACACCGGGAACTTGAGCCTCACCTTGACCTGCTTCCAGAGTACGAGCGTCGCCGCCTAGGCCGATCCTCCACGAGACGGATCTTCCTGCCGTTTATGTCAGTGCCGTCCAACTTGTCCATGGCCCGCTTCATATCGGAGTAAGAGCGGAACTCAATCACACCCTCGTTAGTCCTCTCCTTATGAGCGTCAGCATAAGTCACCTCTCCAGCCTGTCGCATGAAGTCCTACACGGAAGGAGATGCATGGATATAGTGTATATTCCACATTTACAGGGCTGATAGTAAAAAAAAAAACTCGCAACACACATTTAGACTACTTGGTATCTTCATGTATGAGGCATTGATGGCTGTACAAAGATGGATATATAACTCAACTTTTTTTTCACTGCTGGTACGCCTGACATCATGCACAATGCCTGATTATCAGGCTAGCTTATAGCCTGAGTAAACGAGGACAATGTCCAGAATACCAGGTGGAGTCAATTCAATTTTATTTGTAGAGCGCTCAAATACAGTGCATTGTCTCGTGGCGCTTTACAGACAGCACGGGAAACATCCATGAGAAACAGGGGCAAGGAAAAATTCCCTTCACTTTATAAATAATAATAATGCTGGACAGAGAATCTACTGCTGGTCCCCTCTCTTACTGTTGGTCAGGTGGAAAGTTGGACAGATGAGGGGATATCCCATGCCCAGAAGCTACTTCTGGGGAAGTTTTACCACCCAAGCCTTCTAGTGCCTCATAGTAACGTAGGTGAAAAAGGTGCATTGCATAGGACGGAAATGGCTGGGCTATAAAGTGTGCAGCTTGACTGACCCCTGATGGTTAGAGCAGTTAACACTTACTTTAAGGTCTTGCCAGCTGCAACGACTGGACAGGTTCTCCACGATGAGGCGGTACTCGGTGCGAACGGGGGGCCCATACTTGTCCCTGCCACTGCGGCTCCTGCTGCTGTAACCACTACCTTTGAACAACAACGAAGAGGGCTGCCATGAGTGAAATAGAGGGTGAGGGGCTCGCTGGAAGGCTCATTTGGGGTGACCACTGATGAGATCAGCAAGGAGCCATGAAGCATGAAGATGATGATCTATTTCACACCAGGCAGACCATATTCATCATGGCAGAATATTTTGAAAAAAGAGAGAAAAAAAAAGACTGAGGAGACCAGGGTTCCAAAAAAAAAAAAAAAAAAAAAAACAACATGCCTGGCTTTTTGGGCTATTTAAAAGTGTTTCAAGTGCCTCGACAGAGGTTGTTTACCATGTTCAGCTAGTATTGAACTGTGTACTCACTTTATGGAACTGTTTGCGTTCTTGAGTTTTGTGCTTACATGCCACTGATACCACATTTGATGATTTATTCCCTATAGAGGGGAGACTGAGAGGAACTCAGAGGAGGGAGGTTTGCCAACCCCCATTACTAGAGAATCTGAAAGATACTGCCAACACACACTCAAAAGAAAAGATGGGGGAAAGAAAAGGCATATTAAGACTAAGTCACATAAAAATAGTGCAATGCAGAGAAGCAGAAAGAGGTTTCTACCACTGTCCATTGCTTCTTTTTTATTTTTTAAAATAAAGCAAGCTATATGGAAGACATTTTTTTCTTTTTTGGCTGTAACCCCTCCAATATTTGTTTCAACATAAAAACCAATGGGTTTCCTCACCATCACCCTGGACTATTGGCAAAAGGATGCTGTCATCATGGCTTGCGGTTAGGTCAGCCAAGGGTCAAAGGGTCAAAGGTCACACACACATTGTAAGGTGAAAGCCAAGGCCAAACGGGAAAGGCAGTCATCTTAGCCTCAATGGACTCGGACTCAGCCCGCAGAGGACTCTCTTTCAAATTGACACATCAAGGACTCTGTTAATATTGAATTCAAATGGTGTTATATACACATAGTTCATTAACGGATAGATAACATTCCCTTTGTTTGCCCTGCAGCCGCTCTTTGAATGGCCTAATGAAGGCTTCAATTGCACCACTGAATCTCATTTTGGTAACAAGAACATACAATGCTCTATGCTAAAGTAATGAGATTCAGCGGAGAAGCAACACAGCTGCAGCGTAAACAACTAGTGAAACAAAAGCCCCCCCGCCCACCCAATCTGCTTCATTATCCCAGTTCCAAGTCTTCATAAATGTGCCTTTTTAGTCCTCAACAAAATGGCTACCAACATTACAAACAAAAAAACATTTTACATGAGGAAAAGGACGAGTTAAGGGATTGCAACCAAATCTAAATTTAGAGGGCAGGAAGTCAGCATCTAAACAGGAATTTAAGCAAGACAGCATCATCACTTAGATCACTCTCCCCGAAGGCTAGCATCCATCCTGTACAAGTAAAACAAAGTAAAGAATTAGCAACTGCTGGAGGAGCTGCACAGCGCACCTGTCATTTAAAAACAAAATTGAGTTCTGTCTGAAAGCTGTAGGCTACTGAGATGGTACTCACTGCGCCCACCACCACCATAACCCCCACCATATCCATCACGGTCCCGTCGTGGACCTCTGGCATGCTCCACGATGACACGCTCCCCACAAAGGTCCTTCCCATTCAGCTCGTACACGGCATCATCGGCGTCACGGGTGTCCTCAAACTCCACAAATCCATACCTGTAAATTTATCAGGTTTTCCAGTATCTGGCCATACATTACATCAAATAAGTGGTATGTGGAGGTCCACAAGTGGATCTATTACAAGGAGTTAAACAGGTTGTGTATAAAATTTGGGTTGTAGCACACTATTTAAAGCTAAAATGTTTTGGACATTCTACATTCTACTTTACCTTTTTTACAGGCTATGTTTTACACCAAAATCCTACACACATCCATATACACTACAGGAAAACGTATGGACATAGCTGTCATTACCATCCTTCTACATCCTTACACAAATGGGAATCCTTATTTTAAAAGGAGTGGAAGTTGCTACAGCTGCAAATGGAGCACCAACTGCATATGTATGGCTTCATAATGGCATATAATTGACTTTCCTGCCGGTATGACGTACTTGGGGTATGGGTATGGGCAGGTTTGCACACATTTGTTTACATTGTAACTTGCAATTCCATACTTGGAGCGCCCTCCAATGTTAAGAGTGTAAAAATCACTTGAATTATTAGGAATGTTTCTGAGGAATAAACAGCTGAAGGCTGTTGAAGGCAGTTGTTGTAGGCTGTGGCAGACCTCACCCTATTTTGCAAACGATGCTAACGTTAGTGTAGGCTACCACCAAAAAGCGTAAAGTGTCTTCACCTAACGTTAACATTAACTCAGCTCAGCTGTCAAGACACTGGCTTGTTGCCTACTACACAATAACGACAAAACATTTGAAACAGACAATTAATGATGTGACAGCAGAAATTCAACTTGAATGGGATTGTCCAGGCAATATTTAGCAATTCCAAAATAATGTTTCTGATCTGACATCTGCATTTCCGAGTGCAACTCCAAGTGCCTTGACAGCTAACGTTTATGTTAACGTTAACGTTAGTTTGCAATGTGCAAGCTAACGTTAACTCGCCATTTTGTCCATGCCATGTCCGTATCAGATCATAAATCTTTAGAGGTAATGACGCAATTATCATATTATCAGTCCGCATTTAGGCCTACGAATTAGGCTATACAACTGGCAAAATATGGATTGACAGACGTTTTAAAGGATCAGCCAGGTGCATGTCCCATACTAAAGCTAGGTAACGTTATGCTAACGTCTTGGTTAACGCTGCTTTCCAAACTTACCCATTTTTAAGGTCAATTTCCAGAAGCTTTCCATAGCCGCTGAAAAACCTTTGAATATCTTTCTCCCGGACATGATAACTTAACCTGCCGACGTAAACTCGCGGCATGTCTTGAAATTTTGTTTAGCCTAACGTTAGTTGATTTAAATGGTGGGGTTCTTTCGGGAAGCACGTCTGCGTTAGCCTGCGTATCCAGCAACGTTAATCATGTTTTCAAAATAAAAGTCGGAAATTATTATTGGATCTTCTCATCTGTTTCTTTTCTTTCTTTCTTTTTTTAAGTGGACACATTAATATTACTTAAGTGCAATGACAGCCGAGATACACATATAGGCCTAGTTGTTTTTTTTTTTTTTTAACCTGGATTGACCTTCATTTCAATTGTCCAGGAAAATTTAACATTATGCACACCAAGGACTGATGAAAATAGGCCTAAAAGATAGACCTATTGGACTGGATTAGTGCACAAACCCATCAGGCCATCATAAGCAATGCCTATGATAAACATTCTCTTTACTGTAGGCCTAGTTACTTTGGATCATCTGATTGGATGCAGCAGAAACAGGACCTGTTGGTTTTATATGGCATATCACATTATTTAGTGAGGATGATGTGGCACTTTTCAATGCACTATAGGCCTAAGCTTTGCAATGGAAGGGGAACTCCACTGATCACAACAAATGTATAGCAACCACTGGGAATCATGAAAGATACTTGTGTGATTAGGAATGTATCTGATTTCAAAATTGGATGAACTTTGACCAACTATCTAGGCCTACTGTTCTCAGGCTGCTTTGGGAAAATAATAAACATCCGCTATCATTCTTTGAAATGATAGATACAGTAGGCCTAATGTAAAGTTGCCATTCACCTGTTGTGATATCTGTGTGACTCTTGCCCCAGTGCTCTATGCTCCCACCTCTGACTAAGTCCACCCCCAAGAGCAGGGTGAGTCATAGTTTCAAACAAAACACATGTTAAGCCAACCTCTATTGCAGGTAAACATTGCTGACCCAGACAAATGAGAATAAATGGAGATATTCCTTGTGGCCATACAGTATGTGAGAACCAGGCTACAGTACACAGCACACAATACATGAACAATAACATTTTTATTCTAAAAATAAAAGCAAAAAAAGCTTTTGTACTCTGTACACTAAGCACTAAATGTAAGCTGGGAAATAATTAATTATTATACAAGTACACACAATATAATAGGGATGCACAACAATCCTTCATGAAAATGTGTAGTGTTTTTACAGACACTATTGCATGGCATGACATAGCCTATTACTGACATTAGGCATTGTATGTTATCATCTCCCAAGTCCAGTTAGGCCATGATTTTCCTGGGTTTCACCACCATCCTGTAGGGCTTTGGGGCCTGAGTGACCCCAAACACAGGGGTGAAGTCAGGCTCTCCTGCATCCTCAGGCCAGATGAACTGAAAACGGTGCAGAAGGGTGACCAGGATCAGGAAGAGCTCCATGCGGGCCAATCCCTCCCCAAGGCAAGTCCGGGGCCCTGCAAAACACAACACATAGAAACATCCTGAATGATAATAACACCATACGCATCAATACTAACATTACAAAATAAGGTCAATGTACAAGACTTATCTTATCGACCAAGGTTACATAACATTTGTATTATCATCATATTTTAATGTAGCTGTTATCAACTTGCCAATTGAGAAGGGCATGAAGGCAGGAGGTTTCTCAAGCTCTCCCTTCTCATTCAGGAAGTTGTTGGGGTTGAATTCATGAGGAAACTTCCAGTATTTCTCCTCATACAGCACAGATGACAGATTCTGGATGACAAGTGTACCCTACCAGAGATGGGAGCAATAGTTAGGGCAGAAACTGCATATACAGAAATCACATTAAGTTCTGATGCAGAGAGGACTAGCATGCGGCGCATATAAGACAGCTTTGAATTAACCGCTTTTAATTTACAGATTGTCTAACAAAATATGTATACAGTAAATGTAGATTTCATAAAGTGAAAAATAACTTCATTTACAGTACATCCAAGGTTTAAGTCAAGCTCCTGACCTTGGGTATTTGATATCCTGTCAGTTCAGTGTCTTTGGTTGTGCAGTGGAACACACTGAGAGGAAGTGTGCTTGCAGCGCGCTGGGATTCCTGGATAACAGCCTGTGTGTAGGGCATGTTGTGTCTGTCCTCAAAGCTGGGCTGGTCTCTATCTTCCAGAACTGCGTCAATCTCCTGCTGACACCTCTCTTGGAGCACAAAAAACATTGATTGACATTATGATCTCTTTTTATAACCATTGTAACCATTCTTATCATTTATGCACTTAAACTTTATTACACCTGAAGTCTACAGTACACATGAAAGCAAGGGCGTCGCAGTAATAGAATGTGAGTGGGACGGGACCCCCTCAGATTTCAAAATTTTACGTTTGGACCCACCCAGATTTGATGACAAAATTATCCAGCAGAGTTTCTAATCTATCGCGAATCCATTCCACTTCTCTAATAGAGAACAAAGCGCTGAAAATCCACTCGCAATTTGCATTACCAACAACACCTCCCTGCATGCAATCATCTGTCCATTCCACTCCCAACTGGCACACACATTCTTCTCTACCATGCCACTCGCTGATTTTTAATTGTACCGAAATTATAAGGGCATTATTGCAATCTACATGAACTGGCCTTCCCAACAGTGCTACTATGTAGTTTCTGTGATGAACACATCACGAGATAATTAGCGATGAATTTATGCCAAAATTATGGTCACCAATACAGTTCTGCGTCTATGTCATACATTGTTCTCTGTGTGATATCTCACGGGTTCTTAACTTAACTATGGCAAAACACATATCAAAAGAAACAGCAGATCCTATAGATTACAATGATGCATGGCAATCGTAATCGTAGCGGTTCCCGAGTAATCCTATGTTGAAATCTATAACATTTCTGCATTGTCTTCAATGCTGTCATCCCAAGATGAATCCTTTTCATAGTGAAAGTCGTTTTTAGCTCCCTGTTCGTCAGGACTAACATTTAACTTACTGTTTGTCAGGACAGGTGCTAGAAATGTTGTTTCAAGATCCAAAATAGTATTAGATTAATATTCATAACTTAATTAATAATAATTAATGAAATATTGTCAGCACATACAGTAGGCTTTATCGTTGCAAATTACAAAGTCTTATAGAATACCTTTATCATGATTCTTATATCACCATATTCCAGACAATCTCCTATATTGAAAAGTGAAAAGATATTTGTTCTAGTAGGCATTCAATGATGAGATATAGGCCTAGGCCTAATATTGAATAAGCCTATGACATCTTTAGATTAAAAAACACGCTAAATAATTTTAAAGGAAATGCGCAGGTCCCTGTTAGGCCTAAATAAACAAATAAATAGAATACCATTGACCCCTGACATTGCCCTCCAGTCAGATAATGCTGACCGTAGTGGCCCCCCAGCTCATTTGTGTTTGAGACCCTTGATCTAGTCGGCGATATGTATCAAGCTATCTTAATGTAATTTTAACGACTTTAGGCTAATTCAAACACAGATCCTTGTCAAGAATGAGTTTTCATAGGCTATAGCCTAAGTTAAGCCTATTATTGATTCACTGCTTGAAATAGCAAACATAGTGAGTGAATCAGGCCTAGCCCATTTCTGGTGTGTATACCAATATAGATTAAATATTGACATAAAACAAGTTTATTGCTTGAGTTTCAAGTATAAAACCATGGCATCCAAAACTTTTTTGTCTAGTAGGCTATTTTAGGTTCAGTAGGCTATTGTCTTAAAATGGTGTTTTCAGACAAATGTAGTTTTTTAAAATTCAAATGATGACAAGACCACTAGTTGAAATAAAACAATTAAAGAAAAAAGAAAATATGCTATTGTTGATAGGGAAAATGACCAATAGTCAATCCATCTCAATCTCAATGAGAGTGAGTCAGAGGCAGGCTCAACATGCAGGCAAATAATTGTGAAAAGTGTTGTTGGCAAAATTGTCTATTAAAAATACACCAGAATGCAGGAAATTGCATCTAATATATTAAAAATTTTTTGGGGGAGGACACCCAGACCCCCCACCAGTTGGTCCCCCCCACATTACAAAAGCTGGTGACGCCCCTGCATGAAAGTGATAACTGGACTAATAACTGGATAACTGGAAAAATATTCTTTTGGACCAACCTTGGACATCTGGATAAGCCATGAAGTAGAGCACAGCAGCACGGATGGTGTTTGATGTGGTGTCAGTTCCAGCGAAGAGAAGGTCTAGCAACATGGTCAGCATCTCACTGTCGTTAAATGGAGTGGGGTCTTCACCACTCTGTTGCCATAGCGAGAAATGGTGAAAGCAGTGAGCAGATAAACCTCACCCTAGACTAAAAATGACTGTTTGGAGTTGCATTAGTTATACAGTATCATCAATTAATCCTTATTTATTAATTTTATTTTAGAAAAAAGTAAAGGGACTGGACTTATATAATTCTGGAAATGGTGAGCAAAGACTGTTGACATCTGTTCAAAACCTGAACCAATTTTCTATAGGATGCAAGAATGAACTTATACGGATAAAAAATACTCTGCAGATAATGATGGATGCCAAATTATGAAACTCACCTTATCCACCTCATCCAAATAACTATCTATGACATCTCTTGGTTTATTAGGGGTACGTGTGGCTCTGTGCTCATTCACTATGTCCAGTACGTGACCCTTGACGGTACGGTAGTCCCGCAGGGCACTTTGGAATGGCAAGGGGAGATTTCTTAACAATGGCATTGTATCATATATCTGTAAATACACAATATTACATGTACAAAGTAAAACATTTTTTTTATTAATTTTTAAATGAAAAAAAAAAAAAATTTCATTCAATCTTTCGTCCACATCATCCAAACCTATTTTATTAACATTTTTTTAACCCCTCTAGGAAAACAAACCTTGCAGTAGCCTATAAGCTAAAAGTCACAAGAATATAGAGGGTTAAAAAAAAGATGGTTTACCATGCCCCATGGTCCATTGGCAATCTTAGAGTTTTCTGCCATCATTTTTATCATGGCTTGGAAGAACTCATGTTCATACTCATATCGAGACCCAAACATGATGGAGCAGATGATGTCACATGAAGCATTATGGAACAAAGTTTGAGGGTCAATTGACTGTCCTGTGGATTGAACACTATAGGTCAGACATACTGAATGTTTTTCATATAGTTACCAGGACAATCCAATCTACTCCACATACTCCACATGTATGGTATGCTTGCAAGCTCTGATTTAAAGATGCACTAATAAGTTCCTGCATGGTTGGTTTCAGCGTATTCAGAGGCACCTCCCCTTGATCTGTTAGTTGCTGGTGAAAAAGTTTGGTTAGGAACTCTTAAGGTCATTACCTGCAAACTTCTCCAGGTGGTCACAGATATGCGAAACCTCTCCCAGAATCCTCTCCTCCATCGACTGCTTGCCCAGGCCGAGGTTCCTCATGGTTGTCAAGGCAAAGCGGCGGTGCGCCTTCCAGCTAGGACCGTAGTTAGCCATGATGATGCCTAATGAATTACAGTAAGCATATATTTTCAATATATTTTACTTCAAACAAATAGCACAGCAATCACCCTTCAAGTCCACACTAATGCAGATACATTTTCAATTCTAGTTGCTCAGTATATTTCTGTGAACTTCCAAAGATCATGTAGCCTGTAAGTGACTCTCTTCCCTCTGGCCTAAGATCAATCCCAATGCCCCAGTGCAGAGACGCTGTACTGTAGGAGAGGCCATCTTTCAGATGAGATGTTAAACTGAGGTCCTGACTCACAGTGATCATAAAAGATCCCACGAAACTTGTCGCAAAGAGTAGATGGTTCCAGGGGCGCTGCTAGGGGGGGGGGGGGTTAGGATGATTCTAAGGGCCCAGCACAGACAGGGGGGCCCAAAAATGTTTTTTTTTTTGTCATAGGGCCCAAAATTTCTAGCAGCGCCCCTGGATCGTCCTGACTGAAGTCCCAAATCTGGCTCATTCAATCTGCCCCCCCTAATCATCCCCCCACTATAATTGGCTCATTAGCCCAATCCCCTCACTCTCTACCTCAAGCTGATGTATGGTGAGCGTTCTGGCGTGAACTGTAATGGCCTTTGTGCATCACCCACGTGGGTGCTGTACATTGGTGGTGGTTAGTGAGGTCCCCCCCTTCCATTTCCACTTCTACTGGATCAACTGTGCTGTGTTAAAATGCGCTATTTAAATACTAAAACTTGACTACGTATAGTGGCATTAGTGACATTCTGTGGTTGTACCTTGCCCCTGGGTGAGGTGGCTCAACAGAACTTCATCAGGTCTCCCAGCAAAGTCAACAGATTTGGTGATCAGAGCCTCTCTCATGGCCTCCATGCCAGTTATGATCACCGCAGGTCTCCCCCCAAAGTAGATACTGAACACTTTTCCATATCGCTCAGACAACTGCAAGATCATACAGGTTATGATGAATACAGTTCACAATATACAGTATACTTGTGTAAAAGTCTTAATAAATATGCAGAAATATCAGGCACATTCAAACACCTTTTTCTAAATAATGTTGAATTGAACTAATCAGACATACAATCGCAGGCATAGCTCTAACCACTTGCACTGGCAATACTGCCCTCCAAAAAAATCTTCCCTGTTATCATTTTTGTGTGTTTTTTTTAATGAATTTTAACAGTTTGGCTGGCTTGATTCTTGTTTTTCTTTGTTTTTCCATATATCATACAGTATATCATTACAGCTTCCATAGAATAGAATAGAATAGAATAGATCTTTAATGTCCACCAGGGATGGAAATTTGCCTTTGTCTCACCAAGAACATGCAAGACAGATACACACAGTCATTATAAAAGAATACAGTTAGCACAAACTAGTCATCACACCACTCAAGTCATGACAAGCCACTCACACCGCTTCCATACCATCATAATCAGTCCAACCAGTTTGACAAGTAGGGCAGCATGAAGGTGCACCCATCTTAAAGCATATATTTTCTTAAACCTTCAAATAATATTGGTTTTAAAACAATTACCTTTTGCAAATTTTTGACAGGATTCTCCAAATTCAGCTGAAGTAGATTTCCAAATATGGGGACAGTCTGTGGGCCAGGTGGGAAGTTTTTGGGCCTGCGAGTCCGGATGAAAAACAAAAGCATGCAAAAGCATATCCACAGCAGAAACAGGGACACAACCATGGTGACTGTTGTCCCACTGCACTGTGCTCTGCCGCACTGGGAGTCGCAACACCTACTGTATGTGCTGAGGTCACTACAATTTCATTGGCTAGCTACTGATTGCATAATTGTTATTGGTTAACTAAATGTTTCATGAGAAGTATCATAGCAAGATTTGTGCATTGAACAGCATTTTTTCTTCTTTCTTGAAGGGGGAACAGATGCTTTTAATATGTTATGTACTGTATTTTTTATAGTTCATGGAACATTGCAATCCCCACTAAAGAGTTCAACTTTACATCATTTTATTTTTTTAATTCTTGCATATCCATAGAGATTATTGGCTTGACTGTTTGCTAATTTGTGTAGAACAAAATACATCACAATGTTAATAAAGAAACACATTTATTATTATTATTTGTGAACAATATACATGCACTTTTAGTATAATCTGTAAAAATTATATGCATTACAATACTTTTAATTACAGTTATATTACAACTCTATATTATTACACAGTAATTGCATGTAAGTCCACATACATACAATCTTCTCTGACTCTCTATTGTAATATCAAGGACAAATCAAAGTAAAACACATCCTAGGCTTTTTTTGGTCCTCAAATTATATCTGCATACCCCCACCTTTCACTCTGACCTACCATGTACAGTATTTGCATCAAGTACTGTAGGATAAGCGTATTCAGTAGTCCTCACAAATTCTCTCAATCTTACTTGAGAGCTCCATTAACATTATAAGCCTTTCATGACCCTGTTTAACGTGTTCAGTGTTCGGCACAGAATAGGTGAAGGCATTAAAATGACACAAGGATAATACAAGGTGGGTTTTGGTAAGGTCAGTAAGAAACCATGCTGTGTTTCACCTGGAAAATGATGGACACTCGTCTCTATCCAAGAATCTTCCTGAGTCCTTGAACTTTCTATGAACTTTTCCCTCAACAGTAACTCTCAAATCGACAGCCTTAAGCACCCTTCCTGTGGTGTCAGAAAGCCAGAACTGGCTTTGGGGGCTTGGGGGTTCCAGGGGTGAGCATGCGTGTTTGCTAGAGTTTGCTCTCAGACAGGGACTGCATCCTGAGCACTCCCTCTTGGGCACAGGAAGCTGCAAGAACCCCATCGCGCCTCCACAGCCGGCCCTGGACCAGACCCCTGCTGCCTCCTGGAACAACACACACACATATAACATACATTTATGTCCACACTACTGTATGCAACAGATTCAGACATGTGACAAACGACCACTTTTAGTCGTTGTGTGAGTGATAAAAAAATATTGCAATATCTAAAATGGTGTGTAGATTTTAGCCGAGAGTATCTCGTTTGCTTACACAGCAATCTTCCGTTCTAGTAATCTCTTGAACTGTTATCAGTCAGATGATTGTGGGCTATACTGTGTGTGTAACATCATCAGGGAGAACCAGTAGGTCTTATCAAAACTTTCCTATTCTTTATCTTGCAAGACAGATTCATAAATACACTAGTCTTTATTGCTTTTGTGGAACGCCTACACCACAGAACTAGCCTTCAGTTATCATGTTGTGAGTTTGCATTAAACACTTGCAACGGAAGTACTGAGATAAGATACTCAACATGCTTTAAATTTAAATAATAATAATAATAATAATAATAAAAAACCATGAACTACAGGCAGTATCATGATTGATAGAAACAAATAAACTGATACAATAGAATGCCCACGATAAGCAGAGCATGACGGTTTACTTTTCAAAAGTACATGTACATAATTATTTTACAGTAAGTGCACTTCTATATTAGTGCATTAACTTAATAACAACTTAATAGACAGCAACTTGAAGCTGAAACTACACATTATCTATTGGTAGCTCGACATTAGATCTCACAAGCTAAATTGTTTTTTTTAACTCCAAGTTCCATGATTCATCCAGAACTGCTCCCCATCCGGCTGACCCACCAGCCCACCCATTATTGAGTAGTCATTTGTGCAGTTTGACATATTGTAAATGACTAAGGGGGCCCATGCTCAGCATGGAAACTTTCTGAAACTTCCTATCAACTCACCTGCCCATGGGCTCTCACACTCGTACAGCATCCACTCATCAGCACGGAAGCTGTTGTGGAACCACATGGCGTGGTCAAGTGAGGCTGAGAACTGGGCCCTGTACTCTGGATAAGGCAGTACAGTGGTGCCTAGGAATGAGTAGTCAGACACGTATGCAGCCACGCAACAGTGCAGCTTCATGTCACCTTCCCCTGAGAATAGAGACAAGTTCACCAACAGTTAGGAACAAATAATATAAACAGTTAGGAAATAATAATAAAACTAATATATGACAAACTGTTCATTTTTATTCTAATATATTGCAGCGTAATAAAGTCCCTCAATAATATACTTTTACACATCACATCTGACGAAGAAATAACATTACACTTTAATTGCACAGTATTGTGTCTGTTTATAATAATGAAAGTCGATGTCGATTTTCAATGCCAAATTACACTTTAGTCACTCCTTACCAATATGCCCTCTTGCTCGAACCCAGAAGAGTTTCTTTGGTTCCATGGCAACACGTCTGTAGAAATCAGGCGGATTGACAGGTTTGATTTCGATAGGGACCTCATCAGCCAGAATTTTATTAAGTCCTTCCCTGGCCTTGTCTGCCAAATTGGGAATACTGTTTAAACAGACAAAAGGTCAACACAGTTACAAAGGTCAACATAGAACTCACTATTTGTCTGGTGTGCACTACAATAAAAACAATACATACATTAACAGTGTTTTAAATGCATTCAACTATTGAAAACAATTTGCATGCCATTTCATGTATGTTAAATCCTATGCTCTTGTCAATCCATGTATGTGTATCAATTTATTGTCTTCTATAATAGTGCGATTATGCTCTCATTAAAATGCTGCATTAAAATTGTGGTGACAAATCTGGTCATGATGATGAGGGTTTGAGTCCAGTGCAAATGTATGGTAAATTACTCACAAAAGTGAGCCTTTGGTAACGTTACAGTATAACTCCTCACAACTCAATGGAGAGCTGTAATTAGATTGTCCACTAAAATACAAACTAAGTAAACAAGCTTGAAGCTGTAATTGTGGTCTGTGGCTTTAATGCAGCGGTAACTTTGACAGTATGGGGTTGAGGGAGTGGATGCCCCACCTGAGGTACTGCTGGATGAGCTCCTCAACAGTGAACAGCTCCTCTGGTGGGGGGACGGTGGGCATCGTGAACTGATGCTCCAGCACACTGGACTGCTGAAGGTGGAAGGACGCCTGACAGATCAGAATGGGCTTCCCATACTGTATGGCCTTTACTGAACGGACAGAGAAACTGCGGCCATCTCGGATCCGCTCCACCTGGTACAGGACTGGAATTTTGGGGTCACCTAAAACAAGATTTTTTTTTGTCGGTGAGTGGATTGCAAGGGTTATGGAAGGCTTATGGAAGTTATGGATGGCTTCTCTACCTGCTCTCACAAAGTAGCAATGAAGGGAGTGGGCAAACAAATGGTCTGTGACAGACTTGGCAGCGGCCACCAAAGCCTGTCCAACAATCTGGCCCCCAAAAAGACGCTGAGTCCGAGGTACCCAGTGATGCGTCCCTCTGCATGAAGAGAGGATTAAACAAGATCATTAACAACTAGAGAGGTAAACAGCTTACACAAAATGGTGTGTTATTATGGTAATATAACGTAGACACCACACCAATGTGAGGATCAAGCTTTTAGAATCGTGAAGTAGCCTAGTTGTGGAACATGGACGTAATCTAATACATAAAGACTATTAGGACTCATGAGGGTACTCATGAGAAGGCTGAAGACAATATTGCTAACGCTACTTGTAGGCTATTACTACACACAGAGATTGTAATAACGTTATGTTGCCATTAGGAACTTGTTGTAACAGCTAGAGACAATGTAACCTGTAAAGATCCGTGTCGACTGTCTCTAAATTCAGAACGCTCGTAACCAGTATGCTCCGTAGATCCGGAGAACCACCAGGACTGGGCATACTTTCTGGGTTACTTGACTGGCTCTTGAGTCGTTCTTTGGTCACATCCTCATCTTTATCTTTCAAGGCTGCCGAATCCTTACCGGTCTCCGCCATGTTGAACACTTTATCAACGTCACTTGAAGAGGCGGTGTTACCCCTTCCCAATCCACTTACGCACTTTACGCAGCAAAGTGCCAGTATTGCTGCAATCAGACTGCTATAGGTTATACCTATTATTCTGTGTCCTATAATGAATATCACACAGTATCACCACTCAGTTGATATTAAGATGTTCTTACTCTCTTACTCTTACTTAGCTTTAGACTGAGTGTCACTATAACCAGTTACATTATTAAATATTGACAAATTGTTTGGCATATTAACAATTTGATTCTGAATGTAAGCGACATGATTACAGTTCATTTTATAAAGAGGCATTTAATAGGTTGGTCGTTTCTGTCCCAAATGCATTGATCCTCTTACACTCGCCATTTTAACGTCGATCGTTCAGTTGTAATGCTACTACACAACCACATGACGGCAGCTTTGCACAGCATACCAGAAAACATAACTACACCAAACAACCCGTCATCACCATACTGTTAACCTCATCATTATGATTCACTCTATGAGTGAATATAAATTGTTCTTTCAAAAAAAAAATGTTCTTTCATTAGTAAAAATAAATAAATAAATAAATAAATAAATAAATAATAAAACCTGTCAGATATAGGCTAGGCTACTTGCCCTGGTTACACTTATAAAATGTCTAGGGCTATACCGACTGACGTTTAAAATAAATAAATAAATAAATAAAAAATAAAACATAAAAGGTTATTAAATTACCTGCACTAAGTCCTGGTTAATAACGCAGAAATGCAAACGAATCATAATTTGCAAGCATTCACACACACACACACACACACACACACACACACACACACATACACACACACACACACACACACACACACACACACACACACACACACACACATACTCGCGCGCGCGCACGCACGCACCCCACACTCAGGATTCCCCCACCCCTAGAACAAGTCTGATATTAGAGGCTGCAGTTGTCGTACCAAATTACACGCTTCCGTTGGTCGCTCCTGACTCCATCCAGCTCTGGGCTCGTATTTTCATATTTTCCTACTCGACCATCACCAATCACCATGGCTACATCGGATGGAATAGACGACAGCATAGTGCCGCGAGGGAGATCTCAAAGTGACCCAAGCATCATTACAGAGGCTCGCATCGTCTACGCCAATAGTACAGGTAGGACGTAGCCTATGTTGTGTCATGATTCATGTCTCAATTAAGAGCGCATGTTCTGGTCATATAATATACGATTGATATCACTGCTTCAGGGGTGCTGCTGTGAAACGATCATATTTTCATCAGGAAATCACACGAATCGTTGAAAGTGCCTGGTTAAACTGTATAAACCGCATTCGTAAGAAGGCATGTCGCATGAAAAACATGCTGATTGTTGATTGACAAGTATTGATTGACAGTATTTATGAGGTTTCTATGCGGGCTTTAGTTTGACATGTGTATGAACGAAACATTGAAATCTGTAGCCCCTCAGATTTGGGCAAAGTGTAAGGATACTTTGCAGAAACATAATCTCAAAAGTCATCATACTGATTTAAATTACAACAAGTAAATATGCAGTTCTCAGCACTGTCATGTTTTTCTGGAACATCTCCCTTGATGTTCATATGCCTTGCTTCTTGCTTGTCTGCAAGTCATTGCAGTCACATTGAACTACAGGTTATGCAGCAACCCCCCCTCCAAAAAAATCCCTGCAAAATACAACTGACAGAAAAACTGCAGTCTCACTGTTGTTGTAGTTTACCCTTCCAGTCTGCATCTGTGAGTCTTTTCTGCGTGACCAGATGAAGTGTTTATGGTTCAAGTGACATTCTGGCATGCCTGCGTGTGACATGTTTCAGCAGGCTTTTGAGCCCAGCCAAATGTGCCTGTGCATCCATGCTGTATCTGAAACGACCTCCTGCTACAGCTGAGTGGACAGCAGAGAGGACAGAGGGAGGGAGGGAGAGAGAGAGAGAGGCGCTTGTGTCCCCTTCACCTGCAGTGGCCGGAGGGAGAGAAAGAACGAGAAAGAGAGAGAGCAAAAGAGAGAGAGAGAGAGCAAGGAGAAGTCCAGATTGGCCACAGTCATAATCCAAATCATATTGTCCCCTAAATGAGGAGACGGTGATGGCTGTTATGGGTCGCCTCGTTAAGAGGAGCCCATTGGTCCATAATTCACCCTGTCCGGTACTTGAGCAGACGGTGCTCATCATCACTCATCGCCCCGTCCTTTCTCCAAACCCCATTAAGGGCGCTTGGGCAAAATGAGTGACCGATCCCTTTCATCTGTGAGAGGTGGGCTTATCGCCGGCCCACAACAACGCAACAGAGTTGTGTATCTGGTTGTTGCCATGGTGACCCTGAAGGGGCTACAGGCCTGGCATCCTCTGTACACACAGTACACAAGCGATGCCCGGGCGGGACGCTTCAGTCAGTGTGGTATGTGGAGGCTGCACATGATTGTATTTGATAACCCCCTTAATGAAGAAACCTCACAGGAGTCAATAAGGAGACTGCTGTGCCTCAGCAGCCTGCCAGCCTGAATCTACTTACCTATGCACTATGACAGCATACTCACACACACACACACACACACACACACACACACACACACATACGCAGTACGCACACACACTCTCTCTCTCTCTCACACACACACACACACACACATACATATACACACACAAATGCACACACACAAATGCACACACTCACACACACACACACACACACACACACACGTGCATATGCATACACATACAGTACATACTGTCAGACTGACAGAGAGAGAGAGAGAGAGAGAGAGAGAGAGAGAGAGACGGAGAGCATGGGGACCCTGGAAATTCATAGCATACAAATCATCATAAAAGTCATATATTTAAAACTTTTTGTAATGTTTCCCATGCGTGATTACAGCTTGAACATATATGTGGGATTCAGTGAGCCAGTGCAGTGCAGTCGCCTGTGTTAACAGACCTAATCTAAGTATCACAATATTGTACCGGTGTTAAGTGATTAGCCACAATTCCAAGGCTAAATGTGCAACAGCTGCCTATGTGCAAATAGGGAGCTTTTAGCACAATTCAATCAGTAATTCCATGTTAGCTATGCTGTCGAGGAGAGAAGAGAAGACAGGCCTTTCAGATGTAAACACTGTTGACTGGTAGAGCAAGCCTGCATTACAGTAATATACCTTAGGGGCTCCAGAGGATCAGGATTAACCGCAAAGCCTCTCAAAATAACATAAAGAATTAGAAACACAAAACGATCTCTTTTCTCACTGTATCAATATTTCCAATGTTTTTTCCAATTAATTGAAATAAGCATAAACACTTGCTTGTCAAGCCAATGATGGGATATCTTTATTCTGTTCGTTGTGATGGAATTCTGGAAGATTCTGGAAGAGTTCATGCAGAAGACTCTGTAGCTAAGCGAACATTGTGCATACTTCATGTCTAGAAAGTTCAGCCAAAGGGCCTTATGCTTTTGTGGTCTCATATCAAATAATCTAAAATGTGGAAAAATAGATTTATGAATTGAGACTTTTGGCCAAAGAGATTATATCCCAACCAAATGAATAAAATGAAAAACCTATTCTCTCCCCTTATTAATCACGCAAGGGCAACACTGAACTTTTGTGTTTAATTTTTTAATCTAAAAAAGGTGAAGGGGGGAAGGCTTGAGATTGTGCATCTTTAAAGACACTCTCAGAAATTCTTATTTTTCTCATGTTTCTTGTGTCTTGTGTGATATCATCTCTGCTGTTCTCTGCTATCATCCTTATACATGTCAGTGTGTACTGGGTAAACACAGTCAGACTGCTGGTGGTGTGGTTTGTGTGTGCTTGGAGGGCTTGGATAGGGGTGGAGTGTGGGAGCCAACATCTGCAGATTGGCCAGACTCTGGAAGTTTTGTGGGTTCTGCTGTCATTGCCATGGAAACGGGGAGGGGAGGGGAGAGGGGGGGTATGTGTTGTTTTGGTCAGGGCCCTGGACGGCATGGCGTGAAATGTGAGATTATGTAAGTGGCGGGAGCAAGAGCAGGGGCGCACCGCTGCTGGAACATCTTGTGAGATGGGAGACGGAGGGCAGGGCGGCTCTGTCAGATCTCGTTAATTACCCATGATTCACTGCCTCTCTTGCCATTCTTTCTCTCTCTCTCTCTCTCTCTCTCTCTCTCTCTCTCTCTCTCTCTCTCTCTCTCACACACAGACACACACACACACACAGACACATACACACGTGCACACACACACACACACACACACACACACACACACACACACACACACACACACACACACTCACCAATACACACACTCACACAGACACAGCCCATCCATACACAGGCTTGGCTCACAGTGCATCACACAGGGCTCCTGATGCTGTGCCTTTGACATGTCATGCATGCATGTAACATTAGTCTCTCAAACTGCTAGACCCCTGTATGCACACACCACATAAATACAAACTGACTTGCAGCACATGGACAAACAGAATGCAACCTACATCCAATGCATAAACATGTGGATATACAGTACACATGCACAGATATAATTAAACACACACGCACAATATTCAACCACACACATACACACACACACACACACACACAGCACCACATATACATTAGCCTATATGCACATAATAATTCCCCTGAAACACACACACACATACATGGTCTAGTGTGTAGATCCGAAAACAAACCCTTTCATCTGTCCCGCATGGAGATAAAGGCTTTGATCCAGCCACTTGAATGCACACTTGAGGATCCGAGCAGAAGCCCTCTGACTCCAAGAACAGAAAGAATAGATCAAATGATCTGGTAAGGAAATGAGAGTGAAAGACAGAGAGAAACAGACAGAGCAAGAGAGAGAGGAAGAGAGAGACAGGGAGAAAGAGAGGGAGGAAGGGAGAGACAGAGATACAGAGAAAGATGGATGAGAGGAACCTAAGTTACAGCTTATCAGCCTCGGATAGTACTAATTTAGAAACACTTGAACACCACCTCACAGGGAGATGGAAATGACTCTAGCACTGCAGTGAAATGGCATCCATCTTCCAGTGTTTAGTGCACCCCCCCCCTTTCTCACTGTTTTTGGAGACATACTTACGGGAGGGGGTGTTGGTGACTCATGGAGCCAGTGCTCTCTCTGAAATGAGGGGAGGGGGGGGGGGCAAGTTGACCAGGTCTCGGGTCCATTTGTTGAGTGTGTCACAATATTAAAGAGGTCGGGAAGGGCTGGAGTGTGTGTGTGTGTGTGTGTGTGTGTGTGTGTGTGTGTGTGTGTGTGTGTGTGTGTGTGTGTGTGTGTGGTTGGGGTTGTTGATGAGGGTCAGGCTTATCAAAGTGTGTGTCATCCACTCTTTACACTGAGGTTGTTCAGAGAGGCGTCAGAAGACACTGACAATGTTTGACATGTTTGCCACGGCAAGGAGGTCAGGGGTGGTGTCCTGGCATCTTGAGGACAAAAGAGCAAAACAATGAAAACACTCTGACTTATCCAAGCCATGATTTAATGGCATTTTGACACAATCAATCAATCCTACATTTCCTAAAGGGATCTATGCACTACTGGTATTTACATTGAACATATACTGTATGTTGTGTAATCACATACAAACACATATTTGTATCACATATCACATTTTTAACCCATGACCTCTATTTTAAAATCTCTCTTCTTGAGTTCCCCGTTGAGCTGCGGTACCATAACTAAAGGGGAGTGTTTAAAATGATAGCTTCTCTATCATTTAATGATAGTTACAGGCCAGTGAAGCTATTGGAAAATGGAGCCCATGCATTCAGTGTATTGACCATTCAATCAAGCAGTCACCGTCTGAGTGCTAAGTGTTTTCTCCCCTCTACCACGCTGATGAGAGAGGCGAGCGAGCCGCCGTTCAGTTAATGTGTGTTTCAAGCCAAGGCTGCCCTGTCGCCTTCAGCATTGCCTATGGGGCCTGTATATATCGCAGCTGAATTAGCTGCCCTACATTTCCAGCTGATCCTATTGGCATAATCTGCCACGCTGCGACATCAA
Source organism: Sardinella longiceps (assembly GCA_027497455.2). Classification (NCBI taxonomy): domain Eukaryota; kingdom Metazoa; phylum Chordata; class Actinopteri; order Clupeiformes; family Clupeidae; genus Sardinella; species Sardinella longiceps. The sequence goes on along the minus strand of JAODXP020000012.1, from coordinate 12,696,143 downwards.
AGGGTACCCCGCTCCACCGCCCCTCGGGACATATTCTCTCTCTTCATAGGTCTGCCTAAAGTGAGACGTTTCTTTTCAGTCTTCTCAGCCGATGCTTAAAGCTTTGGCTTACTATGGTTGTGAAAGCCTGATGAGGCCGATGAGAGCCCTTTTCCTCTGAAATCAGGTGCGTTTAATGTTTTATTAATGGGGGGAGATGGGGTGGTGGTGGTGGTGGTGTTGGGGCTAGAGGGAGGTGGTGGTGGTGGTGTGGGGGGGGTCTGTCTATAATTAGCTACCATGTTCAGTGGTTAATATGCAGAGCTATGATGATGAATATGAGTGTGCTAAGGAGCCTGTGGTTCAAAGGGAATAGCAAGCAGGTCGAGCAGCAGCAGCAGCAGCAGCACCAGTGTTCCCACGTGTGGTCGTGTGGTGTTAGCAAGACACTGAAACCGGTTCAGCTCCTCCAGGAGTACAGTGCGTGTGCCGTTGTATTTCATTCCCATCACGACGGACACATCTTATTCAGACATCAGACGGCAGCTTGTTTTCAGACCGCCGCTGAAGATGAAATCATGCCAGCTGTGTGTTTATGAGCCTTTGATATTCCAGACAGAATGGTTTTGATCATCATTTGACAATTACGCTGAAGTAATTAGACAGATTGGAAAAAACAGGTTCTGCGCACCAAATAGTGTGTACTGTTTTTGATATTCTCAGTATAACTGTCAGTTTGTATCATACAAGAGCTTCGTAAAGTTGACTTAATCAGGACAGTGTGGTTTAGTATATGAGATAATGAAGTCTGGGGTTTCAGCTTTATTTTATCCTGAAGACACACTTCATGAAATTGTTGTAGGTATTTTGTAGCTATTTTGTTGCCAGAACACAGCAAATGAGTGTCAGTCATGGTATAATGTACTTTCTCATCTCGCAGTGTTTTAATCAAGTTCAGCCACATACTGTGACTTGGCACCTTGGAGTTGGCAAGAGTGAATAAACGCTGGCCAGGCACAGAGACAGTGGAGTTTGTCAATACCACAACTGCACACAAAAACAGATTGCATTTGAGGACAAATCAATACCACAAAAACTGATATATTACAATTTCACGGCCCATAGCTGGCATTGTGAGTGTTTTGTACAGTAATTGCTGAGTCTACTTTCAAACAAGCGGGTTGCAGAGAGGTGCAAGGAGAATAAAAGCCTCGTTTTCTATCCCTGCGCAGGGAGTTGTTAGCAGAAAGGAGAAAAGAAGGGGAAGAAAGTACGAGACAGGTCTAAAAAAGAGGGGAGACTCAGCCAAGATAGGGGCCACCTGCTGGCAGAGTCCCTGAGGAACAGCGAGAGAAAGTGCCGGTAAAGACGGAGGTTAAAAGAGGCGATGCCCTTCCAAAAGAGTCTGCAGTGGAAAAAAAGCATTGGCCTACATCAGTGAGAGCCTTTACAGAGTCCCTTCAAGGCCAAAAGCCCTCACAAGGACAGTGCAGGAACACGGGCAGAATTCGCCAGGGGAGGACAAGGTCGGAGGAATGAAAGGGAGCCGACGCAGTGTAAGGCCATTACGTGCATTACAGAGCGGGGGGAAAAGGGGGGCATGTGGATGTCGTCAATGTAAGATCCGCTCACTCCGTCAGACCTGAAGTAACACCTTACCACCTGGACACCAGCAGGTGACAGGAGGAGAGGGGGACAGGGCTGGAGCGGAATGGACACACAGCACTGTCCAAGGTCACTCGGCTGTTTCTGTGTTTCTCTTCCTTCATTCCCTTCTTTCATAGACCTCTCCCCAACATTACAGGATTATCTGTCTGTTCTATAATTCTCCACTGCCTACTTCACAGAACATGCCCCGAGGATGGGCTCACTCAGTCAGACTCGAGATGTGCGGATGAGTTGCCTGTCTTCTTGTGAAAAAAAAAAAGAAATGAAAAACAGACGGGCACAGTGATGGATGTTTGACACACTGCTGTACAGTCATTTGTCAGACATCAAATAAATCATAATGTAATTTCATGCAAAAAAAGAAAAAGAAAAGAGGCTTTCAGATAGTCAGGGTAACGAGAGAAAGAGAGAGGAGCAAAAGCGGGAACACAGACCATAAGATTAGGACAAAGCTGAGAGTTGAGGAGGTGGGGATGAAGATGGCGAAACAGTGGGAGAACGAGGGAGAAAGAGGAGAAAGAACAGTGTGAGCAGAAATCACCATATTAAAGGACTCAGTATCTGGGGCAGTGTGAAGTTACTCACTCTCCAGAAGCATAAAAATGATAATTTATGCATGGCGTTACCTTCTTTAGAGGGGGAGAGTCATTACAGGGCCTATGATAAGATTGTTAAGGTACTTCAGCCGAAAGGCTGGATTCTATTGCATTTTAAATCAATATTTCCAGATCATTTTGGCTTAAACCATAAAAAAATATTGATGCAGTATATTAAGAGTGCTAGAGGTAGAGGTACTGCAAGCTCTGTAAGTAGTTTTACATCAGCATTTCAAAAATGTATTTGAATTTTTACGATAAAATCAAATGATCATACATTATTTTATTTATTTTTGATTCTTCAGGTCTACAGCTCAGTTTTCAGCTTCCAGCTGTGTGATAATCATGTAAACTGTGATACAACATATGGGGCAAAGCAACACAAAAATGCGGTTGGTACTGTATTTTCTGCCAGTGGTTGTGTGTGGTATATTCTCACAATCTACAGCCAAGCTCTTTGCTCTCTATTCTGTTTGAGTCTGACTGTGGGACAATAGGCTTTTTCTGTGGAGTCCATGCGGGACCTTGTGCTGACTGAGAAGAGTGCAAGGCTGAATTGGCAGCTTTGTGGCTCAGGCTGATGATGCATTTTGCTAAACAGAATTCCCCCCCTGCTGTCTCTCCCCCCATTCTGTGTAGAACCATGCCGAGATGTCACCGGCTTCCATTGACTTCAGAACCACAGACAGCAACCTCACCCAGAGAGAGAAGAAATAGGGGAGTTGTTGGGGGTGGGGGTGGGGTTGGGGGGGTTTATGTCGTCACTCTGCTCCAATCAAATGCCACCACACAGTGCCCCAGAGAGCTGCAGCAATCCCATTGGCCCCTGGCCGGCTGCGTGTCATAAGGAAAGAGTCAATTCGGCCATGCTTCGGTGCTAATTAAAGGCTGTATGGGCACAGAAGGCCTGTCCTCGTGTGGACAATCAGGGCTCAGCAGCTTGCAAAAGCAGGCTTGAGAGAGCAGAAGAAATACAAATTACCGTACTCACGCCCCGTTTTTTTTCCCTCTCAGCTCATTAAAGAAGCTATTTTCACGCAGTGCAGAGATTGAAAGAATTAAAGACATGACATTTCTTCCATACAGTCTTGAGGGCTAATGAAAACATGCAGATGTAGAAGATCTCTCTCTCTCTCTCTTGCGCGCAAGGCAGGTCAGACTCTCTTGCTAACATCTGCCATGGAAAGCTTGCTCAAATCTGTCTGCAGACTCACAGAGGCTGATGTAGAGTAAACGCTTCAAAGCTCACTGCTCGGGGAGGAGCATCCCTGCTCAGTGACCCACATACAGTGCGCACACTGTCTTCCATTCTGTCTCCTAATAACGCTCATTTCACCCCAACATGGAACACTGATGTGCCTTTATGTCCTTACATAATTGGGCCGCCTCGGCTGCCTTGTCTTTTATTTATGCAGTAGACTCTCTCTGTGTGTCTGTCTGTCTGTCTGTCTTTGCTGAGCAGTAGGGGAGACTGTGGAGCCACTTTGTTGTTGTAGTTCCTGTGTAATCCCGCTGATTTGTTTACCCAAAGCCGTCTTATTGGCTGTCTTAATGACTACAGAGATATCTGGGAGCATGGTAGAAGAAGTGATGATGGTGCAGACTCAGAGAGATGAGAAAAGATGACAGGGTGGAAGAAAAAGAAAGAGAGATCATTGACCAATGCAGTGGTAAGGTAGAAAGAAAGAGAGACATAGGGGAAAGTACAAAGGAGACAATACAAGAGAGAGGGGTGGGGTGGTGGGGGGGGTGATTTGGCTGAAAGTATGACGACATGAATGAGCCCATTTTGTGTGTGTGTCAGCATGTGTGTTAAGGGGTCTTGACTCAAGGCGTGGTGATAAGTCTGCCCAGTGACTGTCCCATATATGTGTGTGTGTGTGTGTGTGTGTGTGTGTGTGTGTGTGTGTGTGTGTGTGTGTGTGTGTGTGTGTGAATGTGTGTGTGAGTGTCAGTGGACTCATATACTCCTCAGGGATATTCGACCGAGCAATGCCATCAGCCATGCATGCATCATAATATATTTTTTATAGCCATTTCATGCGCTGACCTAAATGCATTCAGCTCTGAATAACAGTGAAGCATGTTGCACATGAAAACACTCCCACCTGATCCTCCAGCTCATCATAAACAAACGCACACACTCACACAAACACATCACACACACCCACACCCACACATACCCACACACACACACACACACACACACACACACACACACACACACCCACACACACACACAAACAAACAGAAATTCTTCCATTTTCAGTACAGTGGCCAACATTAGTAAACAAGCCATGGAGATGTCCTACTTTCCTCTTCACATATATTTCTGTGATGAGCAAAGAACACTGGTATATTTAACACCACTGACATCTCAATACTCCTACTATTATGGAGTCTGTGAAATGTAAATGCATGTGTGGTGGTGGTGGTGGTGGTGGGGTATATATTTTGCAGCTGCGCTTCCTTCGGATGTAATTAAAATAACACACTAACACCTCAGAGACACATTGGGAGGTGGGCGCGTGGAAGCTGATTGGCTGACAGGACAGATTGGTAAAACGGAGACACAGGAAGACCCCCCCCCCACACACACACACACCTCCAGGGTAGAGGACGCAAGTATACAGTGATGCAAAGTATAATGTATTTACCAAGAAGTCTTAAGGTCTGAGTAGTCCTTTTAGAAGATGTCCTTTAAATATCAAAATATTCCACTTCATAAGTTCTAAATTAGGCCTAAGTACATTATATTCAGTCATATTAAGTAAAAATGAGAATATTCCACTCCAGGATTGTGCTTTAAATTGAAATCCTTTTTGATTTGACTGCTGTAATAATGCTGTACGGTCTCTGAGCTGTGGTAGGATTTTTTGTGCCAGCCATACTTTGGACATTCATCCCATTCTTTTCTGTAGGGAAAAAAAGCCATGATAACACATCATTTGCCCCATTAGCCCTCAGTAATTATGAATCTGCCTCTCTGTGGACGTATAGCATTGAAGCATCCCCAGTGACTTGTAAATGGAGTGAAGCAATGCTGAGTCGCAGTGGATAAAGGCCAACTGTGGAGTGCATTACGGTCCTGCACTGCATTGCACTGCACTGTCCTCTCTCACTGGCAGAGAGAGAAGGAGCCAAGGAGAAGGCGGTCACTGGGGTCACGTAAAGCATTAAAATGGATGCAAGCAATTAATTTTGGGCTGAATTCTGCACCGCAATGCCCATAGCTGAATATATGATTAATTGCTTGACCTTTTCCCTTGAGCAAACTCCACAAGGACCCATTTCTTTAATGCTCTTGTTTTGTGAAGGAGACCCAGAACTAAAATGACAGAGGTTATTTTCAGGAGAAAAAAAGGCATTTAAAACCTTGTGTGCATGGTGAACCAAGGCAAAATATTGACTCTAGGCATCCGTTGAATAGGCTAAAAACAAATTGCCCTGCTGTCCACTTATAACATCTGGAGGCTCCAGGATGAGCCACAGCAGAGGGTGATTTAGCAGATTACATTTTAAAGTATGTGTGGAAGAACTAGGAAAAACCGACCACTGCACACCCAGATGCGAGCACAGCAAAGCAGCCCAAGAACCTTTTTTGTGCACCTGCCCTTTGCAATATTTTTTTAAAACATTGTTTGTTCCAATGTTTCTGGCGAATGACCATGACCATAAACAGAGCACTACAATGACATGAAAATGAACTACTATGACAGTCCCCATGAACGGCCTTTGCAACATTTATTGAAGGCTGGGCATAAAAGAAATTGAATTGTGGGCCCAAGACAAATTATTGCTGGTCCACTGAGCCCCTCACATACCTTTGCAGGTTCTGGTTTCACTCAACAATATTGAATTAGGAGACGGGGCATTAATTATTAAATCCTTACAAACAGCAAGGGTGTAGTCCACAAAAGCACAGCAGTCTGCTCAATTATTTACACATGGCCATATTTTGGTGGTTGACAAGAGTGTGTAAAACCATATCTGTGCTCCAGTTTGTCCATTATGTCTGTCTAACATTGGAGAGGTCTCAGGGAGTTCATCTTCACAAATCAAAGACAACTTTTAAAGCTCAGACTAAAGTTAGACTTTTTTAAAACATACTGTAACTATATGTAGAATATTGTTATATGATAGTTACATAATTCTAAGTTCCTTTAGTTAGTCAGTGGTTACATTTTCGTGCATTCCGTTGTCCAGAGTCAAGCTGTTTATTGTGTCTGAAGTTCTCTGAATAAATAAATAACATGAAAGAGGAAAAATATGTCAGACGAAATAAATGCTGTGTGGAAAATGCTGCAGCAATGCAAGGAGGGAAAGCCTAGAAACAGGTTTGTTTTGAATATTAATGTATAAATGAAGAGCTCAGAATGTCCAACCATTTCCTAATTCCATTTTCAGAAATAGGCCTATGCAAGAATGAACATTAATTTGCAAGTAATCTCTACTGGGATTTATCAAAATCATATACTGTATATATTTCTTATTTAATCCCAAATGGACTTAGAGGGTTTTGCATCTGACCTCCTCAAAAGTAGGCCTTAAATACCAAATACCATTAAATAACTTTAAAACTTTATTTTCCAATATATTGCCTTAGTTGATAATGCCTATATGCAAACACTGTGCATAACAGGATGGGTATATCTTTCTAATCGTCCCCTCTCTGGACAGTCCACATGATGGCTTTGCATTCTGTGCCTTGCCATTCTTTTCCACTGACCTAAGCAGCCGCTCCAGCAGCAACAGTCAGTGGCTTTCCTCTGAGCTCACTCGGAGGGGAGAGAGAGAGAGAGAGAGAGAGAGAGAGAGAGAGAGAGGGGGCTGGTGCTGGTGCCAGAGCCAGAGACACGTCTGGCACCCATCCCAGGCCAGAGGTACTGTATCACTTTCAGTGGAATCCCTGAGAGTATGTCTCGCTGCCCCAGCAGGCTGTACCACCTACTCCTGCTTTGCGACGCATGGTGTCTGTTAAAGAGCTTTGGCTAGGCTTGCAAACTCCTTTTCCCCCTGCTCCATCCTCAGCTCTGTCTTTCTCTCTCACTCACCTAAATACACAGACAGGCATACACACAATCTCTCTTTTTCTTCCACTCCAAACCACCCCCCCAATACAATCACACTCGATCTCTCTTTCTATCTCTCTCTGTCATTTATTCTACAGTATCTTCCCTTCTTGGAGGGTGATAGGCCCCTGTTGGATTGCCTCTCTCTGCAGCTATGCAAACTTCAGAATGGGAAATGAAATGACGGAATGACTCATCTGATTCACTGTCTCTTATGACCATGCCAGTTCTATTCCAAGAACCCAAGAACTGCCCAGAAGTCTTTCCCATTTATCATTCAGCTGCCACAGCAGCCAGTGCCATACCGTATATCTTAAGGATGGCAGTATCTCAGATGGAGCCTACATTGGAAGGATTATTTTCTAGAGTGTACAGAGTGCTTCAAGCGATATAAACAGAACTCTTTGAATGAATACTGACAACTTCAACTTCTTTTTGTTTTAACCAATCTGTTTAGCATGTTATGGAAATTTGGATAAGCTTTTGGAGAGTGTTCTGTAGCATTCCGTACATAATTACTTGGCTATAATCCAAACTTGAAAAAAAAAATGTGGCTGACACTCTTTGATATGTATAAGTAAATGTGTAACAATAGTCTTAGAAATAGCCTGGGGGATATTAAGAATTACAAATGTATATGTCCCTGTAACTCATGATATCTCTATTCCAGGGGTGTCCAAACTACTCCTGCTGTCTTTAATGTGGCCTGACGGCATCAACATTTTCTGATCTAAAACACAGTTGCATTCACTTGAAATGGATGTGAAACTGGTGTTTCTAATTTTCCATCCCAGCCCTTGCTGGGAGCTTAGATTTTTCAGTATGTGGCATGAAAACAGAAAAGTGTGGCCGCCCCTACCATATAGCATAGCCTACAATGCAAACTAAATTATTTACACTGTCAAGTCAGCACCTTGTTCTGCTGTCGACCATAACATATTTCACAATAGGCTATCTTTGTGCTCAGATATGGTGAGGTTAATGTATGTGTTTACTTGCCACTATCTGTTTTGACTCCACTGGTATATGTGAACATGTATGTGATTTGTGACCTTGCCACATCAGGTCTAGTGAGGTACTAATTGGTTCTTGGACACCTCCGTCGTCAAATACCTAATTATTAATGAATGATCATCATGGATTTCAGGCCTAATTACAGAAGATCTGGGAGTCAGTTGAAACATAAATAATGTAATTCCACTTTTCTATTGTGGCAGTTGATTCTCTCCAAAATCAAACAGAACAAAGAACCTTAGCAACTGTATTTTAAAAGACAAAGTTCATGTTGTATTCCTATTAGCGTGATTTACAGTATGTCACACAGGCACTGAAGCATAAAACTTGGTCCCCTGAAATGCAACTGATGATATACTGCTGAAACATAAGTGAATATAAGACCCCTTAATATTTAATGTTCAGTGTAAACAACATTTTTATGGTCTCACGGTGTGTTCTTGCATCAATTATGTGCATCTTACTCAGTTAAGGTGAGGCTACACTGCCAAAGAAAATCAATTGTAAAGCACTTATGTGGCATTGCTGTGTGGCTTAGATGAGCTCTGCAAGCCTGTAGCTTTGATTGGCTTTGAACAAGTGCTGATCTAGTGGCAAGCCTTGCAAGCTTTTCCTCTGCCTCTCGAGACCACTTTCGACCCTTGATAAGGGTTGGTTGGCCAAGGCTTTCTTCCCTAACCTCAATCGTTCATTGTTTGTATCTCACACAATTCCTTTTTTTCTACCCTACACTATCGATTGAGATCAATTTCATGATGTATTCTTCTTTAGTTAGAAAAACCTACAACCCCCTTCTGATTTCTGTGTGCCACTGTATATTCAGATCAGGGATCAGACCAGGTCCATCTTTGAATTTCTTTGACTGTATCGTATATCTGAAGCTCGGCATCTCAAGCGTATGTTAATGGTCATTCTGCCCTCTCTGTTTGCAACCAGAGTGTTTTGTTTCCTGCCAAAGTGATTGCTGTCACAACAAACATTTAGATAAAGTGCTCGTCTGCTAAGGGGAGAGAGGAGGAGACAGAACCACAGACAGAGACAAAAGACACACACTCACACGCACACGAAAGCAGCCCTATTACATGACAATTAAGGAGTCAGATCAATGATGTTACATTGAAAATTGGACCACAACTAATCAATTTCCCTGGCTGCCTAGTTGATGATGGCCATTTGTTAACAAGCCAGTGGATCATAGAGCAGAGAATCAAATGGCAGCAAAACACAAACATGCCCCATCAATATTTATAGTTGTATAGCCCTCATTGATATCACAGAGTTTTATGTATGGGCCAGGGGCCATCTTGCTGTGGTAAGTCTAATTATGACCCAGCTCTCAAGTGGCCATAGTAATTGACTCCTGTTGCGGTAGTAAGAGTGTTTAACAGGAAGCCAGAGTAATTAAGCTTTTTCTTTTTTTTTTTAACTTCAGTATCCAAGCAGGTATTATACATTAAGTTCATTGTAAAGTGTTTGTGCTACCATTTGGTTTTGTTGCAATGGCCACATTTGCAAATGTTTTTCATTATTTTGCTCCAATAGAATGGGCTAGAATTTGAAGAAACCTTTTAGAAAAAAAAAATGTTCAAAATTTTAGATGACAGCAGCTTGAAAATATTGTTGAGAACTTTTGTTACTTATGGACAAGTTTATTGTTGTGTTATGGCCATAGGTCTCAAATGAGTGGATATAATGTTATTTCTGAGGAAAAATATGGATACTCAAGAACTGCATATATATTGCCATTTTGTAACTGGACACTTTACACATTCACGTACAGCATTGCTATTTTTTACTAAAGTGTAATAATATTCACTGTCTGCTTTCTTTCATTGAACCAGTTTTTAGCCTACACTAATATTCTTGAATGAATGACCAGTGTTGAGTTCATTTTAACACTGGCGCGTAGACTATTTTCTGGCTTGAAGCACGTGGTCTGTCCGCTGACATGCATTGAAGCTGAAAACATGAGCTATGACATCGTTCGCCCCACAGCCGCTACTACGATTGGTGAGGAAAAAGACAGTGGGTGCGGTAGGCAGAATATGAATAAGTTCCAGCTGTAGCAGACGTGTGTAGACCGCATGCGGGTGTTCTTTTCCCTAGTCAAGAGTTTATAGAAGACATATTTTTTATTGTACCTCTGAATTTTGGTTTCTACGTTCGTCTTCTTCCCCCTGGGGCACAACCGTTGTTTTGAGCTCTCCGGCTGCTGCCCCCTCCCTTTTTTGGCATTCCACGCCTTCCATCACTTTTTTCCCCTCGGTACATCGTGGCGTGCAGGCGCTTGGAAGCTCCTGTGTGAGCAGGAAGAGAAAGGTGGAAGCCTTGAAGACATCCGACGAGAGTTTGTGGAAATGTCATGTGAGTGCGTTTAGGAGTTTTTCTGCGGGTATCTTGGTGTCATAAGTGTTGTGAGGAGGGATGAACAGTTGCTGGGTGACACATGCCTGTGGGAATACCTCATAGTAACGTTAACGATACTGTGCATGGCAACGTTGTTGCCAAAGCCAGTTACAGTAGCCTTATGTTGTTTCTTTCGTGTGTTGTAGGTAACGTTAGATCCGTTTGGTGCTGTCCAAACGATCTGCCACAGGAATTTCAGAACTTTATTCAAACTTTATTGGTTTGACCCATCTAACAAAAGCTAAATTAGGAGCATGGAGCAAGTTTATGCAAGAATAACGTTAACGTTAAGTTTTACTGTTGTTAAGAAAAGTAATAATACAGTCTTTAGTGGTCCACGCTGAGTTTCCTTTACTCAATCTGATTTGATGCGGAGGCTAGCTATAACGTTATATCACCAGAAACAGAAACATGCAACTTGGAAATATGAAACTCTGAAATATTTGCTTAATTTGGTTTGCTGGCGTGATTTTGGTGTTTGTGCAATTTCCTACACTTGCTCACAAGTTTCCATGCATGCTGTAGTAAATCTTTAACTAAACACCACCCTGCATATTAAAAATAGAGGCATACCAGGGATGCATTATGTATAACTGGGCTCCTATTGGCTGCTGAAGCTCTCCTTGTCACTCTGCGTGGCAACAGCATCCCTCTCCACCCAGCAACCCCCTCTTCTCTCTTCTGCTCCCTTGATTCTCTCCTGCCTCCAAGGGGCTTTTCTGCAGCATCTCTGGTAGTAACCATGGCAACGGAAGGATGACCCAGGCGGGGTCTGCTGCCGCTGCAGCAGCAGTAACTAAAAGGCTTGACCTGAATACCACACATGCTGGTTAGCTGGACACACACAAGATTGACTACAAGGCAGATGACCCGCTTCTCATTGTGCTCAGGAGTTAAGTGTCTCTCCTCCTTTTGAGCACCCCCCCTCCACCACCCTCATAAGCGCTGGGAGGCATGGGCACATTCTCGTGCATTTCATTTTTCCATTTTCTCCTCATGGGTGGCCACCCGTACAGTATGTAACCAGAGAGCTGCCTTAGCAGCCATTTAATATCCATTTAGTATTGATACACATCTAATGAATTGACTAGTTGGGGCAAATGGTCCTGGCTGAGGATGTGAGTTGAGTGGCCATATCGGATTGTTAATGCACTGTGACTTGGGTGTAATGTGGTCTCATTACGGTTGAATGTGCTAGAACCTGGATCAGCCTGTGTGGTTTAACAAGATTGTTCTGCCTGGATAAGCCCATGTTTGAACATATCACCTCACACATGTAATGGTATGGGTGGGGCTGGGCTTAACAGCATTCATCCCAGCTGTCCATGTGGTCTCTACAAACTTACAGACGGCCTGCCTAGTTTCCCCCCTTGCACTGTGTTTTAGTTAGTGCCACCCTCTGGCCCGGCAGAAATACCAGTGGCCAATACGTTCATTACCTCAGTCTGCCCTGAATGGAAAGACTGAATATTTTATGAGCGTTAGACTAAGTTATTTTTTGTGCATGGAACATTCCCTAAGAATGCTCTCCTCCTAATGCATTTGTTGTACTTTTACAAAAGAAACACACACACACACACACACACACACACACACACACACACACACACACACACACACACTTTCCTTGCCATAAGCTTGCAAAATGAATGATAGCCTATATGCTAGCATGGAGCAATGTGAGGGAATTCCTTCTACAGACACTAATGTAGAATCTGATCAAGTAGAATTATTTTGTGTAGTGTTCTGCATAAACTCAGTGTATACTTGCCATTGTGCATACTTTGCCAGTGATTCTGTGAGTGCTGTCTGAGTGATTGTGATGAGTATGCATATAGATGACGAATGCTTCAAGGGTACTTTCTCTGGCTCCTCTGTGCAGCTGTTAGTTATTGCTCTCCCTTGCAGTCTTGACACCACTCTCCATCTGCCGTGTAGTACAGCTCCTGCCTGTGCATTGCATTTTTAATTCAGGTACGCACTTGAGAGGGAAGAGGAGCAGGTGTTGTTGTGTTTTGCGCGCTGGTAGGTGTGACATAACGAAGGCGAGGGCCGGAAGATGAAAGATAGCAGCGGCAGAATCTCGGCCCGGCCCACAGTTCAGCCCGGCCCACGGCTCATCTGCAAGTCCCCGGAGGTGTCGCTTCTCCATCTCAGCCAGACTGTGTGGGAGAGACTATTTCTGTCCTACCGCTCTCCAGGAGGTCGCATCACTCTCTCTCTCTCTCTCTATCTCTCTTTTTCTCCCTGTTGGTTTCATTCTTTCTTTCCTTTCCCCTCTCCCACTCTGTCCTTTCTCTCTTTCTCTTTCTCTGTCTCTATTGCTCCATCACCATTCTATTCTCCCTTTATTTCCTCCCTCTCTCTCTCTCTCTCTCTCTCTCTCTCTCTCTCTCTCTCTCTCTCTCTCTGTCTCTGTCTTCCTTCCTGTCTTATCTCTTCTCCCCCCCCCCCTTCCCCAGTCACAGACACTCCCTGTAATAGTCAGTGTACAGCTTGGAACCAAAGCCCATTGCAGTTCGCTGCCACTGCAGATTGCACTGAAGGCCCATGGGCTCCATAGCCTTGGACGAGGGTGGGGCGGGAAATCAACAACCTGGACTCCATTTTGAATGTAGATTAAAAGGGGCGATGGTCTGTCTGGCAGATGGTCTTCTCCCCCTGTTATGCTTCTACCAACTGTCAATCACCTCCTGTCATCAATCATTTCACCCTCTCCAACAAAGATGTCAGTTAGTTCCCTATCCTTCCCATATTGGCTTCTCAACATGGTCTTCTTCTCTACCTCTGTGTAGCCTATGTGTACTGTAGCGCCTGTCTGGTTTAAACTGGTTTTGAAGAGGGGGTTGCTGGGAGAGGGTCGGCCCAGTGGCTTTTGCTCTCTCCAGCGAGATTGAAACCCCCCACTGAGTGCGATTGGCACACAGGGGCCTTGATGAGCTGCAGTGGATTAAGAGTTAATCCATGGGAAGCCCTCCAGTGTGTGAATCTCCCCCACTGGGACAGAACGCTTGTTCTTTCTCTGTCAAACGTCAGGAGCAACAGAAGTGGCTGCTGCCATTGCTGCTGTCCAGCAAAAAAAAAAACCCTCTGCATCAGAGAACAAGCATCCGTATTTCTGTCCAGTCCCAAATACAGCTTGTTTTCTGTTGAAGTGGCTGATTGTCATCTGTGTGTGTGTGTGTGTGTGTGTGTGTGTGTGTGTGTGTGTGTGTGTGTGTGTGTGTGTGTGCTTGGGCCTGTGTAGGCGTGTGCATCAGGGCTTTTCAATCACTACCTCGGCTCATTTTCAGTTCAAGTAGCTTATTGTCATTTGAGTGTGTGTGCATGTGTGGGTGTCTGCGTATGCGTATGTGTGTGTCTGTGATTTTGGACGAGGCTAACGCAGGTCTCCTGCAACCATGTGAGCAGCATCACACAATGCCATCCTCTGTGCAGGGCTCTGCCAGCAGCGGCAGTGGCAGCGGCAGTGGTAGTAGCAGCAGTAGCAGGAGGAGCAGTAGAGGTTAGCGAATGAACAATCCCCTCTGTGTGAAGGAGGAAGTCAGAGATAGCCACTGTTGTAGCGCCGTTCACATGCAAGGCCCCCGCGGGCCAGGGGAGGGAGGAGAGAGAGTGTGTGTGTGTGTGTGTGGGTGGGGGGGGGGGGGTAAAGAGGGAAGCGTGTCTGACCATGGTTTACTGTGGGGTGATGAAGCCGTTTGCATGCCAATGGAGTTAGCAGGGGTTATGCCAGGACCTTGACTCTATTCAGAGGAGGAGGAAGAGAGCGAATAGGGCAGCGGGGTTGTGTGTGTGTGTGTGTGTGTGTGTGTGTGTGTGTGTGTGTGTGTGTGAGAGAGTGTGTGTGGGAGGGGGGGTATACACAAGTTAAGGCACTGTGCTGAAATTGAAAGGCACAGTGAAAGCAGAGTTTTAACTGAGGAATAAAATATTGAAAGAGAAAAAAGGAGTGGCAAAGGAGAACTTGGATACAGGACGAGAAACAAAAGCAAGAGAGAAAAAAAAGACGGATGTCTCTCCGAGGCGATTATTTTTGCAGCTCTTTTCTTTAATTAAAAGCAAGTGTTTTGCCGGAGGGGAGTGACCCAGATGTGCATTCTATTTCGAGTGAATCCTTGCTGCTTGCTGCCGCTGTATGAGTGCTCCGTCTTCTTCATCCCATTAAAGTCACAGTAAATCACCGTGTTTGGAAAAAGTCAGTCTTGGCAGTGTTTGAGGGCTGGGATCCTCACAGTAACTCAGGTTATCAGCCGTTAAATAGAGTTCAGCAAGACATCCGGATGAAAAGCCACATGACTGCAATGACGTCGTGATTGAGTTAGCGAGGGTTTCGGAAATAGTGTCTGAGGTAGGCTAGGCCTAAAGCGCGGGGTGCCTGAAATATTTATTCTAAAATAGACGATTAAGTGATGGGAGTTTGGGACTGAGTCAGTGAGTGACTGAAATAGTTTTTGAGCATTACATGGAGATGGGCGCGAGAGCAAAGCATGTGAGTCAGGCAGACTCAGCCAGCAAGTGTTTCAACAAGGTTGATTCATGGCGCTTAAGTATTTGAGCGTTCAGAGTTTCAGGCCTTTGAAGATTCTGGATATTCAGCCATTGAGTGACTGAATGAGTGAGTGATGAGCTGCTTGTTGTTTTTCTGACTCCTGCATGTTCTTGTGTTCTGCTATAGATGTGATGGACCAGCAGAGGGTGCTGCAGTCTGGATGTCTGGTGACGGGGGTGCGCACCCCTCCCATCCGCCGCAACAGCAAGCTGGCCAGCCTGGGTCGCATCTTCAAGCCCTGGAAGTGGAGGAAAAAGAAAACAGAGAAACTGAAGCAGAGCTCCACAGGTACCAGCGACCTTTGACCTTTTGTACGCATACTTCTGTTCATGCAGAGAAAAATATTTCCTTGCTTTTAGTCAAAAACTCCTTGAACCTAACAGATGGTATAAAGTTAACTGCCTAAAGTGTGGTGGTGCACAAAAGTTTCATTGGTTTCAAGATTTTTCTATAGGTTCTAGTTCAGAGCCACAGAGTTGTTCAGTATTCTAATAGAGAAAATTTAGTATCAACAACAAGCAGATTTTGCGTTAAGCGACATGCTTCTTTTTTGTATGTTTTATGGACCACTTCCAAATTAGCCTCCTTGGTTATTTTAAGGACACATAAGTATACTTTTATCAAGAACATCTTTCATCGTGTGACATAGCCAACAATATCATGAAGGGTTAACATATCAAATAAGCAGTGGCCTGTTCAGTGTGTTTACAAGGTAGCTTGCTAGGTTTAAAACCAACAAAGTAATGTTGCTTTTGAATCTACTGTAAGTGCAACCTTGAAACCGCACACCTGGTACACAGAAGTTCATGGAGCCACATGTGCCATCGCTCCTCACTGCTCACAGAGATAATGAAGGAAACAGAAGCACCCTTTTTACCTTCATCGCCGAGAGCGTCATTTCCTCAACACCTGTCAGAGCAGTTGTGTGACACCTTAATGGGTTCTTAGAGGATGACTGAATGCCTCTCGTTAGTCTGCTGCCGGGTGGAGTCGGCTCAGCAGCCGTGGCACAGTGGTAGGGAGGGTGGTGGTGGTGATGGTGGCAGGGCCAGCGGTGTGAAGCACTGATGAGGTCCCTTGGGGGTTAATTTAAATGGCGCTGGCTTTTGTGGATTAGTGGCTCATTAAGAGTGAAAGAGAAATGTGTCACTCTGCTATTACAGGTCTGGAGAAGAAGACGGCCGTGACGCGACAGCAACGGGATGAGCTCGCCAGGAAGGGTCTCGCAGATCAAGGATCAGGTGAGAGAGAGAGAGAAAGAGAGAAAGAGATCGAGAGAGAGAGATGGAGGATGAAAGTGAACGAATAACACACACATTGATATATGGATATGCACAAAGAGAACAAGGTAGTGTGTCTAGGTAGGGAGTGATAAAAAAATTCACATGCATACACATGTGAATGCAGGGGGGGGGGGTAGGAAAGAAGTGACACATGCACACACACACACACACACACACACACACACACACACACACAGTCTTATGTAACTGCCCACTTGTTATTCACTGCTGATCATCAGCTGCTTGTTACAGGTGATTGAGGGAGAAAAAGAGTTTGGTTTGGCCCAAAAACACTGCTGTCAGGTGTGTCTGTCCCTCAGTGCCAATTATGCTTTTGGAGTTGATCAGGCTTTAACAGTGTGTTCACAGAATACTAGGAAGAAGGGAGATTCTGCTAAGCTTCCAAGGCCAATAAAAAAAGAGCACCAATTTTCACCCAATTACAAGTGGACTTTTAATATTAATATTAGATTAGTGTAACAACAGGCCAAAAATACCACATCATGGGCCTCAAGGTAAAAGAGAGAAAAGGGTGGCAAAAGATTCCGGGCCTAAAGAAACCATTTTGTAGCACTTCATTTATCAGATAAAAACACTCATGAGAGGCCGGACAGGATTGGGTCTCATGTTTCTGTTGTACTCTGTAGAGACTGCATGCGGGGGCAATGGGGATGAGCCAGGGACGCCCACCCAGGAGTACTCAGACGGGGAGGAGCGGGACGATGACCCCATGGCACCACTGGCCAGCAGTGGAGACGACCTGGGCTCTGACGAGGACAACACCTCCACAGGTAAGTCTCCACCCACGGAGAACCAGGTGCGACAGTGCCACAGGGCTCTGATTGCTGCAAGAACAACAGCAGTTCTGTGCAGATGGTCCTTATTAAAAAATAAAAAATTGCATGTTTTTATGATGTAAAAGATTTTACTGTATGTTTTTGGAGAAATTATCGCATCCATGATGCTTGAAACAGTTAAACAATACAGCTAAAGGCAATATACTGTGAGCAAATTGAAGTGTGGCTAGTGGAGTAGCTATTTTATATAAATCAAAGTAAATACCAATAACAATTTGTATCTGCAGTTCACAAAATTCCCGAAATGGCACTTGTTTTTATTATTGCTTTTGATTTATTGCTTGTGTAAGCAGTTATTATTTTAGAGGATTAGCTAAACTGCTCTGACAGAACATTACATTGGCAGAAAGTGACTAAATCCTATTCAATTATCCCAAAATATTTTTTCCAAAAGAATGTACAGTAGTGTTACAATTGAAGAGTGTTGTGAGATCGTTTTAAACCTTCAGGTGTAGTTTGCTATGCATTTAATTTTTTAGCCGATATTCATTTTTCCTGCAGCATTAGGCTTAGGAATGCTGGTGGTTGCTTAGGAATGTACCCATCTGAATTGGAAATGACCCATAAGTATCTAGTGACTTAAGGGAGGTCTGATTTGAAATGTGTCAGAAAAGGTGCCTCAGTGCTTCCTTTCAAGGCTCCTTTAACATGGGTTACCCTGATGATTGTTTTGGCAATTCCTTTAGCCAGGAAACAACAGCCAATCAATTTGACACTGATCTATAACACCTTCCTGTGAGTGAAAGCAGAGTCAGATTATCACCATAGTTGTGTTTTCATCATGAATACAACATAGATTTTTCCTTGACCCCTTGACATTTTCCAACGAGGTCAAGTTAGTGAAAATACCACTGTCAATCCAAAAGGGGCCTTGCTGTTAAATATAATGAAAGTTCTCTTTATTGCCACTAGGTGGAGACAGAGATTGTCAAAATGCTTCATGGTTTGCAGTGTGTGTGTGTTTGCCTCTCTTAGTGCGGGACACCACAGAGGACGTTGAGACTGCAGGAGACCACAGTCAGATGGATGAGGACGATGCGAGCGAGCCTCCTTTTGTGGACGCGCCCTGTAAGAGCGCCATGGCGACCCCTGAAGCCAGCACAGAAAGGAAGGAGGAGCCCCGGCCAGAGCCTCCTCCACCTGTCAAGAGAGACCCATGCACCCCTCCACCCCACTGCCTCCCCTCCAAGCTGCTAACTAGACTGGGAAGCCTGGATGGTATGTGAGATGGTTGAACTCCTCCATGACTTCCTGTTAATATCATCAGCATTGTCAACCATATCATTGATTGGTGTCAGTACCTATTCATCTTGTAGACAAATATTTTCTGTAATCACTGACAAAGACAAACAATATATTATCCCTTACTTACTGTATAGTCATAGTTCATAATAGGTAATTTTGGTTCATAGAGGTCTTACCTAGAGAAAGTTTACATCCTTCCAGCCCGAAGCCATACTTAACTGTTAATGATCTGAAGAGATCCAACTACTCTTCCATTTTCAACTACTGTCCATAACGGGCCTCTCTCTTCTGAAAGGTTCCAAGGCCAACCACATGAGGCCGGCACCTGCCACACTGCCTCGGAACTTCACCCTCCCCAAAGACGCTTTCCGGGGAAAGATACTCACCCCGACGGGCTCACCTCACCTGGGCGCCATGCACCCTCAGCTGCCCCCTAGCTGCATCATAGAGGAACTGCACCGTGCCCTTGCCACTAAGCACCGCCAGGACAGGTAGGCTGATGCATTTGGACTGCTGGAAGACCATGAATTCATGCTGTATGATTATACAAGTGCAGATAAAGTCTCCTTTAGTAGAATCACCCGCTGGGTTGATTATTATCACAACATAGCAAAATGTATCAGACTACAAAAACATGATCTTCCCCCTTGAACACACACACACACACACACACACACACACACACACACACACACACACACACACACATTCTTAATTTATCAGTTTTTGCTTTCAACAAGTTTGTTTTGTCTACAGTTTTGTAGTGTAAGGTTATGTGAAACGAGGTTCATTGAAATGAATAAGGACATGGAATTGTTTCCTCTCATCTCTAGTTTTCATGGAAAAGAGGTCCGGGCCTCGCCAAAGCGTCGCTCCGATGGTCGCCTGTCCCGCACCTCGAGCACAGAGAAGGAACCGAGCGGAGAGGCCGAGAACCAGAAGGAAGCAGAGGAGAACAAGGAGAACATGCGTCTGGACGAGTACTACAATGACCAAGACAGCTGGAACGAATCTGTCATCTCTGGTGAGGCTCATGCACTTTGATTTGCTTTTGTTTATTTCTTTCTTTTGTTTATTCTTTTGTTTACTATTTGCTATTGTTTATTCTTTGAATTCAAGAAGTCAAAGATCCTGCTGTGCAAAGTCCCACTTGAAATTATGATTCTATTACATTAATTTGTCACCTCCTTTCTGGAGAAGGCGAGGCACTCATTGAGGCATTCATTGAGAAAAAATAAAGCTCACAACAGGAAATAAATACTTTTCAGGTTTCATGTCAGTAGTTGGTATTTATATGTTTTTTTTTTTTTTTTTCATACGGCTTGACCTAGTCTCTCACATGCATAAAAATGTGATTGGTCAGCTGCATCTGTTGGCCTAATTCTGCCGCTGGTCCGGTGCCATCACATGTGGGTCAGCGGAACGTGAACTGGAAAGAGAGGGGTAGTGGTGGGGTGAAAGTCACAGAGGGGGAAAGAGGGAGCGAGAGCGAGAGAGAGTGAGAGAGAAAGAGAGGATGAGAGAGAGAGAGGATGAGAGAGAGAGATGATCCTTTTCCTAGACCAAACACAGACACTGGGGCATCTCAGTTGTTCTATCTATGTAGAGTACGGCAAAGCAGTCTAGGGAGATGGGCTTTATTCTGATGCAACCATGGATTCATGCTGATGTTGAACTGCACTACAAGTTAGAATAGCTGTAAGATGGAACTTTATCTGTACTTTCATTCAGCCCCCACACTATTGGTAAGGTGGCTTTTGTGGATTTTGTGTCTGTAATCTGCTTATGTTTATATGTCCGTGGGTGTCTAATGATCATGTGCATCTGTGTGTTTGTTTGGTTGTTTGTTCATGTGTGGATACACATTTATTTGAACGTTTATGCGTATGTGTGTGCATATATTTGTGTATATTCATCTCTGTTTTTTGTGTGTGTGTGTGTGTGTGTGCGTGTGTGCGTGGCTGGCGTGACCACAGGGACCCTGCCTCGTCGGATAAGGAAGGAGCTTCTGGCTGTGAAGCTGCGTAACCGGCCCAGCAAGCAGGAGCTGGAGGACCGCAACATCTTCCCCGTGCGCAGCGACCAGGAGAGGCAGGAGATCCGACAGCAGATCGAGATGAAGCTGGCCAAGTAAGTCGCTCATTTCCGTGGCAAAACCCCCCACCCACACACACGCACACACACTCACCACCCCAAACCACATCCTCTACCTCCTTCCTTCGATTTCCGACCACTGCCGGTGGAGATCTCTGGCTACAGGAAGGAAGGCCCAATTCATATGCTATGTAAGCACAACAAAGGCATTGAACCATGTGGGGAGGCTGTGTTGCTTACCTGCATAGCAAAATGTTCCATGTTCTTGCGAAATGCTCTTCCAACGTCATGCAAATGTCATGTGCTTCCAATGGGAGGGGGTGCATTGTCTGAATTGGTTGTGTAGACTGTGAGAGGGCTGTTCAAAATGTGTGAGAGGTTTTTCTTGCCAACTGCTCTCTCATTGCCTGAGTAGAGAATGAATCAGTACTTTAAAACTCCTGTCACTGATCTGTTCCAACCGCCGGCTAAACCAGCTGATTGTTCTTTACTCAATTCCTCAGCCAGATTGATTAGCTACTGTGATCAGTGAAATCCCCTTTGTTAAGACTTTTTCTTCTTAAAGCTGCCAGAGATCTCCACCTTGGTCCCTCCACTTGTTTAATTCACTATAGTTCTTCATCCCCCACTCCCCCAGCTCTCCCTCTCCTCCCTTCTTCTCTACTCTTCTCCTCCTCTCTCATACTGTTCATTCCCCCCCCATTCATCCTCATCTATATTTCGGTCTGTCCTCCCACACTCGGCTTCAGTGTTCTGTTCTTTTCTCTTCTCCTCCTTCTCATATCCCTTTAATCCTTTCCTCCCCTCCTCCTTAACTCTCTCTATCTTCTCTCATCACATCTCTTGTCCTCCCTCTTGTCGTCTTCTTCTTCTGTGCCTTTACTGTCTGTGCGAGGGCTAGATCATCATTTAAGACCTTGTGTTGGCTGTACATAAAAAATTGTTCAGCTCATTTAAAGAACACTCATCAAGCGTAATTGCGTTGTGCCATTTGGCAGGTAATAATTCTTATTTAAATCAGTCTTTGCTCTCGCTGAGAGTGGGGAATTCTTTCCCCCTCCATCTCTCTGTGCCTTTATCTTTATCTTTATATATCCATCCTTTTCTTCCCTTCTTTCTTTTCCTCCTGTACATCTCAGTCATCTTCATCTTTCTTTTCTTTTTTTTTCTCATCCTCTTCTTTTCACCTCTTTCTGCACCTTAGCACCCGGATGTTTTTCTTTTCCTCCGTTCCTCGTTAGCTCTATCTTTTCATCTCTTTGCATCCCTCCTGTTTTTTTTTCTCTCTCTCTCTATCTCTCTTTCTCGCTCTCTCCCTTTCTATTTCACACCCGCTTGTCTGCCGCCTCCCCCGCCCCAGACTCCTGAGTCTCTCTCTCTCTCTCTCTCTCTCTCTCTCGTTCTCTCTATAGCTCTCTCTTACATAACCACCTTCCTGCTGTCTTCCCAAATCTGCATCACCTGTCCCACTCCTCCAACCCACACACACAAACAACACACATTAGTCTCTCAAAGTCTCTCTGGTAAGCCCTTATTACAGCAACAGTAGATCCTTGTCGCTTCACTCTCAGCCGGGACATGTGAACATGCCCGTAGGCAGCCCTCAATGAACGAAAAACATAATTTTAATGTAATCAATGTTCTGTCATGTTTTTGAATGTAAGTTGCGTTTGATTCATTGTGGCAGTCTTTCAGTCAAAGCAATCAAGTTATGTGTATTTGAATGTCTTCTTTTGATTTTATTTGTTAATTTATTTATTTAGTTTGTTACTTATTTATTTATTGAATGTGAATGTCCGATGTCAGTTTTGTCTGAGTGCAGAGTGCCAATAGCGTAGTGTCACAGTCACTCAGCAAGGCTGATGTGATGAAGCGGGGCATTAATGACAAGTGTGCCACCACATATTACTAGGCATGCCAGCTCAGGAAAATATACAGCTAGCCTACATTGGGCGTACATGGCTCACGTAAGCTATGATTTGTCATTCAAGCTGACAGCTCCTCCAATCAAAACGACTCTTATTCATATGCATCAACTGAAACAGGCCAAGACCTGTCAGAATTTATTAGGAGAAAGAAAAGAACTAATCATGCACACACAGGTTATGTAAATGTAAACCTATGGGTATGAAATCCAGCCCGCTCTAGCTAAGTTGGACTTTGATGGAAAATGTAAATTTGTCAAACAGTTCACTAACCTGGCCCTGCCAAAAGTATGTATAGTTACAGGTATACTGTTCAGGTGCCGCCTCTAGCAATACATTTTCACCTGCCACAAGGATAGCAGTCCACTCAGTGACTCAGTGTGTGAGGATGACGTTTGATTTTAAAATAAGTGGTAGGGGTGAATCTTTTGATACCCATTTGTAGACGTAATATGAGGTATGAATTTATGTCAGAATCTTTATTCGTGAGTGGTTTGAATAGACCAATCATTTCAAAGTTAAGTGTACAATTATTACAATGCTTTCCCAACAGCAAGTACCCAGACCCTTTTCACCAAGGGAATATTCATGTTCCCAGAAATTCAGAAGCACACTCTCAGTCTGTACTGTAGAGTGTAGTGGAGTTGAGTAGTCTACACTGTTGAAGTGTAGAGTGTTGAATTTTTGATACAACAAAGCGCAGATCTCCTCGTAGTTTCTAGGCTGAGCACTGAACAGTAGTACTACTTCACTGGAGGGTCATGGGTTTCTATGGCTGAGCGTCGTCATCAGACAAAGTTTGTGACCAGTGGAGCTCTATTGGTGACTAATGGAGCTCTCCACCATTTTATCTCACACATAAAGTGATTTCAGATAGAAGTGACATGCTAGGTTTCAATACAAAACAAATAGATAGGAGACTCAGAATCATGTCGAGGCATTTGAAATGTAGTTTTGACCTAAGTTATCAACTGTCAGATATATGCAAGTGATGTACTGTACTTTATGCAGAAGAGGTTTCCAACCAAAAAGCATTTTATTATACACAGATAACACAGAGCAGTACTTTAAGTGTGTGGTACTAAATTTAAATATTTTAAAAAAACATACCTGCATTTTCCAAGCCTTATTTCTATACCTTAAATGCTTTCTCAGATCCCTCCTTAACTTCCAGTCATCTATCCTACCATTAGGGGGCACTAGACTGTTAATATACACAGAGCTTTAATACGGCTCTGAACATACAAATGACAACCACAACACTGTCTTCATCTTTCAATAGATAGTGTTATTTCTCTTTCTTAATGATTGCTGGGAAGCAGCGGGAGGAGAGCATGTACTGTAATCCTGTTTATAGAATTATATAAATGTTGTTTGGGATCCTTTGCAGGGATTTGTGAGGATTTAGTACCTGATTAGTTGCATTTGTATTGATCACTGCTTCACAGTGTGATGCTGCACACAAGCTTATGCAAGGATGCGGTGTGTGATATGTTGTGATATTGTGAGAGGGTGGAAGCATTAAGCTTACTGTCTTTACATTGATCTCATTGTGTTAGAGCTAATCTTTTTTTTCTTTTTTAGAGAGATCTAAAATCATTTAAATGCTTGGAGAAGTGCTCTATTTTGCGACACATATCTCAGGTTGAAATAAATTTCATATAGATTTTTGAAAGGGAGGGGAAATCCACCAGTTATGTGGATAAGATAACATATGTGAATTCAGCGCTGTGTTCTGCTGCATAACAGCGACCTAACAGACCTATCCTTCCCAAGCTGCCTTTGCAGTAAGCAATAGATTTTTTTCCCAAATTAACCTCCTGTCAATTAAGTACACCAGTGGGAATCAGTCTGTCACTGGCAGAGCTATTTCTGGCTCATTGGCGCTACTTGCTCACATACTGTAATTGCTGAGTGCAGGCTGGGCTGTTTCTGCTGCTCCTGCCTCCTGCCCCACTGTTTGCTTTGTGTTTGAGTCAGTGTGCCCGTGATCATGATGGGAGTCCCCTGCCGCTGCAGTGGAGCACTTGCTTATTTTCTCCTGCATATTCCCTTTCTTTCTTTCTTTCTTTCTTTCTTTCTTTCTCTTTCTTTCTTTCTTTCTTTCTTTATTCCCTCCTGTATTCCTTTCTTTCTTTCTGTATTCCTTTCTATCTTTCTTTCTGTATTCCTTTCTTTCTCTTTGTATTCCTTCCTTTCTCCCTCCCTGCATGTTTTTCCTCTGATCTGGAAAATCGGCGCGATTAAAAATTGAAAGGTGGACCTCTTTGTCGGGAATCTGAACAGGGGCTCAAAATAGTCCAGCGACTTTCCCCAGTTGGAGCTCAGCATGCGTTAGGTAGGGCGAAAATAAAAAAGAGAGAACCAGGGCATAAAGGCAATCTCCACGTCCCCACCACCTCAAGTACACCCGCTCCTCGCTCCTCACCCCCCACCCACCAACCCCTCTCCACTTCTGTATCCCCTGCTGTCTGTTAAGAGGCCCTGAGCGTGCGGTGAGCCTCTCTCCTGCTGGGCCTGCTCCCTGCTGCGAGGAGCCAGTCCGTACAAGATCGGGTCACAGGCAACTAATTAGACAAGGATTAGGGAGTGCATAGAGAGAGAGAGTGCGAGAGAGAGAGAGAGAGAGAGAGAGAGAGAGAGAGAGAGAGAGAGAGAGAGTGCAGAGAGAGAGAGAAATAAAGTAAGTGCTGGCTCCTCAGCAGCTGCTAAAGTTCCATAGAGGCACCTGAGGTGCTGTTGTACCTCGCTGTAGGTATCCGATAAAGACATGAGCAATTAAAGAAGGGGTTATCAAACATAGCCTATGCTCTTCCAAAGGAGTGGAAGATCAGGTGGAACATAAGGAGGATCATTCCACCTTTCTCTTTCCAGTGCATACACACGCACGCGCACACTTACACACACACACACACACACACACACACACACACACACACACGATTATTGTATAAGCCATATCTATTGTTCGTACATACACATCTGAGATATATCGAGATACCACAGTGTATCTACTGAGATTGCCTCTCCTGAACTTTTGTTAAAAGTCTCCTAGGTCCAGAAAAAGAAAGGATTGGCTTATAGACAATTTAAGACGTGTGGAAGCTATAATGTTGTTGGAAAAGGAGTAAAGCATATGACCTCTAAATCATTTTTTTTTTTTTTAAATGGTCAAGTAATGACTCTAAATAAAATAATGCAATGGATTTTAAACAAGAAGGGTTCAAATTTTAAAGGTTATATGCTTTACATCTTTTCCAAAATGTTAGGTTCTTGAGGTCTCAAAAACGTGCTTAGCATGCCATGCTGATGTCATAGTATGCCCCTCAGCATCTTACACACCATCACGTGCCCACACACACCGATACACACCCAGGAAAACAAACAAACACTTTCATATGGCTCTGTTGCTCATCTCTCGTGATGTTTTATGTAACCACACCCGTGGCATCTCACATCTGGGTGCTAAGCAGACGGCCTGTGACTTGGCGCCGGACTTGATTGCCATCCGTTATTTCTGGGAGCTCCCCACTCATTTCTCAGCAAGAGTCAATATTGCAGGCCGTGCAAGACACTCGAGTTATTTCCTGACTCGGAAACACCAGCCTACTACTGCTGCTGTTTGTCTCCATCTGTCACACGAGACACGTGGACCCGAGCGTGGCCAGCTACTCACAAAGGACACCTCAGGAGGTACAATAACGCCTATCCTGCAGAACTCAGTTGAACTTGAGAGAGCAACAACAACAGCACAGGCGTAGGCCTGATAATATTCAGGCGCCATGCCTGATTTCAGGCGTACCAACATGACTGGGGGGAAAAATGCTTGAGATATAAAGAGATGGG
This sequence comes from Sardinella longiceps, assembly GCA_027497455.2. Taxonomy (NCBI): domain Eukaryota; kingdom Metazoa; phylum Chordata; class Actinopteri; order Clupeiformes; family Clupeidae; genus Sardinella; species Sardinella longiceps. The sequence continues at coordinate 12,669,606 of JAODXP020000012.1, read as the reverse complement.
ATTTAAAGTAGGATTAAACTAAAATTTAAACGGTTTCTTGTAATTGTACCCTCTTAGATGACAAGAAACCCATCACTGCCCACTATCTGCCCACGATACTGTAGTTACAGTGCGACGCAAATATAACACCCCCACCCACTCTGAGAAATTCAGGCTCAGAATTATTTTTTACTATTAGCCCTGCCAGCAGCCCTGTTTTGCTCATCAGTAGGCCTAGTGTTAGACACTAGTTACCTCCCAGCAGTATTATCTAAAAATTAGAGGGAAGTGAATGGAATATTGTTTTAAAGGACATCGTCGTAAAGCACAGTTTTCTCTATCCATTTTAATATCCCTTTATCTTAGCCTAGAAATCTAGACGTACTCTAGTAGCAGCAAATAGATTTGCTTAGCCAGTACGTCTAGTAGCAAGCCATAGTGAATTTAATTGGTCGGACACGTTTGGTGTTCACTAATCACAACACTATGTGTTTAGGACGGGCTTCTCCGAAAGCAACAGTCTTTTGAATTGGTTTTTACATATTGTTTGTTCCTCTGATTGGTCATAGGCTATCCTATTGCGTGCAGAAGCAGTTTGAACGATAACTGCCTTGTTCCGCCCACAATTGAGTTTGGTCTATCTATCAATGCCAGACTATACATGTTAATATTACAGGATGGCTTGCCTGGCTACCTTCATCATACTGAATTTCCCCTTGGGGATTAATAAAGTATCTATCTATCTATCTATCTGCCTTCTTGGCCTGATTGCCAAAATGAACAATTTTTTGGTCCTTAATGATTCTTTCATGATATCAACTTTTGTTAGTCAAAAGTTTTATCCAAATTTGTGCAGTACTTTTCGAGTTATATTGTACACACACAGACAGACGCAGGCGAAAAGATAACCTCCTTGGCGGAGGTAAAAATCACAAGTGGTCTATGATTGTCCAGAGCCATTTATTGGGTGCTTCAAATCTATCGTCTATCGTAAGCGTCTGTATGTAGCTCATAGCCAATGGTATCAATTATACCAGAGTCACCAGATGACATAAAATGATATTGAGCATGGAAGGCAGTATGGTTACTCCCTGCTCTGTGATTGAATCCCAAAAGCAGGGCTAAATTTTGGCCATGGACACCATGTTGCTTTGCTGAACGAAATGAAATGGAGCGCACAAAGGAGCATGGGTACACCCAGGCTGTGTGTGTGTGTGTGTGTGTGTGTGTGTGTGTGTGTGTATGTGTTCAGAGGGTCTCTGTGTTATCACAGGTGATCTGCAGCCCCCTCACCACCACCCTGCCCCCCTGCAGCTCCTAGAGGTTGAGGCTGGTGGGGGGGAAAGGTCAGGAGGGGTGGAGGCCCAATGCTGGGGTGTCTGTGTGAAACTCAGCTGGGCTCCTCAGAACCCCGCTGTGTGGACGGAGCAGAAAATGAGGCATGAAAACAAACGGTCAGCAGCATGGACTACCTCAGACAAACAGCTTACGTAAAGCTAGGCCACAGACCCCATTGCGTAACATGTATACATACTGTACGTACAGTGCAAGACTCTTCTACGCACGTAGACTGATAGGGATACACAAACTCACACACACAGACACAAGTTATCACATCCGCCCTCATATTCGCTGTCTACTTTATCCACCTCTTGCAGACTCATGAACACACACATGCAAACAGACAATACAACATACTCACACACATTTTCTCACACATGTATAGTTTTAGTCTTTCTCTCTGTCTCTCTCTTTCTCTCTCTCTCTTTATCATATACACATGAACACACATGCGCGCACACACACACACACACACACACACACACACACACAAAAAAAAACAGTCATAGACAAACACACACAAAGACAACAAGGATTTTCTGGTGTAGCCGGAGGTGAATGACGTATGATGAGGACCACCCAACCCCCAGCCCCCCCACCCCCCTCCCACACACATACACACACACACACATATACACACAGAGACACAGACACACACCACACTACCTCTCCCCAATCATGCATTTCATCAGTGGGTTCAGCACAGGCCGGGGTCTTGCCCTCGTATCTACCGGTAACCACTGCTGTATGGGAGTCATTGATCACGTCAAATGCCCATCCCTCCTGTCAGTGGCCAATGTAAATATTTCCCTTGCTGTGACACAGTGAACGGAACGCCTCAAGGCCAGAGAATAAAGATTATTCCAGTGTTTGCAACATCCAGGTTGTGTGTGTCAGGGTACAGGAGGTGATGTAGAAATTGTTCCACGACTAGGACATGGTGTTAGAATTGTTTACATTATGCATGAATCACACTGCCCTTCATCTTTTGTCAGTCCTATCTCTGTCAGTTCTATTTTACCTTGGGTGCGTTCAGATTCATCTAATGTAAGTGCACCCCCTCGCAAACATGTTCGCATTAAACAGTGGAATTGAACGATTTTGTGTAAATGTGTAAAAAGTTTGTTCTAAACTGTAAACCAAAAATTACTAAAAGTTCTCACAGGAGGCTATTAATGTGAGACAAAGTTGCTGTAAAACATGCTGACAACATTTAATGCTCTTGGGGATTTATTTCTAATCGGGATGCACATCTTTTGCTATCCAACATACTGGACTGTTAGCGGAGCCTCCTCAGACCATTTGCCTGTGTTTGCTAACATTAGCCAAAAACTTCCAAGGATTTGAGAACTGTTTGCCTATGTTCGCAAACGTTCGCCTCTGTTAGTGTTTTAACGCATCTCTTGTGACTCTGCCTTATTCGTCGCTTCATTGGTTTGAGCTTGGGATGTTTTTGAAGATCAGTTGATCTGTTTTCACAGTCCATATATGACTTTATCTTCACTGTGGCGGTTGGTTGTCTCTTAATAACAGCAATTTTTAGGACCCCAATATTTAAAAATGGATGGATGGCTTCCATATGCCTGAATTGATTATTGTATAAAGACATGATTGAAAAACAGTTATCGTGAAAAAACATGATGTTTCTATGATGGTGAATGAAATTGGATTGACCTCAACCAGTCCCACAGTCACCAAAAGAGTGTAACTGAATCCCTCAGCTTGCGGCTGCTGCTACACTTAACAGCACCACAGACATGTGGCTACAGGTGCGGAGGCGCTCAGCGGCTCCACTCACAGCGGGAGGCCCTCAGTATTTCCCCATACCCCTCCTCCCTCCCTCCTCCATCTGTCTGTCTGTCAACAGACACAGGTAGACGAGGCCCCGATGACAGCTCGGACAACTGACTCTTTCATGGGCTGGGGTTTGATGACAGTGTGTGGTGTAGTCGATCTAAGTGTCCTCATTGCTGTAGGTCTGGCTATCCTGTTGACCTTAGCACGGCGAATTGATAGCCTGAAAATATAAACAAGGGAAGATTCCTAAAACCTTTGACCTTTGCTCCAAGTCTTTGCTCCAACTTTGTATCAATTCTTTGGAAAGTGACAGTGAAGTAGGCATCTTGTTCCAACATGCAAAACATGCAGTGTGTGTAATAGAAACAGAACTGAATGAAGCTGAAGATTTTTTGGCTCAAGTGTTCAATCTGAAGTTGTGAAAGCATTGAATGAGTGAGTGGAGTGTCCATGCTGTGGATCCAAACCCAAAATTAGATCTCTTGGCTCTGCAGTTGGAACACATTCACGCTCTTATGTATGTGTGTGTCCATGTGGGAATGATGGGAAGGGGAGGCGGTGTTGTCCGGCCAGCCGGACCCCCTGCTGGCCTCCCCATGTCAGAGTTAGGCGAGGGTAGGCGAGGCGGCAATTCAGAGCCTGCTGGACACATGAAGAGGACAGAACTTTTTTTTTGGATGGGTGGGTGAGGGTGCACAGGGCATCAGTTGGGTGAGTGGTGGTGGTAGTGGGCGGGGGTGGGGGTGGTGGAGGTGGTTGGAGCTGAGAGTTTGAGCAGCTGTGTATCCTCATATGCAGCCTGTCCTCAGAGAGGCCCGGCAGAACAACAAATCGAGCGTCTGCAGCTGAGCAGAGAACAAACTACAGAGCATGAGGACACACTTAGAGTCCATGGCACCACTGTGGCATTGGGGAGGAAGAGACAGAGACAAACTCACACATACATACATACACACACACACACACACACACACACACACACAGCAGTAGCAGCAGCAAAAGCAGCAGACCGAGCCCCTGTCACCGGGATTAAAACGAGAACACAAACTGGAAAGAGAATTCTCCTGGCTCTTCTGTGCTCCTCCTGCTCCCCACTCACTCCCGTCTGGACCCAGGCTGGATGACTGTGGAGGAGGAGGAGGAGGAGGAAGAGGCTTGTTGGGTCAGGTTATTAGCGGCCACGGCTCCAGGGAGCCAGGCTCAGAGTTTGGGCTCACTATTTATGGCTCGCTCTCTGTTCTCCCTGCTCTCACCTAAGATGAGACTGGGCACCTACATTCCGAATGATTTCCCAGGAAAGGAGCATATAAGTATCTATCTATTATCAGTGTACTGTTCCATGTTTAATTTAGATTCGTTATATCTACTGTATGACAGCTGGGCATCAATGAGTTCCATCTACTTGGTTGTTGATATTAGATATGTCTCACTCCATAGCTTGATAGATACATATATAGATATGACTATGCAAAATGGATACTCAAGTAATCTAGCTTGACAGGCCATAATATATCATTGAAATGTATAGTCTGGCATTGATTGATAGACTGAAGTTAATCCTTAATACAGAACCAGCAGCTATTCTGCAAACTGTCTCTGCAAACTGTCTCTGGGCAATAAGGATAACACTATACGACCAATCAGAGGAAATTAACAATTAACATCTAAACACCAACATCCCTTTGACTCAATGCTAGATGTACTGGCTGAGGAAACCTTAGTATAATGTTGCAATAATGCACAACCTTTAAAAAAAAAGAAAGGAAAAAAAAGGCACAGTTCCGTTCGGACATTCATAGCATGCAGACCACTCTTCATACAGTTGTAAATCATTTTGATATTTACCATGGGATGTATAAGTTGACATTAATTTCTAATAGATAGCATGCATTATTTCCCTCCTTGAATCTAACGTGTGCTATTCACCCTTTCTGATGTAAGAGAATATTGGATTCTGTTGCTCAGTGACCATAAAAGTGACTTGAAGGAACTATGAGAAGCCGTTAAAAAAGATGATGCGTCCCACATGCATCAGCATTCCTTTGTTCTCCTATTCTCTTTTTGCAGCAGTATGTATATTATGCTCATGTTTTATAGACGGCACAAGCGATTCGTGACTCGAGCTGGAGTAGAGATGGAGCCCGGGGGTATTGATTTATAACACTCAATCAAACAGAGACCCCCCTGTGTGTGTGTGTGTGTGTGTGTGTATGACGGGCATCATGGACTCCCATCTGCTCTCGGAGGTTATTGTGTAACACGGTTACTGTAAAACAGTGAGCCTCTCTGGTCGTGCCAGATTGCACCAGAATGCAGTGCAGTGGGTGGGACTAGTGGCGGGGAAACCCCCATCGCCGCGCTAAAAATAGCTCTTGCGACGTCGGCAACCGGGGCTGAAAACTGCGGCAGAATCCCTCGATCGATGCTCCACGTCACGCCTGCCTCTGTTGCTACCTCGCCTGTGCCAGAAAATTGCATCCTGCCCCCCCCAAGCCTCTCCATTCCCTCCCACACCCTTCTGCCTTACATTGGCTACACCAATCTTTCCAATCCCCCCTCCCTCATCCCCCCTCCCTCATCCCCCCATCCTCCTTCTTCCCACCTATTACTCTATCCATCGTTGTGGAGAGTCTCCCCGCTGTCTCCGCAGCAAGTACCGCAGCAAATCGATTTCCTCTCTCCAGGGCTGGTGGGCGGGCGGGTTGGGCGTTTGATGGCCATCTCCCCAGTTCCCCTGGCGGTCCTGAACTTACTATTAATAGCCCTCTGCAAGACTGCCCGAGAGCCGCGCCACGCTCCTATTGGAGACGGGCTGTTGCTATAGATAGCTCAGAGCAGGCTGCTGAATTATACATGGGCAGGCGCACACACACAGACACCCACACCCACGCACACCGATAGCAGCAACCCCCCACACACCCCTGGGTAGAGGGAGCAAACCGAGTAGAAGGAGTAGGAGGAGGAGGAGCAGGATTAGAGCCGGTTGTAGTCGATTTGTGAGGATGGGGTTGGGGTGGGGGTGTATGGTAGTGGGGGGAACGCATTTGGGGGGGCCGCAGCACGTGATTGGGCGCTCACACAGACTGCCAATGAGGACAGCTGGGGTTTCGCGACCCGACGGCTGTCGCCCCAGAAGAGCAGCGCCTCGACAGCAGCGCCCTGATGGCAGCACGAGAGGGGCAGAAATAGCTGGTGCCCACACACAGCTGCTCAGCTTGGGTCCTCACACGTTTGCACAAACACATACACACAAAGGTGTACACACATTCATGCATACACACACAGACACTCTCTCTCTCTCTCTCACACACACACACACACACACACACACACACACACACACACACACACACACACACACACACAATTTAGGAGATGCCCACAGCAGCAGCAGCTAGTGTAAATTGGCTGTTGCATTCTCAGAATTCTGACAGTGGGCATTTTAAGACTCGTCTTAATTAGGTTTCTGCTCCAGCTTGGGCTTTTTGCTGGCATCAGCATGCACAGTGGCTCTTCACCAAGCAGAGATACAGTATAGTGGTCTGTGTCTTCTACCAGTCAGTCCAATTTCTCTTTCTCTCGCTTGTCTTTTTAAGAAGCAAGTTCTTTTTTTTTTACCAACGAAGGCAAAATACAGTAGCATATGTGGTGTTGGATAAATGTGATAATGACGTGAACTGCTGTGATGTATGCCACTTTTAATTAGCATTTTGACAAATTTGCCCTGAATACACACTAATTAGCATTTTGGCAGAACTCATTCTAGGCATTTTATAATATACATAGAAAAAAAAAAAAACCTGGCTCCGAGACTCCAGGTTGACTAATCAGGGCTTGCTACCACTCTACTGGCCCCTCACCACTCCACTGCTCACGACTCCAACGTGCTCGTGCCAGTGCTCCATGGAGGGCTTGTCTTAGTGGCACACGTAGTTGCTAGGCAACCACGGCAGGTCAATAATGGCTAACTGTTGTCCCAGTGTCACTGCAGACAAGTGAAGTCTTTTGTGGCTGAAATATTAATTTTCACATGTCGTCGGGGGTTCCTTCTCTCTCCACCCTCCTCTCGCTCTCTCTTAAGTAAAAGAATTGTATAAGCCGTATCCTTAAATCACTCTGCTTGGGCTTAGCTGTTTCCTGTCAGATCTGTGAAAGGTGGTTTCTGAACCCTGAACCCCCCCCCCCCTCCCCCTCTTGTGTTTTGTGCGTTGAGTGTTAAGCATTAGCTGTTCAGAACAAATAGGTAGGCCTCCCCAAGGTGAGTGTACAGAACATGCTGGTTCCATTTACACCCGAGTGTTCTCTCTTTTCAAGGCCCAGATGGGGAGGGCGGCGTGAGGCTTTATTGGGAACGTGCGTTGGCTGGGATCATTGGATCCCCAGCGCTTTATTGTATTAGGCATCCATTAAAAAACGCCTCCGTGGTCTCAGAGCTCTTTCTCTTCCTCATTTGTTTCCTTCTACTTGATATTTCCACCCTTCCGCTTTCGGGGTAGTGCCTTTACCCAGAAGGGGATTCCGGGTAAATTTAGAGGAAGCGTCATAATTTTTCTGATTTGTACTTGAAACGATACAGCTTGTTTTAGTTTTTTTTGTTTTTTTGCCCCCTCACCTCTTTCAACCTCTTTCTGAATGTTTAGGTCTTTGTGTTTGGTGGAGAAAAAAAAGCTGAAGGAACTGGAAGGAACTTCCCTTGAAATACCTTGAAAGATATCAGAATCTAATGTGTCTTTTGTGCTTCCTGTGATGCAAGAGTATTATGATGACCTCTTTTTAAGAGGGACATGTTTTTCCTCCTTTTTATCTTCACAACCAAGACCATTGAAAGTAACAGAAATAAGGCAACGTGGAACTTGCAAATGGCCAAAGTTGGTACAGGATGCTGACGTTAACAATTGCACAACAGCAAAAATTTGTGTAACAGCCCCAACTTTCATGTGTAAATTAAGCTTACCAGGAATTTGTCTAATGTTAAGCAGCCTGCCTATTCCCAATGCACCAGCATGTCTTGGCAGTGGTACTAAAGTGAAGTGAATGGCGTAGGCACTGGTTATCACCAATTCGCAGCCCTCCCTTAAAATCACAGACTTCTCCCAAATTACACGTTGTCCCCAAGGATTGCAATCGCACAATCGCCCCCGCACAAAAGAGATCATTTACGCCACGCGCTTTTAAAAGGCAAAGACGGTCCAACATACATGGAGAGTGTGAGGACGTGTGATTAGATAGTTGAGCTTGTGGGAAGGACAGTGGGTTCCCGCTTTTATCCAGTCATCCCTATTCTGCGTCCATTTGTCATTGGATCCCTGCTCATTAATGCTGCTAGCTGAGCATGTGTGACAGAGAGTCAATCCGACCTCATTTTCGGGACTTCGCATCACCTCATGTGCTTGCAGTTACTGTAAGGCCTGACAGATTTAATTATATGTCACGGTATTGGTTTCTTCCTAAAAATAGCCAAGTGCGACTTAACATTGGAGACCCTAATAATGGGAACCTTGTACGCGATTGATCTTACAGCCAGGGTGTTTTTTTTTTGTACCTTAGTTGTTTATTAGTGCTGTGAAAAGATCAACTCTGTCTGTTGTTTATGGATAGGCTCAGTCTATACTGTGCTTTGGCAAGAGGTGTGATTTCTTTACCTGCTCTTTTCCTCAGCTTCCCTTCATACGTATTTATTTGTTTAGTCTTTTGTTTGCTTTTTAACTATGAAAATATATCAATGAGATTATTTGCTGCCCCCCACCACCTACCCCCTAGAACAGTGCGTCTCACAGAATTAAGTTCATTTGTTAGCAAACAGTCTGAGATCTGATTTGTAATGTGATAGCCCTAAACCTTTTAAAGTCACTAATAGGACTTAAGACCACAGCACGTTTCAGGGAGGGTGACTTGCACGAGCAGTTTTGAAGCGGGCATCACGTTGGCCACCCCTCGGCAGGGAACCAAGAGACGGGGCCAGTCACGGCGCTCCTAACCCTTCTGATCTTACACTCTTGCTGGGCCAGAGTAAATAGCAAGGCTGGGGTCAGACTAAGGGCTTTGATGAATTATTGAGGAATTCTTAAAATATTGCAGGCTTTATCTCCGAACAAGTGACCTTTCTTTCAAGTGCTCTGATGTTGCTACTGTACTACGGACCTGGCTGCTTAACCTGCCAGAAAGCGGGGAGGGGGGGGAGTGGTGGATGCATTTTAAATATTCACAAGATGTATAGCATTTAGTTAACTTATCTGTCGGACACTGTTTTAGAGATGAGTTTCTGTCAATCATCATCCTTGCCAAGCCTCTGACTTGGGTTGATATGCAGGTCAGTGGTGAGGATACACCCAAACACACACTGAAACCGCACCGTGGCGTAGAGTGCAGGATGTTGCATAAAGAGCAGCCAGTCAGAACTGCAGGGTGAACTCAGACAGCGGTAATGGTGCCTGGCAACTGCAGCCCTCGGGCAGTCCCCAGCCCACTTCATGGCCAGCTTTTCATAAACTTGAAACAGGAAGAACGCACTCGCGCACAGGGTCTCACACAAACACACATAGGCGTACGCACAGACACACATGAAATCTCTCATACAGACACACATACAGTACATGCACATAAAAACTCTTTCTTACTCACGTACATATACACACAGACACAGACACAGACACACACACACACACACACGCACACATTTACCTATGATACACGCACATACAGAATTGCAGTTAGCCACATACATCGAAACACACTTTCTCACACAAACATACACAGACACACAGAAACACACACACACACACACACACACACACACAGACTCACGAGGACCAGGATGAGATGTCAGGGTAGATGTAGAACATTAGCCCACAGCTCAATGGGCATTTGCGGTCCACGGCCCATGAGTCCTGACTTATCAAGCCCTCTCCCTGACGACTGCCACTGCCCCGACACCGCCAGCTCGGCCTACTCCTTGGTTCCAGCTCATCGCTTTGACATGACAATGGCTCAGCCCACTCGCCTGCCCACTGCAAACTTTATGATCCAAGCAGCCTTGGCCGTTCCCCAGCCATCAGAGAACTTGGAAGGTAGCTTTATTGCCTACGTGAGACTACATATGTGTGCACTGGAAGATTAATATAAAGTGGGTACTATATCTACATTAATATACACTACCTAATAAGGGCAGAATTCTCCCAGGTCCTTAAGTTAGTGCAGGCTAAAATGCATAAAGCTACAGTACGCACTTTTTTTGGACTTAAGCACTTGGGAGAATGCCAGTGTTCAGTTATTTCACTGGATTACAGATATCTGCACAATATAGAGGAGAGAAAAATGAGTTTCGATGCCATTTGATGAAGTGATGCCTCATGTAGTTGAATTATATGTGACCGTGACTTTGTCACTCGGTTAGCTAACATCCCCAAGGTTCTGACATTTACCTCTACGTGGGAGCCGAACGGACCCCGGGGGTGAGGGTGCCTTGATCTGAGATAAAAAGAGAGGAACAAAATGAACCCGAATCACACACACACACACACACAATCTGCGCCCTCTGTGCTCTTGATCAGCTGTACTTACTTTGTGACAAAGAGTCCATTCTAGGCTCCCTCGCACAGCTGATCCTGCTGGCAGGACGGCCTGCTTATTTTGGATTACTGCTCCCAGGTGTCCGCCACGCCACACACACACACCTCATATTTCCAGGAAAAGCGCCAAATACTCCACCTAAAAATAACATGCACTCATTTTGAACTGTGACGTATCTATTCTTCTTTTTTTTTTTTTTGTCCTTCACCCTCATTTTTTAACCAAGGAGGAAATTGAGCTGTTTCGTCAGAGGTCCGTTTTGGACATTATGACTGTGTGCTGTTGGGCCCCTGTGGTTGGCATAAATCATCCTGTCCATCCGCTCCACTCTATGCGCTCCTGGCCCCGTCGTGAGGCGCTGCCTCTCCGTCCAATCATCCCCACCCTGGTCGACTCAGACATACTTGCTGTTCGATAAACTGATGTGTCTCCTTAATTGGGATGTGTCACTTAAGAAGATGGGCACAATTTTCTGTGTGTGTGTGGGGGGAAGGGGGGGGGGGGGTTGATCTACACACCGCCGCCAACTAATTTGCCATTCTAGGAGACAAATGAGTACGCTACCCACCCTGCCACAAACCCTGTTAAGTGTGCTGATGTTATCGCACGTGTGCTTGATTGTGAACCACTGCTGTTGTGTTTGGACTGAAATGACTAAGAGCTCTCATGGTGCCTGGCACGTGGACCTGAAGAGCCAAGCCATTTTTATGTATGTATGTGGCGTACTTAAAAAAGTGCTTAATGCACTGTGGATATAGCACTGTAGATATAGCACTGTAGAGACAAGTTTTTTTTTTTTTTTTTTTTTTTTTTAAGGAAATATCTATGGTAGCAAAATAGCATTAAAAAAATTGAAATATTTTGATTTGTGAAATATATTGATTTCTTTTGTTTTCATGTCGAGGAAAGTTCAGTTTTTAGAGGCTTAGGTTATAGAAGTGGGGTGGGGGGTGGTTGTAGCCTCACCCGAGTCTTGAGTGAGGAATTCTAGAATGCATGAGGTGTGGCTCCCTGACTGGAATGTCATTCAGCTGAAGTATTCAAGCAATCTATCTGTTCAATTCTAGCTGGGGTAGTGGGATATGGATAATGACCATATCCAAAAGGCCTTATCGTTTAATTTATTTATTTAAATTTATTTTGCAGTGTTAGCTTTATAAGTCTTTATCTAACAGCATGTATCAGCTAGTATGTAGTGTCACTCCCCTTTTCACAATCATTGAATGTAGAGATTTGTAATTAAATAATTGATATTAATTATGTGACTCATATGGTTGTGGTTTTCTACAACAGAAACATCTGTTGCATATTGCCCTCTATTATATTAACAAATTGAATTGCCTATGGGCTCTGCTTTGCTGATAAATTCCAAATGGCATTTTATTGGTCGCCACAATAGCATAGCAACACAAACAGCAAGACATGGTTTGGTATGGGGATGGGGAAGCCTGAATTCCCTGCAGCAGCATTTCTACAGGGTCTCACAGAGCGTGCGTGAGGAATTCTCGCGGAACGCCCCCCTCACAAATTATGCAGAGGAGAGAAAAAGGAGGCTGGCTTCGTAGTACCACGCCACTCTCAACAGAGCAGCCTAGTTGCGAGGCAGACTATCGAGAAGACTACTCATGCGTGAGACCCGCTCCGCAGCAGTTACCTGTCGATCGGCGCTGTATTTACGGGATTACTATTCTACGGCTGAGTTCAGCGGCTGTTTTATACGTTTATATTAAGGCTATTTTGAAGCGTTTATTTTTTGTAAATTGTTTTTTTTTGTAAAGTATCCGATGAATAGGACGTGGACAAGCATCCCAAAAGAACAAGATTTTTTAAAGCTCTACAGTTTGTCTACGGAGAAAAACATAGACATCATTTTTGCCTGATGTGGAGGTTGTTACGAGTCAGACATTGCAGGCGGTGTATAGATCCGAGATGGGACACTTTTAGGATATGCTCATCGGCGCGTTGCTCCCTCAAGCGCAGGCAATCAGTCTGCTAATCAGAGACTTTGAGAGACTTTGGGTGGGGAACTGAATGAAAAGATGGTCCAGAACGTGATTCTGGTCTTCTTCCGCAGGAGACTGAGCCAGAGACCGGCTGTCGAGGAGTTGGAGAGCCGGAATATCCTCAAACGTGAGTAGCCTTCTTCTTCCCGACTATATGCGTCCCGTGCTTTGTCAGACAGGGGGTTTCCTCCATCAGATTCTTTGATCAGAGGGCACCTGCGCTTCTTGCGTCTAATGTTTCAGAGGAAGAGGCTGTTTGGTTATTGTAATGAAAAACGGTATTTACACAGTCAAACAATATTTAAGTTGGGCCTTCTTGTAAAATAAATTATAGCCCTTCTCATTTATTAATTGATTATAAGGTAAATAGGTTTGCTCTTTATTTAGTTAAAATTTGGATAATACTTAGAACTTACTAGCGGATATTAGATTGATATGGCCTACCCAATTTATTTTAACACGCATTCAGATTGAATTTTCACTACATTTCCTTTGCAGTAGACTTATTGAATAGATATAGCAACTGAAGTTAACTTTATAAAAATTCTAGCCTAAAAACAAACAAAAAAACAAATCAAATTGCATATTCAGACATTATGGGCATTAACTTTAAGAAGTAAGTGGGACACACAAAATAGTTGTTTGTCATTTGAGACTCTCTAGTGTCCTAATGTCTCAAGCCACCATGTGCTTCAGTTGTTGTTTACTTACTGGATTCCTCCATTCATTGCTCCATGTCGGGTCATGCCACCTGTGTCCAGACCAGTGGCAGCTGTTTCTCTTTGGCAGTCTCTTGGCATGTGTGTCTGTCACTGTGTCACACTACCAAGTTTAGGCTACTCTTAGTGCCGATAAAGCTGACTCATGGAGAAGATCCCCATTTCCATCCTAGTAAGCCCTAAATCCCCCACAGATTTAACTGGCATGAGTCAACTGAATTATTTGTTGATTCATACTGTGTAAGTTTTTTTTTTTTTATAGGGTCACAGAGGCCATTGAGATTCACTCATGGTTTACAATTAGACTAACACGGGTTAGAGTTAACTAACACAGGGGAAAAGTTTTTCTGGGCTCTATGGCCATGCAATCCAGGTGTGGCCCGGTTCTGTAACAGAACTGGACTATATTCACTCTGATCAGATACAACCTGTGACCTGCTGCTCAATCAACTCTTTCTCAGAGAGTGGTCTAACAGAAATAACATGGTCCCATAATATGTTTATGTGTTAATTGGTATGCAAGTGATCTGTGTGTGTGTGTGTGTGTGTGTGTGTGTGTGTGTGTGTGTGTGTTTGAGACATGTGCCATTTGTACTTTCTCAAGTTCAGGACGGCACAGTTTGGATTTAGATAATCCCTCTCTTAAAAAGCACAGGGGAAAAAAAGAGAGTGTAAGAAATGGAGTGATTCTGTCTCATTCAAAGATTGAGAGAAAAAAAAAATCTGATGATATCGACCTCAACCTCAAGCCCTCTTAGCTCTCTTTACCCCAAATCCCTTTTGGAGGGTGATGAAAAAATACAGGCAGCCGCCACTGGCTCCCTTGCCCCCACTCCCACACACACATACTGTACACACACCCCATACACACACACACACACACACACACACACACACCCTTCTCTAGTTTGCAGGACAGTTTTCAAAATGGGACAGCTGTCCAGTGCAGATGTCAAAGGCCTTGTGCCGGTCCAGTATCAGACACCATAAGCCTGAGTGCCCTCTGTTAATCCTGCAGAGGCCACTACTACTAGACCAAGTCTGATGGGTCAGGGAAAGAGCGTTGATGAAATCGGGCTGTCCATGAACACGTGTCCCTGAAATGTCATGTTTGTTTTGTTTGACGCACACGGAAGGATTTTGGCTTTCTGAGTGTGCGTATTTTGCTGATTTATGTGTCTGACCTCCCTGTGCGTGTGTGTGTGTGTGCGTGTGAGTGATTATATGTTTATTTATGTTTTTCTTTTTGCTTGTTTTGCAGAGAGGAATGACCAAACAGAGCAGGAGGAGAGGCGGGAAATTAAACAGAGGCTCAACAGAAAGGTGCGTCATGCAGGTCACCGCCACCACAAAAATCCCATCAGCACTTAATCTCTGACCAGATAAAACTGCAAGTGCCCAGACACACACACACACACACACACACACACACACACACACACACACACGCACGCAAGAGGTAAAGGCAGGACACTCTCACACACAGACATGGCATGGCCACACACTTACACACACTTAGACATATGCTCACACACACTTGTCATGTACTTTAACAAGTGGTGTTGCACCCACAAACTTGTGTGGATGGCCTACCGCACATGCACAGCAATGGAGGGATTTAAGCGCAAACACTTAACCAGACACCCACACTCCAACACAAACACACTCACTCACTTGTTAATGCACACACACACACACACAGTCAGCTGTCCTTCAGAGTAACACACTGGCAGATGATCTTAAGCAGATTCCAGACCATGACACAGCCTTCATTGAGATAACGTGGACAACAGAGGGAGGAGATCTCCTTTCATGAATCCAGGCTTGTTTACAAGCAGCCTTGGGTGTCCCTCAGCTCAATAAGGACATTTAAACACTCCCGTTTTTGTTTCTAAACTTGAACCGAAGCACCCTGAGCAAGCAACCTTACATCACCACAGTGCTGAATAGACACATTGTTGCTACAAACATGCAGATAACTTTGATGTTGTCAACAGATCCTTTTCTAAGCTAATCTATTTTTTTTTTGTTTGTTTGTTTGTTTGTTTGTTTGTTGTCCCCCTGTGCAGTTGAACCAGAGGCCCACAGTCGACGAGCTGCGGGAAAGAAAGATCCTCATCCGCTTCAGTGACTACGTTGAGGTGGCCAAAGCTCAGGACTATGACAGGCGGGCAGATAAACCCTGGACCAGACTGTCTGCAGCCGACAAGGTACAGTCCTGTTTGCTCTTGAACTCCCCCTGCTGACCTTGTCTGGGCACTGCATTGTGCTTTGTTCAGGAATGGGTTTGTGCCATAAGAGTGTTGTTCAGGATTGTTTGGGTATATTCCAGATTATATTAGGAATTTTTCTAAGGGACTTTAATCATCAGTAGGCTAATTACAATAATCATCTGCTATCAGAAGGATATAATGATAATCTGATTGAAATCATTATGTGGTTGCCCAATGCTCATTTCATGTTACAGTTGTAGGTAGTTGTCAGTTTGGATACTGTATGTCTAAGACTGTGTATTAAACCTGTTTGATTGAAAGTGCTGTGATTGTGAAATAAATTAAAATTAAAATAAATTAAGTACTCAGTTAAAAAGTCCCTTACCGAGCCTTCTAACCTTCACCCAAACTAGCTCTTGCTCCTTGCTCCCTGATAAAGTAATTGTTTGTCATGGCCCCTGGGGTGCCATTCAATTTTAAGTGGGATGTTTTCCCTAGATGTTGGTCCCTAAGTAGCGATCAAGCCTTGACACACCACATTTAGTGCTTTCATTTATAATGGGACCCCTTCTTCTTTCCCATACAAATGGTCCTATCATGCAGACAAGGCTGTGTTGTGTTTCTGGGTCGCACCTTGAGGCGTCTTGTAACGGCCCGATTGTCTCCCTCTCTCCCTCCCCCACAGGCAGCAATACGGAAAGAGCTGAACGAGTTCAAGAGCAACGAGATGGAGGTGCATGCATCCAGCAGACACTTTACAAGGTCAGTATCACTCTGTGTGTGTGTGTGTGTGTGTGTGTGTGTGTGTGTGTGTGTGTGTGTGTTGGTGTGTGTGTGTTGGTGTTTGTATTTGTCTTTAGATGTGTCTTCATTTTCTTTAAGTGTGTGTGTGTGTGTGTGTGTGTGTGTGTGTGTGTGTGTGTGTGTGCTGTCTGTCGGTGTGCACATTTGTCTTTAGATGTGAAGTCATTTCCTTTAAGCGTGTGTGTTAGTGTGTTGTGTTGTTGGTTAAGTGTGTGTGAATGTATAGCCTTATCATTTTCTGTCTCGGCATCTGTGTGTATGTGTGTGTGTGTGTGTGTGTGTGTGTGTGTGTGTGTGTGTGTGTTTGCTTCAGTGTGTAGCCATGTGTTTGGGTGCAGTTGACCATGGATGAGCTTGAGTGCTGATCTGATCTGTATATCATCCGTACTCATCTCTTTAGTCTGTCAGATAATCCCTCGCATTTATCCAACACAACAGTGTCACCTTTAGCAAGATTCACCAGGCACTAAGCACATCTTCAAAAATCCTTGTACAAACCGTTCGTTGTATTTATAATCCTTGGTGATGTTGATGGTAGTAAAGACAAAGGGGTCTGTTCCAAATATAGCTGGGTCAACCTCTCTAGGGATGGGCAAGTTTGCTTGGAATGTGCTCGCATTAGCAGAGGCTGACAAAAGTAACAAATGTCCTCTGCAGTTCCGCTTACGCATTCGCTCACGTTGAAACCTAATTTTATCCCCCCCCCCCCCCCCCAAAAAAAAAAAATGTAGTAAGAAGATGCTCCCTATACGAATGAGCTTGCAGGCTGGCCCCATTTTACTGGAATAGGGGAACGCTGACTAGATGTGATAGATTTGTGATTGGTGATGATTACAGGTGTGGCTTCCAACATTCCGACACTCTCCTAATTATTATCCCTTTGTCTCCGTTTTCTGGCACAGGTTCCATCGGCCATAGCGAGGTTTTCTTCTGTGAAGAAACGTTGGAAGCTGGTTACCCTGATTATGTCGACAGAAGACCTCGCAAGGCTTCTTCCAGAGAGAATGGCCTTGTAGGCCACCAGGAATTCTTGGATTGTTTTTGTTTTGTTTTGTTTTTTGTTTTTTTCATTTATGTTTTTTTTATTATCATTTCCTGGAAGAGGGCACAGTCGATGATTCTTAGAGGCTATGTCTCTGGAGCTGGTGCCAAGAGCAAGGAGGAGGAGGAGGGCCTCCGTCCGACGCGCCTGCGGCCCTCTCTCCTGGTCCGCAGAGGGGCTGGGACACCCACTGCTTGACTACACAAGACTATTTTATAACTGGACTCGCAACTCTCTCTCCCTCTTCTTCTACTCTTTATTTCCGTTTATTTTTTTTTGTTCTTTTGAAAGCTTGCCTTTCATTGCCAAGAGTGGGAGTGGGGTTGGACTGGGATGGAGAGGAGTGGGGGTTCGAGGGGAAGAGGGTGGGGTGGGCTTTACAGAAGGGGGTTGGTAGCGGGTTTTGTGGGGGATTTTTTTGCATGTGACCCGATGAACTTTTCCCACGCCAGTCACTGGTACTGTAGTCAGTCACACCCCAGTTGTTTGTGGGCTCTCACTGAGGACAACGAAGAAAAAAAAAATGAAGTGAATTTCATATCAGCTGTGTAAATGTCAATCTCTCAAGAAAACAAATGGACTACATGTCTTACCTTTGTAAGCACTATTTATTGTCTGCACAATACAAGTTTTGAATTTTATATAAAAAATCTAATTCTAGTGTGCTGTTTTTTGTTGTTGTTGTTGTTGTTGTTGTTGTTGTGCTAAAAGGCATGAGAAATATCTGCCATCTAAGCATTTTCAGTGATGCAAACACAATATTGACCTGCAATCACAAAACGTCAACATGACTATTAGGAATACGAAAACACAGTTGGGCAGAGCAACCTTCGCACAATCAGACAGACATGTCCTAGTTGGGGCTCTGCTTAGACGTGCCGAATAGTGACAAGTCTTACATAAGCAGTCAGGGCAAAAGTTTTGCTGTGCGTTGACGAGCATGCTGGCCTCTAATCCCTGTCTCTGCAGCAGCGCATTGGATGTGAAGAGGCTGGGGACAAAGGAGTCAAAGCAGGGCTTACAGAGCACACCAGATTAACAGATGAACTCAAACATTGTTCAGCATCACCTGGACAAGCACATTGTCTAGGATCAGCTGTGCTGAAGCACGCATGAGGGCATGCACTCACACAGAAGACATACCAAGACATACTTTCTGAGTTCATACGAATATAAGGGAAGGATATTGAATCCTACAAACACTACAAGCGAACCGAATTAAATTTTGTGAGTTAATGTTCCTCATGACCGAAGATTAACAATATTTGACTACATTTCGGCCAAAAAAGGGGCAGTCTCTTCCTTTTTCTACATTAGATTATATACCATATACACTGTCTTACAAATGTGACGATAATATTTTTTCAGATGTTTGTTACAAAAGCAATCTATTTTATCAGATAAAGAGAGAGGAATTTTGAAGAGATTCACTTAAATCATTGCTGAACTTCAGGTGTTTTGGGGCACAAGCAATACAAGATAAGACATGGAAATGCTTAGCGGGGGTTAAGTTGAAATGAGATGAAATAGACTCTACTGAATGACTAAATGGTCGGCTCAACACTGATTTTTGCTAAGAAAAAAAAATAGATTTATAGTCTCCGAATTGGCATGCTTTTTTAAAAATATTGTTTTCAATTTTTATATGAGAATCTGGAGAAACATGCATATCTGAACCAGAATACGTTTTACTGGATAAGTGTAGAATATACAAGGAATTTGATTTCCGTGGATGTTCATTCTCTAAACATTCAACATGGACATGTAAGCCTAGTAATATACATTCAACAACCATGAGTTATCCTTACTCCTCTTCCCAAGGTCAAGTATAAAGAAATATTTCACAACAAAAGTCCACCTGCTGAGTTAAATACAGTATAATGAACCCATATATTAATATTAATGATTTCTTAAAACTGTATCATACTGTATACCAGAAGTGGGTTCACCACCTTCTAAGGATTTTGACCATCTAAGAGCTTTTCTCTGACTTTTTCCTGCAGCGTCAGGGCAGATGATTGCTCTCCGGGTCTCCTCTCATGCTGTGCAACAGCTGTGGAGTTGCTGGCCAGCTGTCTTCAAAAATGTGCTGAGACAGCATGATTAACATCAACTAAGTCGAGAACAACTTCAGCTCATCTTTTACAAGTATCATAATTTTTGTTGGGCGATAGAGGTGGACCCTTTCCAAACCGCCATGCTGCATTTGCCCGATTTAAAGAAGTTGTGAATATTCTAACCACCCCCTTTGACCAGACAAGTTGCTTAAATTTGCCTGCGATACACACTATAATATAGAAACCATAGGCAATTTACTCAAATATTTTCTCAAGCACTTGGATATCTAGATGGAGTGGATTAATGCATGGCCCTACCAGAGGACTAACCACTGACTACAGTCATACAGTACTGCCCTGGTGTGAGAAGAATTAATAGTGGAAAAAATAATGTATCAATTTATCCAAAAAAATCCCATCAAAATCACTTAAAAATCCTCAAAGAATCATCCAATCCTTTTGTGGTAAA